>CM055116.1:898196752-898906752 GCA_029206835.1 Rana muscosa | reverse complement strand
ACCGGGCCTGGCCAGAAGGGGGCCCGGCAACCTGAACAGAAAAGTAGTTAAATGTAGTTATTTCTCGTATTTCGGGCGCGGAAAAATACCTCATCCGCGCCCGCTCCTCATACCATGCTGGCTCAAGTCCCAGCCAGCGCGTCCTCTGTAGTGCCGTCACTTCCTGGCGCCGCGGAGTGATTCTTATTGCTCTCTCTCCGCGTGAAGAAATAGTAGTGAGGCGACTCAAGGGGAGCAGCGGCGGCAGAGGATATCGGCATCAGCATCCCATGATCATCTACTGGAATAGTTTGTGGACCCTCAAGTTCAGGCAGCAGCAGAATCAGGAATAAGTGACTCCTTGGGCCCAGCCAACAATTACACAGGTCAGGTGTGTGCTTGCTTGGGGGGGGGGGGTTGGGGGCTTCAAGATCTACTGCCACTGCAGCAGCAGCATCTATACATTGTGGCATGGGTGGCTCTGTCTGCCCATAACGCATGTGCTGCCTGCAGAGACAGTGCCACCCATGCCGCCAAAGCCGTAATGTGCTGCAGACAGTGCCACCCATGATGCTAATGCCATAACGCATGTGCTGCCTGCTGGGTGGCACTGTCTGCAGTACAACATGGCATTGGTGGCACTGTCTGCAGCACAATATTGCATTGGCGGCATGGTGCCACTGTCTGCAGGTAGCACATGCGTTATGGCCCAAAACGCATGTGCTGCCTGCAGAGACAGTGCCACCCATGCCGCCAAATTGCCAATGCCGTAATGTGCTGCAGACAGTGCCACCCATGACGCTAATGCCATAACGCATGTGCTGCCTGCTGGGTGGCACTATCTGCAGCACAATATGGCATGGGTGGCACTGTTGGCAGGCAGCACATTCGTTATGGCATTAGCGTCATGGGTGGCACTGTCTGCAGCACAATATGGCATTGGCGGCATGGGTGCCACTGTCTGCAGGTAGCACATGCGTTATGGCCCATAACGCATGTGCTTCCTGAAGAGACAGTGCCGCCAATGCCGTAATGTGCTGCAGAGACAGTTTCAAGGCGGGGTCTGGGGAAGGACCAGGGGCGGAGCCAGGGGTGGGGCTGAAGGCGGGACCAGGGGTGGAGCTAAAGGGGCCCCGTCAGGTAGGCTGTACGGGGCCCCATGATTTCTATCAGCTGCCCTGGGTGTCAGTAAAGCAGTGGATGGTGTCCACTGTTTATCAGTGCAGCCTCATCAGTACCCATATGTGTAGCCTTATCAGTGCAGCTTTTCAGTGCTCTTTAGTGCAGTTTATCAGTGCAGCCTCATTAGTGCTCATCAGTGCAGCCTTATCAGTGCGATGTCGCCAGTGCAGCTTATTGTTCATCTGCGTGGTGTCGCCAGTGCAGCTTATCAGTGCTCATCAGTGCGGTGCCGCCAGTGCATCTTAGCAGTGCCCACCAGTGCCAGAGTCACCAGTGCAGCCTAGCAGTGCTCACCAGTGCTGCTTATCAGTGCAGCCTTATCAGTGCGGTCTCACCAGTGCCAATTAGTGCAGCTCATTAGTGCAGTGTCACCAGTGCAGCTTATTAGTGCTCATCAGTGCAGCCTTATCAGTGCGGTGTCACTAGTGCAGCCTAGCAGTGCCCACCAGTGCCGGTGTCACCAGTGCAGCCTAGCAGTGCCGGTGTCTTCAATGCAACTTAGCAGTGCCCACCAGTGCCGTTATCACCAGTGCAGCCTAGCAGTGCACACCAGTGCTGCTCATCAGTGCAGCTTATTAGTGCCGTATCACCAGTGCAGCCTAGCAGTGCCCACTAGTGCCGGTGTGACCAGTGCAGCCTAGCAATGCCCACCAGTGCTGGTGTCACCAGTGCAGCTTATCAGTGCCAGTGTCACCAATGCAGCTTAGCAGTGCCCACCAGTGCCGGTGTCACCAGTGCAGCCTAGCAATGCCCACCAGTGCCGGTATCACCAGTGCAGCTTTTCAGTGCCCACCAGTGCCGGTGTCACCAGTGCAGCCTAGCAATGCCCACCAGTGCAGCTGATCAGTGCCGGTGTCACCAGTGCAGCTTAGCAGTGCTCATCAGTGCAGAGCAGGGATAGTTGCAGATCCTGTCTGCACGAAGATGACGCCTGTTCCATCTCATTTTCTGTCCATACTTGGTCTCGATAATATATGATTTTGGTGAATTGGCTTCTTTGATAATTCAAGCAGGTTATCATGTATTCCCTGTGACTCTGTGTCGCACAACTTGCCCAGCAGAGAGGGGATGAAGGGATTTTGTAGATTTATCAAAATAGTTTGCCTTTTCATGTTTATGATCCTCTGAGCTGTTACTCAATCCTGTGGGATAGACAGAGGCTGCAATTTCTGTGGTTCAATTGGCATTGTGGTCCTCAGTGTTCTACCCATTAGCAGCTGTGCAGGTGAGCATAAACTATCGTGCAACACCTATTAAAGGTTTAACAGTCATGGGTACACATCCTGCCCTGATGATTGCGCTTTCAGTATACATACTTCTCTGCTAGACCATTGGCCTGTGGGTGATGGGGGGCTTGTGGGTTTGTGCCTGATTCCCCATTCACGCAGGAAGCACTGGAACTCAGAACATGAGAATTGTGGGCCATTATCGGACACAAGTACTTCACACACTCCATGTCTTGAAAGTATTGTTTTGAAGGCCCATATGACTGTTGATGCTTTTAAATTCCTCAGTGCACTAGCTCAAAGTATTTGCTGTAGTAATCTACAACTATCAGGTAATGGTTGTCCTCAAAATGAAAAATATCTGTAGCCAGTCTCTGCCAAGCCAGTGAAGGAGCATTCCACGGTGTAAGAGGTTCTTTTGCATTGTGTTTTTGAAATGTCTGACAGGTTTCACACTTCTTCACAAGTGTCTCAATATCAAAGTCCAAATTAGGCCAGTAGACCAACTCCCGCGCTCTGCGCTTACACAGAGTGATGCCCAAATGTCCCTGGTGGATTTGTTCCAGTACTTCTGCCTGCTGTGTCTTAGGAATAAGAATACGGTCACCCATAAATATGATATCCGAATTGATGTATAAAGCTCATCTTTCATAGGCCAGAATCCCTGTAGTTCAGGACACAGCCTCTTTTGTTTTTCTGGCCAGCCATTGCACATGACACGAGTTGGTTTTTCTAGGACTTTATCCTGTTTCGTGTCTTGTCTTATCTTCTCCAGCCATACATCCGATATTGGAATGTTCGCTAGTACAGTATGTACCTGTTCTTCCAACTCAGGTTCATCCCGTGCTTCATGTCCTTCAAGAAACACCCTAGACAGGGTATGTGCCATTGGAATTTCCTTTCCAGGCTTGTACTTTACTGTGAGATCATACTGCTGTAACTTCATAACCATCCGCTGCAGACGTGGAGGTGTAGAAGCTAGTGGTTTCTGTAGGATGTACTCCAATGGCTTGTGGTCTGTTTCCACAACTACCGGGCAACCATATATGTACTGGTGAAATTTCTCACAACCATTCACAATAGCCAGCATCTCTTTCTCAATTTGGGCATAATTGGCTTGCGTTGTGGTCAGTGCTCGTGAAGCATATACCACAGGATGTCCTAGTTGAGTCAGTACAGCACCTAACCCAAACTGGGATGCATCCACTTGAAGTGCAGTGTCACAGTTTACATCAAAATATTTCAGTATTGGCCCTGGATGTTTAGTGATCAGTTTTTTCACTTTGTCAAAGTCTTTTCCATGTTTGCATCCCAACACCAAACAGCATCCTTCTGTAGCAGTGTATGTAGAGGTGCTATCTGTTGAGAAAGGCCCTGAGAGAATTTGGATAGATAGTTGAAAATACCTAGTGATGTCTCCAGCTCCTTTCTGGAGGTTGGGGTCTTCATGTTAAGAACTGCGGTAATCTTCTTTGAATCAGGCTTCAAGCCCTCTTTGGTTAGTAGGTGTCCAAAATATGTAACTTCTTCTACCCCAATTTGCATTTTGTTTGGATTGAGTGTGAGATTCTTCTCACGACACCGATTGAGCAAAGCAGTGAGGTTTTTGTCATGTTCCATTTGATCCTTTCCATAGACCAGCAAATCATCAACTATTACTTCAACACCCTGTAGACCAGCGATCAATTAGTGTGATTTCTTTTGAAATATTTCCTGTGCGGATGCTATGCCGAAAGGTACCCTTGTGAAGCACCATCGACCCAAAGGGGAGTTGAAAGTGGTCAAGTAACTGCTGGCTTCATCAAGACGCAATTGCCAGTAACCAGAATGGGCGTCTAGTACACTAAATACTGTTTCTCCTACTAGCTTGTGCGCTATATCCTCTATGGTGGGGAGTTTGTAGTGTTCTCTCATTATGACTTTATTCAAATCACGTGGGTCAATGCATATACGAATTGCACATGTGTTCTTCTTCTCCACCATAACCATAGAACTGACCCATTCCGATGGTTCTGTGACCTTTTTTACTACTCCCAGCTTCTCCATCCTAGTGAGTTCTTGTCTGACTTTATCCACAAAAGTTAAAGGTATTCTCCTTGGGCGTGAATGACATGCTGTGCACCCTCTTTTATGCGTATGCGGCTTACACCCGGGAGGCACCCCAGGCCCTTGAATAGATCACAGTACTCACGTTTAATGTCAGCCTGTCAGACCTCTGTGCCCACCATCCACAGTCATTATGATCTTCACAAGTCCAATCTCTTTACTTGTTCTGAGACCTAGCACGGCTGGGGCTTGTGTTTCTATCACAAACAATTGTAAAACCTTTTCAGATCCCTTGTATGAACATTTTGCATGACAGCGCCCCATTACTTTCAGCTTTTCACCCCCATATCCCATTAGTTTCGGTAGGTCCTGAGTCTCTAAAGGGGATTCATTACTAAGGTGTTCCAGGTATATGTGGCTTGGCACACAATTTACTTGTGCTCCTGTATCTATTTTGAATGTGATTGGAGTTTTGTTAGCCCCTATCTGTAATGTTACAGTTGCTTCATCTGCAGACTGATGTGTTTTTTGTACTGCTGCAAGATATATTGGGGTGCGGTCTGAGTCTGACCCTGCATTGTCATCATTGTCCTCTATGGCGTGTACAGAACGTGTTTTTGACCTTCCGGTTTGTGAAGACAGTTTACACACCCTGGCAAAATGTCCTCTTTTCTTGCATATCTGCCCCCTTGCTGGACAGACACTATTTTTATGGTGCATGTTTCCACAATATCCACACGCTGCTTGTGTGTTACTTGTCCCAGTGCCATAGGTGCCCTTTACTCCTGTGTGTGTTCTTTCTTGCCCATATCTGCTGCTGTGATTTTCTATAGCATTAATCTGGAGCTGTGTTCCTTCCAGTACCTGCATGTCCTTTCTTGACATTTCATATGCTCTGGCAATCCTTGTGGCTTTCTCAAGATTTAAGTCTTCTTCCTGCAACAGCTTTTCCTGAACTTCCTTTAACTTACTGCCCATCAGAATGCGGTCTTTTATCATATCGCCAGCATCATAGAATGCACAGTCTTTGGCAAGCAAGCGCAGCTGTGTCGCCCATTCATACACATGAATCACCTCCACACTGGTTCCTCTGATAAAACAGTTTCCTTTGCACTGTGGAGTTTCTCCTTGGGTTGCAGTATGCTTCAAACTTTGCAAACAGTACCTCTGTTTTCTTTTTGTCCTCTGCAGTGATCTCCCTACTTGCTTGCCAGGCTCTGCACACATCACGTCCTTTTTTGTCCCACACATATAAGAAAGTAAGCTGCTTTCTGCTGATCAGTCCATCTGTCTGCATCTGGTCCTGCAAACACAAGCTCTATCAGCTCCCTCCATTGTGACCAGTTTTCAGATACATTCCCTGATTCCAAATCCAGGGAAGGAATGTTCTTTGTGTTGCTGTTTGCTGCCATGACTTCTCTGACCTCACTTTCTGGTACCATGTAAAGTTTTGGCACCAAGAAGAGGCAGACCGCAAGAGCTTGAAGATGAGCCTGGAGTTTAATCAGCAGCATCCATCTTACAACTAACCACAGCTCCCCGCCCCCAGATCACATGACCTAAACTGTTAACTGTTTCCTAACATGCATAAGGAACTAGGCATAACAATTGAACTTGAAGTATAACATAAAGCATACACATCATTACACGTATGACGGAGCGGGTCTCGGGCTGACAGGTCTGTATGTGAGAACACCGCTCGTGGTACAACCCCGCCTCCCTGCACCGGAATTGTGAAAGACAGCGCAGAGCGCACTGTTCCAATGTACAGGGAGACAGCGCTGTACCACGAGTGGTGTTCTCACATACAGACCTGTCAGCCCGAGAACCGCTCTGACATGCGGCAGATCTATAACTCTCCCCGCACTGCACTGAGAGAGATGGTGGCGGCAGCGGCGAGGGGGTGGGGGCGGTGCTGGCAGGGAGGAGGAGGGAGCAGAGGAGGAGGACACCACAGACCAGGGGCTGTGAGACCTCCCTCCGCCCACTACAGCGAGCCAGGCGGAAGTACAACTCCCTGCTCGCTTTCAGAGGACTACAAGGGCGCATGTCAGACCGATGGCTGAGGTTACTGGAAGGATAGCAGCCAGCGGTCTTGCAAACAGGAAATCACCAGGCAATAACGTTTTTTCAGCAAGTTCAGCATCAGCAGGCTATTGCAGAGGAACTACAGAGCTCAGAAGAGCATGGCTGACATAGTTGGTGCCTAGGAGATCAGCAACGAGAACATGGAAAAAAGTTTTTGCCCGGAGTTCTGATTTAACCACTTAACGACCGCTCACTGTATATATACGTCGGCAGAATGGCACCGACAGGCACAATAACGTAGAGTGTACGTGATTGCCTTTGTATAGTTGGGGGGTCCAATCGGACCCCCCTCCTATACAGTGAGCGGTGGCTAAGTGTCCGGGAGCGTTCCGGGATGAGGGGGCAGCCATTCGTTTCCGGCCACCCCCTCGCGATCGCTCCCGGCGAATGGAAATGCCCCCTCTGTCTGTGTCAGACAGAGGAAGCAGGAGGAAGTGATGTCATCTCTGGTGCGGCGCTCACATATACCGAGCGCCGTACAAGAGAAGACATCAGGTCAGTGCACACAACACTACACTGACACCAGGACACATAGGGACATAAATCGCCCCCCCAGGCCCCCCCAGACACCCCAGATCACCCCCCCAGCCCCCAGTCACAGTGTCACTGATTGCAGTGACCATTTATTTAGTGATCACTGCAATCAGTGACATTTGTGACTGTAAAAGTGTCACCAAAGTTTAGTCTTAGGTCCAGTGTAGCCCCCTAACCCCCCCCCTAATAAAGGTTTAACCCCCTGATCACCCCCCAGATAACCCTTTCACCCCCTATCACCACTGTCGCTAAGCGATCATTTTTCTGATCGCTGTCTTAGCGTCAGTGATGCCGATCGGCAGCCAGTAATTTTTTTAGGTTCGCCGCATGTTTTTATAGCGTCATGTACCCCAATATATTATCTAATAAAGGTTTAACCCCCTTGATCGCCCCCCAGGTAACCCTTTCACCCCCTATCACCACTGTCACTAAGCGATCGTTTTTCTAAACGCTGTCTTAGTGTCTGTGATGCAGATCGGTAGCCGGTATTTTTTTTTAGGTTCGCCGCATGTTTTTATAGCGTCAGGTACCCCAATATATTATCTAATAAAGGTTTAACCCCCTTGATCGCCCCCCAGGTAACCCTTTCACCCCCATCACCACTGTCGCTAAGCGATCGTTTTTCTAAACGCTGTCTTAGTGTCGGTGATGCAGATCGGTAGCTGGTAATTTTTTTTAGGTTCGCCGCAGGTTTTTATAGCGTCAGGTACCCCAATATATTATCTAATAAAGGTTTAACCCCCTAGATCGCCCCCCAGGTAACCCTTTCACCCCCTATCACCACTGTCGCTAAGCGATCGTTTTTCTAAACGCTGTCTTAGTGTCGGTGATGCAGATCGGTAGCCAGTAATTTTTTTTAGGTTCGCCGCATGTTTTTATAGCGTCAGGTACCCCAATATATTATCTAATAAAGGTTTAACCCCCTTGATCGCCCCCCCCCCTTGTCTTAGTGTCGGTGATGCAGATCGGTAGCCAGTAATTTTTTTTAGGTTCGCCGCATGTTTTTATAGCGTCAGGTACCCCAATATATTATCTAATAAAGGTTTAACCCCCTTGATCGCCCCCCAGGTAACCCTTTCACCCCCATCACCACTGTCGCTAAGCGATCGTTTTTCTAAACGCTGTCTTAGTGTCGGTGATGCAGATCGGTAGCTGGTAATTTTTTTTAGGTTCGCCGCAGGTTTTTATAGCGTCAGGTACCCCCATATATTATCTAATAAAGGTTTTAACCCCCTGATTGCCCCTAGTTAACCCTTTCACCAGTGATCACCATATAAGTGTTACGGGTGACGCTGGTTAGTTAGTTTGCTTTTTATAGTGTCAGGGCACCCGCCGTATATAACCCAATAAAGGTTTAACCCCCTGATCGCCCGGCGGGTGATATCAATTAGATTTTAGCGTCAGAGAGGGTCTGCGTCACACCCCAGGCAGCGTCAGGTTAGTGCCAGTAACGCTAACACCCACTCGTGAAGCATACACCCCCCTTAGTGGTATAGTATCTGAACAGATCAATATCTGATCTGATCAGATCTATACTAGCGTCCCCAGCAGTTTAGGGTTCCCAAAAACGCAGTGTTAGCGGGATCAGCCCAGATACCTGCTGGCACCTGCGTTTTGCCCCTCCGTCCAGCCCAGGCCACCCAAGTGCAGTATCGATCGATCACTGTCACTTACAAAACAAAAACACACATAACTGCAGCGTTCGCAGAGACAGGCCTGATCCCTGCGACTCCAGTGCTGTAGGAGGTGATTTCACCACCACAGTTAAAAAAAAAAAGCAAATATGCCGAAGCATTGGGGCAGCAGGGGCGGAGGAGCGATTTTGCTCCTAATGCCGCGTACATACGGTCGAAATTCCGACAGAGGCTTGCCCGTGGAAAAGTCCGACCATGTGTGTGCGGCATAACTTTTTTGCGGGAGGATGCCCCCATGCTTCGGCATATATAAATGGTGCGTGTATGCCCATCATTGGAAGTGGGTGGATGAAGGGCGGTATTCTAATGGTGGGCATACCCACCGATCAATCTCTTTTTTCGTTCAGCCAACTGGCTGCATGAAAAAAAAAGATTACAATACATGTCCAACAAGGACCAGCAACGTACTGGTATGTTGCTGGACTTTGAATGTTTATACCAGAATGATGCCTGCGGGTTTAGGTATCATCTTGGTATCATTCTTTTCAGCCTGCGGCCGGCTTTCATGTAAAAGCAATCCTAGTGGCTAATTAGCCTCTGGACTGCTTTTACAAGCAGTGGGAGGGAATGCCCCCCCCCCGGATATAAAAAGCGCCATTGGGAAATTGGGAAAGCATTTTATCACACCGATCTTGGTGTGGTCAGATGCTTTGAGGGCAGAGGAAAAATCTAGGGTCTAGAAGACCCCAGTTTTTTCAAAAAAAGAGTACCTGTCACTACCTATTGCTATTATAGGGGATATTTACATTCCCTGAGATAACAATAAAAATGATAAAAAAAAAATAAATACTTGGAAGGAACAATTTAAAAAGAAAAGAAAAAAGAACAATTAATAATAAAAAAAAAAGAAAAAAAAAAAGCACCCCTGTCCTGCCCAATGGTGAACGCAAGCGTCGGTCTGGCGTCATATGTAAACAGCAATTGCACCATGCATGTGAGGTATCACCGCGAAGGTCAGATCGAGGGCAGTCATTTTAGCAGTAGACCTCCTCTGTAAATCTACTGGGGTAACCTGTAAAGGCTTTTAAAGGCTTTTAAAAATGTATGTAGTTTGTCGCCAATGCGCGTTTGTGCGAAATTTTAAAGCATGTCGTGTTTGGTATCTATGTACTCGGCCTAAGATCATCTTTTTTATTTCATCAAACATTTGGGCAATATAGTGTGTTTTAGTGCATTAAAATTAAAAAAAGTGTATTTTTTAACCCAAAAAATGCGTTTGAAAAATCGCTGCGCAAATACTGTGTAGAAAAAAAAAATGTAACACCCACCATTTTAATCTGTAGGGCCTTTGCTTTAAAAATATATATAATGTTTGGGGGTTCAACATAATTTTCTTGCAAAAAAAATAATGTTTTCATGTAAACAAAAAGTGTCAAAAAGGGCTTTGTCTTCAAGTGGTTAGAAGAGTGGATGTAAGCTTCCTAATGTTGTGTATAAAATGCCAGAACAGTTCAAAACCCCCCCAAATGACCCCATTTTGGAAAGTAGACACCCCAAGCTATATACTGAGAGGCATGTCGAGTCCATGGAATATTTTATATGTTGACACAAGTTGCGGAAAAAACGACAATTTTTTTTTTTTTTTTTGCACAAAGTTGTCACTAAATGATATATTGCTCAAACATGCCATGGGCATATGTGGAATTACACCCCAAAATACATTCTGTTGCCTCTCCTGAGTACAGGGATACCACGTGTGAGACTTTTTGGGAGCCTAGCCACGTACGGGACCCCAAAAACCAAGCACCGCCTTCAGGCTTTCTAAGGGTGTAAATTTTTGATTTCACTTCTCACTTCTCACTGCCTATCACAGTTTCGGAGGCCATGGAATGCCCAGATAGCACAAAACCCCCCCAAATGACCCCATTTTGGAAAGTAGACACCCCAAGCTATTTGCTGAGAGGTATTGTGAGTATTTTGCAGATCTCGCTTTTTGTCACAAAGTTTTGAAAATTGAAAAAAAAATATATATATATATATATTTTCTTTCTTCATTTTCAAAAACAAATGAGAGCTGTAAAATACTCGCCATTCCTCTCAGCAAATAGCTTGGGGTGTCTATATTCCAAAATGGGGTCATTTGGGGGGGTTTTGTGCGATTTTGGCATTTTATGGCCTTCGAAACTGTGATAGGTAGTGAGGAGTGAAATCAAAAATTTGTGCCCTTAGAAATCCTGAAGGCGGTGCTTGGTTTTCGGGGTCCCGTACGTGGCTAGGCTCCTAAAAAGTCCCACACATGTGGTATCCCCGTACTCAGGAGAAGCAGAAAAATGTATTTTGGGGTGAAATTCCACATATAACCATGGCATGTGTGAGCAATATATCATTTAGTGACAACTTTTTGTATTTTTTTTTTTTTTTTTGTCATTATTCAATCACTTAGGACAAAAAAAATATATTCAATGGGCTCAACAGGCCTCTCAGCAATTTCCTTGGGGTGTCTACTTTCTAAAATGGGGTCATTTGGGGGGGTTTTGTGCTATTTTGGCATTTTATGGCCTTCGAAACTGTGATAGGTAGTGAGGAGTGAAATCAAAAATTTGCGCCCTTAGAAATCCTGAAGGCGGTGCTTGGATTCCGGGGTCCCGTACGCGGCTAGGCTCCCAAAAAGTCCCACACATGTGGTATCCCCGTACTCAGGAGAAGCAGCAAAATGTATTTTGGGGTGAAATTCCACATATAACCATGGCATGTGTGAGCAATATATCATTTAGTGACAACTTTTTGTAATTTTTTTTTTTTTTTTTAGTCATTATTCAATCACTTAAGACAAAAAAAATAAAAATTCAATGGGCTCAACATGCCTCTCAGCAATTTCCTTGGGGTGTCTACTTTCCAAAATGGGGTCATTTGGGGGGGGGTTTTGTACTGCCCTGTCATTTTAGCACCTCAAGAAATGAGATAGGCAGTCATAAATTAAAAGCTGTGTAAATTTCAGAAAATGTACCCTAGTTTGTAAACTCTATAACTTTTGCGCAAACCAATAAATATACGCTTATTGACATTTTTTTTACTAAAAACATGTGGCTGAATACATTTTGGCCTAAATGTATGACTACAATTGAGTTTATTCGATTTTTCTTATAACAAAAAGTAGAAAATATCATTTTTTTTCAAAATTTTTGGTCTTTTTCCGTTTATATCGCAAAAAATAAAAATCGCAGAGGCAATCAAATACCATTAAAAGAAAGCTCTATTTGTGGGAAGAAAAGGACGCAAATTTCGTTTGGGTACAACATTGCATGTCCGCACAATTTACAGTTAAAGCAGTGCAGTGCAAAATTCTGAATTCACCTCTGGTCCTCTAGCTACCAAATGGTCCGGGGCTTAAGTGGTTAAGCACTTGGCCTGTCAGTCTTTATGTTGTTTTTTTTTCTCCAATGTTCACTGTACTGGTATCCATTTCCAATTATGCATGTGCAGATATTTCATCAAATTTTTTATTTTTTTTAAAACAGTAGATACTGTTGAATTTCATCGGACCCAACTGACTTTTTTAGGTTATGTGGTTTTGCAAGAAGTTCATGACCGTCAAAAAAAGAAGTTGAAATAATTCCAGTTTCATTTTGAGTAGAATTGTTCTGTTGTATGTCATAAATGTATGCATGTGCCCTCTGTAATTCTGTGGAAATTAATATTTAGTAAGAAACTATAAGCATCCAGTCACACAGTCATGTACGTTAACACACATTTTTGTGTGTCGAGGTGCATTGCTAAACCTTAACTGCAAAAAATTTAAGTTAAAAAAAAAAAGAGCCGATCAGCAGGTCCCGTTCAATGATTTACGGTTGGGATCGGCTGAGTAAATGACAGAAGAGAGCCCTGCATTGGTAACAACATCTACAGACAGCAGCGATGTGCCGTTTTTTTTTCTCTCTAAAAACCGGCACGTTGCTTAGTAAAATCACACAGTAAACGTTAGGCACACATTTAACCCCTTCCCAGCCAGTGTCATTAGTACAGTGACTGTGTATATTTTTAGCACTGATCACTGTATTCGTGTCACTGGTGATATCAATGTCAGTCAGTTCCAACCTAGCGTCAGCTAGTGTCAGATTTCACCACTCACAATAATGTAGATCAAGCTCAAACTTGATCCACATTATTGTGAGTGGTGCCTTTTGTTGGCTTTAGTGGAGTGGCTCCCCCACCTTTACTATAGGGATTATTCTCTGAACCTTGTAGGACTCTGTATAGTGTTTTTTGTATGTATAGTGTCATATTCTGCCACACTATCGCAGTCTTATTAGAACTTGTTGATCACTGCCATTAGTAGTGTAGCGGTCTCACACGCTCTCTCCCTTCTTCTCGGCTGGTTTACTTGTCTAGGGGGGGAGGGGTGAGGTGCTGCCACCAGCTCGCCCCTCTTATCATAGTTGCCAACATTGCAAAAAAAACATCTGGGACACTTTTTTTGTACTGAGGCGGAGCCTTGCTATAATTAGGGGGCGGGGCATTCGTTTGTAGGCGTGACATGCTGAAATGAAAATTGCGGCGCGCGAAGCGCGTCGCGGCGAAAAATGGGCATGGTTTACGCACGATAGTGGGTGTGGCTTAAATGGACGTGGTTCAAAGGGGTGTGGCTAGAGTCCGAGGTGAAAGAAAGAGAGAGAAAGAAATAGAAAGAAAGAAGCCAGATCCTACACCACAATAGAAATGTGTAACAAAATTGGCAGATAAGGATACTCCAAAACACCTGTTGGCGCTTCAATCATCCCGGCACCATGGTTGTTACAGTGTCAGGATGATTGAAGTGCATTATTTCTATTATTACATTGTAATATAAAATGAAATCATTCAACTCACCATAATGCCGAATCAGAGGAAGCCCTGAGCGTGTTACCTGCCACGTCGCCTGCCACCAGATGGCCTCCCCAGCAGTCCGTCCTTGCATCAGGTGCCTCCCCAGCAGTCCGTCCTTGCATCAGGTGCTTCCCCAGCAGAGTCTGTCCTTGCATCAGGTGCCTCCCCAGCAGAGCCCCCTCCACACTTGTGGACAAGGGTCCAAAAATCATGATTGTCCCAGGAAATTCGGGACTGTTTGGCAACTATGCACTACACTGATTACCCCGCCACCCACTACACTGATTACCCCGCCACCCACTACACTGATTACCCCGCCACTCACTACACTACACTGTGATTACCCCGCCACCCACTACACTAATTACCCCGCCACCCACTACACTAATTACCCCGCCACCCACTACACTAATTACCCCGCCACCCACTACACTACACTGTGATTACCCCGCCACCCACTACACTACACTGTGATTACCCCACCACCCACTACACTACACTGTGATTACCCCACCACCCACTACACTAACTACCCCGCCACCCACTACACTAATTACCCCGCCACCCACTACACTACACTGATTACCCCGCCACCCACTACACTGATTACCCCGCCACCCACTACACTGATTACCCCGCCACCCACTACACTGATTACCCCGCCACCCACTACACTACACTACACTGTGATTACCCCACCACCCACTACACTAAATTACCCCGCCACCCACTACGCTACACTAATTACCCCACCACCCACTACACTACACTAATTACCCCACCACCCACTACACTACAATTACCCCACCACCCACTACACTACAATTACCCCACCACCCACTACACTACAGTGCAATAGTACGGTACCTGCGGTGCGTGAGGATGTGCTGGTGGTCCGAGGGGTCTGCCAAATGGAGTGAGCCAGGACCATCACAGTGTCCCCAGCCAGCGGTGCCCCGGTCCTTCCATCAGTGTCCCCACTCGTCGGACACACGGGGGCGGGGCGGAGGGTTGTTGGCAGCGGCGGCGCCGGGTGCTGATAGGCGTCAGTGTCCCCAGCCAGTGGAGCCCCGGTCCTTACATCCGTGTCCCCGCTCCTTGTCGGACACACGGGGGCTGGGCAGAGGGTCGTTAGCGGCGGCGGCGGCGGGTGAAGCATGCTGCTTCCTTGTGCCTCTCCTTGCGTTCAGTGGAGAGCGGGGAGGAGTCGCCAATCCGAAGCCGATTGGCTGCCCCAGGCTCTGCACTGAACACAAGGGGAAAACGTAAACAAATATGGTGGCGGCAGCGGCCATTTTTGTGTAGCCGCTGCCGTTTTTAGCTAAAGCATTCCCGAATTTACCGGGACAAAACGGGACAAAAAGAACTGGGCTTGTCCCGAATCGGGACAAGCCCAATTCGGGACAAGGGTCCAAAAATCGTGCTTGTCCCGGGAAATTCGGGACTGTTGGTAACTATGTCTTATGTGTGTAGAGGTTTGAGCTAATATCTTTACCTTCGGGTCTGTGTCCCTGTCCAGAGATTCCACTTCAAAAATGACAGGTAGATAGGTGAATGTAGAACACTTTGCTCCCAGAAAAGTAAGCCCACACCAGGTGACAGTACAACATCTATATTTATTTCCGCAGAGATAAATATGCCTCTTTGCAAGCAGACAGGTTGATACAAACACAAACTTGGTGGGGTGAGGGTTCAGGCACAATCCTTTCGGATCAGAGAAGTTGTTAGGAGCGCACAACAACTTTTGGCGCACGGTCGCTGCCACCGACCGGGTGAACGATGAGGTCTCTGCCACAGACCTTAGAATAGGCCTCTGCCACCGACCTGATGTAGCTGGGTCTCTGCAAAGACCATAGAACATGAACTACCTTCTAATACGCTGGGTCTTCAGGCCAGGTCACCTCCCTGGTTCTTCTCGCCCGAGTCCCCTCACTCGGTGGGCCCCCTAGGCATCTTCTCCCATGCGGGACCCAGTCGAAGGTACTGGGCCCCAGGCCTTGGCTAGTACCTCACCCCAGGCTTAAGGTGACTGGGATGGAACTCGAACTCCCTCGTACCCAGGCCGAGGGCATCTGGGCGTGGACGACAGAACAGCAGCCCCCAAGCTGAAGGTGCCTGGGGCTCGGATCTCGTGCACAAGATGTTCGCCCCCTTTATACCCTCTCCCAGCAGGCACAGCGGGCTCCCCGCTCCGCCGTACTACTGCCGCGAGAGGACACAAAGGGCACGACCCTACAATGATGGTTCAACCCCAGCCCAAGGCGACAGCGCCACCCAGGGGCCGTAGGGAACTGAACACCATCATATCCTCCACTAATCAAATTGGTCATAATTCACTAACAATTAGTGTATCTGGGCCATGCTACCGCCCAGATACTCCCCCTAAATGTTAACCCCCACTACAGTAGTATAAAAAGAAAATCCCAATATACTGTAATTAACCACTTTCCGCCCGCCGGCCGTCAAATGACGGCTGGACGGTGAGGCTCTTGTTCTGGGCGGGCGTCATATGACTTCCTCACTTTCCCGGCCCACCAGGGGGCACGCGCGTGCCTGCCGCATCACTGGGGACCCGATGCGGTGCCTGTCGGCCGCGATACCAACCGGGCACCCACGATTGCCCAGTAACAGAGCAGGACTGTGGATCTGTGTGTGTAAACACACAGATCCACGTCCTGTCAGGTGAGGGGAGACCGATCGTGTGTTCCTTGTACAGAAGAACACTGATCGGTCTCCTCCCCCTACAGTTAGAATCACTCCCTAGGAAACACATTTAACCCCTTGATCGCCCCCTAGTGTTAACCCCTTCCCTGCCAGTCACATTTATACAGTAATCAGTGCATATTTATAGCACGGATCGGTGTATTAATGTGAATGGTGTCAAAAGTGTTCGATATGTCCGCCGCAATATTGCAGTCACGATAAAAATCGCAGATCGCCGCCATTACTAGTAAAAAATAAATGCTATAAATCTATCCCCTAATTTGTAGACGCTATAACTTTTGCGCAAACCAATCGATATACGCTTATTGCGATTTTTTACCAAAAATATGTAGGAGACTACATATCGGCCTAAACTGAGGAAAAGTTTTGTTTAAAAAATAAATAAATTTGATATATTTATTATAGCAAAAAGTAAAAAATATATATATTATTTTTTTCAAACTTGTCACTCTTCTTTTGTTTATAGCACAAGAAATAAAAACTGCAGAGATGATCAAATACCACCAATAGAAAGCTCTATTTGTGGGGGAAAAAATGAAACAAATTTCATTTGGGTACAGTGTTGCCTGACCGCGCAATTGTCATTCAAAGTGTGACAACACTCAAAGCTGAAAAATGGCTTGGGCAGGAAGGGGGTGAAAGTGCCCTGTATCGAGGTGATTAAATATATGTTTTAACCACTTAGCAACCGCCTCCTGTACATTTACGTCAGCAGAATGGCACGGACAGGCACATCAACGTACCTGTACGTCCCCTTTAAGTGCATGTCTGGCGACCCTGTGAGTTGGACTTGATCGCCGTGGGGATCCCCACGATCGTCTCACGGAGGTATAGATCGGGGAGATGCTTGTGTAAACAAGCGTCTCCCGGCTCTGCCTAGTGACAATTACACGGATCTCGGCTCCGTGTACTCGGAGCGGAAATCAGTGTCATGTGACACACAGCCCATCCCCCCTACAGTTAGAAACACTATACAGGGAACACTTAACCCCTACAGCGCCACCTAGTGGTTAACCCCTTCACTGTCAGTGTCATGTTCACAGTAATCAGTGCATTTTTATAGCACTGATCGCTGTGAAAATGACAATGTTCCCAAAAATGTGTCAAAAGTGTCCCATGTGTCTGCCATAATGTCGCAGTCACGAAAAAAATCACTGATCGCCGCCATTACCAGTAAACAAAAAAAATAATAAAAATGCCATAAAACTATCCCCTATTTTGTAAACGCTATAACTTTTGCGCAAACCAATCAATAAACGCTGATTGCGATTTATTTTTTTACCAAAAATATGTAGAAGAATACGTATCGGCCTAAACTGAGGAAAAAAAATGTTTTTTTATATATTTTTTGGGGAAATTTATTATAGCAAAAAGTTAAAAATATTGCATTTTTTTCGAAATTGTCGCTCTATTTTTGTTCATAGTGCAAAAAATAAAAACCGCAGAGGTGATCAAATACCACCAAAAGAAAGCTCTATTTGTGGGGAAAAAAAGGTCGTTAATTTTGTTTGGGAGCCATGTCGCACGACCGCGCAATTGTCAGTTAAAGCGACGCAGTGCTGAATCGCAAAAAGTGACCTGGTCCTTTAGATGCAAAATGGTCCGGGGCTGAAGTGGTTAAAGCAAAAAAAGATTTTTCAAAATGTTGTCTTTTTTCGTTTTATATCACAAAAAAATAAAAACCCAGTTTAAATACAACCAAAAGAAAGCTCTATTTGTGTGAAAAAAATTATATAAATTTTGTTTGGGTACAGCTTTGCATGACCAAGCCTTTACCAGTTAAAATAGCAAAAAATGGCCTGGTCATGAAGGGAGTAAAACCTTCCGTAGCTGAGGTGGTTAATATTCTGGCCAATGGAATGAATAAAGACACGAATCAAGAGCTTGACATGCCTAAACGCACGTTGAAAAAAACAGGTAACATTTCAGCGCTGCTTTTCTCCTGTCAGGAGAAAAGCATTTATTTTAGAAGAACCCCAGTGTGCACAAAGCCTTAGTGTGTTGCCATGCGTTTTCAAATAAGGGACATCCACATCAATTTAATAATAAATATGGTTTTAAGATCAAGGTAGATTTTGACACGCATCCAAGTTGCTCATGTTTCAGTGAATTGTTGAAGGTTATGCCGCGTACACACGATCATTTTTCCCGTCGGGAAAAATTACTTTTTTTTTTTTTAACAAGAAAAACTACTGTGTGTGGGCTTTTTGTCATTTTTCCCGACGGGAAAAACGGCATTAATCACGACGAGAAAAATTAGAACATGCTCTAATTTTTCTCGTCGTGATTCCCGTCTTTTATTTCCGCTGCAGTTTTCCCATAGGGAAACACTGCCACGGAGCCCTCACACGGTCGTTTTTCGCGACCAAGAAAAAAAATGTCGGGAAAAACGGCCGTGTGTAGGGAACCAAGCCGTTCCCTCGTTTTTCCCATCGATTTTCTCGACGGTGTTTTCACCGCCGAGAAAATCGATCGTGTGTACACGGCATTAGTGTCAGAGGCCATCAACTGTTCGGATGTGAAAATCTCCAGAATCCAGTGGTGTGGATGCCCTTTTTGGGGGGTATTTTATGTACATTTTGGCCAAGCACTGTGTTGTAGATTGCAAGGATTTTCCCCTAGAATTGCTTAAAAGTCACATTCCCACCAGATGCAGTTGAAAGAATTTTATTAATATCTCCAAGGACACCTTTGCCATTCAGCTAGGATTTTGATAACCGTGCACAGCCAGCACATACAGTATTCACATCTGTGCATTGTGGTGCACTACAGAGTAGGCAAGTTTTGTTGTTTTTTTTACTGCATTGGGCTGCTGCTAAGAATAAATGCCAATGCAGATATAAACACACAGTACTATGCTTACCTGTAGGTGCATGAAATATCTCCTAAACCTACACGGTTAAGGAGATCTTTGCATTTAAAACCGGCGCCGCTGACGTCACACGCATGCGTGTGACGTCATCGCCGCTCCTGGGCCAATAACAGCGCTGGCGATACACGGAAGGCAGAGGGGAGCAAGATGGCACCTTCGACGGAGGTGTCCGAGCACCGCTGCGGGGGCTTCGATCTCAGGTAAGTGATTCATAATGAGCTAGTATGCTATGCATACTAGCTCATTACGTCTTTGTTTTGCAGGTTGTTTAAAAAAAAAAAAAAAAGCGGGGTTTACAACCACTTTAATCTCTGTTTCTAAAAACTGCACAGGAGGCCTCGCCTGAATCACTAAAGAACAGTGGGTATAACTGGCCCTACTTTTATAGATTTCTTTTATTCAGCCTGCAGGATAAACAAAAGGGATCTAACAGATCACTCCATCCACTCTAAAGAGTGCAAATGAACAAATCTCCTGCTGTAGGCTATTGTACTCTGACAGACAAGGTCACCGACTGTCAGAATACCAATACAGTGCCTACAGAAAAAAAAAATACAAAGTGGCCCTTGCCACAAGGAGCAGGCATCTGCATTCCTGCCTTACTCCTCTGTAGAATAAAAATCTCCAAAGCCTTTGCAATGTTACAGGCAGCTAGCTTCCATAGTCTATGGCCTACACACCCAGACACTTCTAGCTAACTGTTGGACCATTAGAGCTAAGTTACCCCGGGGTGTTCCACTGCAATGCATTTAACGCACGTGCGTTATGCCTCGCGTTTACATGCGTTACACCAAGGCATACCATTCAAGGAAAGGGCTTCTGGTCTTTATTTGCATTAGGGGTGGTTACCAAGGTATTCTACAGGGAAGAAGCAATATTCAAAATATTAATATTTATTTTATTATAATTATTCAAATGTTTACCCCAGCTGGAATATATATGCTGTACATCTCCCACCCACTTCCTATTTAAAAAAAAAACATAGTTTTCAAAATCATATGCATCCTGTGCATGTTCCACATCCCTGCCTAGGCTATCTATTCTTGAAGGCAGCACCACCCTCAATCATTTCTTCATTCCCACTCCTCAGGCTCATCTTAATTCATCTTGCCCCTTGTTATATAACTTTGTGTTATTACATTTAACCACCTCAATACCGGGCACTTTTACCCTCTTCCTGCCCAGGCCATTTTCCAGCTTTCAACGCTTCCGCACTTTGAATGACACTTTGAATGACATTTGCGCGGTCATGCAATAGTGTACCTATATAACATTTTTAACACTTTTTCACACAAATAGAGCTTTCTTTAGGTGGTATTTAATCACCACTGGATTTTTTTTTTTTGCTAAATAAATGAAAAAAGGCCAAACATTTTGAAAAAAAAAAAAGTGTTTTTCTTTGTTTCTGTTTATAAAATTTTGCAAATAATCTTTCTTCATAAATTTAGGCTAAAATGTATTCTGCTACATTTCTTTGGTGAAAATAACCCAAATCAGTGTATATTGTTTAGTCTGTAGGAAAGTTATAGAGTCCACAAACTATGGTGTATATATATATATGTGAATATTGATCAGTCCTGATGTACTGATAGACCATCTAATTTCTTGAGGCCTGAAAATGCCAGAACAGTATACTTTCCAAAAAAAGGTAATTTGGGATATATTTAGATAGTCCAAGGTATTTAGTAAGAGGCATGGCGCATTTTTTGAAGTAATTTCTTGTCACAATTTTTTGGAAATTTAAATGTATTTTTCTATCACTTTTTTTTATTTTTTTTACATACTACCACCAGTGTAGAACAGCATTATCATACACCTGGTGTGGTGGTGAGCAAGGGCACTGACTGGTGACAGTATGTAAAAAAAATTATATATATTTACAGTATTTCACAAAAGTGAGTACACCCCTCACATTTTTGTAAATATTTTATTATATCTTTTCATGTGACAGCACTGAATAAATGACACTTTGCTACAATGTAAAGTAGTGAGTGTACAGCTTGTATAACAATGTAAATTTGCTGTACACTCAACTTCTTTGGTCGCACATGGCGAGGCCTGTTCTGAGTGGAACCTGTCCTGTTAAACCGCTGTATGGTCTTGGCCACCATGCTGCCGCTCAATTTCAGGGTCTTGATACTGTTCAGCACACACTAATAACTATACTGTACTGCAAGTAGTGGAGATATGAAGCCTCATACTTGCTATAGGGATACAGTAAAGGTTCAATAACAAGATGAACCTCTTACCTTTTTTTTCACGTCGCTGGTCCCTATATGGGTCCTGGCTTTGACCATCATGGTGGGCATACCCCTGAGAGGTCTTCAGGGTCTGGGAGCCATAGGAAAAGACTAAGTTCTTTGACTTGTATAGCACCCTGCAGCTAACTAAATGCATTGCACTCATAGGCGTTGCACTTCACAGCCATTCACTGGAAAGCTCAGTGTGCTGCTGCTACTCCTCCCCTAGCTCTTATGCAGCTGAAAACAGAGGGAATGTGATCACATATAAAAAAAAAAAAAGGGAAAAAATGTATTTATAATGTTTTTTTTTTTTTTTTTTTATATCTATACAAAAATGTTTTGCCTTTCTTTTCTATTTTAAACTGAATGGGTTGCTTTTGCAAGGTGATCATTAACAAAAACTTTAAGGCTTAGAACCACTTTAAATTAACTATAGACATGAGTTGGACATACAGGCGTTTTTTTTTTTTTTTCAGGAGGCCAGTGTATAAACAAACAAATCAGTATCAAGATTGTATGAAAAATCGAATCCTGGCAATTAACCAAAAAACTGTATGCTATGTCACCTGATTTGCTTCAAATCTCACATCAATCACATTAGGTCTACAGGCACATTTTGTAGGGTGTTCCCAAATCCCAATTACAGATTTAGGGGTGATGCTTTTTGGGAAGAGTCACAATAGACAGTTGCTTTCAAAGTCTTAGCAATGATCCTCTTCCACCCACCTTCATTATGCTGCTGGACTTGTTCAGCTGGTTTTCTAAGATCCATTTAAAAAAATCCCTAAGCATGACCAGTTATGAGCCAGTGATATTCACGCCCTAAAGAAAGAACACTAATAATGTTCTAAAGGTCTCAGAGTTCTGTGAACCCAGCCAACACTTACAGAAGTATTACTGAAAATATGTAGTAAGGAGGTTCATTTATTAATTGGTCAACAATGTTATTTCGAGGTATTACAGATGGAAACAATCATTATTTTCTTAAGGGTAGAACAGAATTGAAACCTTGAATAGATCATTTGAGAGCACACCCATACAGCTCCTTTGCAGTCTCCTCCACCCCTGCCAGTGTCTTTGTTGAACTCATGACCTCCTGTAAGATGATGTCAGCAATTTGCAGAGTCTGAGTCACCAAAGCAGCCTGCAGAGTGGAGGGGGAAGCCAGAGTGAAGGGGTGTGGAGAACATTGAGACAGCTGTCCTTCACTAAGAGCTGGCATGACTAATAATTTATGGGGAACTACAACATCCCAGACTTCAATGTGTAGGAAAAGCCCAAACATCTTGGATTGTATACCAGTGTGTGCATCCATTATGCTTTTACTAAGATGATCATTTTGTAAAATGCTGCATTTAATCATCCCTTTTGAACTACAGGATTGATTCCCCAATGGGCATATTCAGCCATTCCATGCGCCAAAAGAGAGCTCTTGGCATGTATTCTTACTGCACAACAAGTAAATCTGGTACCTAGTGTAGGGGAATTTAATTCAGTCATATGGCTATATACGGATAAATACTCCAATCACACTGCATAAAGATGATTTGAGACTGCAGGTAAACAAACACGGCATTCCTAATTCATTTCTTTCCCCTCCTAAGGACAAGGTTTACCATAGAGGCAAATAGGGCAATTTCATATCATGTGCACATAGCCTAACAGAGCCTAAAAATGTATATATATATTATAGGTCATTTTTGTGATGGTTGTCTGAACTTTACAATTGATCCTGGGTTTGTAGTCTGCCCCTAAAGGCCTGGGTGATGGGATCCATGTGGTCAAAGATGACTGCCTTGACCACAAATCTGGACACAGAAGTGCAATCTTTATTTAAATGTGTGCCATTTTTAGTGTGTCACGTGACATCCTCTAAGAGGAGAAATCCCAACTTTTCCTGTGCTGCTCATTTACATCTATGCAATTTCCTTAAAGCCCGGTACACACGGTCGGACTTCCATCGGACTTTTCTGTGGATTTTTGTCCGAACCGAGTTGGTCGGGAATACCCATAGCATACACACACTCGGACTTTTCTGCAAACTTTCCCCAAACTTTTTGCAACATCATGTGGTTTTTCTGCTCTTTTCTGCTCTTTACCGCCACCCTTTGGTCAACTTCTGCTATTGTTGGTTGATTTTAACATTGGTTGTTTTGTCCATCGGACAAAAGTCCGATGGTTTTCTGTACACACGGTCGGACTTTGCTCCATCGGACTTTTGTTGGGCAAAAGTTTGTTCGTTTGCAGACCAAACTTTTGTCCGAAGAAAAAAGCAAAAAAAGTTTGTCCGATGAAGTGTACACACGGTCGGATTGTTGGTCCAACTTGCTCAAAATGAAGTTTGTTGGCCAAAAGTCCGACTGTGTGTACGGGGCTTTAGTTTCTGAAAGTTCTTTTTTTGGGTGTGAATTTGGCCCTATAAACCCTTGAATGAAATGGCATAAAAAAAAGCATATACATGTGTTTTAGATGCATTTTGACCATTTTTTTGGCATAACAACATATGGGATCCTCCCCAACAACTTCTACTCTGCAGAGGAGTGGAGAGACCAGGCCGCAGAATGCTGGATGTCCAAGCCTTCGTCCGCCTGGTCAGAGTAAGGCCCATTACTGTATAATCCCTCCCACCACCAATACAAAGATCACATCAAGCATTGTATGGCATGAGAGAAAACTGCCCATGAAATGTTTGATGATTGGGATGTTTTAACCTCTTCATAACTACACAGGCAAAAAACTGACAGAGAAAGCAGGAACATCAAAGGAGGACAATGTCTTATGATGCTACAGAAGATATTGCTTGACATTGCCCAAAATTAAAAACACAGAAAAATGATATGCATATGCCACATAAGACTGATGCTCCTCCCTAATCAAGAAGAGTGATCCAGTCTCACCTCTGTATCTAACTCATTGTAAACCTAGAGGGCAAAAGCATGGAAATACTGCATCAGTGGCTGCTCATAATGGGCCTTGCCTTGTAGGATCGACCCTGATTAAATGGGTCCAACACTAATGGATAAATAATTTAAGCTACGTACATCAGTGTTACTCCCTGAGAAGAAAAATTATTTTTGTTCTCAGAGAGGAGAGGACAGAAATGTCAGAGATTTTGGCTTGTATAAGATTTTATGTTTCAACCACATGTGCATCTAGGGTTGCCACCTCATCCCTTTAAACCCGAACACATGAATTACACAGGTTCTGTGGCTGATTAATGTGGTAATTAAACTCACTTGGTGCCTTATCTGCATTAAATTAGCCTCAGAACCTGTGTAATTCATATGTGTTCGGGTTTAAAGGGATGAGGTGGCAACTCTATGTGCATCTTAAAGCAGAATTAAAGGCAAAACTGTTTTTCATTTTAAGGCCTCATGCCCACGGACGTTTTTACAGCCGCGTTTTTGAGCGTTTTTTACAGCTTAAAAACGCCTGTCCATGTTAGTCTACTCTATAGCTTCATGCCCACCTAGACGTTTTTGAGCTGCAAATAGCATAGACGTTTTTAAGCTGTAAAAAAAAGACCCAGGACCAGTGCGTTCCTCAGCGTCGGCGTTAGGCATAAAAAAACGCACAAGCGTATAACACGCACCCTAACTTTAAGAGGGAAGTTTCAGGAAAAAAAACTTTCCACAGCCCCCTTTGTATAACACGCAGGCACAGTTTACCCTCTATTTTCAGGGTAAAAAAGTGAGTGTTATACGCCAATAAATACAGTACTTACTTTCATAAAAACAACATCTGAACAGCTGGAATAAAAGATAAGGTTGTCCAAGGATGACATCAATATGTGTATGCCATTATCACTGATTGTTTCCATTGCCACTTTATTGTTATTGGTAGTCAGTAGCCTACTTGGAATGATTTTGGGTGGGAAGTAAAACACCCAAAGGAAATGAAAACATACATGGGAAGAAAATACAAATTTCATACAGTTTCAGGAGGGCTCTAAAGCCTCAGGTCATCCATATACTGCTCAGTGTGGCCTGTATATAGAGGTCAGGTGCTAGATTATTTTGCGCCCTAGGCAAGACCGGCTATTTGCACCCCCCCCCCCTCAAAATAAAACTTCCAAATTTTTTAAAACAGTAGGAAATATAACAACAAAACATGAAACCGCTAAATTTCTCCAGCTAACATCATCCAATTCTGCAGTGCACAGCCATATGAGGAACGTCGGCACAGTGTGTGGGGAACGTCGGTGACAGTGGGAAGCAGGCCCGAACTGGGACATAAAAATAGGCTGCTCAGTCTACAAAACCTGCCCTGCTGAATGCCTGTGGGACGAAAAGGAAGAGAAGCCAGCATAAAGCAGCTGCAGGGGATCGTTTTATGTACATGTCGCTGTCTTGATAGGACATGCCATGTTCACCTAGTGGTAATGTCGGCCCTGTGTATATATTAACATGTAATATATATTAATGCTATTTCTATTTAGATATAGGCCTTTGACAAGTATTCAGTTCCTAGACCAGGCCTCTCTATACTATAACGTATATCCTATCTGATAATAAATACCGTATTTATCGGCGTATAACACGCACTTTTTCCCCCTTAAAATCAGGGGAAAATCGTGGGTGCGTGTTATACGCCGATACTCCGCCGATTCCCCTGCTGAGAGGAGCGAGCGGAGCCGAAGCCGAAGTACACTCGGCTTTACTCGGCTCCTCTCGCAGTCCCGCCCATCTCTGACTGCGCCGCTGACATAGAGAAAGCTGAGTGTACTTCGGCTAGTCTCGGCTCCTCTCGCAGTCCTGCCCCCGACTGTGAGCAGAGCCGAGTCTAGCCGAAGTACACTCGGCTTTCTCTGTCAGCGGCGCAGTCAGTGGAGATGGGCAGGACTGCAAGAGGAGCCGAGTCTAGCCGAAGTACACTCGGCCCCGCTCGCTCCTCTCCACAGAAATCGGCGCCAAATTTAAAAAAACGCAGAGACTGACAAGGCTGCAAAGGCACTGGGCAAGGCTGCAGATGGACAGATGGACACTGGGCAAGGCTGCAGATGGACAGATGGACACTGGGCAAGGCTGCAGATGGACACTGGGCAAGGCTGCAGATGGACAGATGGACACTGGGCAAGGCTGCAGATGGACAGATGGACACTGGGCAAGGCTGCAGATGGACACTGGGCAAGGCTGCAGATGGACAGATGGACACTGGGCAAGGCTGCAGATGGACAGATGAGATGAACACTGGGCAAGGCTACAGATGGATAGATGGACACTGGGCAAGGCTGCAGATGGACACTGGGCAAGGCTGCATGCTGCATTTAAATGTAAGTTTTTTTTCCTTGAATTTCCCTCCTAAAAGTTTTTTTCCTTAAAATTCCCTCCTAAACTTGGGGTGCGTGTTATACGCCGATAAATACGGTATGTGATATCTTATTTCAAAGCCAATCGTTTCCTTTCTGTAGTGATTTGCTTTTAGAGGTGGTGAAGGATAGCTGAATCATGCCTGAATGGTTCATTGCCCTCTTATGTTTGCACACTTTAGGCATGCCAAGGTGAAAACCGTTGTCTAACAAGGAAAAAAAGTGGTTAGAAGAAGCAAAGATAACCCAGCGCTCCCAATTACTGCCTTTAGAAATAAAGAGAATATTCCATATGCGCTTAATAATGCATGTACATTTCAGGCAGGCTCCTCCAAGGGTCATTTTTTATGCTACCACTCCTATATGGTTGGCTATAATACACCTAAAGAAAAACTGGCTATTGCAATAAAGATAGGTTGTTTTAAGACTTAAGATGCCAGGAAAGAAATACAAGAGCTGCCAGTTTTTTAAGCCATGCTCTGGTGCCGATATCCCTATTCTCCCATCAGTAAGTGATCGTTGACTGGCCTATGGCTATGCACATCATATATCTGACTCACTAAGCAATAATACAAGGATAAGTACGACAGCCTTGCTGCCTACATCTTGAAAAACAGTTCAGCAATGGCAGACCCATAGTTTTGTACTGGTTGGCTCCTTTTAATATAGTGACAGTAGATGTTTTAGGCAAAATTACTGCTGCACATCAATATTTGATTGGCAACAACTGCATGCTTAAGAGTCCAGATGGTGGATGTAGTTGCAGGACGCTAACATCTGCCAATGACAGTTTCTTTTGTTCACCACACAATCCATTAGTTTGTCTCAGGCACAGGGTGGCTCGATCTTTCACATTTGCTCCTATACCTTAATTGCCAATTAGTTAATAGCGTGGCTATGCAGATTTCCTGTTACACTACACCTTTAACCATTTAGTATTACAGCATGTAAGTTCAGAAATGTATACTACATACCCCCCTGGTACCAAATGGTATGCCTTGCTTCAACATAACCTGGGCATTGTAAAACATGTAGATTCTGACTTTTGAAACACCAAATTTATAAATTCTCCCAACCTATCATACCATTCAATGTGTGACCTTCACAGTCTATATAGAGGCAGTCTGCATTGCACTGTAGGGAGCACTGGGTGTGGTTTTCATTGCAGATCCAGGAAGCTGCACACTACAGACTCCCCAAGATTAGGAGGATCCTAGAACACCCTGAAATGATGATTTATTTTTTCCATTAATTACATCTACCTGTCAGTGGGTAGTAGCATTTCTAAGAACTCCAAGCACAAAAGCTTTAATTCATTTAATTTAACTATATTCCTCAATAGGCACAAAGGATATACAGTAAATCCGCTTTGTGTGCAATAAAAAAGTTGCAAACCCAGATATTATCTTGTAAAAGGAGTGGTGACATCATCACTGTACATAGCCTGTGCAGAGAGCAGGAGGGACCCAGCAGGCTCCACCCACTGTATCATAACAATTTTTTTCTTTTTAATGCATTCAAAGTTCTGAACTTTTACCATTACTGCAATATATTTAGTTCTTTGTGTGAGAGATTTGGTGAATGGTGTGACGCCTGTATGTAGAGGTATAGATTTACAGATGCTCTGGCTGACAGTTGCAGTCTAAAATCACAGAGTACAATGCCGGTCCAATAGCCACTCATTATACATGAAGATGGTGAAGGCTTACCTACCGTGTCAGGGAGAATAGGAGGACGCTAAAATCTGAAAGAGCGTGGAGTTCATTTCGAATTGCACTTCAACGTAATGCACCTGCATTGTAGCATGCCAAAACCTTGCTGAACCGGACGAATCTCAATCCATGTATGAACAGCTTTACACAAAGCAAATGTATGTCCATTACAGCATTGGTTCTCAACCCTGTCCTCAAGTACCCCCAACATGCCACGTTTGCAGGTTTTCCTTTATCTTGTACAGGTGCTTTAAATCAATAGTATTTTGGACAGCTATTTTATCTAATGCCTCGTACACGCGGTCTGAATTTTCGATGGAAAAAGTCAGATGGGAGCTTTTCCGTCGGAAATTCTGACAAGCCCTGTACACACGATCGGTTTTACCGATGAAAACAGTCCGATGGACTTTTTTCATCGGACAAACCAATCGTGTATGGGACCCATCAGTCTTTTTTCCATCGGTTTTAAAAAATAGAACATGTTTTACATTTTTCCGATGGATCAAAAACCGATAGCAAATTCCGATCGTCTATGGGCAAGTCCATCGGATAAAAAAGCCACGCATGCTCAGAATCAAGTCGACGCATGCTCAGAAGCATTAAACTTCATTTTTCTCGGCTCATCGGAGTGTTTTACGTCACGGCGTTTGGAACGGTCGGTTTTTTGACTGATGGTGTGTAGGCAAGACTGATGAAAGTCAGCTTCATCGGATTTCCAATGGAAAAAAACATCAGATTAGAATCCATAGGATATCTGATCGTGTGTACGAGGCTCCAGAGTTTTGCCCGTGGCAGAGTCCAGCCGTGTGTACGCGGCATTAGAGAAATTCCCAAAACATGGCCTGTTGGGGGTACTTGAAGACAGGGTTGAGAACCACTGCATTACACCACTGTAAGGCTCGGTTCACATATATGTAAATTGGATGCATTTTGAACCGCATTCAATTCACACAACGTGCAAACTGAACCAGCTTTTTATAGAGGCGGTTCACATATATCCGGGCAAGCCACAGTCCATTTTTAAAAAAGAGTCCTGTACGTTTTTCAGTCTGGTCCAAGTGTGATTTCAATAAAAAAAAATTGCACCTGAATCATCTAAACCGGCATTCTTTTAAAAGTCACAATTAAGCCACGGCTGAACATATGTGGATGGAGTCTTAGGCCGGGTTCACACTTGTATGACACGACAGTCGTACGACTGTGAATCTGACTTTTCCCTGCGACTTAACCGCTTGCCGACCAGCCGCCGTCATTAGAATCGCCGTAGGTGTACGTCGGCCATTTTAACTGCTTGCCGACCAGCGCACGACGATATACGTCGACAGCATGGCACGGACAGGCAGAATGACGTATATATACGTTCCCTTTAAGAAGCCGGCATTGTGCACGCGCGCCGCGAGCTCCATGACTCCGACCGCGGGTCCCGCAGACTTGATGTCCGCGGGCATACCCGCGATCGTGTCACGGTGAGGAAGTAGGGGGAAATGCTTACGCAAACAAGCATTTCCCCAGTCTTCCTAGTGACAGGAGTGTACACAGCTTCCTGTAATCGGAAGCTGTGATCACTGTCGTGTCACACATAGCCCATCCCCCCTAAAGTAAGAATCGCCGCCATTACTAGTAAAAAAAAAAATTATTAATAAAAATGCCATAAAACTATCCCCATATTTTGTAGGCGCTATAACTTTTGCGCAAACCGATCAATAAACGCTTATTGCGATGATTTTACCAAAAATATGTAGAAGAATACGTATCGGCCTAAACTGAGGAAAAAAAAAATTATATATTTTTTGGGGATATTTATTATAGCAAAAAGTAAAAAATATTGCATTTTTTTAAAAATTGTCACTCTATTTTTGTTTATAGCGCAAAAAATAAAAACCGCAGAGGTGATCAAATACCACCAAAAGAAAGCTCTATTTGTGGGGAAAAAAGGACGTAAATTTTGTTTGGAAGCCACGTCGCACGACCGCGCAATTGTCAGTTAAAGCGACGCATTCATGAATCGCAAAAAGTGGCCTGGTCTTTGACCAGCAAAATGGTCCGGGGCTTAAGTGGTTAACAGCTCTAGGTGGCGCTAGGGGGCAAAAAAACACAGAGGTGATCAAATACCACCAAAAGAAAGCTCTATTTGTGGGGAAATAAAAGGACATAAATTCCGGTCCTTAAGTGGTTAACGTCCTACCTCTGTCCAACGTCCTCCGTCCAACGTCCTCCGTCCAACTTCAATGAACAGGATCCGACTTTGATCCCGACAATACCAGGCCCTTTGAGTCTGGTATGCCCCCCGCCCGCAGGGTCTGGTATGGATTTTAAGGGGAATCCCCTCAAAATCCATACCAGACCCTTATCCGAGCACGTATCCAAAAAAAGTGTCAAAAATAAATAAAACCAGCACACAGGTTTTTGGAAAAGTCCTTAATTAAAGCAGCTCCAGTGTCTCTTCTCCATCCGATTTCTTCTCCCTCCTGTGATGTCTTCATTCTCCAGTTCTTCTCGCTGTGTTGATGTCTTTTTTCTCTGGTTGTTCCTCCGGTTCTTCTCACTGCGCTGATTTCTTCTTCCTCTGCCGATTCTTCCTCCAGTTCTTCTCCTCTCCACTCTCTTCTTCCTCTTACGGTTCTTCCTCTGGTTCTTCTCCCGACGCTAGCTCCCGCTGTAAATGTTAGCTCCGGGGCGTGGCCATCCGGTGACGTCAGAGACCCTACCCCCTTGTTAAGTCATTGCCCCATCATCTCCCAGGTGGCAGAGCCCCACTGCCCCAAAGCACCAACCCCCCCATGTTGAGGGCATGTGGCCTGGTATGGTCCAGGAGGGGGGGCACTCCAAAGTCCCCCCTTTTCCTGACCTGACAGGCTGCGTGCTCGAATAAGGGTCTAGTGTGGATTTTGAGGGGGACCCCACGCCATTTTTTTTATTTTGGCATGGGGGCTCCCCTTCAAAATCCATACCAGACCCTTTGGTATGGTCTTGGGGGGCCCAAGCAGCTTTTTTTTTACATTTTGGCGTGGGGTTCCCCCTCAAGATCCTCAGAGCACAAGTCGCATTCCAAAGTCGGATCAGCTAAGATGATGATCCGACTTTGATCCGACTTCAATGATATTCAATGGGCTGAAGCAGGACCAAAGTGGGATCAAAGCAGTGCAGGAACCTTTTTCAAAGTCGGACCGACTTGTGACAGACCAGTTAAGACGGCTTTCATAGGGAACTATTGATTTATACACGTCCTGCGACATGTGCTCCCAAAGTTGGAACGTATGTCATACCAGTGTGAACCCGGCCTAAATGAGAAAAAACAGTGATTTCCAGGCTCACTTTCTGAGCCAGTCACAATCATATTGTTATCGATCAACTTTGGAAGCCTTTAAAGACATCTTCTTATCCCATAGTTTTCTTCCTGCATTGCCATCTTCCTCTTTGTGTCATCGGGAGGTGGATGTCTCTACAGGGTTCTTGCAACCAGCCCTCTGATAACATTGTTCATGTTATCAGAGGGCTGGTTGCAAGAACCCTGGTTGCACATCTGATGAAGACTGTTATGAAGCATCCTGGGATGCATGACACGGGTATCTCTGGAGGCTGCAATCAGCTGGTGCTATGTCCTTTATGTGGATGTGTTAAAAAAAAAAGGAGCAATACTAGTGTAGCGGGTGGTTACATTTAGGGGAAAGCATCTGAGTGGTAACTAGGCTCAGATGCACTAATTGTTAGGTTTCATGGACCATTTCTGTCCCTGGGGGATGGTACTGGTGTGTAGTTCCCTGGGGCCTATAGGTGGCGCTGTTGCCATAGGCCCGGGTTGAACCGCAGTGCAAGGTTGTGCCTTTTTTGTCCCCTCTTGGCAGCAGTACGGTGGGGCGGGGAACCTGCTGTGCCTGTCGGGAGAGGATATAAAAGGGGGCGGCCATCTTCCAGTGGGGTCGGTTCCGCGCTCAGGCACCTTAGGCCTGGGTGCGTGTGTGTCGCCTCCGGGTTCCCTAGGCCCGGAGGTCTGGTCGGGTTGTCTCTGGGTGCCCTAGGCTTACGAAGACAGAGCTGCTGTTCCATCTCAGACACCTTCAGTCTGGGGTGAGGTACTTTGGAGAAAGGCCCGGAGACCAGCAGCCTTCGGCTGGGATCCGCCGGGGACCGAGACTCCCAGAGATCTGCCTTGCGAGGGGACCCGTATCCAGGACGAGGAGGCCAGGGAGGTGACCCTTTCTGAAGACCCAGCGCAGAGTCGTGGAGACAGATGGGGCCTCTGGTAACTCTCCAGGGGGATGTTCTTGTCCTATAAAGGGCTAGTTCACTAATGGAAGGAAGTGAGTGCTCTTTAGGTCACAGTGGCAGTGACACTACGCACCCAAGGTCAGTGGCAGTGACTTTCATCTTTTTCACCCAGTCAGTGTCAGTGACCAACTTCATGGTCTGTGGCAGAGACCGTGTGCCAAGCCTGTTCGTGCGAATCAGAGAAGGAGAAAACCCAAATTCAAGTTTGTGCCTGGACCTCCTCCCACCTTATCTGACCTGTGTCTTGTCCCAACCTGTCTGCTCTCAAAGAGACTGTTTATTGTGCTAAAAAGAATAAATAAGAGTTGGACCTTTCAGTTGGTGTGGACAGTTGCTTACTGGGGAGAACTAAAGGCTTGTTTCTGAATACCACAGAAACAAGGTCAGCACTGGAGGTTTTTAAACACTGGCTGCAAGCAGGCCCGAGAAATTAACACCGCTCAACCTCCCCATCCAGGAGGGTACGGGCTTGTGGTGCGGTGTGCCTCATTCTTTTCCTGCGGAGGAGCCAAGCAGAAGAAAAGCAGGTAAAGTCTGGGGTTGGTGCGCTACACTAGCATACCTCCCAACTGTCCTTGATTTTGAGGGACTGTCCTTGATTTAGAGCAATGTCCCTCTTCCCTCATTCGTCCCTCATTTTGGTCTGATCTACATGGTTGTATATAAAATGCACTTTTTATCTATCAAAAAGTGTTTCCCAGTGCTAAACCTTCCATCTGATTTCTAAATTGCTGCATTTGTAAATTCCAAAAGCCAATATAAAGGAATAGTAGTGGTAAAAAAAGCACTTGTGGGTTTAACCAATCTTATTTTTTTGTACAATTCTCCTTTAAGGGGCGTAACAAGGGGTGTGTCTTATGCCTGCATACTTTTGCTGATAGGTGTCCCTCATTCCCATCTCAGAAAGTTGGGAGGTATGTACTAGTTAAAATAGAAAAGAAGAGTGGATGTCTGCTTTCATATGTCCTATCTCTGGCATTAATACATCGATTTTGCACTGAAAACACTAACCTTCAGTCAAAGGCGTAACTAGAACCTTCAGGGCATCAGTGCAAGAAGCCATAAAGGCCCCCCCCTGACCCCCAGCTGGGGCCCCCACCAAGGTGGTGAAACTCCAGGACATGGTTGCAAGTGTGACCGTTGCCACCCTGGTAGTTCTGCCACTGGTGTCAGAATTTTTTTATTGTTGTTATTTTATTTTTCTACCATTTTATATTATTATTATTATTTTTTTTTACAATTTTTTAGAAACCCCCTTGGAGGGTTTTGGTGAAATATCAGGGGTCTAAACATTCCTCTGATATTTTACCTTTGAGACAGCCTTAGCTGCACAGAATGTATGGACAGGAATAGCTTGGTATAGAGCTTTCCATTCATTCATAAACTGAAGCATAGTAAACACAGAAGAGCACAGGAGCCCAGGGCAGCAGGAGGTGGATATGAGGTGTGGCATGTAGAGGAACCAACCCCCTTAATTTTCCTTCTGCAGCCGATAAAAAGGAGGAAAATGGAGGGGATCGGTTCCTCTATATGCCACCCCTCCCATCCAGGTGTCCAGGTAGCTGCACAGGGCCCCCTGGAACTTGGGGCCGGGTCGTTATTGTGACCACTGTATGTATGCACCTGCCTTCAGTGAATGTCACAGTAAAAGCACACAGAATAAGCAAGAGCAGAATCTAATATACAGGGATGGAAGAGTGTCATACTTATACACACACCTAAACTGCAGGTTCTTATCTTTAAAGATGGACATACAGCTTGCAATCTGTTTGGACAAACTTCTTAAAGTGGTTGTAAACCCACTTAGACAACTTGCACCTACAGGTAAGCCTAGATTAAGGCTTACCTGTAGGTGCAAGAAATATCTCCTTAACCTATATGGTTAAGGAGATATTTACTATAAACCGATGCGCCAATGACGTCACACGCATGCGCACTAGTGGGCCGGCTTCATTGCTGGTTTTTTGAATGGGTTCTTGCCGGCCCGAGCGCGCATGCGTGTGACGTCATCGCCGCTCCGGCCAATCACAGCGCCGGAGCGGCGATACACTGACGGCAGTGACGGGACATCGAGGCAAGATGGTGGCGGAGGTGACCGAGGACCGCTGCTGGGGCTTCGATCTCAGGTAAGTCATTCATAATGAGCTAGTATGCTATGCATACTAGCTCATTATGCCTTTCTTTTGCAGGGTTTAAAAAAATAATTGGCTTTACTTCCTCTTTAAACACACACAAACACATGCTGAATTAGCTGAACTGGTGTCTTTATTCAACCTTGCCAACTACTGTATGTTACTGTTCTTTAGATCTGCGTAATATGAGAGCCTACCTGACTAAATAAAAATAAAATGGATGGTTTAAGTATGACTTCTACTTCTTCTTGGCTGATCTAAAGGTGATCGTACAATCAGATTGTAAAGTGTATGGCAAAATTAACCACTTCAATACCAGACACTTTCGCCCCTTCCTTCCCAGGACAATTTTCAGCTTTCAGCGCTGTCGCACTTTGAATGACAATTGCGCGGTCATGCAACACTGTACCCAAACTAAATTTTTATAATTTTCTTCACACAAACAGAGCTTTCTTTTGGTGGTGTTTTATCACCAGGGGGGGTTTTATTTTTTGCTAAACGAACTAAAAAAGACAGATTTTTAAGTTTTTCTTTGTTTCTGTTATAAAATTTTGTTTTCTCCTTCACTGACGGGCACTGATGAGTTGGCACTGATAAGGTGACACTGATGAGGAGGCACTGATATGTAGAATTTATGGGCACTGATTTGCAGCACTGATGGGCACCGACAGGCGGCACTGATATGCAGCACTGATGGGCACCGATAGGCGGCACTAATATGAAGCACTGATGGGCACTGATAGGTGGCACTAATGGGCACTGACAGGCGGAACTGATGGGCACTGACAGGCAGCACTGACAGGTGGCACTGATGGACACTAATAGTTGGCACTGATGGGCAGCACGGATGATGAGGTACTGACAGGTGTTACTGATTGGCACTGTGGTGGGCACTGATTGGCACTGTTATGGGCATTGACAGGTGTTCCTGGTGGGCATGGACTGGCAGCTGATGGGCACCTCTCATGGGGGCTGCGCTGATAATCAATGTGCTGATTATCAGCGCAGACCCCCCCTCTGACAGGGAGAGCCGTCGATCAGCTCTCCCTGTTAGCGCGAACCGAGGAAAGCCATTTAGCGGCACTTCCTGTTTCACAATGTGATCATCTGTGATTGGTCACAGCTGATAACGTAATAAGGAGCCTCTGTCAGAGAATCCTTACCACGATCGGAGATGTGTTATGTCAGAGTGACACACAGCACCACTAATCGTCGTGCTGCGCGCTGGCATGTCATCCTGCTGGATGTAAGATGACGCCAAGTCAGGATAACTAAACCACCGCCCGGACGTCAATCTGCTATAGGCCGGGCGGGAAGTGGTTAAAAAGGAATCCCACCATACCTAGGTAAAACTAAAGCTGGCAGCACACAGATCAAATTTTGACCGATTTCTGCTGAATTGGCTGATATTTGTTCTGTCAGCACCACCCAGCTCAATAAAAGTCAAGTTTTCTGTTTATGGAAGAGGGAATTCAGAGAAATCTTAACATGGGCAATACTTTTGCCTAGTTCGAATCCCAACTACGACACTACCTGTCTGGAGTTTGCATGTTCTCCCTGTGTCTGCGTGGGTTTCCAACGGGAACTCTGGTTTCCTCCCACACGCCAAAGACACGCGGGTAGGTAAAAGGGGTTGTAAAGGTTCGTGTTTTTTCACCTTAATGCATCCTGTGCATTAAGGTGAAAAAACACCTGGCAATGACGTCCCCCCCATTTACTTACCTGTGCCCGTTCACCTGCTGTGCGCGTCCCCTGGCGTCCTCTTCTCCACGGAGTCTGGCCGTTGATTGGATAGATTGATAGCAGCGCAGCCATTGGCTCACACTGCTGTCAATCACATCCAATGACGCGGCCGCCGGGGGGCAGGACCGAGTCATACACTATGTGTCTATGGACGCAGCGTGTATGACAGGGAGCACGCCTGCAAGCTAACCCCCTCGGGATAGGGCTTCCCAGAGGGGGTTAGCTATTGCGGAGAGAAGCCGAGACAGCCGCCAAGGGACCCCAGAACAGGAGGATTGGGGCCACTCTGTGCAAAACGAACTGCACAGTGGAGGTAAGTATAATATGTTTGTTATTTGTTTTTATTTTTTTTAAAACAAACCCATACAACCCCTTTAATTGGATCCTGTCTAAATTGGCCCTAGTATGTGTAAGTATGAATGTGAGTTCAGGACCTTAGATTGTAAGCTCCTTGAGGGTAGGGACTTATGTGAATGTACAATGTATATGTAAAGCGATGCGTAAATTGACGGCGCTATATAAGACCCCATACACACTATTAGATTTTCTGCAAATGTTTGTCTTCAGATTTACCAAAACCATATAATATGAGGTCAAACCTTAAAGTGGATGTAAACGCGAAATTTTTTTTTTTTTTTGCTGTCACAATGTAGAGTATAAGATTTCCTATCATTTGTGCCAGGTCTTGCCACAAAGAGTTAACCCAGCTCTGAGCAATCCTCTTTTATTGTTCAGATAAAATGGACAAACAGAGAAAAACCTTTGTCCGTTCCGCCCCCTTGCTTTGAGTGAAAGGTTATTTACATATCTCGTGCACTAGCTTTAGACATGCATTATTTTTTAATTCCCACCCCCACTCCTTTTCTGAAGTCATGTGGTTACTTTTCTGGATTTTGACTGGATGTTAGTGATCATAGCAGAAGGAATACACAGGAGAAAATGCATGTTGACAAGGGGAGTGTAGAGGTGGGCGGAGAGTCTACTGACATCACGACTCCACCCACCGAGCTCCAGACAACAGATCCACCCACAGAATCTGCAGTTTTTCAGTTCTTATAACAGACAGAGGGGAGACATTTGACAGATAAGGATACATGCAGGAGGCATCTATATCCTTATAGATCAGCACTATGGCAGTTGTTTAGAAAGGATGAGAGTGGGTTTACGTCCACTTTAAAGCCCTGTACACACTGATGGATTTTTCCATCGGAAATCCGATGAAGCTGACTTCCATCAGTCTTGCCTACACACCATCAGTCAAAAAAACGATCGTCCCAAACGCCGTGACGTAAAACACTCCAATTGTATGTGGAAAATCCGCGCTATCTCCCTAGGCGGTATCGATACCCAAGTGTTAACACACTACGCCAAAAAATTATAGTATATTGTGACAGCAGGAAGGTAAAGTCACCTGGTTGCATCCAGGGGGGTAGATATATTTCGCCCAGATTCAGGCTTTACGCCGACTTATACAACTAGGTGGAGAGTTGTATAAGCCCAGCTAAGGCTAGTGGGCTCATGGATGACTCATACCTCTAGGGAGAGTGCTGGGCGTCGTGCAGACAGGGAGTTGATGAGACCAGCTGAAGCTTGTCAGCTCATTTAGGCCTCTATAAGAACTCCCAGCTTCATTAGATGTTAGCTCATGCCTGGAACCAGACCTGTGTGGACTGTCTAGGGAGAGTGAACCCCTGTGCGGTGAGACAAAGCCTGTGTGGCTATTTGCTTGGACATTTAAAACCAGGGACTTAGGGACTAGGACAGCACTAGGCTGATCCCAGTTGTTAGTTAGGAAACCTGTATGTTTAGTCAGAGGTCAAGTTGACCAGGATTTATTTTATTTATGTTTCTTTTGCTTTGCTGTGTTTTGTCACTGTAAATAGAAAATAAACCGCACCTTTTTGATTTTGAAAACCACAACCTCCGTTTGCTGGGCCTGTTTTTGTCTGGGGAGCCCATCCCGGGGGTCACACACACCCGCTGTCGAGCTAACCCCCTCACAGTTGGTGGAGAACCAGTGGCAGTTTTTTTTTAAGCCAGCATGGAGGAGATACTGAAACAGCTGGCTCTAGCAAATGCCAATCAACAGCAGACAAATGCAGTTTTGCAAAGGAGCCTTGCAGCCCAGCAGCAAGCTCATCAACAGAGCCTTGCAGCCCAGCAGCAAGCTCACCAACAGAGTCTGGAAGCTCAGCAACAAGCCCAGCAGCAATCTGAGGCCCGCTTCATAGACCTGTTACAGAAGCAAGAGCAGAGACTACAACAAATGGAAGCAGTAATGCAGCAACGTCCGCAGACCAGTGAGGAAAGCCGTCCCACTAATACCGCGTCCTTTGGGGTGAGTCGTTTATTGACAAAAATGACTGGAGAGGATGATCCAGAGGTATTTTTGACCACATTTGAAAGGACCGCTGAAAGAGAAAAGTGGCCTGAGGAGCAGTGGGCTGGACTGGTGGCTCCTCTGTTAACTGGTGAATCGCAGAAAGCTTACTATGACCTAGAGCCTAACCAAGCAAAAGACTATGTGATGCTAAAAGCTGAAATTTTGGCAAGGCTGGGTGTCACCCAGGCTGTCCGGGCTCAGCGTGTGCATAACTGGACTTTCCAGCTTGGAAAACCCCCCAGGTCTCAAATGTATGATCTCATTCACCTGAGCAGAAAGTGGCTACAGCCAGAGACTTTGTCCGCACCAAAGATTGTGGAACGTGTTGTAATGGATCGGTTTTTGAGAGCTCTTCCTACTGCCATCCAAAAGTGGGTAAGCCATGGAGACCCAGAGACGGCCGATGGTCTTGTGGATCGTGTGGAGAAATACTTGGCTACAGAGAACCTGACGGCCTCTTCCAGAGACACTCGGACTTTCCACCCTAAGACCAGACCATCCCCAGGGGCGGATAAGAGGATTCCAAGGGGTGAGGGTGGAGAGAGTGAGAGGGTGGGAGCTCTACCCCAAGTTTGGCGAGAACAGCCTGGGAAATCAGCGGCTCAAGAGGCGGCAAGAAGGATCGTTTGCTACCGCTGCCGGCAAGCGGGACATATTGCAGCCAATTGCCCGGTTGTGGAGGAACCCATGCAGTGTGACTTTCTGACGGGCAGACGTCAGTCGCTGTGTGCGACAGTCGCATGCACTGCCATTCGAGGAACTGAGAAACATTTATGCAAAATGTGTGTTAATGGTAGAAATGTTGTGGTATTGCTGGATTCAGGTAGCCTTGTGACCCTGATAAAGGCTGAGTTAGTTAAAACAGAGGTCTTTGGGAATAGCAAGGTAGCTGTTATTTGTGTGCATGGGGACACCCGAGAGTATCCAGTGACTACAGTGTGTTTCGAGACCCCCAAAGGTACCCTCTCTCATCCAGTGGGCTTAGTATCTCAGTTACCGCATGACGCCATTGTGGGAAGGGATTTTCCGAAGTTCTGGGAACTGTGGGATGATCCTGAGCCCCCCACTGGTGCCCCTATGTACCAGGAATGTGATAGCCAGAACTCCCCTGAGAGTGGTGAGGACTCTCCGGAATTTCCCTTATCAGTATTGGCAGGGGAGACTCAAGAAACTGGAGAGGAGCCCACCTCCTCAGACGAAAACCTACCGTCTGTGGAGTTTTCTGATCTTGAGGTTCACAGGGAAAACTTTGCCACAGAACAGTTGAAAGACCCCGCCCTAATAAAGGCACGGGAAAACGTAGTGAAAATAGATGGCGAGTTAGTGAACCCAGATAATACCTGCACTTACCCATACTTCAGCGTAGAGAAGGACCTACTGTATCGGGTGGCAAAAAGGGCAGAAGAAACCGTTGAGCAGCTTGTGGTGCCCAAACCTTACAGGAAGTTGGTGTTGGAGTTGGCCCATGGGCACATTCTTGGAGGTCATCTGGGGACAGAGAAAACCCGAGAGAGGGTATTACAGAGATTCTATTGGCCGGGGGTGATGAAGGACATAGAAAATTATTGTTCCTCCTGCCCTGTGTGTCAGAGGTCGGCCCCGATGCCACATTTCCGTAGCCCGCTGGTCCCTCTACCCATCATTGAGGTCCCGTTTGAGAGGATCGCCATGGATTTGGTAGGGCCTATAATCAAGTCCGCTAGGGGGCACCAGTACATATTAGTTATAATGGACTATGCCACCCGTTATCCAGAAGCGATCCCTCTCCGAAATACCTCGGCCAAAACCATAGCCAAAGAGCTATCTCTTGTGTTTAGCCGGGTGGGTATTTGTAAAGAACTGCTTACGGACCAAGGTACACCCTTTATGTCCCGGGTTATGAAGGAGCTGTGTAAATTGTTCAAAGTGACGCAATTACGTACATCTGTGTATCACCCCCAAACCGATGGGCTGGTTGAAAGATTCAACAAAACCCTAAAACAAATGTTGAAGAAAGTGGTGGATAGAGATGGAAAGGATTGGGACTGTCTACTTCCTTATCTGATGTTTGCTATTAGGGAGGTGCCCCAATCCTCTACGGGATTCTCCCCCTTTGAGTTACTGTATGGGAGACACCCAAGAGGGCTGTTGGATATTGCCAAGGAAACTTGGGAAAGTGAGAGTTCTCCCCACAGGAGTGTGATTGAGCATGTCGCCCTGATGCAAGACCGAATTGCACAGGTAATGCCCATCGTGAAGGAACATTTGGCCCAAGCGCAGTTAGCACAGCAGAGAGTGTACAACCGTGGAGCCAAGACCCGTACCTTTTCCCCGGGGGATAGGATACTGGTACTTGTCCCTACGGTTGAAAGTAAATTCCTTGCCAAATGGCAAGGCCCCTATGAGATAATGGAAAAAGTGAGCGAAGTGAATTACAAGGTCAGACAACCAGGAAGGCGAAAGCCCGAACAGATCTATCACGTTAATCTGTTGAAAGCCTGGAGGGATAGAGAGTCCCTAGTCGCAGACACTTGGTCACCAGCTCAAACTGGTTGCGTGATTCCTGAGGTTGGAATAGCAGCCACCTTGTCACAACCCCAACAACAGGAGGTTAAGGAGTTTGTGCTTCGCAACAAGGAGGTATTCTCTGAGCTGCCGGGACAAACATCTGGGGTAGAGCATGACATCATTACCCCGCCCGGTGAAAGGGTGAAATTAAAACCCTATCGGATCCCAGAGGCCCGACGGGAGGCAATACGGGAGGAAGTACAGAAAATGCTGAACTTAGGGGTGATAGAGGAGTCCCAAAGTGATTGGTCTAGTCCCATTGTGTTGGTGCCTAAACCAGATGGGAGCTGGCGATTTTGTAACGATTTTCGTCAGTTGAACAAAGTTACAAAATTTGACACCTACCCCATGCCACGTATAGATGAGTTGATCGACCGGCTGGGAACAGCCCGATACATGACGACTCTTGACCTCACAAAAGGGTATTGGCAAATCCCCCTGGCCAAGTCGGCCAAAGAGAAAACCGCATTTGTAACTCCAGACGGGGCGTTCCAATATAAAAGAATGCCGTTCGGGTTACAGAATGCGCCGGCCACATTCCAGCGGAAAATGGACCAGATGCTGAGGCCCCATCGGAAGTATGCTGCGGCTTACCTGGATGACGTAATTGTCCATAGCACAGATTGGGCCTCACATCTGCCAAAAGTGCAAGCAGTCCTGGACTCTGTTCGGGAAGCGGGGTTTACGGCTAACCCCAAGAAGTGTACCATTGGGCAGGAGGAGGCCAAATATCTTGGGTACACCATTGGGAGGGGAGTAATAAAACCCCAACTCAACAAAGTCGAGGCCATCCAGAGTTGGCCACGTCCCAACAGCAAGAAGCAGGTACGAGCCTTTCTGGGAATCGCTGGGTATTATCGGCGATTCATTCCCCACTTTGCTTCTAAGGCTGTGCCCCTAACCAACCTGACGAAGGGGAAAGGGTCGGTCATGATTAAATGGACCCCCGAGGCTGAGGCAGCATTCCAATTCTTGAAACAAGCCTTATGTAGCCAGCCAGTGTTGTACTCACCCGACTTCTCTAAAGACTTTGTCGTACAAAGTGATGCGTCAGATGTGGGGTTAGGAGCAGTATTGTCCCAGGTCTGGAACGGGGAAGAGCACCCAGTCATTTACCTCAGCAGGAAGTTGAAGTCCCATGAGGTAAATTACGCCACCGTTGAAAAGGAGTGTTTAGCGGTGAAGTGGGCTCTAGATTCCCTTCGGTACTACCTGCTAGGTAGGCACTTTGACATGGTTACGGATCACGCTCCGTTAAAGTGGATGGCTCAAAACAAGGAAACAAATAGAAGAGTGAATAGGTGGTTCCTGGCCCTCCAGGAATTCAACTTCACAGTAAAGCATCGCCCTGGCGTTCAAATGGGGAATGTGGATGCTTTGTCTCGAGTACATGAATGCCTGATTGCTGGTGTTCCAACCCCGAGGTTAAAACAAGAGGGGGGGGGGGTATGTGACAGCAGGAAGGTAAAGTCACCTGGTTGCATCCAGGGGGGTAGATATATTTCGCCCAGATTCAGGCTTTACGCCGACTTATACAACTAGGTGGAGAGTTGTATAAGCCCAGCTAAGGCTAGTGGGCTCATGGATGACTCATACCTCTAGGGAGAGTGCTGGGCGTCGTGCAGACAGGGAGTTGATGAGACCAGCTGAAGCTTGTCAGCTCATTTAGGCCTCTATAAGAACTCCCAGCTTCATTAGATGTTAGCTCATGCCTGGAACCAGACCTGTGTGGACTGTCTAGGGAGAGTGAACCCCTGTGCGGTGAGACAAAGCCTGTGTGGCTATTTGCTTGGACATTTAAAACCAGGGACTTAGGGACTAGGACAGCACTAGGCTGATCCCAGTTGTTAGTTAGGAAACCTGTATGTTTAGTCAGAGGTCAAGTTGACCAGGATTTATTTTATTTATGTTTCTTTTGCTTTGCTGTGTTTTGTCACTGTAAATAGAAAATAAACCGCACCTTTTTGATTTTGAAAACCACAACCTCCGTTTGCTGGGCCTGTTTTTGTCTGGGGAGCCCATCCCGGGGGTCACACACACCCGCTGCCGAGCTAACCCCCTCACAATATATTAATTGTGCAATGAAGTAAAAAAGTGATGGTGCTGCAAATACAAAAAAGCTGGAATATACAGCTAGAAAAAATGTGCAAAAATAAATAATAAATGCGCAACTGTGTAAGTGGCAACCAACGTGCCAAAAAGTGGTATATGTTTGAACTAACACACAAATTTTTTTTAATAATTATATATATAAAAAAATATTAAACAAAAAGGTGTTCCCTACTGAGTGAATATATAAACACACCAAGGAAGTCCATAAGCTTCAACTGCCTGACTCTCACTGCAGTAGGAGAAGCAGTAAACTCATAAGCAAACAAACAAGGGAAAAGTCCATGGGTGATGCAGAGCCAGCCAGCATGTATCAAAGTGATGACAGATCTTCAAAAGTTAGAATATACTTCAATCAAGATGTATAGACAGGAGGCTTACCAGACCAGGTGGGTCCCTACTACGGGGACCGAAAGGGCTCAGCAACTACACCGAATAAGGTGTCAGCGATGCAGTCCTCTGTGTCCTCACTTCACTCGTCGAAACTCCGACTCCTGGTTTGCCTTGAGACTGCAGGCACGCTCGTACGATGTAATGGATACCAATTTAGAAGAGAAAATAAGAAGACTTCATGGTGCAGCATGTAAAAACGAGGTACCCTTTATTCTTAAAATGGGTAAACTGACATCCATATAGAGAACACTTTCAAAAAAGCACTGAAACCCGCTGTGGCGGCAGCCAGTCAGCTGGGGGCGTGGTGACGTCAGGGTCCTGAGCTCCACCCTGGATGGAAAAAAGACCGATGGGGCCCATACACGATCGGTTTGGCCGATGAAAAAAGTCCATCGGACTGTTTTCATTGGTAAAACCGACCGTGTGTACAGGGCTTAAGAGATTCAATTCGTATGCAATAAGGCACTACATGGTAAATCTGCAGAAAATCTAATAGTGTGTATGGGGCTTAAGTACCTGAAATAATAAAAATAAATGTATTGCCAGCTTAAAGTTCAACTATCTAATAATTGTCCCTGTATGGTAAAAAAAAACATACTTACTAGTCCATGTAGTACAGTCTTCCTTGCTGCTGAAGTTCTACAGGCACTGCTCAGTGTCGAAATTTTGGAACTCCTGTTTAGGAAGACCTAAGAGGAGGTAGAAGATGGCTGACCCCACATTATACTCGCCACGACATGTGACTAATAAAAAAATCTGCAATTGTGTAATGGCAGCCATACACACTTCTTTATTATCTGACACATGTGCAACTTAATCACAATGATCGAATTGGCAAACGAATAACCATTGACTTCCCTCCTGTTTGATTTACATCGGCAAGGGTAGAAAGATTACTATATATCATTTAGGATGGCAGCACTGAGATGCTTTGGTAATGAGTCCAGTTGTATTTTAGTTGTTCAGATTATGAGATTGCATGGTTGAAACAGAGATGCAATCAACAACTTACAATCGTATCTTCCAACTTCGCCATGTGTGTCGTATCGATTGGGGTGTTGACTATAGATTGATTATTCCTATCTGGATACATTAGTCGGAAAACAAACAGATCATTTATGGAAATGCCTATGGCCAGGGAGAGGGGAGGAAGTTCATTTTGGGGGTAAAGGTCTGCATTAAAGAGGAAGTAAACCCTCGTAAATATTTTTTTTTTAAAACTAACCTGCAAGGGAAAGGCATAATGAGCTAGTATGCACAGCATACTAGCTCATTATGTGTCACTTACCTGAGATCGAAGCCCTCGACTTCCGCCTCGGTCTGTCCACCGCCGCCGCCATGTCCCCTCGTCGCTAGTTCCGGGTATCGCCGATCCGCCGCTCTGATTGGCCGGAGCGGCGATGACGTCACACGCAGGCCGGCAAGGTCCCATTCATAAAACCGGCAATGACCCCGGCCTGCTAGTGTGCATGTGTGTGACGTCATCGGCGCTATTTTTAAAAGCAAATATCTCCTTAACCGTGTAGGGTAAGGAGATATTTCAAGCACCTACAGGTAAGCCTTAATCTAGGCTTACCTGTAGGTGCATGTTGTCAAAGTGGGTTTACAACCACTTTAAAGCATGTGTTACCCCAACATTTCATATTCCTGATATATGTACAGTATGTTGTACCTTGTACATGTGTTTAAAAAGAATCCTGTTCTTTTTGTAGTTATTCCTTTGTGTGAAATACCTGGTGATCCTGCCCGTCCCACTGCTTTCCTATTTCAAACCGACCATGCTAGGCATGATAGCACAGCCTGCTTGTCCTCCAATGGCCAGCCTTGTGCTGCCACACCCCCCTGCACAGCGCTTTACTGAAAAGATCAGTGTCCTGCTGTTTCTCTGCCTTGTCAACATACACCCTGGCTGCAGTCTCCAGAACAGAGGTCAAGTGATAACTTATATTCAAAAAAAAGGTATATGTCTTTTTTAGATCAATTTTTATATAATTTATTTTAAATTTTTTTTGCTTTGCCCTGCAATTCTCCAGGAAAGGGGCATACAGCGATAATAATTTTCTAATTTTAAAGCTTAAAGCGGTAGTAAACGGCAGTTGGATAAAGGGGTTGTAAACCCTCAGAATTTTTCACCTTAAAGGAGTTGTAAAGGTACATTTTTTATTTTCTAAATAGGTTCCTTTAAGCTAGTGCATTGTTGGTTCACTTACCTTTTCCTTTGATTTACCTTCTAAAGGTTTGTTTTCTTTGTCTGAATTTCTCACTTCCTGTATCTCCTCACTGAACTCCACACCATCATCCGAGTGGTGTGGAGTCATCCAGAACAGCTTACTGAACAGCTTACTGAGGATAAACAGGAAGTGAGAAATTCAGACAAAGAAAACAAAGAAAAAAAATATTTAGAAGGGAAATCTAAAGAAAAGGTAAGTGAAGCAACAATGCACTAGCTTAAAGGAACCTATTTAGAAAATAAAAAATGTACCTTTACAACTCCTTTAATGCATACTATGCATTAAGGTGAAAAACCTCCTGTGATGCAGCTTTCCCCCAGAGCCCCCCTTTTACTTACCTGAACCCGGTCTTTCCAGCGACGGGGACGAGAACATCAGCTCCAGCCGGTGTCTCAGATCCTGACTGGATAGATTGATAGCAGCGCAGCCATTGGCTCCCAATGCTGTCAATCAGTGGGAGCCAAGTCCTGCTGTCTGAGTCAATAGACGCAGCAGCAGGACATGGGAGCGCACCCGCACGAGTGTCCCGAGGGAGAGCGGATCTCCGATCGGGCATTTGAGAAGAGGAGGAGCCAGGAGCGCAGCTGAGGGACCCCAGAAGAGGAGGATCGGGGCTACCCTGTGCAAAACCACTGCACAGAGGAGGTAAGTATGACATGTTTTGTTTGTTTTTTAAACGAACCTTTGGATTTAATTAAAAAAAAAATTATGCAAGGAATTGTAATAATGTTTTAGTATGCAACGCATACTAGCAGATTATGTGAGGTTTACCTTAGAACGAAGCCCTCCAGCGCTGCATTGTCACTGCTGAGAGGGCAGACATCTTTCCCCGGTCTTCCTTTCGGGTTCATGGCCTCTGGCAACGAGTGGCCGGGGGCGTGATGACATCACTATGCCAGTTACGGCACGGGCACATACACCGATGATGTCAAGTTTAGGAGATATTCACAGGTATATAATAAGGCTTACCTGTAGGTACAAGTGGTGTAATAGAGTTTACTACCACTTTAACACCAGTAAAACTAAAACTTCTCTCTTGCAATGGGGTCCACACTGCAAGGGTTAAATGCTGATTTAGTTTTAGGGGACAGTAAAAGCATTTTACTTATCAGCTCTCCCCCATGCTCCAGGGGTGGACTGTCAATTAGTATTATTATTATTTAGGTACTTATATAGCGCCGTCAATTTACGCAGCGCTTTAGATATACATTGAACATTCACATCGGTCCCTACCCTCAAGGAGCTTACAATCTAAGGCAAACTTTAGAACCCTATTAAATACAATGGACTCGAAGGTTTGAAATCAAAAGTGCTAATTATAACGGCTAATATGCAAGTTATTGTCCTAAAAAGGGCTTGGGGACCCAGGTCCTGCCCCAGGGGACATGTATCAATGCAAAGAAAGGTTTTAAAAACATCAGTTTTTTCGGGAGCAGTGATTTTAATGATGCTTAAAGTGAAAAGAAAAAAAGTGAAATATTCCTTTAAATATCGTGCCTGGGGGGTGTCTAAAGTATGCCTGTGAAGTGGCGCGTGTTTCCCGTGTTTAGAACTGTCCCTGCACAAAATGACATTTCTAAAGGAAAAAAAGCCATTTAAAACTGCTTGCGGCTTTAATGTAATGTCTCGTCCTGGCAATATGGATGAAAATCATTGAGAAAAATGGCATGGTACCCCACTATCAGCCCCTTTGGGTCTTTTATGGATATTAAGGGGAACCCCGCAACCAAATAAAAAAAAGGCCCTATATACTCTGAACAGCCGTATACAGGCGGTGCAAACAAGACAGGGACTGTAGGTTTGTTCTTAAGTAGAATCTGTTTGTAATTTGGAACAGGTAAATTTTTTAAGTGTAGCTCCAGCCAAAAAATCTATTTTTAAGCTTTTTGGAAAACATAGGGAAGGGTTATCACCCCTGTAACATTTGTTTTGCTGTCTGTGTACCTGTTCAGCTCTCTGGCTGTGGTTTTATTATGAGAACACCACAAATTGTATTCAGGTTCCTTTAAGTGAACGCTGTGCAAAGGACAGAAGTACACTACATCAAATTAATGCAGCTCCCTGCCTGTGGTTTTATTATGAGAACACCACTAACTGTATTCAGGTAAGCTTTAGGTGAACGCTATGCAAAGCACACAGTACACTAAGTGAAACACTGACTGCAGCTAGCACAATCACCTGCCTGCCTGTCGCAGTATAGAGAATAACAGGAACGGTTCTAGCTAAACTGAATACAGTGTATAAATATATATACAACACCTAGGATGCATATATATTCTCTACATACTGTAACTGCAGCTAACCGACTCGCCTGCCTGCTCTATCTAACTCAAATCAAATTACACTGTCTCTGTCTCTTTACTTTAAACAACTCTAACACACTACATTTATATAGTGTGGGGCGTGTACTAAACCCCCTGAGCCCTAATTGGCCAAAGCCACACTGGCTTTGGCCAATTACGGCTCTCTGTTCAGACGGCAATTGGCCAATCATCAGCCAGCAATGCACTGCGATGCCGCAGTGAATTATGGGCAGTGACGCGCCACTCGAATTTGGCGCGAACGGCCCATAATGTTCGATCTTCATCGAACAGCCGATGTTTGAGTCGAACATGGGTCCGACTTGAACACAAAAGCTCATCCCTAGTCCCTAACTCACATTCATATACTAGGGCCAATTTTAGACAGAAGCCAATTAACCTACCAGCATGTCTTTGGAGTACCCAGAGGAAACCCACGCAGGCACAGGGAGAACATGCAAACTCCGGGCAGGTAGTGTCGTGGTTGGGATTCAAACCAGCGACCCTTTTCACTAGGTGAGAGTGATACCCACTACACCACTGTATACTCACATCCAATGCAGGACTAAAGTCCCTACATATGATGTCAGAGGATCTTAGACCACCGGGGTGCAGGAAAGAAGAGGCTGCGGGAGCAGGCTAGCAGCACTGAGGGTAGGTAAAACGTGCTTTTCAAAGTCCCCAAGAACTAAACGAGCAGTTAAAATCGATTTCCAGATAGGTGTTTTTTTATGCATAGTTACAGTACATTGGTCCAGCTTGGCAGGCAGATCAAAAAAAAATAAAAAATTGATTCCCCCATCCACATAAGCGAGTTGGATAGAGGAATCCTCCCTGCTGGAACATTGTATTATTTTTGCTGTCAAAATACACTGATCAACGACTGCAGCTGCTGATTGACAAAAATGTTCTCCAACATTCCTGTTTGACAGAAGTCAATCTAATGGTCGACTTCTGTTAAATGGGGGTGGCCATACATGGATTGAAGTTTGTCGGGGTCCCTGGCTGAATTTTGATCCATCTATGGCTAGCTTAAAGAGGAGCTCCAGTAATTTTGTGTGTGTGTATTAAAAGTCAGCAGCTGCACAAACTGTAGCTGCTGAGATTTATTAAACACACACTCAACTGTCCCAGGATCCAGCGATGTGGTCACTCAAACTGTCCCTTCGCTTGGTCTTCTCTCCCCGGCATCTGAACTGTGGGCACAAGCTGTCACAGCAAGCTCTCATAGCTGGGTGCCGAATGTGCATGTGTGCGCTGCGCTGCATATTGTGAATGATCCCGTAGTCTTCTGGGAACTGCGACATGTCCCAGATGACTGCAGGTAGGGAGGGGGAGAGAAGGACTTCCGCTCGGATTGCCTAGGCGCAGGGATATGCAATTAGCAGACCTCCAGCTGTTGCAAAACTACAAGTCCCATCATGCCTCTGCAACTGGGTGTCATGCTTGTGGCTGTCAGTCTTGCTATACCTCATGGGACTTATAGTTCTGCAACAGCTGGAGGTCCGCTAATTGCATATCCCAGGAGGGCATGGGTGTCCAACCTGTGACCCTCTAGCTGTTGCAGAACTACAAGTCCCATCATGCCTCTGCCTTCAGGAGTCATGCTTGCAACTGTCAGCCTTGCAATGCCTCATGGGACTTGAAGCTCTGCAACAGCTGGAGGGACGCAGGTTGGACAGCCATGGCCAAGGAAATCTGAGCAGAAGTGGGAGCTGGTACTTGTCAGAACCAGGTGCCCCCCCCAAAAAAAAAGTCAGTTGGAGAAAAGGAGGGAGGGGGGTGACTTACAGCGAAACTTCCCCTTTTGGCTGGAGCTCCACTTTAACCACTTCCCGCCCAGTCAATAGCAAATTGACGTCCGGGAAGTGGTTCTGTTATCCACACTGGACGTCATATGACGTCCTGCGGGATAACAGCCGCAGCGCGCCCGGGGGGGGGACGCGCATCGCGGCGATCAGTGGAGCGGTGGGTCAGTCTGACCCACCGCTACACTGATCTCGGTAAAAAGCCTCTGTCGGAGGCTTTTTACCATGTGATCAGCCGTGTCGAATCACGGCTGATCAGGAAGTAAACAGGAAGAGCCGTTGATCGGCTCTTCCTCACTCGCGTCTGACAGACGCGAGTAGAGGAGAGCCGATCGGCGGCTCTCCTGACAGGGGGGGTTCGCGCTGATTGTTTATCAGCGCAGCCCCCCCTCAGGATACCCACACTGGACCACCAGGGAAGCCCCCAAGGACCACCAGGGAAGCCCTAAGCATGTGGATGGCCCCCATGGCCATCCACATGTAGTAAAAAAAAAAATATATAAAAAAAACCATAAAAAATATGCCAATCAGTGCCCACAAATGGGCACTGACTGGCACTATCATGCCAAGAAAATAATGTGTGGTGGCTGGCATTGCTAGGCAGCAGTGTCACCAGTGCCACCTACTAGTGTCCATCAGTGCCACCTATCAGTGCCCATCCGTGTCCATCTGTGCCCATAAGTGCCCACCTATCAGTGCCCGTCCGTGCCACCTATCAGTGCCACCCATAAGTGCCCATCAGTGCCGCCTAAAAGTGCCCATTAGTGCCGCCTATGAGTGCCCATCAGTGCCGCCTATGAGTGCCAATCAGTGCCGCCTATGAGTGCCAATCAGTGCCACCTATGAGTGCCCATCAGTGCCGCATACCAGTGCCACATATCAGTGCCCATCAGTGCCGCCTATCAGTGCCCATCATCAGTGCCCATCAGTGCCACCTCATTGGTGCCACCTCATCGGTGCCCATCAGTGTCGCCTTATCAGTGCCCTTCAGTGCCGCCTTATCAGTGCCCGTCATTGATGTAGAAAAGGTACTTATTTACAAAAAAAATTACAAAAACAAAGAAAAACATCGTTTTTTTTTAAATTTTCGCTCTTTTTTTATTTGTTGCGCAAAAAATAAAAATCGCAGAGGCGATCAAATACCACCGAAAGAGAGCTCTATTTGTGGGAACAAAATGATAAAAAATTTGTTTGGGTACAGTGTAGCATGACCGCGCAATTGTCATTCAAATTGCGACAGCGCTGAAAGCTCAAAATTGGCTTGGGCAGGAAGCTGTATAAGTGCATGGTATTGAAGTGGTTAAGTATGCATCTTCCATACCTTTGAGAACCCTGTGGAGGTGGAGAGCTTGTCTTCCGGGACCTGGGCCAAGCAGCTGCCCAGCTACATTGTAACCATAGCGGGTCACCCGCTCAGCATTGGCGCCATTCAGAGAACGTCTTGCATTTTTCACTGGAGATTGTGACATCGCAGCTCCACCTTGTCCAATCACTGAACAGTTTGCATTCATTGCGAAAAATTCAAGGTGCTCCCTGAATGGCGCCCATGCCCAGCGATTGACCCTCTGTGTTCAATATGCGGCAGAGCAGGCACCTGGAACAGGAGCCAGAAAACAGCAAGGATAACTGGATTACTACAGAGATTCTCTGCTTCCATAAGGATGGGACAGGAGCATGCATACTGTACTTGGGACAACTCACCCATGTGAAAACCATACCTGGCAATAAAAATAAAAGCCTTTTAGTATGTCCCACAATAAAATGGCCTCTAAACTTGTGGAATAAATGTGTTCTAGTAAGGTGAGGGACAGTAGTATGATCTGAGGTAACACACCTTAGTAGAAGATGTTTTGCTGCCAGGATTCCCTCATGTTGTCTCTGACACCCTCCCTGACGTCTCATTGTTCAAACCACTTCCCGACCATACAACCCCCCACCTACATCCCCCTGAAACATGGCTGGCAGTGAAGGGGTGAATGCCATCTCTCTTACCCACCCCCCATCTCCCGGTCCCAGCTGCCTGGTTGCTGTGGTTACGCAGCTTCGTGTTCAGGCGGGTGCAGAATGCAAGATGAGAGAGACAGAGGCATGAATAACAACATATAGTGTGCTAGCCCGCCTCCTCCATCCACCCAGCACTGGCATCTGGAAAGAGAGAACCACTGGAAGAGGAAACGGGGGAGGGGGAGGATGCCGTTCTACTTGTGACATCTCATTATCTACTACTCCCACCATCATATGACCGCTGCAGACGTGTTCAGGTGCTGCTCCACAAGCTGGACAAAATGGCGCCATTCCTGTGCCTCAGTGCTGCTGCTGCTCTCTGACACAGGGGTCTACCTGCAGGCTTTGTTTCCTGTCAGTGTGTGCTGATAATAAAGTTCTGTTAGTATATGCCATGATATTGTTATTATAATAAAATAATGTTCATACTATTCATTAAATGGCCTCCCAGAAGTGGCAGGCCTGAGGAGTCTGTAGTGTTATGAGGAAACAACGGGCACACCAAGCACCAATTCACTGGGGATTAACAAAGACTGGCACATGGAGAAAAAAGCACAAGTTTCTATATGTGCTGTTATTTGAGCCAAATAAAAGTGTTGCCCCCTGTCCACCCATCCACCTCTCCTCTCCCTCCTGCAGCGCCGCTCGTCGCCGTCCTTCCATACACATCCACCTCTCCTCTCCCTCCTGCAGCGCCGCTCGTCGCCGTCCTTCCATACACATCCACCTCTCCTCTCCCTCCTGCAGCGCCGCTCGTCGCCGTCCGTCCATACACATCCACCTCTCCTCTCCCTCCTGCAGCGCCGCTCGTTGCCGTCCTTCCATACACATCCACCTCTCCTCTCCCTCCTGCAGCGCCGCTCGTCGCCGTCCTTCCATACACATTCACCTCTCCTCTCCCTCCTGCAGCGCCTGCTCGTTGCCGTCCTTCCATTAGGATTGCCACCTGTTCGGGAATCACCTGGACAGTTCGGGCTTTGAATCATATGTCCGAGTTTCATTCCACCTGAAACCCAGAAACAATATTCAGACAGAATGTGGCGCGGAATAGGGCCTGATAGGAGGGTGAGGGGGCACTATGCGCGCCGTATAACTATTCTCTTTGGAGCGGCCAAAGGTGTCCCAGGTCTATTAATTAAAATAATTAAGTTTATGCTAAAAAAAAAAAAAAAAAATTTGCTGTGCGCCGCTAAAGTGTTCGGGTTTGGCTTGAAGAAAAGGTGGCAACCCTACCTTCCATACACATCCGCCTCTCCTCTCCCTCCTGCAGCGCCGCTCGTCACTGTCCATCCATACACATCCACCTCTCCTCTCCCTCCTGCAGCGCCGCTCATCGCCGTCCGTCCATACACATCCACCTCTCCTCTCCCTCCTGCAGTGCCGCTTGTCACTGTCCTTCCATACACATCCACCTCTCCTTTCCCTCCTGCAGCTCCGCTCGTCACCGTCCTTCCATACACATCCACCTCTCCTCTCCCTCCTGCAGCGCAGCTCATCGCCGTCCTTCCATACACATCCACCTCTCCCTCCTGCAGCGCCGCTCGTTGCCGTCCTTCCATACACATCCACCTCTCCTCTCCCATTTTCAGCGCAGCTCGTTGCCATCCATCCATACACATCCACCTCTTATATCCCTCCTGCAGAGCCGCTTGTCACCATCCTTCCATACACATCCACCTCTACTCTTCCATTTTCAGCGCCGCTTGTCGCCATCCATTCATACACATCCACCTCTCTTATGCCTCCTGCAGAGCCGCTTGTCGCCGTCCTTCCATACACATCCACCTCTCCTCTCCCATCTGCAGTGCCACTCGTCACTGTCCTTTTTTTTAAAAAAAGCTAATTTTTTCCTCATTACACTTGAGGCATAGTTGCCAACAGTCCCGGATTTCCCGGGACATTCACGGATTTAGGACCCTTGTCCCGGATTGTTTTTGTCCCGATTTTTTTGTCCGGGACTTTTTTTTTAATGTCCCTGAAAATTCGGGAGTGTTTTAGGAAAAAACGGCAGCGGCGGCTACACCAAAATGGCCTCCTCCACCGCCACTGTGTTGTCCTCTTGTGTTGAGTGCAGAGGAGAGGGGCAGCCAATCGGCTTCTCTCTTTTGGTGGCCCCTCCCCGCTATACTGAACATGTGGATGGGATGCGCGGATCTTCCTCCACCCGCCGCCGCCGCCTATGGGTCTGCAAATTCATGGGTCCCCGAGGTACAATGGGGAAAGGAATGTGCGGGGGGGCTCTGATGGAGGACAAAGTGTAAAGGGGCTCTGATGGAGAACACAAGTGTGGAGGGGACTCTAATGGAGGACACAAGTGTGGAGGGGCTCTGATGGGGACACAAGTGTGGAGGGGCTCTGATGGGGGCACAAGTGTGGAGAGGGACTCTGATGGGGACACAAGTGTGGAGGGGCTCTGATGGAGGACACAAGTGTGGAGGGAACTCTGAAGGGGACACAAGTGTGGAGGGGCTCTGATGGGAGACACAAGTGTGGAGGGGACTCTAATGGAGGACACAAGTGTGGAGTGGACTCTAATGGAGGACACAAGTGTGGAGGGGCTCTGATGGAGGACACAAGTGTGGAGAGGGACTCTGATGGGGACACAAGTGTGGAGGGGCTCTGATGGAGGACACAAGTGTGGAGGGGACTCTGATGGGGGACACAAGTGTGGAGGGGACTCTGATGGGGGACACAGGTGTGGAGGGGACTCTGATGGGGGACACAGGTGTGGAGGGGACTCTGATGGGGACACAAGTGTGGAGGAGACTCTAATGGAGGACACAAGTGTGGAGGGGCTCTGATGGGGACACAAGTGTGGAGAGGGACTCTGATGGGGACACAAGTGTGGAGGGGACTCTGATGGGGACATAAGTGTGGAGGAGACTCTAATGGAGGACACAAGTGTGGAGGGGCTCTGATGGGGGACACAAGTGTGGAGAGGGACTCTGATGGGGACACAAGTGTAGAGGGGCTCTGATGGAGGACACAAGTGTGGAGGGGACTCTGATGGGGACACAAGTGTGGAGACTCTGATGGGGGACACAAGTGTGCAGGGGACTCTAATGGAGGACACAAGTGTGGAGGGGACTCTAATGGAGGACACAAGTGTGGAGGGGACTCTAATGGAGGACACAAATGTGGAGGGGCTCTGATGGAGGACACAAGTGTGGAGAGGGGCTCTGATGGGGACACAAGTGTGGAGGGGCTCTGATGGGGACACAAGTGTGGAGGGGCTCTGATGGAGGACACAAGTGTGGAGGGGACTCTAATGGAGGACACAAGTGTGGAGGGGATTCTAATGGAGGACACAAGTGTGGAGGGGCTCTGATGGAGGACACAAGTTTGGAGGGGACTCTGATGGGGGACACAAGTGTGGAGGGGCTCTGATGGGGGACACAAGTGTGGAGGGGACTCTGATGGGGGACACAAGTGTGGAGGGGACTCTGATGGGGGACACAAGTGTGGAGGGGACTCTGATGGGGGACACAAGTGTGGAGAGGGACTCTGATAGGGACACAAGTGTGGAGGGGCTCTGATGGAGGACACAAGTGTGGAGGGGACTCTGATGGGGACACAAGTGTGGAGAGGGACTCTGATGGGGACACAAGTGTGCAGGGGACTCTAATGGAGGACACAAGTGTGGAGGGGACTCTAATGGAGGACACAAGTGTGGAGGGGACTCTAATGGAGGGCACAAGTTTGGAGGGGACTCTGATGGGGGACACAGGTGTGGAGGGGCTCTGATGGGGGACACAAGTGTGGAGGGGACTCTGATGGGGACACAAGTGTGGAGGGGACTCTAATGGAGGACACAAGTGTGGAGGGGCTCTGATGGGGGACACAAGTGTGGAGAGGGACTTTGATGGGGACACAAGTGTGGAGGAGCTCTGATGGAGGACACAAGTGTGGAGGGGACTCTGATGGGGACACAAGTGTAGAGGGACTCTGATGGAGGACACAAGTGTGGAGGGGACTCTGATGGGGGACACAAGTGTGGAGGGGACTCTGATGGGGGACACAAGTGTGGAGAGGGACTCTGATGGGGACACAAGTGTGGAGGGGCTCTGATGGAGGACACAAGTGTGGAGGGGACTCTGATGGGGACACAAGTGTGGAGGGGACTCTGATGGGGACACAAGTGTGGAGGGGACTCTAATGGAGGACACAAGTGTGGAGGGGACTCTAATGGAGGACACAAGTGTGGAGGGGACTCTAATGGAGGACACAAGTGTGGAGGGGCTCTGATGGAGGACACAAATGTGGAGGGGCTCTGATGGAGGACACAAGTGTGGAGAGGGACTCTGATGGGGACACAAGTGTGGAGGGGCTCTGATGGAGGACACAAGTGTGGAGGGGACTCTAATGGAGGACACAAGTGTGGAGGGGATTCTAATGGAGGACACAAGTGTGAAGGGGCTCTGATGGAGGACACAAGTTTGGAGGGGACTCTGATGGGGGACACAAGTGTGGAGGGGCTCTGATGGAGGACACAAGTGTGGAGGGGACTCTGATGGGGACACAAGTGTGGAGGGGACTCTGATGGGGACACAAGTGTGCAGGGGACTCTAATGGAGGACACAAGTGTGGAGGGGACTCTAATGGAGGACACAAGTGTGGAGGGGACTCTAATGGAGGACACAAGTGTGGAGGGGCTCTGATGGAGGACACAAATGTGGAGGGGCTCTGATGGAGGACACAAGTGTGGAGAGGGACTCTGATGGGGACACAAGTGTGGAGGGGACTCTAATGGAGGACACAAGTGTGGAGGGGATTCTAATGGAGGACACAAGTGTGGAGGGGCTCTGATGGAGGACACAAGTTTGGAGGGGACTCTGATGGGGGACACAAGTGTGGAGGGGCTCTGATGGGGGACACAAGTGTGGAGGGGACTCTGATGGGGGACACAAGTGTGGAGGGGACTCTGATGGGGAACACAAGTGTGGAGGGGACTCTGATGGGAACACAAGTGTGGAGGAGACTCTAATGGAGGACACAAGTGTGGAGGGGCTCTGATGGGGGACACAAGTGTGGAGAGGGACTTTGATGGGGACACAAGTGTGGAGGGGCTCTGATGGAGGACACAAGTGTGGAGGGGACTCTGATGGGGACACAAGTGTGGAGGGACTCTGATGGAGGACACAAGTGTGGAGGGGACTCTAATGGAGGACACAAGTGTGGAGGGGACTCTAATGGAGGACACTCTAATGGAGGATACAAGTGTGGAGGGGACTCTAATGGAGGACACAAGTGTGGAGGGGCTCTGATGGAGGACACAAGTGTGGAGGGGCTCTGATGGAGGACACAAGTGTGGAGAGGGACTCTAATGGAGGACACATGAGTGTCCTGCCTAGATGTGCCAGGGAGTGAGCTGGGGTTGTCTTCCACTAAATTTGCAGTGGAAGAACTAAGCATGTCCTTTTAGAAGCGAGAATAGTCTCTTCTGAGCATTCACCCAATTGATCATAAGTCAGTCTCTTTGGAGGGTAAATGACTCGTCTTTCTCTTTGTTCCTTAGGTGTTAATGTTTCAGGAATGATAGACTCTGTTTCTTCATCTTCATCTTCAGGTTCAGGTGCACTAGACTCTATGTCCCCTGGAGTATCCAATTCTTCTTCAGACAAAATTGAGACCTCTCTGGAGTCTCCCATTGACAAAGACTCCTCGTCTTCCTCTAACTCAGGGGCCTCCGGTCGGAGAGTTCTACTGTCAGTTACCTCAGGTGATGGTGGAGGAGAGGTCCTGGACTCTTATTGTTGGGATGACCACAACCAACCTGACTCCACCGATTCATCTTCAGACTCTTCATCTTCTATGTCCCGAAGTGTTGACTGAGATCTGGTGACTGGTCGGGACCCTTGAGAAGTTGAGGGTAACTCTTGTGAGGCTGATGCAGGAGGTAGGCAAACTGCTTCAGAGAGGGGCAACAGGTGATTCCTGTGCCAAGTCTTTAGTGGGCCTACACTTCCCTCTGGTCTGATCTGATACACCGGGAGGCCTGGTAACTGCTTACAGATGATGTATGGTTGTGACTTCCAGCGATCAGCTAATTTATGCTTTCCAGGGATACCCAGATTCTTTAATAACACTCGATCCCCTGGTTGCAAATCTTGTACCCTGACCTTGAGGTCGAAGTTCCTCTTGTTCCTCAGCCCCCACTGATCTGATGTAGCTTGGACCTTTTCATAGGCTGTTTTTAGACTTTTCCTGGGCCGATCCACATATCCCTTATGGGAGGTGACTGATGTATGATGAAGGGATGTGCCAAAGGCCAGATCCACCGGTAGCCGAGCCTCTCGCCCAAACATCAGACGGTAAGGAGAATACCCAGTAGCATCACTTGCAGTGCTTTTGTAGGCATGTACAATGGCAGCTACATGCTTACTCCAGTGCTGCTTCTTTTCCGAGCTTAGCGTTCCCAACATGTCCAGGAGGGTTTGGTTAAAACGCTCTGGCTGAGCATCCCCTTGTGGGTGATAGGGAGTAGTTCTGGTCTTCTTGATGCCCAGCAAATCCAACAGCTTCTTTATAAGAATGCTCTCAAAGTCTCTCCCTTGATCTGAGTGGATATACTGGGGTAATCCATAGTGGACAAATAATTTCTCTACTAGGACGTTTGCCACGGTTGAAGCCTGCTAATCCTTTGTTTGGTATGCTTGTGCATATCTGGTGAAATGATCAGTTACTACCAGAACATTCCCTTGTCCACTCAGGTCAGGCTCCAAGCAAAGGAAATCAATGCACACCAGTTCCATAGGTCCCTGACTCTGAAGATGGCCCATTGGGGCAGCTCGGTGAGGTAGGCTCTTCCTCTGAATACACCGGATACAGGAGTGACAGTAGCCTTCAACTTCAGCCCGCACGCAGGGCCAGTAGAATCTGTCTCTTACTAGCTGGAAGGTTCTTTCTGGGCCCAGATGACCATGATGGTCGTGAAGGGCAGTTAGAACTGTTTCTCTGTGCTTGCTGGGCAGGCGCAGCTGTAATCAATCCCACTCTCTATGTAGCAGTCTAGCCTATTTTGGAGAATCTGTGAGAAGCACATCGGGACAGCGGCCCTCCAAAGCCTTCAACACTAATCTTCCAAGGGGATCCTCCATTTGGTCCTTCCTCAGATCCTTCCTGGACAATTTGGGTAGACCTTCTTCTCCCACTTGGGTCACGTTACAGTAGTGTTTGGGTACTCCCACAGCCGTAACTCCAATCTCTTCAGCTCTGGACCCCCCTCCAGCTTGGAATTCAGCCCCCTGGTACAAGGCTCGCACTCCTTCTGGGGTGACTTGGGTCCATTCCTCTGTGCGGTCAATGAGGCAATGGGATCTTCTAGATAGAGCATCCGCATCTCTGTTTCCAACACCTGGTCGGTATTTTAGGCTGAACGTGAATCCTGAGAGGGCAGCTAACCACCTATGTCCTGTGGCATCCAGTCTGGCAGTGGTTAATAAGTAGTTGAGCGGATTGTTGTCAGTCTTTACCACGAACTCGGCCCCATATAGATAGTCTCGTAGCTTATCCACTACGGCCCATTTTAGAGCCAGGAATTCCAGCTTGTGTGTGGGATAATTCTTCTCAGCTGACACCAGACTCCGACTCACATAGGCAACGGGCCGTAGGTGACCATCGTGCTCTTGGTACAGGACCCCGCCCAATCCATCTCTACTGGCATTCACATGCAGCTCGTAAGGTTTTGCAGTATCTGCATAAGCCAACACAGGAGCAGTAGTTAGGCTTTTCTTGAGTTGGAAGAACGCCTCCTCACACTTGTTGGTCCACTGGTCTTGGATAGACTCTTTAGGCTTCCTAGGCCCCATAGTGGGTCTCACTGGTCTGACTGATTCTGGAACATCATCTTCCTCTTCAGTCCTCAGCAGTTCAGGCAATCTTGGCAAATCTCTCCACGAACCTTCTGTAATAAAAACAGAATCCCAAGAACGATCGAAGCTCGGTCACATTTGTGGGCCTAGGCCAAGAGGTGACGGCCTCCAACTTCCCTGGGTCCGTGGATATCCCCTCAGCGGATACAATGTGTCCCAGGTAATGGACTGAGGGCTGGTAAAATTGACACTTCTCCAACGAAAGCTTCAGCCCTTCATCATGGAGCCTCTTTAGGACCTTTTCCAGTCGCTCTTCGTGTTCTTCCAGAGTTCTTCCGAACACAATGATGTCGTCCAAGTATACCAGTACCTCAATCAGATTCATGTCACCCACCGTCTTCTACATAAGTCTTTGGAAAGTGGCTGGGGCTCCTGACAAACCCTGAGGCATGCGGTTGAACTCAAAGAAGCCTACTGGAGTGATGAAAGCTGTTTTCTCCTGATCTTCAGCATGCATGGGAATTTGATAGTATCCACTTTTCAAATCCATCACACTGAACCACTTGGCCCCTGACAAACTCTGCAAAGCATCTTCTATTCGGTATACTGGTCAGGTATAGTCCTCTTGTTGAGTGTCCGATAGTCGATACACAGCCTCAGTGACCCATTTTTCTTCTGGACTACCACTATGGGGAAGGCGTAAGGGCTCCTGGACTCTCAGATAATGCCTGTCCTCTTGAGCTCTGCCATTTGCTCACGCAGATCCTCCAGGTCAGCCAAACAAACTTGTCGGACTCTTTCTCTAAACGGCCTATCTTCCTGTAGGTGAATCTTGTGAGTGGCACTCTTTGCACACCCCACATCAAACCCGTTTTTAGAGAAAATCTTCTGCCATCGAGCGAGTTGGGCCTTGGCCCTCTCCTTCCATACTGGTGGGAGGGTTGTGTCTTCAGAACACAGTGACTTCACCCCTTTCTTCTCTCTTTAAGTCAGATGGGGCAACCGGGGTGGCCTGGTTCACTTGGCCCAGCAGCATTCTAGCAGGTACCTTCACTGGTGTGGTAGCAGTATTCCTGGTGCTTACCGAGACCCTCCCGTGACTTTTCTTTAGGGCCTTTAAGGGAACCACTTCAGGAATGACTTTGATCCCTGTTTGTTTTTCCTGTGGGTCCGGTTCAAGGATGACAAAGGGGCCTGGTTGTTTCCAGGTAAGTTTAACAGAAGCTCTCAAACAAGTCACCTCTCCTGGTTGTAACACTTTTTCCATTCTGTCTAGCTTCCAGATTCATCACCAGGCGTTGGTACACTTGCTGTAATATGGGGTGAACTCTTGTTGTGGAGGTATCCTGCTCCTGGGCTAAGGGGGTCAACAGTCTCCTGACTAGGTCAGTGTTGATGAGGGAGCTCTTGCTGGCTCCCAGCGGGCGAGGGCAGACCACTGCCAGGGTGTCAAAGGTCTTTGCCTCTCCCGCCACCGAGGGGTCAAAAGTCAGTTTGATTGGCAGGTATCCATCATAAGGGAAACTTTGAGTCCCGATGCCCCATATCTCCAGGTCTTCCAGTTTCTGCAGTGGCAGATGTTTGAGGTGCTTGTTATAGAAGTCACTCTCTATGTAAAAGAGTCACTTGAGCTCCAGTGTCCAGAAGAGCCTTTGTATAAATCCCTTCTACTTGGATTGACACTATTGGGGAAGGCCCCACTAAGTTGGCAGGAAGTTATTTTCGAGTAGCCTTTCTGCTTGGCTCTGTTATCTGCACTCTTACTCCTTTCCTTTTGAGGTTTTTACTGGGCCTCGGCTCCTGCTGGGCCTGGTGTGCATTGATCTCCCGCCGTTGAGCAGTTTGAGTCATGAAACGGGAGGCATTGGGTCGCTCAGAGATAATAACGGGGGGTATTTGGCAAAGGTCTGCGTCCCCGACGTTGGCTTCTCGCATCATTGGATTTTTTTGGAGTTCGTTGAGACTGGTGGGCGCCCGGTTGACTCCTTCACCGGGGCCCTCTGAAGTTTTCCGCTGGCTTGCGGTATTGGGATGCAGCTTTATCCGGGCTTGGACATACTCCTCTGACATGTCTGACTCCTCCACAATTGAAGCAAGTTATCAGTCTCTTAGGTTTCTGCACTGGTTCAGCATTGGAGTTAAGGGGCTTCTTGGGCTCCTCAGTTGTGTTTATGTTGAGTGGAGCAGTTGCCTGGCTGGTCAGAAGGGACACCATTTCTATTAACTGCGACACCCGAGTCTTTAAGAGCTCAACTTGAGAGTCACCCTCTTCGGCACTTATCATTCTGACTCGGGCAGTTGGCTCGGATTGTTGGCTCTTCCTTTTGTTATCCAGCATGACTTCTTCTTCTCTGACCATCCGAATCAGGTCAGGATACTCCAGAATGCCCCCGTCCTGACAGGTTCGCAACAGTATGGCAATGGGGTCTAGAGGTTGGGCTCCCCTCAAAACCTGTTGCGCACGGGTCTCATCCACCCTCTGAGGATCTATCCCTTTTTTTAACAGGATCTGATGCATGATCTTATCCAGGCGCCTTATGAATTCAGACAGTTTTTCTCCTTCCTTCTGGAAACAGTGATCCAGTTGGTAGAGAAGTTCAGTAACTTTTTCAGTCCGGCCAAACACATCCTGCAGGATATCCAGATAATCCTGTGCAGTGCAATCTTTCCTGCTTAGCTTGAGGTTACGTATGGCCTCCAGGGCAGGCCCCTTTAAACTCTCTGTGATCCTTTGCTTCTTATGCTGTTCGGGTATTTCCCACTCCTCCAGAGCCTGAGTGGCGTGATCTAGCCACTCTTCAAATCCGTCTTCCACTGAAGGCACAGGCTGCTTCCCAGAGAAAGTCCTGAGCTTCCTGTATTCAGTCATCAGGTAGTCTGGGGAATCCTTCTTACATTTAGCTACAATTTCCCCAAGAATAGCGTATAGTTCTGACCCAAGGGTAGTCAATGGTGATGAACCGGAACTCTCTTACTGGCCATCTGCCCCTGTGCTGGGCCCTGTTTGGCTAGTGGAGGTGGGACCTTCCCTGGGTCCTTCTGGGTGTATCAGGAAGAATTCTACTAGGTTGGCAGTCTTTATACTGGTGCCTTTAAAGTGGTCTGAAACTCCCTTCTTCCATTCACACAGTGCATAGGTGTGTGGGTTGATGGTGTCTGTTCTCATGTCAATCACCCATGATTTCCTGTCTGTGGACAGTGTTCTCAAAACTGGGAGTAGCTGCTACTCTGTCCAGACTTCTCTTTTGATTTCGATCACTAGACCGTTTCCCGGAAGGACGTTTTCCTCCAGACACCACTGGGCTGCAGCAGTAGGGTCCATGGTTGTACTGACAAGGGTCCTGTCTAGGGGGGGAGTTGATTGCAGAACCGTAGAAATCCCGGACGAGCCCCCACGTGTAGCACTACCCCCATAGGAGCTGCTGGTTTTGTTTTGGGTCTACGTTCTGCCTATCAACCCCTTGGAATTGGCTCGAACCCTCCCTTGGCACAACTGGCATATACAGATATTGTGGAACCCACTGGTTGCTGGGGAACACAATAAAACCCCACCACAGTAAAATTGCAATATAGATTGTTACCTTGAATTGGCCACTTCTCCTTCCACAAGATAACAGAGAAACTGCACACAGGTTTGCACTTAACCAAGGGTGAACTTTACTTGGTAAGATATAAAGGTAAAACAAGGTTATACATACAGTTGACTCTGCAGGGCCCTGCGAGAGTCAATAATAAAATAAATAATTGCTATCAGACAAAATATCTTAACTTGCAGTGTTAATGTCTATTATTTGACTGAACTGTATTGCTCGTGAGCTCCCCCTAGTGGGCAATACCACCCCGTGTCCCATCACTATATGTTCCAGTCAGGCCTGACCCATATTAGTGTACAAATTCCTCAATGGATGGAGTCTTCGCTAGCAAACGTTGGTGCACATGTTAATTGTAATCCAAAGGGTGTAGAAGAATAAACAAAACTCCCGCAATGCTTTTGGGAGTGTGAAACTGTCAGGCGGTGCAAACGCCAACTTTAAACTGCGCACTACCATACGATGCATGTTCTGGCGTGTGTGTGTTGCACTATTCTAGTGATGGTGGGCCTTAACAGTCAAAGGCCTATAAAGTAACTGATAAATCCTGGGCAGGTGCCCGCTCACCCAAATAGGCCTAGTCCGCCTGGCAGGTTCCATTGCTGATGCTCTGGTACACGATCTCTCCGCTGTCCCGGTCTTTCGTCCCTCACTCCACCACACGAGACGTCGGTAGGGGGAAGATGTCTGGACACTTGGGGAGAATCAGCTGGGCTTCTCAAAGGAGGATTCTTCTCCCTTCAGCAGGCAGGCCTCTCTGCAGACAGTAGGCCCAGATTATCCGGCCTAAACACACAGCAGGCCTCTCAGACGCTCCTCTTGCTAGCAGGGCAATGATCAGAGAGAGTTTTCGTAGCTCCTCCCCTCCTTTAAGTAAGCAGTCCCAGAAGGCCAAGCGACGAGGCAATGCACGTTGGGAGTACAGTTGCACTGTGGGTACTATAGTCTATTTACTATCCATGGCAAATGGAGTCTCTTTCTCCCTGTACTACGAGTTCCAGCATGCCTTGCTTTGATATCATTAAAAAAATAAGTAGATGCAATATAAAGACTGAACACCGGAGGGAGCTAAGTTCCTTCTAGTTTGTCAACTGTAGTCTGTATCTACATAGAAGAAACTGGAAACCGCGCTACATAGAAATAATGCGCTTCAATCACCCTGACACCATAACAACATGGTGCCGGGATGATTGAAGCGCCAACAACAGGTGTTTTGGAGTATCTTTATCTGCAGATTTTGTTAAACTTTCTGGAATATACATATTTCTATTGTGGTGTAGGATCTGGCTTCCTTCCTGCCTTCCTTCCTCTCGGACGCTAACCACACCCTTCTGAACCACGCCCATTTAAGCCACGTCCACTATCGTGTGTAAACCACGCCCATTTTCCATGCGTGACACGCCTACAAATGAATGCCCCACCCCCTAATTATAGCAAGGCTCCGCTACATGCAAAAAAAGTGTCCCGGATTTTTTTTTTGCAATGTTGGCAACTATGCTTGAGGGCGATACAACGGCTTGGGAGAACTGGCGTTTCTTTTACCATTTCATTATATGCATCAAGTGATATTTCTTTCTACACCCTGTTTGTTGGAATACAAATAAATAAGTGCACCAACAGAGCTAGCAGAAGACTAACAGAAACTTGAAGGAACAGACATCGGTTTACTTTATTTTCAAAGTTGCTACGACGGGACACGCACCAGTTGAACTGCCCACTAGAGGGAGCCATATAACTTATGAATGTATATGTTTGATATAACTGTTTGCATCACTTTGGTTATTCTTCTGTTTTGCTGGGTTGTGGGAGACTTGGTGGAGAGGTACCCCAGTTCCGGCATTTTCTGCATTGGGAGATTCCTCCACCATACGCTCACTCAGGTCTGACCCCAGGTCAGGTTGGTTGGGTATTGTGACAATAGAAATTTTGAACACTTTATGTCCCATTGACTGTTACAGAGAACTGTGTGTAGTCAATCTTATCTGTGTAACCATTGTTCTATTCTTTTGCCGAGTAAACATCTTACCACTGGTTAAACTACATGTTGTGTGGGACTCTATTGCAGCTGTGAGGCAGGTGCCCAGCATCAAGGTAACAATAATTGATTATACAAATTGTTGTGTGGTATTATTGTGGTCCCCTACTGCCATTGGGTTCCACAGTCACTTTATTGTCCAGTTGTGCCAGAGGGGGTTTTGAGCCAAACTTCTGGGCTTGACAGGCAGAGTGCAGACCCAAAACTAACCAGCAGCTCCTACGGGGGTAGTGCTACAGACACATTTTTGGGACCATTGACAATTATACAGCGATCAGTGCTAATAAAATGCACTGATTACTCTGTAAATGTCACTGGCAGGGAAGGGGTTAACACTAGGGTAGGGTGACCAGACATCCCCGGTTTGGATTTGAACAGGGACTGGGGCAATTTCAAAGACAGTCAGTGCAGAATTTAAAAAAAAGAATCTGAATTACACAACCCCGCTCCGCCACTCCTACTAGCTTGGGGGGGGGGGAATGTGTATTTTTTTTTTCATTATCTGTGCCCCTTTCTGATGATCATGTGCTGGTCGGAGCTGAGGAAATATTTCTTCAGTTTCGGGTGCATGCCCTTTTTTCTCCAGCTCGCATGTTCTTCTACCTTGGCTCAAGTCCCAGCCAGCCGCCTGCCTATATCCTTGCCTTCCCTGGTGGAGTGATCATCCTCTGCTCCCCACCCAGTAGTAGCCGGGGCCTGGAGAGTAAAGCCTCGTACACACAATTGGATTTCCATCGGACAAATTTGTGGAATTTTGTCCGAAGGGCGTTGGCCGTGAACTTGTTCTGCATACAGAAGGCAGAACTTTTTCAGCCAACATTCACGAAACGACGTGTTTTTTCTGCTCTTTAGCGCCACCCTTTGGGCAACTTCTGCTAATGTTGTCTTATGGTTAGCATTGGTTCGGAGCATACGTGTTTGTACTGTGGATTTCAGTCTGACGGACTTGTGTACACACGATCGGATTATCAGACAGAACACATTTGTTGTCGGACAATTTGAGAGCATGGCTATCCAACATTTGTTGTCGGAAATTCCGACAACAATTGTCCGATGGAGCATACAGACGGTCAAATTATCCGACAAAACCCTTCCATCACACAATTGTTGTCGGAATATCCGATCGTGTGTACGGGCCTTAAGATTTGACAGGCTATGAGGCGGGGGGCGGCGACGGGCATCGAGTCGCTGATTGCCATCATTACTAGTAAAAAAACATAAGTCCCCGGATTCATTTAAAAAATCTGGTCACCTTACACTAGAGGGCGATCAAGGGATTAACGGTGTTCCCTAGTGTGTGTTCTAACTGTAAGTGGGATGGGACTGACTAGAGGAGATGACAGATCGCTGTTCCTAGCTAGTAGGAACTCACGATCTGCATCTCCTCTCCTCACAGAACTGGGATGTGTGTGTTTACACACAAACACGTCCCTGTTCTGTCTCTCACGCCCGCGTGCGTGCGCGCCTGCTATCCCGCTTAAAGGAGCCGACGTAAAGCTACGACAGCTCGCTGGATCGTGCTGACCTGCTGCAGTATAATGACGGCGGCTGGTCGGAAAGCGGTTAATCTTAGTTATTGCTCCCCAATTCCATTACTTGAATATACAGTATTTTATTACTGTCTGTTACTCTTTTCCACAGAAATATTGCGGTAAAGACAATTTATGTTTTATCATAACATGTGTGTTTTTCATTGTTCCTTGCACTTACACTATTGCCAGGTGTGCCAGAGGGGGCTGAGACTGTTATTGGGGTTCAGAGGCAGAGTACGCAACAAACATACTTAAGCAGCTCCTCCAGGGGTAGCGCTACAGAACATTGGCACATGGGTGGATTGGCACATGCTATCGAACATTAATAGAAACTGTCAAAATCACTTAGGGCCCATTCACATCTGGCAGAATGCACTGTTTCCTAGGTCTCGTTCACACGTATTACAGCATACCCCCGTGTGGAGGCCATGAAACTTTTACAGGCCAGAACGCATACTCAGTTCTGCTCACTAACTATGCTATGGCTAACCGTACAGTTGTAAGTCCAAGACTGGAATAGACCATTAATGGAGAATCCCCTTAGGGTGGAATACGGATGTTGCTTGAGGCTACATTTTCCCTTATGATCCAGACCTTCTTGCTTCCCACGCGGTCCCGCTCCCCAAGCCTGGCCTTCCGCCTATTTATATGTAGACCAGGATGGAGGGCAGAACCCAAAAAGCCCGGGAAGCGAAAAGACCCAAAGTTTAACCCTTCCCTAGCCTGGGCAGCTAAATCTTTCTTACTAACACTTACACGGTAGGCACCTGCCTACAACCTAAAGCCCACATATGTTATAGCATCCAATAATGTATAAATAAAGTTTTTAGTTTTTTTGTCATAAATCTATACAGAAAAAGAATACAAGTGTAGCGCCCTCACTCCATCCGTTTTGTCTAGGGGTATTTCGTATGTGAGAGTAAGATGCGCTACGGCCCATGTCCTCCCCATGGCAGTGAGTGAGGTGAAGGCCAGTACAGTTATTTTCCTCGGGCCTGTGCATTTCAGTTGATGACCAAGTCTTGCTGTGCTGACACTTCCCTTTGCTCCCATTAACCAGCGTACCACACACCGATTAGGGTCCAACTCTTGTTTTATTGTCACACTCACAATCAAACAGTTCTTTGCCAGCCAACTGGTTGAGACCCAATAACAGTTCACTACGGTGGGGTGAGCAGGTCGAGGCACTATCCTGATTGTACGCTAAACCACTGTGGTTTTACCAGCGGTTACTATAGCCTTGGCTAGAGAGAACTTAGAACTTGCGAGTCTCTACCAGCGACTCAATAGAATGTAGATAGGAGTACCTTCGCTGCATTGTGGCCCTGTCAGGGGGAGATGTCCCTCCAAGGAAGTTACCGAAGGCCCATCCGTCACCGGGTTGATGCTGCTCCGGACTCTTCAGACGGGTGACCTCCCCGGCCTCCTCACCTCAGACATGGGCCCCATCAACCTCAGGGACCCTCGGACTCCTCCGCCCTTGCGGGACCCAGTCGAAGTCACTGCGCCCCAGGCCTCTGGTCTAGTACCTCACCCCAGGCTGAAGGTTTCTGGGATGGACGCCAACTCCGCTCCGACCAGGCCTAGGGCGCCTGGGCCGGAACTCCGAACCGCCCGCACCCAGGCCGAAGGTGCCTGGGCGCGCGATGCAGGAAAAAGACCTTGTGGTGAGGGCGTCTCTCCCCTTTATCTCCTCCCGCGATGTCACGGCGGGTTCCCCGCCCTCGCCATACCATCGCTGGAAGGGGACAAAAAGGCCAGCACTGCGGCAGTGAATCTACCTTAGACCTGTGGGAACCCCGCCACCCACAGGCCAAGGAGAACAGTACACCACCAAGTCCTCCACGAATTAACAATGGTCTAAATCCTTCCATGATTTATACACACCTGGGTCATACTACCACCCAGGTGTATCCCCCTAAATTTAAACCTCCGCTACACAAGTTTTAGGCCTCATTCACACAGGTGTACTGATCCATACACTCGTGTGCGATGCATAGGTGCAGCCCCATGCAGGCAGCCGCTGCACAGATCATCAAGCACATCATGGAGTGTACATCCATGTGATTAACAATAGACTGTGTTCTGATCCATGCATCAGACTCACACCAATGTATTCTTCGGGATACCCTTGATGATCCATGCAGGTGCACGCAGCCGACTGACGTCCCGTAAAAGATTTGGACAGGCTGCCTGCATGGAACACCTGTGCATCCCACGGGTCTGAAGACGGCTCTTCGCACAGGTGTACAAATCAGTACGCCTCTATGAATAAGTGACTATTTTCTATATAATACATTTTATTTTAGGTCTAGAAGAGTACAATTGTAACAGTACACAAGCGACTTTAAAGAAGAGGATTTTTTAGAAGGACAAATGTGTGTGTATATCTGCTAAATATTTTGCCTGCCAAAAGATTTGTAACGCAATACACATATTTTCTGCGTTCAATGGCTGCATTGCAAGGAGATTAAAATGTTTGCAGAGTCAGTGTGCCTTGCCTCCCCTGTGGATGGGGTCTGTCTGCGCCCATGCATGTGGTAACACCTCACTCTAAGACATGCTCACCAACAGTGCCGGCCCAAGACATTGTGCTGCCTGGTACCAAGAATGAAATGCTGCCCCCCCCCAAAAGAAAAATCACGCCCACCAAAATGCCCCCATATTCATTATTTTATATCATGATAACCAAAATGGACCTGTCATGGCTCTATACATGTATATAGGAGTATAAAAGGACCTGTGCGTGGCCGTTGGCCGAGATGTCAGCTGGCCACCCGCGATCGCTCCATAGAGCCAGAACGGGGATCTGTCAATGTAAACAGACAGATCCACATTCTGACAGGGGAGGAGAGACAGATCTTCTGTTCCTAGTGATTAGGAACAGAGATCTCTCTCCTCCTCCAGTCAGTCCCCATCCCCCCAGTTAGAAACACCTCCCAGGGAACACATTTAACCCCTTTCCTGACAGTGACATTTACACAGTAATCAGTGCATTTTTATAGCACAGATCGCTGTATAAATGTCACTGGTCCCAAAAAAGTGTCAAGTGTCCAATCTGTCCACCGCAATGTCACAGTTTCGCTAAAAATCGCAGATCACCGCCATTACTAGTAAAAAAAAATATAATAATAATAAAAATGCCATAAATCTATCCTCTATTTGGTAGACGCAATAACTTTTGTGCAAACTAATCAATATACACTTATTGCGTTTTTTTTTTTACCAAACATATGTAGAAGAATACATATCGACCTAAACTGATGAAGAAATTTTTTTTTTTTTGGATGTTTATTATAGCAAAAGTTAAAATAAAAAACAATTTTCAAAGTTGTCGCTATTTTTGTTTATAGCACAAAAAATAAAAACCGCAGAAGTTATCAAATACCACCAAAAGAAAGCTCTATTTGTTTAGGTACAACGTCACACGACCGCGCAATTGTCAGTTAAATCGATGCCGTGCCGAATCGCAAAAAATGATTGAAGTGCATTATTTCTATTGTTATATAAAATAAAATAGTTCAACTCACCATAATGCCGAATAAGTAGGAGCCCCGAGTGTGTCACTTGCCGCGTCACCTGCCACCAGATGCAGATTGTCACTTGTTGCGAATTGTCACTTGCCACAATGCCATCTGCCACAAATTGCGGCTGGTCACTTGCCACGATGCCACACATTGCAGAATGTCACTTGCCACAACATCACCTGCCACACGTAGCGGATTGTCCCTTGCCATGACGTCACCTGCCACACGTCTGACAGAGAGGAGGAGGGGGTCTGACAGAGAGGAGGAGGGGGGTCTGACAGAGAGGAGGAGGGGGGTCTGACAGAGAGGAGGAGGGGGGCGGCTGATAGAGAGGAAGAGGGGGGCGGCTGATAGAGAGGAAGAGGGGGGCGGCTGATAGAGAGGAAAGGGGGCTGATAGAGAGGAGGGGGGGGCAGCTGACAGAGCAGATGAGAGAGACGGACCTCAGGAGGGGGGGCGAGGAGGGGGGTGGCTGATAGAGAGGAGGGGGGCCGCGGGTGGCTGACAGGGCAGATGAGAGAGACGGACCTCAGGAGGGGGCGGCTGATAGAGAGGAGGGGGGGTGGCTGATAGAGAGGAAGGGGGGCTGATAGAGAGGAAGGGGGGGCGGCTGACAGAGCAGATGAGAGAGACGGACCTCAGAAGAGGGGGTGGCTGATAGAGAGGAGGGGGGGCCATGGGCAGCTGACAGGGAGATGAGAGAGACAGACCTAAGGAGGGGGGGCGGCTGATAGAGAGGAGGGGGGCAGTGGGCGGCTGACAGGGAGATGAGAGAGACAGACCTCAAAAGGGGGGGCGGCTGATAGAGAGAGGGGGGCCGCGGGCAGCTGACAGGGAGATGAGAGAGACAGACCTCAGGAGGGGGGGTGGCTGATAGAGAGGAGGGGGGGCCATGGGCAGCTGACAGGGAGATGAGAGAGACAGACCTAAGGAGGGGGGGCGGCTGATAGAGAGGAGGGGGGGCAGTGGGCGGCTGACAGGGAGATGAGAGAGACAGACCTCAAAAGGGGGGGCGGCTGATAGAGAGAGGGGGGGCCGCGGGCAGCTGACAGGGAGATGAGAGACAGACCTCAGGAGGGGGGGCGGCTGATAGAGAGAGGGGGGGCCGTGGGCAGCTGACAGGGAGATGAGAGAAACAGACCTAAGGAGGGGGGGCAGCTGATAGAGAGGGGGGGCCGCGGGCAGCTGACAGGGAGATGAGAGACAGACCTAAGGAGGGGGGGCGGCTGATAGAGAGAGGGGGGGCCGCGGGCAGCTGACAGGGAGATGAGAGACAGACCTAAGGAGGGGGGGGGCGGCTGATAGAGAGAGGGGGGGCCGCGGGCAGCTGACAGGGAGATGAGAGAGACAGACCTCAGGAGGGGGGGGCGGCTGATAGAGAGAGGGGTGGCCGCGGGCAGCTGACAGGGAGATGAGAGAGACAGACCTAAGGAGGGGGGGCGGCTGATAGAGAGAGGGGGGGCCGCGGGCAGCTGACAGGGAGATGAGAGAGACAGACCTAAGGAGGGGGGGGGCGGCTAATAGAGAGAGGGGGGGCCGCGGGCAGCTGACAGGGAGATGAGAGAGACAGACCTAAGGAGGGGGGGGGGGCGGCTGATAGAGAGAGGGGGGGCCGCGGGCAGCTGACAGGGAGATGAGAGAGACAGACCTAAGGAGGGGGGGGCGGCTGATAGAGAGAGGGGGGGCCGCGGGCAGCTGACAGGGAGATGAGAGAGACAGACCTAAGGAGGGGGGGGGCGGCTGATAGAGAGAGGGGGGGCCGCGGGCAGCTGACAGGGAGATGAGAGAGACAGACCTAAGGAGGGGGGGGCGGCTGATAGAGAGAGGGGGGGCCGCGGGCAGCTGACAGGGAGATGAGAGAGACAGACCTAAGGAGGGGGGGGGCGGCTGATAGAGAGAGGGGGGGCCGCGGGCAGCTGACAGGGAGATGAGAGAGACAGACCTAAGGAGGGGGGGGGGGGGCGGCTGATAGAGAGAGGGGGGGCCGCGGGCAGCTGACAGGGAGATGAGAGAGACAGACCTAAGGAGGGGGGGGGCGGCTGATAGAGAGAGGGGGGGCCGCGGGCAGCTGACAGGGAGATGAGAGAGACAGACCTAAGGAGGGGGGGGGGGGCGGCTGATAGAGAGAGGGGGGGCCGCGGGCAGCTGACAGGGAGATGAGAGAGACAGACCTCAGGTCTCCTGTGACACACAGCGCTAGTTAGGACTCCAGGAGCATGCAGGGCTGGCGCGATTACCCACAGTCCAGCTCCTCCGCTCCTCCAGGCGAATCACAAGCCTCATGTCTGCTGTCCGTCCCTCCCACATAACCTGCTCGGCCAATCACAGGACACCCGCCGCTGCCCCTTGCTGAGCTCGGCTCAAAACGCAGAGAGATTTTTAGGCAGCAGTTTGAACACTGATTTGCCGCTCCCCTGAAAGTGCCGCCTGGGACCGTGGTACCATCGGGTCCCATGGTAGGGCCGGCCCTGCTCACCAATGCCTGGGACCAGGCAGAGGCTGCAGTCATGTGAAGAATCAAACATTAAGGCAGTCCTCTGACTCAGAGATGAGCCACTTATGTGCAGTAAATATGCAGAGTTCCTCCGTAAGGTGTTTTGTCCCATGTAACTTTACACTTGTACTGATGTATGTTTCATTCTAAGGGACATGCAGAGCAATAGCCCACTCCACCAGCCCAGCATACCTCTGTTACCTTCCTCCCAGTAACAAAATGGAGTCCCACTGAGCACATACAGTAGCAGGTCCCATGTGTGCTGATTAACTCTCTCCTTCTCGCACCTAGTGATCAGGCCTTAGATCTCTGTAATGCTAGTCTGCTCCTGATGAACGTCTAGAAAGGGAGTCAGAGTACCGACCCCCCTCATTACTGGGGAACCTGTCACCTAACCAGGTACCACACCAAACAATTGGTTGCTGTAGCTGTTGTTCCTTTCAGGTTAGCCATGGCAACCATCTCCTCTTCACAGACACACAAAAACAGTCTCCTGCGCTCGGATGTACAGTCTCTTAGTGGCACAACCAGAGTATTCCGTAGGGAAATGACCAAGAATCTTGCTGCCCTCCTCAGAACAATTGGTATTCTTTAAGACTGAAAAGTAAAGGAAAACAGAAGGCGCACCGACCTAGTGCATTACCAGTGGCTAGGTTTTATTTAAAAGGTTTGAAGAATTAAAAATACTCACAAAGCAAGTATAGTATTGAACACACAATCTTTCCATCAAAAGGAGATAGCCTCCTACTGGAACCGGACGACCAGAGAGTCCAGACAACAAAATTCACAGCCACGGCTGACGCGTTGCGAGGGCGCACCCTCTTCCTCAGAGCCAAAAAATGATTCTTCAAATCTTTTAAATAAAACCTAGCCACTGGTAATGCACTAGGTCGGTGCGCCTTCTGTTTTCCTTTACTTTTCAACCATCTCCTCTTCTCAGCCTTGTAGGTTAACCTTGTGTAGTGGTGTTACACCTACCCCATATTGCTTTAACAGACCCAAGTTTATAGGAATACGCCAAGATCCAACATGCACCACTTTGAATAACTTCAGACCAGGTTCAAAGCAGTTGAAACAACTTTTTACTGAAAGTTCACTAGAACATGTATAACATGCAATAGCGTCCTCATTAGTGTTGAGCGGACCCGAACTGTAAAGTTCGGGTCCGTACCGAATTTTGGCGTTTTCCCGACCCCGGACCCGGACCCGGATTTTGCGCTAAAGTCCGGGTTCGGGTCCGGATTCGGGAATTTAATGGCGCAGTTAGAAATGCTTCAGGGGCCAGCCAATCACCATTTGATTAGCTGGTGTGCCCTTAGAAGCCATCATAGCCATGCCTACTAATGGCATGGCTGTGATTGGTCAGTGCAACATGTGACCCAGCATGTGACCAGCTTCTATATAAGCAAGAGGCACACAGCACAGATCGTCACTCTGCTTTTAGACAGTGTAGGGAAAGGATCCTGGCTGCTGTTGCTGTGAGGGAGAGAATTATATGATAGGAGTTAGTCCTGATTCTGCAATCTACTGATAGAAAAGATAGAGAAACAGTGTAGTGTAGTGTAGGGGCAGGATCCTGTTTGTGCTTTCAGGGAGAGAGATTTAGATAGGAGTCCAGATTGAGAGATATAATAGCTCAGCGATCTGCATAGGTTTATCTGTTTGTGTTGCAAGCTCAGTGCACCAGCACTGCATTACGTTGAGTGATACACCTATTCCATACTGTGGCTGTATTGTGCTCTTGCTAAAAGACCCATTTCGGGCAGAAAAAAAAAAAAGGCACTTTATTGTGCTTTTGCTAAAAAGACCCATTTTTGGGCCCCAACAAAAAAAAAAGGCACTTTATTGTGCTGTTGCAAAAAAAAAAAAAGGCACTTTGTTGTGCGCAAAAAAGACCTATTTTTGGGCAAAAAAAATATTTTGCAGTGTATATCTCTAGTTGTGTGAAATAACCAATTTCTATATATTTTTCTTGTACTATGCTATACTAAAAAAAAAAAAAAAACTTTTTTTTGAATAGCATTCTCTGCAGCTGTGCGATTCAGCGGTTATATACTGTGGGTGTGTTGTGCTCTTCCAAAAAACGCCATTTAGGGCCACAGAAAATATTTTGCAGTGTGAAATACACATCTGGAGGTGTGTGAAAAAACAACATTATTTTTGAATAGCATTCTCTGGCCTCTGCAGCTGTGCGATTCAGCGGTTATATACTGTTGGGGTTGTTGTGCTCTTCAAAAAAACGCCATTTAGGGCCACAGAAAATAAATTGCAGTGTGAAATACACATGTGGAGGTGTGTAAAATAAACAATTTCTATATATTGTACAGTGCTATACTAAAAAAAAACAACATTTTTTTTGAATAGCATTCTCTGCACTTCTATAGCTGTGCGATTCAGTGGTTAAATACTGTGGTTGTGTTGTGCTCTTCCAAAAAACGCCATTTAGGGCCACAGAAAATATTTTGCAGTGTGAAATACACATCTGGAGGTGTGTGAAAAAACAACATTATTTTTAAAAAGCATTCTCTGGCCTCTGCAGCTGTGCGATTCAGCGGTTATATACTGTTGGGGTTGTTGTGCTCTTGCAAAAAACGCCATTTAGGGCCACAGAAAATATTTTGCAGTGTGAAATACACATCTGGAGGTGTGTGAAAAAACAACATTATTTTTGAATAGCATTCTCTGGCCTCTGCAGCTGTGCGATTCAGCGGTTATATACTGTTGGGGTTGTTGTGCTCTTGCAAAAAACGCCATTTAGGGCCACAGAAAATATTTTGCAGTGTGAAATACACATCTGGAGGTGTGTGAAAAAACAACATTATTTTTGAATAGCATTCTCTGGCCTCTGCAGCTGTGCGATTCAGCGGTTATATACTGTTGGGGTTGTTGTGCTCTTGCAAAAAACGCCATTTAGGGCCACAGAAAATATTTTGCAGTGTGAAATACACATCTGGAGGTGTGTGAAAAAACAACATTATTTTTGAATAGCATTCTCTGGCCTCTGCAGCTGTGCGATTCAGCGGTTATATACTGTTGGGGTTGTTGTGCTCTTCCAAAAAACGCCATTTAGGGCCACAGAAAATAAATTGCAGTGTGAAATACACATGTGGAGGTGTGTAAAATAAACAATTTCTATATATTGTACAGTGCTATACTAAAAAAAACAACATTTTTTTTTAATAGCATTCTCTGCACTTCTATAGCTGTGCGATTCAGTGGTTAAATACTGTGGTTGTGTTGTGGTCTGGCAAAGAACGCCATTTAGGACCACAGAAAATATTTTGCAGTGTGAAATACACATCTGGAGGTGTGTGAAAAAACAACATTATTTTTAAAAAGCATTCTCTGGCCTCTGCAGCTGTGCGATTCAGCGGTTATATACTGTTGGGGTTGTTGTGCTCTTGCAAAAAACGCCATTTAGGGCCACAGAAAATATTTTGCAGTGTGAAATACACATCTGGAGGTGTGTGAAAAAACAACATTATTTTTGAATAGCATTCTCTGGCCTCTGCAGCTGTGCGATTCAGCGGTTATATACTGTTGGGGTTGTTGTGCTCTTCCAAAAAACGCCATTTAGGGCCACAGAAAATAAATTGCAGTGTGAAATACACATGTGGAGGTGTGTAAAATAAACAATTTCTATATATTGTACAGTGCTATACTAAAAAAAACAACATTTTTTTTGAATAGCATTCTCTGCACTTCTATAGCTGTGCGATTCAGTGGTTAAATACTGTGGTTGTGTTGTGCTCTTCCAAAAAATGCCATTTAGGGCCACAGAAAATATTTTGCAGTGTGAAATACACATCTGGAGGTGTGTGAAAAAACAACATTATTTTTGAATAGCATTCTCTGGCCTCTGCAGCTGTGCGATTCAGCGGTTATATACTGTTGGGGTTGTTGTGCTCTTGCAAAAAACGCCATTTAGGGCCACAGAAAATATTTTGCAGTGTGAAATACACATCTGGAGGTGTGTGAAAAAACAACATTATTTTTGAATAGCATTCTCTGGCCTCTGCAGCTGTGCGATTCAGCGGTTATATACTGTTGGGGTTGTTGTGCTCTTCAAAAAAACGCCATTTAGGGCCACAGAAAATAAATTGCAGTGTGAAATACACATGTGGAGGTGTGTAAAATAAACAATTTCTATATATTGTACAGTGCTATACTAAAAAAAAAAAACATTTTTTTTGAATAGCATTCTCTGCACTTCTATAGCTGTGCGATTCAGTGGTTAAATACTGTGGTTGTGTTGTGCTCTTCCAAAAAACGCCATTTAGGGCCACAGAAAATATTTTGCAGTGTGAAATACACATCTGGAGGTGTGTAAAATAAACAATTTCTATATATTCTTCTTGTACAGTGCTATACTAAAAAAAACAACCTTTTTTTTTAATAGCATTTTCTGTAGCTGTGCGATTCAGCGGTTACGTGCTGTGGGTGTGTTGTGGTCTGGCAAAAAACGCCATTTAGGGCCACAGAAAATATTTTGCAGTGTGAAATACACATCTGGAGGTGTGTAAAATAAACAATTTCTATATATTTTCCTTGTACTGTGCTATACTAAAAAAAACAACCTTTTTTTTTTTGAATAGCATTTTCTGCAGTTCTGTAGCTGTGCGTTTCAGCCATTACGTACTGTGGGTGTGTTGTGGTCTTCCAAAAAACGCCATTTAGGGCAAGATCCTAAATTTGGAAAATATGAGGGGAAGGTCAAAGGGACGTGGTGGCCCCGGTCGTGGTGCTGCTGGTGGAGCTCCTGTTGCAGGGAGAGGACGTGGTGGATCTGTGCCAGCTACACGCACAAGTGAAACACCTTCCGCAGGTGCGAGTAGGCGACCGAGCCTGCGGCGGTATTTTGTCGCGCCTAATGAGGCTGTACCAATGTTTAGGCCAGGACAAGTACAGGCGATAGTAGATTGGGTTGCTGACAGTGCCTCGGGTTCCTTCACATTGTCTCCCACCCACTCTTCTGATGAAAGATCAGAGTTGGCACCTGAAGCCCATGTCCATCAGTCTTTCACCTCACCCCCTTGCAAATCAGCCAAGCAGTCTGAGCCCCAAATCATGCAGCAGTCTCTTCTGCTTTTCGATGACTCTGTTAGCAGGGTTTCCCAGGGCCATCCACCTAGCCCTGCCCCAGAAGTGGAAGAGATTGAGTGCACCGATGCCCAACCACTTATGTTTCATGATGGGTACATGGGAGGACCATCGCAGCACGTCTCGGATGATGACGAAACACAGGTGCCAACTGCTGCTGCTTTCGCAATTGTGCAGACAGACATGGAGGGCAGGGGTGAAGACTGGGTGGAAGATGATGTGGAGGACGATGAGGTCCTCGACCCCACATGGAATCAACGTTATGCAGGTGACCAGTGTAGTTCGGAGGAAGAGGCGGTGGTCGCACAGAGCCACCAGCACAGCAGAAGAGGGAGCAGGGTGCAAAAACGGAGCATTCGTCCCCTAGACAGTACATCTGTTACTGCCCAACGCAGCAAGGGACCGAGCACACCAAAGCCAGGTCCAAGGACTTCCCTAGCGTGGCAGTTCTTCACACAGTGTGTTGATGACAAGACACGAGTGGTTTGCACGCTGTGCAATCAGAGCCTGAAGCGAGGCATAAACGTTCTCAACCTGAGCACAAGCTGCATGACCAGGCATCTAAGTGCAAAGCACGAGCTGCAGTGGAGTAGACACCTCAAAAACCAAGAAAGGTCTCTGGCTCCTCCTGCTTCCTCTTCTGCTGCAGTCTCGGCCTCTTCATCCACCTCTGTAGTGACAGTGGCACCTGTCACCCCGCAAACAGAGGATCTGCCAGCAACACTACCACCTGGGTCACCAACCATCTCCACAATGTCCCATGGAAGCGTTCAGCTCTCTATCTCCCAAACATTGGAGCGGAAGAGGAAGTACCCCCCTAGCCACCCGCGATCCCTGGCCCTGAATGCCAGCATTTCAAAATTCCTGGCCTTTGAAATGCTGTCATTCCGTCTGGTGGAGACGCAGAGTTTTAAAAGCCTGATGGCATTGGCTGTCCCGCAGTACGTCGTGCCCAGCCGCCACTACTTTTCCAGGCGAGCCATCCCTTCCCTGCACAACCAGGTGGGGGACAAAATCAGGTGTGCACTGCGCAACGCCATCTGTGGCAAGGTCCACCTAACTACGGATGCGTGGACCAGTAAGCACGGTCAGGGACGTTATATCTCCCTAACAGCACACTGGGTAAATGCAGTGGCGGCTGGGCCTGAGGCAGATAGCGGTTTGGCGCATGTCCTTCCACCACCGAGGATTGCAGGGCGCTTCAGTTTGCCTCCTGTTGCTAACTCCTCCTTCTCCGCTTCCTCATCCTCTACCGCCTCCTCATCCATTCAGCGTAACACCTTCACCACCAACTTCAGCACAGCCAGGGGTAAACGACAGCAGGCAGTTTTAAAACTTTCCTGTTTGGGGGAAAATCCCCACACCGCGCAGGAGTTGTGGAGGGACATGGAACAACAGACCGATGAGTGGTTGCTGTCAGTGAGCCTCAAGCCCGGCCTGGTGGTGTGCGATAATGGGCGAAATCTCGTAGCAGCTCTGGGTCTAGCCGGTTTGACGCACATCCCTTGCCTGGCGCATGTGCTGAACTTGGTGGTCCAGAGGTTCCTTAAAAATTACCCCAATATGCCAGAGCTGCTGCAGAAAGTGCGGGCTGTCTGTGCGCACTTTCGGCGTTCTCACCCTGCTGCTGCTCGCCTGTCAGCGCTGCAGCGTAACTTCGGCCTTCCCGCTCACCGCCTCATATGTGACGTGCCCACAAGGTGGAACTCCACCTTGCACATGCTGGCCAGACTGTGCGAGCAGCAGCAGGCAATAGTGGAGTTTCAGCTGCAGCAATCACGCGTGAGTCGCTCTGCGGAACAGCACCACTTCACCACCAATAACTGGGCCTCCATGCGAGACCTGTGTGCCTTGTTGCGCTGTTTCGAGTACTCCACCAACATGGCCAGTGCCAATGACGCCGTTCTCAGCGTTACTATCCCAGTTCTATGCCTCCTTGAAAAAACGCTTCGTGCGATGATGGAAGAGGATGTGGCACAGGAGGATGAGGAGGAGGAGGAGGAAGCGGGATCATTTCAAAGGCTTTCAGGGCAGTCTTTCACAAGTGGCTACGAGGGTGGGTTCCTGCACCAACAAACGCCAGGTACACAATTGTCCGGCAGAAAGGGCACAGTTCTGGAGGATGACGAGGTGGAGGAGGAGATGGAGGAGGAGGAGGAGGAGGAGCCATGTTCACAGCAGGGTGGCACTCAGACCAGCTCGTGGCCATTACTGGTGCGTGGCTGGGGGGATACAGAGGACACAGACGATACACCTCCCACAGAGGACAGCTTTTCTTTGCCTCTGGGCAGCCTGGCACACATGAGCGATTACATGCTGCAGTGTTTCCGCAACGACAGCCGAGTTGCCCACATTTGAACTGGTGCTGATTACTGGGTGGCCACCCTGCTGGATCCCCGTTACAAGGACAACGTACCGTCCTTAATTCCCTCACTGGAGCGGGATCGTAAGATGCGCGTGTACAAGCGCACGCTGGTAGACGCGCTGCTGGTGGCATTCCCACCTGACAGCGGGCGTACGGTGGAAGCACAAGGCGAAGGCAGAGGAGGAGGAAGAGGTCGCCAACGCAGCCGGGGCACCGGCAGCACCTCAGAAGGCAGGGTTAGCATGGCCGAAATGTGGAAAAGCTTTGTCAGCACGCCACAACAACCAGCACCACCAGCTGAGATGGAACGTCTTAGCAGGAGGCAGCATTTCACCAACATGGTTGAGCAGTATGTGTCCACAGGCCTACACGTACTGGATGACGGGTCTGCCCCCTTTAACTTCTGGGTCTCCAAATTGGGCACATGGCCTGAGCTTGCCGTTTATGCCTTGGAGGTGCTGGCCTGCCCTGCAGCCAGTGTATTATCTGAACGTGTATTTAGCACGGCAGGGGGCGTTATCACAGACAAGCGCAGCCGCCTGTCCAGAGCCAATGTGGACAAGCTCACGTTCATTAAAATGAACCAGGCATGGATCCCACAGGACTTGTCCTTACCTTGTGCAGAATAGACATGTATACCGGTGTTGTGACAAAAACTGTCCGGCCATCGGATTGTGCCCGGCCCGTACTGCGCAGGCGCAGCGCTTGCGCAGTACAGAGGACAAGGAGATTCACAAAATCTCCGAAGATGAACGGCGCCTGCGCTGTGAGTGCAGGTTCAAGCCCCACCATCCAAGAGGACATACGGTAGCACATAGTAACAGGGCCCCTCACGGGCTCGCTTCGATCGCGGCCTTGCTTGGCTCGGCTTGAACCACGGATGGTGTGGCCTTCACCTGAACTCAACACGCAGGCGCCGTTAGTCTTGGGAGATTTTTGAAATCCCCTTGTCCTACATACTCAGCAAGCGCAGTACAGGGCGGACACTATTTGACAGGGGACATAATTCGACACATCACCGGCCTTACCCAGCCATTGTTGTATTTTTGAACCAGTGTTGGCTACCTCGTCCTCCTCCACCGCCGCTTCCACCTACACAGCCACATCCACCGCCACCTCAACCTCCTACTCCATATGGACCTCGTCCTGCTAGGCCAAGATTAAAATTTTTATTTTATTTTTTTGTAGCGCACAGATTCTTTCCCCCTTACCTGCCTTTATGTTGTTGGCTCTTCACAGGAGGGAGAAAGGCACACCGCACTACCAGCCCGTATCCTCCTATATAAAGAGGTTGAGCGGTGTACTTGACGGGCCGTGTCCACAGCCGGAGTCAAAACTCCTCCAGAGGATGATTCTCACCTCTACTGTAGGTAGAGGCAAGTCCTTTAATTGCCAGTAAAGTCAATGTCCACACCAGCTGAAACTCCAACTCTTATTCTCTCATGGCAAAATAAACTGTACTCAGATAGAAAAGGTTAGAGCAAAGAAACAGGACAGCTTAAGGTGTGGAGGAGGTCCAGGCACAAACGTAGCACATTCACTTCACTGCTTAGGTTTCTCAAACAGTTTTTGGCGCACGGTCTCTGCCACAGACATTGAGGTTGGTCTCTGCCACAGACCGGGTGTACAAGGCCCCTGCCACGGGCCTGGAGAACTTTGGTCTCAGCCACAGACCAGGGTGTATAAGGCCCCTGCCACGGGCCGGTTGAATAAGGCCTCTGATACAGTCAAGGTGACCTTGAGCTTCTCCTTCTACGAACCTAGCCCATATCAAGGGGAAGACATCTCTCCAGGGAGTCAACAGACCATTCCTTCACCGTGACTCCCGCATTGGTCCATCAGAATGATCCTCCCTTCCCTGGAACAGGGTCCCCTACACGAGGCGGCTCTGGACTCCAGGCTTTACTCCCGCCCCTAGGCCTCCATACCCAGGGCAGCAAGAACTCCAGGATAGTACCTCACCCCGGGCTAAAGGTGCCCGAGATGGAACAGGAACACATGCACCCAGGCCGAAGGCACCTGGGCGCGGACCCCACTGGACATCAGCCCCCAGGCCAAAGGTCTGCCCCTTTTATATGCTCTCCCGGCATGCACAGCAGGTTCCCCGCCCCGCTGTACTACTGCCAAGAGGGGACACAAAAGGCGCCACCTGTAGGCCGCAGGGAACTGCACACCAATACTGTCCCCCGAGGACAAAATGGTCCATGAATCCTACAGAATTAGGGTATTTGAGCCTATTTACCACTCAAACACTTTCCTTAAATTTAGCACCCCGCTACATTTTTATTTCAAAGTATTTTATTTTCCCACTAGCTTATCCATTAAATTAAATAATTTATTCCAGAAAGGGCGTATTCTGGGGCATTCCCACCATATGTGTGGCATCGTGCCGTTGAGTTTCTGAGGTTCTTAATGACTTCCTGTACCTCTTCTGCTGAAAAGGGGGCCTCCAGCATATTTTTTAATTTTTTAATTTTTTTTATGTTCTTTTAAGTTATTTCCTATCCACATTTGTTTGCAGAGCACTTGCCATGTTCTTAACAACATTTTGCTGCCATTTGCAGCCCTCTAGCCCTTTCCGTTACTTTTTTAGAGCCTTTTTAGTCGTCAGAAGTCCGGGTCCCCATTGACTTCAATGGGGTCCGGGTCCGGGTCCGGGTTCGGGTTAAAGTTCGGTCCCGAATCCGAACTTTTTTCCGAAGTTCGGCCGAACCCGCCGGACCCGAATATCCAGCTACCCGCTCAACTCTAGTCCTCATCCTAACTACACTTAGTTGTGGCTGCCCCAGGTTACCTGAACAGGTAAAGTAGTTTTGAGAGTAGTCCATACTTGGGAAGACTTGAACAAAGAAGTCTATATCCGTGGGGTGTCCCGATGAATCAGCGTTCTATGGTGGATCACAAGTCCCAGCAAGCCCTCACATGTGTCCCATCTTCTCTTGAGTCCCGAGCCCCCTAGGATCTCCCCTCTTCCCTTTTAGGCTGGACCCAAGAAAAAGCCCACCAACACCTACAGGAAAGGCGGCAAAACATTAATCCCTTCCCCCCTGACCTGGGCAGTCAAAAACTAAATACAGTTGTGCTCATAAGTTTACATATCCTTGCAGAATTGATGATTTCTTGGCCATTTTTCAGAGAATATGAATAATAACACAAAAACTTTTCTTTCACTCATGGTTTGTGTTTGACTAAAGCCATTTATTATCAATGAACTCTGTTTACTCTTTTTAAATCATAATCACAACAGAAACTACCCAAATGACTCTGATCAAAAGTTTACATACCCTGGTGATTTTGGCCTGATAACATGCACAGAAGTTGACACAAAGGGGTTTGAATGGCTATTAAAGGTAACCATCCTCACCTGTGATCTGTTTGCTTGTAATTAGTGTGTGTTTCTGGACTCCTGACAGACCCTTGCATCTTTCATCCAGTGCTGCACTGACGTTTCTGGATTCTGAGTCATGGAGAAAGCAAAAGAATTGTCAGAGGATCTGCCGGAAAAGGTAGTTAAACTGTATAAAACAGGAAAGGGATATAAAAAGATATTCAATGAATTGAGAATGCCAATCAGCAGTGTTCAAACTCTAATCAAGAAATGGAAAATGAGGAGATCTGTTGAAACCAAACCACGGTCAGGTAGACCAACAAAAATTTCAGCCACAACTGCCAGGAAAATTGTTCGGGATGCAAAGAAAAACCCACTTCAGGTGAAATACAGGACTGTCTGAAAACATGTGGTGTGGCTGTTTCAAGATGCACAAAGCGGAGGCACTTGAAGAAAGATGGGCTACATGGTCGAGAAGAAAGCCATTACTACGCAAATGCCACCAAATACACCAAACAGCACAGAGACCAGCCTCAAACCTTCTGGCACAAAGTCATTTGGAGTGATGAGACCAAAATTTTGCTTTTTGGCCACAACCATAAACGCTTTATTTAGAGAGGAGTCAACAAGACCTATGATGAAAGGTTCACCATTACTACTGTGAAACACGGAGGTGGATCGCTGATGTTTTGGGGATGTGTGAGCTATAAAGGCACAGGAAATTTGATCAAAATGTATGGCAAGATTAATGCAGTATGTTATCAAAAAATACTGGAGGAACATTTGCATTCATCAACCAGGAAGCTGCGCATGGGATGTACTTGTACATTCCAACATGACAATGATCCAAAACACAAGGCCAAGTCGACCTGTCATTGGCTACAGCAGAGAAAAAGTGAAGGTTCTGGAGTGGCCATCTCAGTCTCCTGACCTCAATATCACTGAGCCACTCTGGGGAGATGTCAAACGTGCAGTTCATGCAAGACAGCCCAAGAATTTACAGGAACTGGAGGCTTTTTGCCAAGAGGAATGGGCAGCTTTACCATCTGAGAAGATAAAGAGCCTCATATACCACAAAAGACTTCAAGCTGTCATTAATGTTAAAGGGGGCAATACACAGTATTAAGAACTGGAGTATGTAAACTTTTGATGAGGGTCATTTGGGTAGTTTCTGTTGTGATTATGATTTAAAAAGAGTAAAACACAGGTGATTGATAATAAATGGCTTCAGCCAAACACTAACCATGAGTGAAAGACAAGTTTTTGTGTTATTCATATTCTCACAAAAATGGCCAAGAAATCATAAATTCTGCCAGGGTATGTAAACTTATGAGCACAATTGTATGCAGTAGGCCACCTGCCTACATGTAGACTACTAGTGGACATCACCCCACTGGAAACACATTTTCTCAGTGGCGGTGCGTCCATTAGGGGCGCTCGGGTGCCGCCCCCTCTCTCCAGCCACCCCCTCTGTGTACTATGGATAGATTCATGCATTGCATGAATCTATCCACGGACGCTGTAGCCAACCCCTATTCAGGCGTCCGGCCCCTTTTCGGGTGCTAGGCATCTGAATTACAGCGGTGGGGGGTCGTTTCTGAAGCACCTGATTAAAACCATAGGCTTTAATAGGCTTCAAAAAGGGTGCAATTCGAGCTCAAACCATTGCGCTCGCAGTGCACCCAGGTGTGTAAGCAAAGCAAATGAATATTTGCTTTGCTAACACAGAACCGCCTCTCAGCCAATCAGGAGGCCCGGATGTAATACCGGGCACCTGATTGGCTGAAGGTAGAGGCGATCCCATTGGCTGCCGTGCAGAACAGTCAGAAGACATGCACGGAGGAGTCCTGCATCCATCACCGTGCTACACATCCCACAGCTCGCCGCCTGTCCCACTGCCTGACCCACCACCACGATAGGGTAAGTTTCGGGCAGACAGCGAGCGGGCGGGCAGGTGGGCACAATGGCTGCATATTATGGGCACAAAGGCTGCAATTGATGGAGCACAGTTGGCTGCATTTGCGGGGCACAGTGGCTGCATATTATGGGAACAGAGGCTGCAATTGATGGGGCACAGTTGGCTGCATTTGATGAGCACGGAGGCTGCATATGATGGGCACAGTTGGCTGCATATAATGGGCACAATGGCTGCATTTGCTGGGCACAGTGGCTGCATATGATGGGCACAGTGGGCTGCATATGATTGGCACAGTTGGCTGCATATGATGGGCACAGGTGGCTGCTTTTGCTGGCCACAGAGTCTGCATATGATGGGCACAGTGGCTGCAATTGATGTTTTTGTTTCAGTATTTGTCAGAATTTTTCAGTTCGTTGATGCCCCCTCAAAAATTTTGAGCACAAGCCACCACTGCATTTGCTTGTACATTAAATACACTTATCAATGTACCAAACCAGCACAACCACTGTAAGCCTTTTCATCTGATGTACACTGTTCAATGTAAAGACAGATTCCTCAAAATCAAATTAGTTGATTTGAAAAATAATTTAAAAGAGAAGTATTGGTTTGGTTTTTTTTCCTCCATCATACTTACCTAGGTGGATACAGCATAAGTCCGATGCTGCATCCGGCATCTCTACACTGAGAATCGAGCGATCGAACATCGCCAATGGCTCGGTTCTCACAACTCCCCAAACAGAAAGCTGCAGACTGTCAATCAGCAGCTCTCCGCTCTGCTCCTCCACGCTCACTGGAGCTCTGAGCTGTGGAGGGGCGGGGAGTGGCCGTCTCAGGCTCTCAGCCGCTTGCTGAGAGGCTGAGATGGGTATCTGGACCTGGACTGATTTCTGTGACGTCACCAGAAAGCACTCCTGTGACCCATAGGAGAAGCCCAGCCAAACAAGCTTAGGCTGGACTTCTCCTTTAATGACTTTTACTTTAACTTTAATACACAAGTTCAACTCCTGCTTCCAATATCCGCCTAGAGTTGGTCTTTAATGCAGACATGCTAATACCACAAGGACCTGTTCACACGGTGTCACAAAGCACATTGTCATGTATTGAGGCTCGCTTCGTTATGCAACTCCTTCAAACACGTTAAAAATAAGATCTTGTTGCTTGTTTCTGCTTGGCAAAACAGGTGCATTGGGTTGCCATCCAAAAAAATGGCACAGCAAACGCATGTACAGCCTGGTAATGTGCATTTTAATGCAACAGTCTGGTGTGATCGGGCGCTTAAAGTGCACCTGTACCCAGACTATGGACAATATGCACATAGCTCCCAACTTTTTGAGATGGGAATGAGGGACACCTATCAGCAAAAGTATGCAGGTATAGGACACACACGTGACCACGCCCTCTTAAAGGAGAATTGCAAAAACAAAACTAATTTTTTACCACTACTATTCCTTTATATTGGCTTTTGGAATTTACAAATGCAGCAATTTAAAAATCAGATGAAAGGTTTAGTGCTGGAAAACACTTTTTGCCAGATAAAAAGTGCATTTTATATACATCTATATAGATCAGACCAAAATGAGGGACAAATGAGGAGTAATGAGGGACAGTGGGACATTGCTCCAAATCAGGGACAGTTGGAAGCTATGATATACACTATTTACATATTGTTCACGCAATTAAGAGCCGGTTCACACCAGGGCGACTCGTCAGGCGACTCAGTCGCCTGACAAGTCGCGTCCCACGCTTTTCAATGGAACCGTTCTAAGTAAGAGCGACTCAGGTTGCTCTGACTTAGAAAAAGGTTCCTGTACTACTTTTGGGGGCGACCCAAGGCGACCTGCATTGACTTCTATACAGAAGTCTTATGCAAATCGCCTCGGCGGGCGTCTCAAGTCGTCTTGAGATCGCGCCGCCGAGGTCGCCCCCACAAGTCGTGCCGCGTCGCGCCGCCCTGGTGTGAACCGGCTCTTAAGAGCTTTGGAACAAGCTGCCCCTGACTTCTCTAGGTGCTTTTATTGTGAAGTAGAAATTGTTTGCCGCGGCGCCCCCCCCCCCAAAACAATTAACACCGGCCGCCACTGATGATCAGGTGCCTGCATTGTACTGCTATTGTCTTTTTCAGTATCTTTATAGTAAAGTCTGCTTTCATTCCTGTGCAGAACTTTGTTTTCAAGTACACAGGCAGTATGACATAACCCAATACAATTTTGTTAAGAAGTAAAGATACCCTTTGTTGGGTTCCCTCACCCCCAACGTTGACATTGCAAATGGCATTTCTGCACATGAAATATATTGGCCTTTAGGGCCACTGGGCATTAAAAACACAATTTTTTTCTGCCTTTTCATTTTTCATCTTGTTCGATCATGCTTTGACAATAAAACCTAAAAGCCGATTGGTTTCTATGCAGAGCTGCACCAGATTTTGCACCCTCCAGTTTTAGTAACCCCCCCCCCCCCCCCCTTGTGTTTTACTGCAACACACATACCATGATGTGTTGCAGGGCCATTCATTTTAAATTGATATTTTGAACAGCACCCCAGCTCACTAATACAAGGTACAGCACTGCAGAGCACTACAACCCACAGCAACACACTTACCATGCATTGTAGTGCGGTGTACAGGAAAAAATGATATATATTTGTTTTAAAAAAATGGGCTGCCCTAATACAACACACATTAATGGCTGAAATAATGTAAATTGGTAATGCACCAAATCGCAGTGTAAAAGTACCTTATCATGCTTTTTATAAGATCAGTGATTTGTAAAATGGCATCTGCCAGTGTCTGTAAGGCCCCATTCACACCTGAGTGATGCTGCCACATCGTGTTTTTCAAGCGTTATTGTAGATGCACCAAAGAAGCTCACATACCAAATTTTGTCACTGTGCCAGGCTCATTTTTTAACCTTCATTTTGCTGTGCGGCAATCAAGGCAAAATTACACTGTGTATGGGGTGCCATTAAGATTGAATGGCACCCAAAGGCACCTCGTGCGTTTTACAGCAAGTTGGAATCGCGGGCAGAATCCCAACAATTCTGACGGCGATTCCAAATCGCCAAAAGTGAACAGGGCCTTACTCTATTTTATATAATCTTCTGTGTTAAAAGAAGACTTACACTGTTAAAATAACTTGCAACAATTCCCCGCTCATAATTATTAGATACCTTACCCATTTTCAACGAGTTATATATATTTTTTACTCTAGATACCTTACACGCAGGACTACTTTACATCTTTGAAAAGCGTTTTGTCAAGAACGGGTTAAACTTACCATATCCCCCCACACCCCCACCGCGTGCCCTTAATTTAATTTTGTGCAGAAAAATACAAAGGCTTTGTTCGATTCATGATTCTCGTACATGGGTAAAAGGAGCTGCCTATTTGCACACTGGTTTTGGGCTATTGTGCTGTAATATTTGCTCATGCAAACTCATTACACAAATAACTGCAAAAGCAAAAGGGATGTGTATTGCATCATTTTAACGACTGTAGTAGAGGAAAAGGGTGGGGGCCTTTCCACTGGATGGGAGATATAGAATGTTCAAGAGATTGGCGTGCTGTGCCAGCGTTAGCGGAGAAGGTGGCACACTTCCCTGCAGTGCTGCAGCTGCCACTTGTCTGCCCCAGAGTTTACGATCATACGTATGTGTGTAAGAGCATGGGCACCCTGCCAGCCAGGGAGGCCCTGGATAAAGCTTTCCCTGGCAGGGAGCCTGGTTCTGCACTGACATGAGCGGGGGGGGGGGGGGGGAGAGAGGTGTCAGGCTGCGCGTGGCGCTTGCTGTGTATCTCTGATCAGCAGATGTTAATACGCTGTTGCCAAATCCCTCTGTAGGCTGACACCCCAGAAAATGTATGTTCTGTGAAAGAAGGTCAGTGATGGGTGGCAACATATAAAGGACACAGAAAGAGTTCTCCCCTCCTGATATTGTCCCACTATCACATTTCTGCAGCGCTCGGCTCAAGCGGCGAGCTGATTTTTTACGTTGCCATTCACATGCATAACTCCATTTCGGATGACTAAGAAATGACTCAAGCTTTATTTTATGATTTCCTTTTGCTTTAAAGATCCTATTTTGGGCCGTTAAAGTTAACTTGTTTTCCCGCACATTGCTTAATCAGGCATTTGTACCTCGGGGAATAGCCATTTAGAAAGCTGGTATTTCTACAGACACTCCCTGCTCAGCCTAAGGGATGCCATCCAGCTTGGCGACATTGTAGCAGTTGCCAGGGGAAGGGGGGGGTAATTAGGTTAATTAGCCTGTTGCCTGCCATTAGCAGAGCCACTGTCCCTTTTAATGTATTATATCGTGTTCTATATATGACTCCTTCAGGGCACGGATGGGTGGGTTGAGGGGAGATTTCCTTCTCTTCTCCCTGCAGGCCAAGACTTGTCTTCTCCCTCAATGATCTAGTAACCCCCTCTCAATCTTTGTGTGCTTACCTGACCTGCTGAAAAGAAATAATACACGTCAGCACTTTTTTTTTTGTCTATTACATTTTGATAAAAGCTAAATATGGATCGAGAAACTCTAAAAGGTAAACTGAGCTTATGTCAACATTATGAAGGAGAGATTTGTTGCCATATGAACATCCCACCTACTGCACCAATGCACAAAAAGGCTCCAGTGCTGAACTCTTGCTGTGTTAAATAAATTTTACAGTATGTGGCATGACTACGCTTCAGGAAGATACCCAGCGTACAAATAAAACACCAAGAACTTAAAGATTAAAGGGGTTGTAAAGGTTTGTTTTTTATTTTCTAAATAGGTTCCTTTAAGCTAGTGCATTGTTGCTTCACTTACCTTTTCCTTCGATTTCCCTTCTAAATGTTTGTTTTCTTTGTCTGAATTTCTCACTTCCTGTTTCTCCTCAGTAAACTTCACACCATCATCCGAGTGGTGTGGAGTCATCCAGAACAGCTTACTGAACAGCTTACTGAGGAGGAACAGGAAGTGAGAAATTCAGACAAAGAAAACAAAGAAAACAAATATTTAGAAGGGAAATCTAAGGAAAAAGGTAAGTGAACCAACAATGCACTAGCTTAAAGGAACCTATTTAGAGAATAAAAAACAAACCTTTACAACCCCTTTAAGGGCTCATTTACACTAGCACACATTAACGGCTAGTTTACACTAGCTTCAAAATAAGGCTTCGGACAGGCTTTGTTAAAGCTCTCTGAACGCCAGTCAAAGCTCCTGTCACTAAATAAAATGGTTAGCTTAGAGTCCTGTTTACACCTTGCTTTTGCTTTGCTTCAAAAATGATATTCCATGTAGCTTTAGTGGTGCTTCAAAGTGTCTTCAAAGCCTCCATAGAAGTCTATGGCAAAGCTCGCTTTAAGCCCCACTGAAGCCTCATTGAAGCCCCACCGATTTCTCACCAAAGCTTCATCGAAGCCCCACCGAAGCCTCATTGAAGCACCAAGCAAAAGCAAGGTGTAAACAGGACTGTAAGCTAACCATTTTATTCCGTGACTGGAGCTTTGACTGGCGTTCAGAGCGTATCCGAAGCCTTTTTTTGAAACAAGTGTAAACTAGCCTTTAATGTGTGTTGAATAATTGCATTTCCATGTTCTGTGTACTGTGGGAGACCAGATATAGTTTATGTAGGGTCCTGGGCTCAGTAACAACTTCAATTGATATTAAAGGCTAACTCAATTTTAGCTGCTGAGTCCAACACTTACCTTTTAAGCTGCTTCTTCTTTTCAAGCTTGCCTTTCTTTCAGTTGCGGCCAATACCACAATTGCTCTACCTGGTTTTCAGGTGGCTTTATTCCCTTGCAGGGTCCTAAGGAGTGAACCACTCTTTCACACTCCCAGGATGGACTACAGACTTGTCAGGATGTTGCCAGTATTGGCATGCACTCCAAGTGATTAATAGTGGTTGACATGGGGTACTTATGAATTTTGAGACATATAGTCTTGGAAGGGGATCAAGTTATTTGAAGTTATTAGTGTGCCCTTCCAGGAAGTAGTTCAGGGAAGTAGCACGGAAGAAGCTATAGCCTGTGGCTGTAATAATAATAAAAAAAAAATATTCTGGACAATTCAGGAAGAAATCCTGTAGTACAGTGCAGAAGTAATTTACACAAATGTATTAATATTTTTTTCTAAAAGTCTTTATTACTACATTAAGCTGTGGGGAAGACCGACAGTAATAAAATCACTTTTTTTCAGTATAGTAAGGAAAGGTTTCCCCTCACTCCCTGTCACGACGACAGATGTCATCAGGACAGGATGCAAAAGAAAAACACTCAAAATGATCTGTGACCGCTCAAGGCTCCACCGGGTCCTTTTATGTAGCAACCGCTTGGAGTGCAGACAAGGATAGAGCTCGTCCCAGCTCTAGACATCTAGTGGAAAGGGGGAAAGTCCTGGAAGTCGCACATCTCTGCAAAATCCATAAGATGTTGTATGACAGCATCAGCCTGGGCTCCAACCAGGCCACACACTCAACGCGTTTCATTCTGCCCATATGGACTCAAAATGATCTACCCCATTCTTTTTCCCAAAGCTGAAAAATAAAAAGATTTTGGCTGGAGTTTCTGTCTAGATATGCCTACATTTACAAGCAGCAACTTACCAATAATCTGTGTCTCCTGCTGCACCAGTAGTTCTTCCTTTTGAGTCCTACATCATTACAGGAAATAGTAGTGACATAGAAGCTGGTGGGAGAAACCACTAAGCACAGCAGGGGACACAGGTGATCAACGCTCCTGAAAGTGTCAGTTTCTGCAAAGACGTCAGGGGATGATTTCTCATCAGAGTAACATTCGACAGCACAAGCAGAAGGTGTGCTACTTATGTTCTTCTTTTCAGGCAACTTTTATATTGGCATTTTTACTCGATTGACAGAGTTCCTTACCTAAGCTGAAATAATATCATCAGTTAGCTGCAGGCAGAAGGAAACATTTCCTTAGTCTTCTTTCCCCAGTGATCAGACTGCAATATTTGCATTTGATTTATACAGTTGTGTAATCCCTGACCCAGCATCTAAGTCCAGCAAGTAGATGCCATGCTGACCCTGGGTGATGATATATAGTGATGTTCTTTTGGACAGAAAACTTCATTGTTAGGGGAAATATGGCGATCTTTGATAAAGGTAATAAATACCTGGAAGTGTTACACTAAAACCTGGTACTCACTATTTGTTTTTTTTCTGTTCAACCCAGCGGGTTGAACAAAAAAACAAAACTGTCAGCTCTAGTCGGAGCCGCTGTACTAACGATACAATGTTAGTACAGTGATCTCCCCCCGCTAAGCTGTTGTGTTCTGACAGGGAGACACCTTCCCCCCCCACCAGAACACTCCGATCAGCGCTCTCAGCCATTGGCTGAGAGCGCTGATCGGGAGACGGCCGGCTGCTGGTTTTCCAGCATGCTCGACTGGCTGGCATACAAACGGGCTGAGTTTTGGCCGTTTTTTATTGTACCGGCCGATGTTGGCCGGCATTCAGCCTGTGTGTACAGAGCTTTACACATTATTTAGCATGCACAAACTTATTTAAATCCACTTTAATGACAACATCTACTGCTTCTTTAATGTCTGGGTTGCACAGTAGGTTCTGTTAAATCACAAACGTTCAAATAGTGTCTTTGGCCTGTGTCTCCTAACATGATCGTCACAGTTTATAGTGAACAGGTGCAAATACATTTTGTTAGCTATGAGGAAGTTGGCAGTGAGCATCTACATGGTTGTTTAGAGATGTAAACTCCATAGCTGGATTACACAAAAGCAAATGAAGCGGTTGTCTAGTAGTTTAATATAAACATTGATATTACTGCAAGCCAAAGTACATGGAAACGATTAGATTATCATTTACTTCAATACCATATTGAACTCCAGCAAGGGAAATACCTGTGAACTGTTCCAAGTCAATTGCAGTGTCTCCTTAACTATATAGTGACATCTAGTGTACAGTCTCTGGAACTGCAATACATATTAACTTGGTATAAACTGTACAGTAGGGATGAGCTTCAAGTTTCGACTCGAACATCGGCTGTTCGACCGTTCGCCGAATTTCGAACATTATGAGCCGGTTGCGACAAATTCGAGTGACGCGTCACGGCCCATAATTGACTGCGGCATCGCAGTGTATTGCTGGCTGATGATTGGCCAAGCATGCACTATGACCCACATGCTTTGGCCAATCCCAGTGCAGTAAGAATGGAGAGCCATAATTGGCCAAAGCCAGGGTGGCTTTGGCCAATTATGTCTCAGGGAGTTTAGTACACGCCCCACACTATATAAGGCCGCCTGCGTGGCGGCCTTGTGTAGTGTGTTGCGGCGGCGGTGAAAGATAGACACAGAGAGAGAGAGAGAGAGACAGTGTAATTACATTTGAGTTAGATAGAGCAGGCAGGCGAGTCAGTTAGCTGCAGTTACAGTGTGTATTGGATATATATGCATCCCAGATGTTGTGTGTATATATATATATATATATATATATATACACACACACACACTGTATTCAGTTTAGCTTGATCCGTTCCTGTTACTCTCTTCCTAATATACTGACAGGCAGGCAGGCAGGTGATTGTGGTAGCTGCAGTATTTTCAGTTAGTGTACTGTGTCCTTTGCACAGTGTGCACCTAAAGCTACCTGAAGACAATTGCTGGTGTTCTAATACTAATACCACAGGCAGGGAGCTGCAGTATTTTCAGTTAGTGTACTGTGTCCTTTGCACAGTGTGCACCTAAAGCTACCTGAAGACAATTGCTGGTGTTCTCATAATAATAATAATACCACAGGCAGGGAGCTGCAGTATTTTCAGTTAGTGTACTGTGTGCACCTAAAGCTACCTGAATACAATTGCTGGTGTTCTCATACTAATACCACAGGCAGGGAGCTGCAGTATTTTCAGCTAGTGTACTTTGTCCTTTGCACAGTGTGCACCTAAAGCTACCCGAATACAATTGCTGCTGTTCTCATACTAATACCACAGGCAGGGAGCTGCAGTATTTTCAGTTAGTGTACTGTGTCCTCTGCACAGTGTGCACCTAATGCTACCTGAAGACAATTGCTGGTGTTCTCATACTAATACCACAGGCAGGGAGCTGCAGTATTTTCAGTTAGTGTACTGTGTCCTTTGCACAGTGTGCACCTAAAGCTACCTGAATACAATTGCAGGTGTTCTCATACTAATACCACAGGCAGGGAGCTGCAGTATTTTCAGTTAGTGTACTGTGTCCTCTGCACAGTGTGCACCTAATGCTACCTGAATACAATTGCTGGTGTTCTCATACTAATACCACAGGCAGGGAGCTGCAGTATTTTTAGTTAGTGTACTGTGTCCTTTGCACAGTGTGCACCTAAAGCTACCTGAAGACAATTGCTGGTGTTCTCATAAAAATAATACCACAGACAGGGAGCTGCAGATTTTTCAGTTAGTGTACTGTGTCCTTTGCACAGTGTGCACCTAAAGCTACCTGAAGACAATTGCTGGTGTTCTCATACTAATAATACTACAGGCAGGCAGTTGATTCTGCTTGCTGCAGTATAATCAGTATATATATACATCCCAGCTTTGTGCAGCTACATCTCACTGCAGGCCATTAGTATGTCTGGAAGGACAACAAGGAGAGGCAGACAGTCACGAGCCAATAAAAGAGGGCAAGCAGGCTCTGTGTCTAGAGGCAACAGTGCTGGTCGTGGACACGGTGCATCCTCATCAGCACGTGGCCGTGGGACACGCTTGTCCTTTTTTTCGTCAGCTGGCCGTGTTGAGCCGCAACATGCCGAAGACTTGGTAGAGTGGATGACCAAGCTGTCCTCATCCTCCTCATCCTCTTTCACTCAGGCTCAGGGTACTTTGTCTGGCAAAGCAACTGCCAAAGCGGCCTCTTCCCTTGGCTCAATGGCATCAGTCACTCCTTCCCTAGCCCCACCATGTCCTTCTGAGGAGTCCCCCGAACTGTTTGACCACAGTGTTGGGTACATGCTGCAGGAGGATGCGCAGCGTTTTGAAGGCTCCGATGATGGTACCCAGCTAGAGGAAGGCAGTAACGTGAGCCCAGAGAGGGGGTGCCCAAGAAGAACAGCAATCTGGCAGTCATGTTCTCCCAGCTGCAGCATACTGCCAGGTTTGCTACAGTGATGAGGAGGGAGGGGATGATGAGGTCACGGACTCTACGTGGGTGCCTGATAGGAGAGAGGAGGAGGAGGAGGCACATCTCCAATGAGGCAGGATGCCCTCCAGGGGCCAGCTTAAGGGCAGCACACCGACTGCATCACACCTCAGAGCTCCACATGTGCAGGGCGCTGCTGCCTCGTTATTCCAAAAGTTCTTTAGTGTGGGCCTTTTTTGAGACGAGTGTATCAGACCGCACCGCTGCCATTTGCAACATATGTCTCAAGCGTATCTCGGGTGACCAAAACATCACCCCCTTGGGCACCACATGCTTGACCAGAAATATGTCGACCTGCCATGCAGTTCGTTGGCAAGCATACCTAAAAGACCCACACCAAAGAACAAAGCGGACCTCTCCTTGCTCCTCATCAGCTGGGATCTCCAACCCCACTATACCTTCAGTCCTCTCTGAAACCTGCACTGAGAGGAATGAAGGTGTAGAATTAGGTGTTTCACAGCCAAGTACTTGCGGGCAATCTGTTATCGGTACACCAACGCCAGATTGTACCAGGCAAATTTTTCTGCCCCAGCTGCTGCACCGCCGAAAGAAGTTCGCTCCCAGCCATCCACATGCCCAGCGGTTGAATGCTAGCTTGGCTAAATTGCTAGCATTTCAACTGCTGCCTCCTCTCCGCCCTCTGACAGGGACAACTGACCCATGTGCCCTGTTTGGCTCACGTCCTTAACTTGGTGGTGTATCGGTTCTTGGGCAGGTACCCGGGCTTACAGGATGTCCTGAGGCAGGCCAGGAAACTCTGTGTGCATTTGCGCCGGTCATATAATGCCAGTGCTCGGCTGGCTGACCTCCAAAAGGAATACAACCTGCCCAAGAACCGCCTAATCTGTGACATGCCCACCAGGTGGAACTCAATGTTGGCCATGCTGCAGCGGCTGCACACGCAGCAGAGGGCCATCAATGAGTATCTGTGCCAATATGGCACAAGGACAGGGTCAGGGGAGCTTGTTTTTTTTTTGCCACGCCAGTGGGTCATGATCAGGGATGCATGCACTGTCCTGTCACCATTTGAGGAGGCCACGAGGATGGTGAGCAGTGACAGTGCATGCATCAGTGACACTGTCCCTCTTGTCCACCTGTTGGAGCACGCGCTGCGTGGAATAATGGACAGGGCACTTGAGGCAGAACAGAGGGAGGAAGAGGAGGACTTCCTTACCTCTCAAGGCCCCCTTTATCCAGACAGTGTTCCTGCTCGCCCTCCTATCACACAGGAAGAGGACGAGGAGGAGGAGGAGGATTGTGTCAGCATGGAGGTGGAGCCTAGCACTCAGCATCAGCAGCAGTCTTCAAGGGATCAATTACAGTCCCAAGAAACCCAGGGACTTGTACGTGGCTGGGAGGAGGTGGCTGCGGATCATGTCGTCCTGAGTGACCAAGAGGACTCCGGACCGAATGCCTCAGCAAACCTACGCTGCATGGCCTCCCTGATCCTGCAAAGCCTGCGGAAGGATCCTCGTATTCGTGTGATCAAGGAGAGGGATCATTACTGGCTGGCAACCCTCATTGATCCACGTTACAAGGGTAAGGTTGTGGACCTTATCTTGCCGTCGCAGAGGGAGCAGAGGATGAAACATCTTTGGGAGGTCTTGCAGAAAGGTCTGTGCAACGCGTTCCCAGAGACTGGCAGGTTACAATATCCTGGTCCTGGACAACGTGTTGCTGAAGCTTCGGTCAGTCAAAGAAGGAGCGATGGACAAGGTGGCCGTCTGACCGATGCGTTCAGACAATTTTTTCGTCTGCAGCCCCAAGGTATGATCGGTTCCAGCAACCATCGCCAGCGTCTGCTTTACATGGTGCAGGAATACCTAGGGGCAAGATCACACTTGGACACCTTTCCCACCAAAAATCCTCTGGGTTACTGGGTCTTGAGGATGGATCACTGGCCAGAGCTTGCACAGTATGCAATTGAGCTACTGGCCTGTCCTGCATCCAGCGTTCTTTCGGAACGCACATTCAGTGCTGCTGGAGGCTTTGTAACCGATCACAGGGTGCGCCTGTCCACCGAATCGGTCGATCGGCTGACCTTCATAAAAATTAATCAGTCTTGGATCACCAGCTACCAAGCACCTGATACTGATGTAACCGAAATTCTTTTTTTGAATGGGAGATCACTTCAAGACTGCCTATGCTGATGCTGAGTGACTATCCTGTTATGCTGAGTGACTATCCTCTTCCTCCTCAATGTTCATGCTGATAGCTTGTAAGAACATTTTTGGTTCTGGGCTAAGGCCCAATTTTTCAGCACCTGTTTAACAGGGGCATGTAATTACAATTTTTGTTGCAATACTTTGCAGCAGGGCTCATTCCTGCGCTCCAACTATAGTATCTGTGAGGGGTTGCAGTGTTGTGGCACCAGTGCCTAATGCCCAATTTTTCTGCCCCTGTTTAACAGGGGCGTGTAATTACAATTTTTGCTGCAATAATTTGCAGCAGGGCTCATTCTTGCGCTCCAACTAGAGTTTCTGTGAGGGGTTGCAGGTTTGTGGCACCAGCACCTGTGCCTAAGGCCCAATTTTTCTGCCCCTGTTCAACAGGGGCATGTAATTACAATTCTTGATCTAATATTTCACAGCAGGGCCCATTCCTACGCCCACCAAGAGTAACTGTGAGGCCTTACAGTGTTGTGGCAACACCAGCACCTACGGCCCAAATTTCTGCAGAGTATATAGGGCAGGCCCCTACTTTCAAACATCCAACTTACAAACGACTCCTACTTGCAAACGGAGGGAGACAACAGGAAATGAGAGGTAATCTACCCCTAGGAAGGGAAATTCTCGTCTCCTCTCCACTTATGCTTTATCCACAATCCTTGTTTCACTAAAACCCCCAAATTTTCAAAAACCAATTGTCATTGGGACAGAAAGTGAGGTGAAATCTTCTGAAGAGGTGCACAGACAGCAAAACAAATGTTACAGGGGTGATAACCCTTCCCTATGTTTTCCAAAAAGCTTAAAAATAGATTTTTTGGCTGGAGCTACACTTTAAAAATGTACCAGTTCTAAATTACAAACAGATTCTACTTAAGAACAAACCTACAGTCCCTGTCTTGTTTGTACCGCCTGTATACTGCTGTACAGAGTATATAGGCCCTGTGGGCCCCACGCCTTTACTGGGGGGGGTACCCATGCCGATTTTCTCAATGATTTTCATCTATATTGCCGGGACCACACATTACATTAAAGCCGCAAGCAGTTTTAAATTACTTTTTTTCCTTTAGAAATGTCATTTTGTGCAGGGACAGATCTAAACATGGGAAACACGTGCCACTTCACAGGCATACTATAGATACCCCCCATGTGCGATATTTAAAGGAATATTTCACTTTTTTTTTCACTTTAAGCATCATTAAAATCACTGCTCCTGAAACACCGCAGTTTTTAAAACTTCTTTTTGCATTGATACGTGTCCCCTGGGGCAGGACCGGGTCCCCAAACCCCTTTTAGGACAATAATTTGCATATTAGCCTTTAAAATTAGCACTTTTGATTCCGAACGTTCGAGTCCCATAGACTTTAACGGGGTTCGGTCCGTTCGCAGGTCCTGGTGCGAACCGAACCGGGGGGTGTTCGGCTCATCCCTACTGTACAGTAATTGTAAACATAAAAGGGAGCGATATGGTCTATAGACTTGTTATATACAGTAATTTATAGTAATTTGATCAACTGTGCTTACAGTGATTAAACAGTCATTAATGCAGCACAGTGACTGGAATACTTTGCAAAACTACTTCTGTATATGGCCTGTCAAGTAAACCTGTCACAAATCTGGGTATTTCAAGTGCAGGGAACTGCTGCCATCTACTGTATGTATTTATAAATAACCGGCTTCTTAATATCATAGAGTTATGTTTAGTATTTCCTCTTGCTGGGTTGGAAGCCAAAGAGGAAGAAAGAAGGGTGAGAGAGCATGGGACCTCATGTCTTGCTATGGAGGAGTTGTTGCTGATCCAGACCAGAAGCAGGGATTATTAGGCAAGTGTTCTATCTTTAATAGCTTACTATTGTTTCCCATAGCTTCAGGGTGTATATTATTATTATTATATAGGATTTATATAGCGCCAACAGTTTGCGCAGAGCTTTACAACATGAGGGCAGACAGTACAGTAACAATACAATTCAATACAGGAGGAATCAGAGGGCCCTGCTTACTAGAGCTTACAATCTAGGAGAGAGGGTCAAGTGATACAAAAGGTAATAACTGTAGGGGATGAGCGGATGGAGAAAATAAAAATACAGTTGTTTGATGGAGGCAGGATAGGCTTCTCTGAAGAGGAGGGTTTTCAGGGATCGTCTAAAAGCAAACAGAGTTGGAGATAATCGGACCGTTTGGGGTAAGGAGTTCCATAGGATGGGAGAGGCTCTGAAAAAGTCCTGGAGGCGAGCATGGGAGGAGGCGACGAGGGAGCTAGAGAGCAGGAGGTCTTGGGAGGAACGAAGAGAACAATTTGGTTGATTTTGAGACATTATAGGTACTGAAGACATGTAAAGACTGGTGACAGAAGTATATCTGTTACCTTGTTGATATCTCATGGGCATTATACAACATAGTTAGGTATGTGATACAGTGTGTGTCCGTAGTGGTCACCTTTCTGTATGTTAGTAGGTGAACCTGTTCATTCCAAATAAAGTTAATATGCAGCTCCTGTTATTTTATTAACCCTGTCCCTTCTGGTCTGAGATTCAATAGCTAGTGTTTGCTCAGAGCTCAGTAACCAGCATACACTGATTACTGATATACTAAAGCCAGGTTAGGCATCCAATGGCTCATGGGTATTTAAAGGTCTGGTTGGATGGCAGAAATGAAGCTATTGGGACTAAGAATCAGAATATGGAGGCTGACCCTGAGTTCCAGTGTCACAGCACGGTTTCTGCTGGTGTAAGCTACATTTCAGGCTGGTTGGACATCAGTTGGAGGATCTCCCCATCATTACGGATTTTGTCTTCAGGTCTTCAACACCAAGACATCGTGATCATCCTCCGAGGCCCCTGCAACTGCACTTTGCTGCAACATTCATCTGGAGGTATCTTTATAAATAACTATATATACCCTGGTATATGTGCACAATTACACCAGGACTCCTATCAGGCTTTTGATATAACCTGTTTGTACACTGGATAAATGCACCATTAATAATCTTTTCTTATATATAACTTGTATTATTCCCAGACTGGTGTGCATCTATATACTGATGGTTAATGTAATATGCTGGTTGCAGTAGATCCTCTGCTTCCAATTACTTTGATTAGATTACTGGTTAATTTCCTAGGATGAGAATCCCCTCTCCTCACAGAGGCCTTGTCCTGGGTAGAGGTACTGCCAACTTTATTATCAAACCCACTTTCCAGGCATGGAATATGTTTTTTGTACTTTTTATATTGACATTGCAAAGGTGGAGTAAATGAAATAAGAAATACAGATACATTAGGAAAAGTGTTTAAAGGCTAATGGAAAGAATTACCACTTTTGCCAGTACATCAGAGACAGCGTCACTAGATGAGCAAGTCAAGCAAGCTGCACTGTTGTTGACTGCCTTCTTAGTTGAGTAAATTTCCTTTCTGAAAAGTGATCATGTAGATAAGTTATTTAAGGAAATATTCTAAGATGAAGCCACAAGTAGATTTGCATGTGGGAGAACAAAATAAAAAACATTTGTGTGATGATGGTATAGCACCAGAAGTAGAGACAAGTGTTGCTGATGCCTCATATAGGCGAAGGCTGTTTTTTTAATGCTACTGGTAGAAGTAGTGAAACAGAGGATAGACTCTTCCCAGGTCTTGTAACACATCATGTTCATGCAGAAATATACACTATGTAGCGCCTTTTCACTTTTTAAGGGTGTTATGTGCCTAAATTTAGGGGCTGGTCTGAGCTATTAGCCAGGCTCAGACCATTCTCATTGTTAGGTATTGCTTCTGCCTATGTGATGCTACCTGGTGTATGGTTCCCTGCGGCCTGTAGGTGGCGCTGTCACATCGGGTCAGGGTTGAGCCAGGGGTGGCATTACTACGCCTTGGGGTGTCCTTTCTCGGCAGCGGTACAATGGGCGTGGTCTGCCTGCTGTGCATGCCAGGAGAGGGTACTTAAGGGGCAGACGCCATTGATAGGGTGGTGTGTTCATCCCCGTCAGGGTCGGAGGAGCAGGAGTGAGACACGTACCCCACCTCCGGTGGCCCTCATGGCCAGGGGTACGTGTGGATGGGATCAGGCCCAGGCACCTTTAGCCTGGGGCCTGCAACTTTACAATTGGGCCTAGCACCTTTAGCTAGGGCCTATCCCCGAAAGAAGAGTCCCAGGGTGCCCGGGGAAGGGTACTCGCTCTAACCGAAGGGAAGCCAGGGGAGGATCAGTCCCATTGAGGAGATGAGTAATGGAAGATTGCTGTCTCGGGAGAGGCCTGGTGACCTGTCAGAGGGAAGGATTCGGTATTTGGGGAAGCTAACCTGTAGAGTGCCCATTGGCATCATCCTGTTCTTAAAGTCTACAGAGGTTAGAGGATTTCTAACACCCGTCCCAGGAGGGGATAGGGTGGCGGAACTGTTTGAGCTCCACACCGGCTGCTAGGGCTGTGAGAGAGAACTATCCGGGTGAGCTAAACCCACTCGGGATCGAGTGGCGACGAGATTGCTGGTTGTGCCTGGATCTATTCTTCACACTATTTCTTCTTTCATCCACCTGTCTCTATCTACTACGCAGCAAATAGAAAATAAACTCTCTGTTGGAGTTAAAGTACTTCTGGACATTGTTTTTTTTGGGGGAAGAAATAGAGACTTGACCCCATACTCTGGGGGAGAGAACTAGTGGAAAGGGTGACTCGCTGAAAGACCCAAAATTTATGAACACCGCTTAACCTCTTCAAACAGGAGGGTACGGGCATATAGCACGGTGTGCCTTGACTCGCAAGTGAGCCAGGCGAGAAAAAGGTTTGTGTGCTACAACTATATTACCAAAAGGATTGAGACACCTGCATCTACACGCACATGAACTTTAATGACATCTCAGTCTTAGGCCGCGGGGTTCAATATTGATTTGGCCCGCCAATTGTAGCTGCAACAGCGTCAACTCTTGGAAGGCTGTCCACAAGGTTTAGGAGTGTGTCTATGGGAATGCTTGACCATTCTTTCAGAAGCGCATTTGTGGAGTCAGGCACTGATGTGGACGAGAAGGCCTGGCTCGCAGTCTCCACTCTATTTCATCCCAAAGGTGTTCTATCGGGTTTAGGTAAAGACTCTGTGCAGAAATGTGAAAGTTAAAAAACTGCGCTAAGCCCAAAAGTGTAAGCTGCTAACACTCAAACAAACAAAGTGATAAGACAAATAAAAACAAATAGTGCAGAGCTATAAAATGTAAAAATTGCTGCTGAAAGCAACTACAAACATGAATGACTTATATCTAAAGTGCAACATATGCTTGTAAACAAATAAGTGAATAAAGTTCATGAAAAATCCACTCCAATGGGCAGCCTCACATTAAAACTGTCCTCCATAGGAGTCATAAGAGTGTAACCCCTGCGGGCTACACAAAACCAGAGTAAACAAACAATAAAAAAAAAGTCCAAACAATGTATATACAATTCGGATGGATGTCTTCTCATGGACAACACCACCACGGCATGGACTGGCGGAAGGACCACAATATTGATGGTTGAACTCACAATACAAGGCACAAATGATGCAGTTGGGTACTCTTACCACAGATGGTGGACCCACCTGTCGTACGACAGTGGGTCAATCGGGCTTGGTGGTCAACGTGACCAAAAACAATGGAACTGAATATCCCGGATGCCTCAGACTGTCTCAAACAGGGTGGTTCGATGGACGACACAAGAGATGGAAATTCCTCCAATCATACAGGCTCCGAACCAGTCCAAAATAGACACAAGGGTGGGAGAAAATAAAAAACTCCAGATGGTGCAGGTCAATAAAACCAATGAGAACGTTTATTGAATAAAATGTGTCTTACAATCAAAGGACAAATGTAAAAGTGATCACAAAAACAAGGGGTATAAAAGCAATGTGGGGTGCAGCATCGGCAAGCCCTACGCATTTCAACTACAGCAGTCTTCAACAGGGGCATAATGTTTCCCCCCCCCCACATTGCCAACATTCGGATTTAGCTCAGACCTTATAAATGTTGGCAATGTAGGGGGTGCAACATTATGCCCCTGTTGAAGACTGCTGTAGTCGAAACGCGTAGGGATGGCTGATGCTGCACCCCACATTGCTTTTATACCCCTTGTTTTTGTGATCACTTTTACATTTGTCCTTTGATTGTAAGACAAATTTTATTCAATAAACCTTCTCATTGGTTTTATTGACCTGCACCATCTGGAGTTTTTTATTTTCTCCCACCCTTGTGTCTATTTTGGACTGGTTCGGAGCCTGTATGATTGGAGGAATTTCCATTGTTTGTGTCGTCCATCGAACCACCCTGTTTGAGACGGTTTGAGGCATCCGGGATATCCAGTTCCATCGTTTTTGGTCACGGTGACAACCAAGCCCGATTCACCCACTGTCGTACGACAGGTGGGTCCACCATCTGTGGTAAGAGTACCCAACTGCATCATTTGTGCCTTGTATTGTGAGTCCAACCATCAATATTGTGGTCCTTCCGACAGTCCATGCCGTGGTGGTGTTGTCCATGAGAAGACATCCATCCGAATTGTATATATATTGTTTGGACTTTTTTTTATTGTTTGTTTACTCTGGTTTTGTGTAGCCCACAAGGGTTACACTCTTATGACTCCTATGGAGGACAGTTTTAATGTGAGGCTGCCCATTGGAGTGGATTTTTCATGAACTTTATTCACTTATTTGTTTACCAGCATATATTGCACTTTAGATATAAGTCATTCATGTTTGTAGTTGCTTTCAGCAGCAATTTTTACATTTTATAGCTCTGCACTATTTGTTTTTTATAAGACTATGTGCAGGCCAGTCAAGTTCCTGCACACCAAACACGCTCATCCATGTCTTTATGGACCTTGTTTGTGCACTGGTGCGCAGTCATGTTGGAACAGAAAGGGGCCATTCCCAAACTGTTCCCACAAAGTTGGGAGCATGAAATTGTCCAAAATGTCTTGGTATGCCAACGCCTTAAGAGTTCCCTTCACTAAAACTAAGGGGCCAAGCCCAACACCTGAAAAACAACCCCACACCATAATCCCCCCTCCACCAAATGATTGAGACTAATGCACAAAGCAAGGTCCATAAAGACATGGATGAGCGAGTTTGGGGTGGAGGAAATTGACTGACCTGCACAGAGTTCTGACCTCAACCCGATAGAACAACTTTGGGATAAATTAGAGTGGAGACTGCGAGCTAGGCCTTCTCATCCAACATCAGTGCCTGATCTCACAAATGCGCTTCTGGAAGAATGGTCAAACATTCCCATAGACACACACCTAAACCTTGTGGACAGCTTTCCCAGAAGAGTTGAAGCTGTTATATCTGCAAAGGGTGGGCCAACTCAATATTGAACCCTACGGCCTAAAGCCTCATATACACGATCGGATTTTCCACAGACAAAGCGTAGGACTTTTTGTCCAAAGGGCATTGGCCAGGAATTTGTCTTGCATACAAACGGCACACAATTGTTGGTCAACAAACACAAAACTACGTGTTTTTTTTCAGCTCTTTAGCGCCACCCTTTGGGCACCCTTCTGCTAATGTCGTGTTTGGTGAGCATTGATTCCGAGCATGCGTTTGTACTTTGGACTTTTGTCCGACGAACATGTGTACACACGCTCAGAAAATCCAACAACAAACAATTGTCCACGGAAAATTTTTAAGACTGCCATCCAACATTTGTCTGCGGAAAATCTGACAATTGTCCGATGGAGCATACAAACTGTCGGATTTTCTGCCAACAGCCTGTCATCACACAATTCCCTTCAGAAAATCCATTTGTGTGTACGAGTCTTTAGACTGGGATGCCATTAAAGTTCATGTGCGTGTAAAGGCATGCGTCCCAAGATTTTACAATACATGGCGATGTCCATTGGCCCCTTTAGCAAAGAAACAGCCCTAAAAAATCATGTTTCCACTTCCGTGTTTGACTGTAGGGATGGTGTTCTTAGGGTCATTTTTCTTCCTCCAAAACACAGCAAGTCAAGTTAATGCCAAAGAGCTAAATTTTGGTCTCATCTGACCACAGCACTTTCTCACAATCCTTCTCTGAATAATTTTGATGTTCATTGACATGACTGTACATGTGCCTTCTTGAGGAGGGGGACTCACCGTGTTTGGAGGAATGCAATGCAAACGATTGTGGTGTGATGATGCAGGTTTTTAGGGGTTAAAACAGGCAGTGAAGTGGTGACATCACCTTCTCACTGCCTGTCAAACAACCTCTGAAAAGCTATCCACCATGGATCACTCTTCAGAGGGCACCACAAGTGTAAACAAGCCCTTACCAAGTCAATGTGCTACCAAGGTTTTGTCTGTGAATGTAAAAATACTAATAACTGACACTTATTTCTTGCGGCTGCAAATGGGAGTTGCAAGAATTTATGGTCTTCTGTGGAACTGGTGTCAGTAAGGATCTACAGCACTGCTTAACCCATTGCTTTAGCTAAATTAAATGTTTCTGAATTCTTTAAAAATGGGATGAATTACAAGGTAGTTTTAAACATATTTCAAAGAAGAAGACAGCAACAGACAGGTAAAATCCATTTCTCTGACGTCCATGGACTGACACAGCATCTTCAATCTTGACAAAGTGGGTTATGTTCCTGCTCATAGGAGAAGACTAGGGAGAATGTTAGATGTTTTAACATACATTCCATTACCAGAGCTGAACAGCCCCGCCCAGGGGGCGGTCAGCCGGACATAACCCTCCTACCTGCAGCCAGCAGCCTCAGTTCGTATTAAAGCAGTACAAACACAAAAAAGGAGGGGTGGGTGCTGTGTCAGTCCATGGACGTCAGAGAAAAGGATTTTACGATGAGTACAAAAAAATCCTATTTTCTCTTACCGTCCATGGACTGACACAGCATCTTCAATCTTGACAAAGTGGACCATCCCAAAGCAGTGTCAAAGAACGAGGGGTGGGAACAGTATCAAGGAAAAACCAAACTACACCCCAAACAAGCAGAGCTCCTCAATGGAAGAGTTGCAACTTTAAACAGCCGCCTGCAAAACCTTGCGGCTGAAGGAAGCATCAGACAATGCAGCCACATCAACCTTATGAAAAGGTATGTGCAGAAGACCAGGTCGCCACCTTGTGCAACAGATGTCGGAACGCCAAGGAAGCACCAATTACCCTGGTTGAATGCGCCGTAACCGGAAAGGGAGGCGCCCGTCCCTTAAGGGCATAGGCCTGTATGACAGTCTTCCTGATCCACCAGGAAATGGTGGCAGACGAAACCGATTGTGTCTGGTCCAAACCAGGACCAGGACCAGACACAAACAGCGAGTCAGACTTCCGAATCAAAGCCGTAGCAGACAGGTACACCCGCAGGGCACGTCCAACGTGTGGCGCGCAAACTCTCTGGGATGCGAAGGACGAGGACATAAAGACGGAAGTACGATGTCCTCATTAAGGTGGAAGGCTGAGACCACCTTCGGGAGAAAAGACGGCTGCGCGCGTAGCACCGCCTTATCCTTATGGCGGACCAAGTATGGCGGTTTGCAAGACAAGGCCGCCAATTCAGAAAAAGTAATGGCTACTATGAAAGCCACCTTCTGAGACCAAGTTAAGAGAGGCATCTCTCTGATGTTCTCAAAAGGAGGTTCCTGAAGAACCAAGAGCACCAAATTCAAATCCCAAAGGAGGAAGAGGTGGTTTAATAGGGGGGAGCACATGGCGGACCCCCCGTACAAAAGGTACTAATCAAAGAATGGCTTGCAAGTGGCCGCTGAAAGAGAATAGCTAAAGCCAAAATCTGACCCTTAATGGAGCTTAAAGCAAGCTTTTTGTCCACACCGCTCTGTAAGAACAGCAGGATCCTGGGAACGGAATACGTCCATGGATGCCAATCCAGCTCCTCGCGATGTAGGCTCTCCAGATACGGTGGTATATCTTCCTGGAGGAAGATTTCCATGCCCTCAGCATGGTCGAGATGACTGAATCTGAGAGACCACGGTCCTTCAGCACCTGGCTTTCAATAGCCATGCCGTTAAAGCCAGCGACTGTAAAGCAGGATGAAGTATGGGACCTTGAGACAGAAGGTCCTCCCGCACAGGCAGTCGCCATGGAACGTCCGCCACTAGGCGCACAAGACCGGCGTACCAAGGATGCCGAGGCCAATCTGGGGCGTTGAGGATCACCGGAATCCCCTCGGCCTCCACCCTGCGAGGAAGCAACTTCAGTGGAGGATATGCATAAATCAACCGATACCGACCCCACAGGGCCACCAACGCATTTGCCCAGGGATCCCTGGACACAAATATCGACACCTTGCGATTGAGTCGAGAGGCCAATAGGTCCACAACTGGCGTGCCCCACCTCCGGCAAAAGGAGGTGAAACACCTCCGGATGCAAGGACCATTCCCCCTGGTCCAACATCTGGCGGCTCAGATAGTCCGCCTGCCAGTTGTCTACTCCTGGAATGTAAACGGCCGACAGAGCCGGCACGCTTCTTTCCGCCCACCTTAGGATGTGAGCGACCTCGGACGCCGCAGCTGAGCTCCGAGTTCCCCCCTGATGGTTGACATAAGCCACCGCCGTGGCGTTGTCCAACTGGATCCTGACTGAGCGTCCCTGCAGTCTCCTCGACCACGAGGAGAGGCACAGTCTGATTGCCCGGAGTTCCAGGACATTGATCGGCAGACGGGACTCGTGCGGAGTCCAGAGCCCTTGAGCTGACAGAACTCCCCAGACTCCGCCCAGCCCGAAAGACTGGCGTCCATCGTGATCACAGTCCACTGGACAGGAAGGAACGACTTCCCTAACCGAAGGGCCGGGGATCTCAGCCACCACGTCAGGGATGCCCTGACCAGGTGACTCACCTGGATCTGACGATCCAGTGATAATGGAGACTTGCCCCAGCAGGACAGGATCTCCTTTAGTAAGACTCGAGTGTGGAATTGGGCATACGGCACCGCTTCGAAGGAAGCCACCATGTGTCCCAGGACCCTCATGCAAAAACGGAGTGACGACCATTTGCGGGACATCAGCACCCAAACCGCAGATTGAAGAGTCTGTAATCTTTCTAAGAGTAGAAATACCCTCGCCTCCGGGGAGTCCAGGATCAATCCTAGGTACTACAGATGCTGAGTCGGAACCAGGACCGACTTCTGAATGTTCAGCAGCCAGCCGAATTTTTGGAGGGCCTGACTGGCTATCACCACATTTTCCTCTAATTCTGAGCCAGAGTCTGCTCTTAGAAGAAGATCGTCTAGATAGCCCACGATAGCAATGCCTCGTTGTCTCAGCAAGCTATAATCGGGAAAAGCACATTGGTGAAAACCCACGGTGCTGACGCCAAACCGAAGGGAAGAGCCACAAACTGATAGTGGTCTTCGCCTATTGCAAAGCGCAGAAACTTCTGGTGACCCGCGCAGATTAGGACATGCAAGTAGGCGTCCTTGATGTCCAAGGATGCCAGAAAATCCCCCGGGTGGAGCGCAGCAATCACCGAGCGAATGGATTCCATGCGGAATTTCTGAACCTTCACAAAGTCATTTAGGGCCTTGAGGTCCAGAATTGGACGGACTCCGTCCTTCTTTGGGACCACAAACAGATTTGAATAAAATTCAATGAAACATCTCCATTGCCGGTACCGGCACAATTACTCCGCACCTCAGCAAGTCCTGCACTGCCCCTAATAGGGCAGCCCGACACGCCGGAAGGAGAGAGAGATTTGAGGGAAAGAATCTGTCAGGTTGCCAGGAAAGGAACTCTATTCTGTACCCCGAGGTGACCACCTCGCATACCCACCGGTCGGAGATTCGGGAGGTCCACCGGTCAGTGAACCTGCGAAGTCCCCCCCACCCCACCCCAGAGTCGGACGGGGCAAGACTTCATGCAGTGGCGGGCTTGCTTGCCGGCTTGTTCGGCTTACGCACCCAGGGACTCTTCTGTCCTCCAGCTGCACTCTTTTCAGTCCGGGAGAATTTTCCTGCAGGATCTGACTGATGAAAAAAACTCTTCCAAGTGGGAAAGGAAGGACCCAGCTTACAACGCGACTCCCTTGCCTTAGTAGGCTGAGGAAGAAGGGTGCTCTTACCCCCCGTGACATTTTTAATGTCATCCAGGGAAGCACCAAAGAGCCTTCCGCAAATCCGTCAGGAGCTTCTTAGAGGCAAGGTCAGCAGACCAGCATTTTACCCAGATCAGGCGACGCAAAACCACCACAGACACTGAGGCCCTAGAGATTAGGGGGGGGGGGGGCAACGTCCATAGTGGCATCGTACACATACACCAAGCCCTGTACCATTTGGTCGGCCAGTGCAATGCAATCCGGAGGAAGATTATGCTCCTGCACAGTCTGGTGCAGAATCTTCGCCCATTCCGTGAGTGTCTGAGACACCAGGGTCGCCGCTACAAGAAGACGTAGCGCAGATCCCAGCATGGCGAACATGGCTCTGCTCACCACTTCCGACCTCCTATCAGTAGGGTCCTTAAAGGCAGGGGTCCCCTCAACCGGGAGAGTTGTGGCTTTATTCAATCGGGCGACTGGGGGGATCGACCACCGGAGGAGAGGCCCATTTTTTAATCAGGCTCTCCTCAAAGGGGTACCTAACCGCCAGACGCTGCGAGACCACAAAGGACTTCTGCGGTTTGTCCCAAACCTGGTCTATGAATCTGTCAAAGAAAGGTGTATAGGGAAAAACCTTCTTAGAAGGATTAACTTTAAATGAACCAAAAGAGACTGCCTCCACCAGAGGTTCTTCAGCCACAGCCTCCAGCTTGAGAGTGTCCCTCACAGCATCAATGAGTTCACTAACAAGCTTCCTGTCATGTACTGACCCAGATAAGAAGTCTTCCAAGGATTGTCTTGGTCAAAAATATCCAAAAATTCTAAGCTAGGGTCCTGTGCTGCAGCAATGCCCATATCAGAATCAGAGCACTCCCCTGGAGACGGTGTGGGGAGAGGGCACTTTAAAGCTCCCTTGCGCTCACACGCCGCTTCCATCCTGGCCACAAATGATTCCAGGACTGCCGACAACTGGTCCATAGGGACCGCAGGTGCAGATGCATTGCCAGTTGCCTCCGACATGAATGGGGAAGCAGGTGACACTGACTCCATGATACCACAGCACCCTCTGAGACTGTCAAAATGTGAGAAAAAAAGTCCACCCTCCGGCTGCACTGACTGTGGGGGGTTACCCAGGGGACACACCAACCCGGCTAGGACCGCTCGGTTCTGCTGCCTGTGTCCCGCTCTCAGCGCGAGTGAACAGTGACGTGACTGTGAGGAGAATCGCGCCATTCTTAGGCAGCGATAGAGGCCAACTAGTACAAAAAAAGCGCGCGACTTCAAGAAAATGGCCGCCGCAATAATAAGTGTGCCACAGCGCGGCAAGATGGCCACCAATGCAATTTTCAATATAAAAGAAAAAACAGGACCCACTGGTGTGTTCCTGACAGGCCTATCACAGTGCAGTACTGAGTAGCTGTCGGCCCGGTCCACTGTGAAAGATACAGCAAAACTGTTCAGACATATGTGGACCATGGAGCAAAAAGCTCACCGGCCACCCCTGGAGCCGTGGGGTATGTCGTGGACTGATCTCACGCTGAGCGAGGATCAGCACTTGTGCGGTGCGGGACACCGCTTGTGATTTGCACAAGAATCGCACCGCATTACTATTTAAATCAAGTGATTCTTTGCAGTGCGATTTGAGCCCATTAATTTTTAATTGACTCAATTTGCACTGCACCTCAAAAAAAAGTGCAGGCGTTCACACCCATGCAATCAGATTCTTGCAATCGCACTGCATTTTGCGACCTATTTTGGGGTGTCAATAATTTAACATTGACACTGGTGGCAGATTGCATGAACAGCGTGCGATTTCAATAAGGTGTGGGAGACGCTCAGGATTCACTGCGTTTCCCGCATCACATATATGTGAGCCCAAGCTGGAAGACTTTACCTCTTTGTTAACAAGGCCATTTTTTGCTATTTAGCACTGCTCTACTAACTGACAATTGAGCATCCATGCAAAACTGTACGCAAATCAAAATTATATCATTTTTTTTCCCACAAATAGAGCTTTTTTTTTGTGGTATTTGATCACCACTGGGTTTTTTATTTTTTGCAATATAAATTAAAAAAAAGGCACAAAATGTTCTACATTTCTTTGGGAAAAAAAATCCCAATAAGTGTATATTGATTGTTTTGCATGAAAGTTATAGCATCTACAAACTATGGTATATATACACTGGATTTTTTTTTTATACTAGTGATGGCTGTGATTAGTGACTTATAGTGGGGCTGCAATAGTGCGACAGGCAATCTGACACTAAGCCTGTGGTCACACCGGGTACGATTTAAAGTAGTGTGATCTAAAGCCCAATTTTAACCACAATTTAATACTACTTCAGCACTACTTCTATGAGATTTGGTTGTCCATGTCACAGGGAGGAAAAGTGATGTTATTAACAAAAACTAGCAAAGGGTTAATATTAAACTTTTTTCAGGCTCAAGTAGTGCTGATATAGACACAGGTACGATTTTCAGCATGATTTACATTATAGTCCTGAAAAAGTATTGAACTACTTGAAATCGTACCTATTAAGCCACTGCCATAGAAACAAAATAGATGCTACTTCAGGTACGATTTGTAAATTGCATGTCGTACCTGAAGTTGTACCGATGTGACCGGGAACTGACGCTGGGAGGGAACTAGCTGCCACTGACATCATCAGTGACACTAATACTGAGATCAGTACTAATAATATGCACTGTCACTGTACTAATGAGACTGGCTGGGAAGTGGAAATCTAGGGCAATCAAGGGGATAAATGTTCTGGCTCGAAGAACCAAAAAAATAAAATAAAAAGTGTGCCTAACAATGTTAAGTGTGTGTACTGTGTGATGATTTTACTAAGCAATGTGCTGGGAGAAAAAAAAAAAAACGGCACATCGCTGCTGTCTGTAGGGAGCTCCGAGTTGTTTACCTAAACTGGGCTCTCTTCTGTCATTCACTCAGCCGATCAGCAGGTCCTGGCCATAAATCATTGGCCTGGACCCGCTGATCGGCTTGTGCTGCAGCGAATGATAGCAGTCTTCCGGGCCCGTTTGCACATTTCAATTAGCTTAATCATTGGGTTGAGCACTGCTGTAGATCCTTCCTGACACCAGTTCTCTAAAGAAAGCAGGGCCATACAGAGACGACGGCATGTGCCGACCTGCCAGCAAGCCATTATAAGATTGGACATTTTGGCAAGAAATAGTGAAAGCGCGTTGCTGGATAGTGACTACTCCAATGAAGCAAACCAAAAAGATAATAGAAACCTTTACGTTGCATTTTCAGCCAGACAAGTTCTAGAAGCACGAGGATGACCTGAACGTCATCACCGCCACATTTATTTCTGCCATGAGAGCGTTCTGCTCTGCTGCTCCTAAATATATGCATCAGAAATTCCCTTTAGGACAACACTGTATATATAATCCAGTTGATCTGCTCAAGAAATTTTTCATTCCAAAATCAAAAGTTAAAAGCAAACAAAATCTTTTTTAGAGTTAAGGCTAGGTTAGGAGTTGGGGTCAGGGTTAATTATTTATTATTAGGGTGTTATTGTTACTACTACTACTACTAAGTAAATGTAAAATAAATAAAAATTGTAAATAAATAATAAATAAATTCAATAAATGAATACTAAGTAATAATAAATAATGAAACCTTAACCCGTAATCCTTAAAAAAAATAATAAACAAAACACCCTAACCGTACCACAAATAAAAAAAAAATTCTTTCGTTTGGGTTTAGGTGTTTATTAATAATAATAATCATTTAAGATTAGGGGTTAATTATTTATGTATTATTACATATTAATAATTTATTTTATTTATGATATTTAGTTATTTTTGTATTTAATTTTACATCTATTTATCCATATATTATTATTATATTTTTTTAAAGAAATTCATATATTATTACGAATTTATTTTTTACATTGTTTCATTTGAGTAAAAAATCCTGCACAAATGTGTGAAAAAATTTGCAAATGCGCACAAAACACATGGATGACCCATTTTTATTCATTTGTATGGGACTTGGAGTGGAGATGTGAACCAACACCATAGAGAATAATTTATTTTTTTTCTCCCCCCGCGTTTTGGAACTTCGAGCTTCAAGCTACAAAACGCTGAAGTATGAATGGGGCCTAAGTGAAGGTCAGATTGCGGACAGGCTTTATAGTATCTGGCAGAATACTGATACACTGGCTGACAAAAAATATTCCCTTCTGTGCAGGCTTTCAAAATACATCTTGCTCTTTCACCCAGCATTGTCTACTGCAAAACCACATTCAATATGGTGCAAAAAAAAGTACAAACTGAGTTACAAATTCAACCTGGAAAAGTCTAAGCAGGCCTGTTTATTAATCAGAGTGTACTCACAGGGAAATCCCTGGTAGGAACTTTGTCTGCAAAGATCAATTTGTTTTCGAGTGTCTTTATGAATGGAATCTAAGTGATGTGATCAGGGCCGCCATCAGGGGGGTACAGGCAGTACACCTGTAAGGGGCCCGGAGGTCCCCAGGGCCACGGATGGCAACCCCCTTTTTTTTTTTATAAAAAAAAATATATTAATTTTTTTTTTAATTAAATTTTATTTATTTATCTTTTTATTTTTATTTTTTAAAAGGGGCCCAGAGGTCCCCAGAGGCCCGGAGGTCCCCAGGGGCCCAAATGCCAACCCCCCTTTTCTTTAAAAAAAAAAATAATTATTTTTTTTGTAAGGGGCCCAGGGGCCCGGATGGCAAACCCCACTTTTTTTTTGTAAGGGGCCCTGAGGTCCCCAGGGCCCCGGATGGCAACACCCCTTTTTTTTTATAAAAAAAAAATGAAAATTTTTATTTTATTTTATTTTTTTGACAAGGAGCCAAGAGGTCCCCAAGGGCCCAGATGGCAAGCCCCTGACCTCAATAATTTGCGGCCTCAATTCGTGGCAACCCCCCCCCGCTTCTCAATTTGCAGCGGCAGCACCCCCCCCCCCGGTTCTCTGCTCCAGGGGGCCCATGCCTGAAGCTGTGTATCAGGTAAAAACAATTAAATACATAACAGGGGTCCAATTGCCACCCAACCCCATGTACACTTGGATTGGAGGGGTGGCAAGTAAAGGAACCAAAATGAAGGGGATTGGTTCTTCTACATGCCACCCCTTCTATCCACCTCCTGCTGTAAATGGATCCCTGTGTAATCCCCTGCCTTTCCCCCCCTCATTCCCCGCAATGTTTCTGGGTTCAGTCCTGAAACTTTGAATCTTCCAGCAGGAACCGGCTGAGATTCGAACCGTTAATGGGCAGGCTGAATGTACCAAGTTGATTGATCAACTTAGGTAGAACAACCTGCCTGCCTAATTCTCTTGCAATTATTGCTAGCAGCTGCTACAGCCGCTAGCAATAACCACTGTCTTTTCCTTGTGTTCCCCCACCCGCCTCCCCACTGGGAGCAGACAATTGCTCGGCAGGAGGGATTCCCCTGTTAGCACTGTGTTGATGGGGGAATGATGTGAATTACTTTCCTGCAATTTGTGGTTGCAGGAAGGGAATTCATACTATGTATGGCCTGCCTAACAATCTGATGTTAGCAGTGCAATCTCCCCCGCTGAGTTATTGTGTTCTGACAGGGGGGGGGCTGCCCCCCCCCCCCCAGCAGAACACACCGGTCAGTGTCATTTCCCGACGTCCGCACGAACATTTACATCGGCAGAATGGCATGGACAGGAAAATGGGCGTATATATACGTCCCTTTAAATTTGCCGCCCCTGCTGCGAGCTCCGTGATCGTGCACGCGGGACCCACGGACTCGATGTCCCGCGATCGTGTGTCACGGAGCTGCAGAACGGGGGATGTTTGTGTAAACAAGGCATCTCCCTGTTCTGCCTTGTGACAGGACACTGCTCCCTGTGATCGGGAGCAGCAATCAGTGTCGTGTCACATGTAGCCCAGCCCCCACACAGTTAGAATCACTCCCTAGGACACACTTAACCCCTTGCTCGCCCCCTAAGGGTTAACCCCTTCACTGCCAGTGTCATTTACACAGTAAACTGTGCTTTTTTTTATAGCACTGATCGCTGTATAAATGACAATGGTCCCAAAATGGCGTCAAAAGTGTCCGATGTGTCCGCCATAATGTCGCAGACACGATAAAAATCGCTGATCAGGGCAATTACTAGTAAAAAAAAATAAAAAAAAAAATATTAATAAAAATGCCAGAAACGATCCCCTATTTAGTAGACGCTATAACTTTTGCGCAAACCAATCAAAACGCATATTGCGTTTTTTTTAACCAAAAATATGTAGAAGAATACGTATCGGCCTAAAGTGAGGCAAAAAATATGTTTTTTTATAAATTTTTTGGTGATATTTATTATAGCAAAAAGTAAAAAATATTGCTTTTTTTTCAAAATTGTCGCTCTATTTTTGTATATAGCGCAAAAAAAAAAAAAAAACGCAGAGGTGATAAAATACCACCAAAAGAAAGCTCTATTTGTGGGAAATAAAGAACGTCAATTTTGTTTGGGAGCCACGTTGCACGTCCGCGCAATTGTCAGTTAAAGCGACGCAGTGCCGAATCGCAAAAAGTGGCCCAGTCATTTGGCAGCCAAATCCTCTGGGGCTGAAGTGGTTAAGATGAAAGATGTGCCCTATGTAGAAAATGTGGAAACATCTCATGTAAATGAACCCCTTAAATTCTTTAAACACTCCTGGTATATAATTTATATTCTATAACATGTTAAAATACTTCTACAATTTATATAATACATTTCTGCTCATTAAGACCATCAAGGTGTACATCAATATGCAGGCTAATGAACTGCTCAAAACTTGTCTACTGTGGACATCTAGTGATAGGGTTAGGTACTGCAAATTAGTGTCAGCGTTCATTACGTGGAATTTAGCTCTTTCAATAAAAAAAAAAATAGCTTTTTATTTACAAATAAAGTGAATGTGTAAATTGAATAATACAATTTTGGATTATTGTCCTTTTTTTTTTTTTTCTTTTAATATCAATTTTTTTTTGTTCTCACTACAAAATTCTCATATGTGCGAATCGTGCAATTGTTTTAAAGGAATCCTTTCCTGGGAGAAACATAAGGCTGCCATTACAGTGACAAGGAAAAGACTGTAAAATAGTCAATTGTGCTGGGATAAAACAAAAAATATATATAATATAATTAGCAGCCAGCAGAATTTGTTGATCACAAATTAACATATATTATCTCAATATGCAGAGTTAAAAAATGTCCAATTCATATATGTCAATAAAACACAAATATATCAATAGAGATAGAGGAGGTTCATGATGATGATTATAAACAGAACTTAAATGTGTATTTAAATTGGCTTACCAGATCGTGTTGACTTTCAGATAATAGAGCAGTCAACTGCGCCTTTAAGATATCTCCTTTGCAGGTCAAACTCTCTCTGATCCCAAATATGTTTAGGCCGCGCCGTCCACAGGAAACCTTCCGTTCAAAGAGAACCACCAAAGCACTAAACTTATGTCACTTGTGCAGTTACATCTGTGGTATCGCCCCCGTGGATGAGCTCAGTGTCCTGGGAGGAGAAGATGGGCTCAGCAATACCACAGATGTAACAGCACAAGTGACATATGGTTGGTGCCCTGGTGGTTCTCTTGCTGAAGGTGAGCTGCCAACCATCAGTATTTTTACTGGCAGCCAGTAAAAAATGGACACTTTTCTCCTGCCAGTAAATGCCAATGACAGGAAAAGGTTGGCAGAAAAAAATATGGCTGTGACGCTCGGCTCATCCATTCAAGTGCTTGCTACAGTGTGTCCGGGCGGCGGGTGTGGCTGAGGCGGTGCCTGAATGTGTCGTGTGATGTCATGGTGCAAGGGACCCCGAGGCCGGAGCCTCATTTGCAGGTCTGTGGGACAACAGAGAGGCAAACCGGGACTGTCAGTGGACTGAATTGGACTAAAGGTACCACCTGGCTTGGAGACAGTCACTGTGACTCAGGAAGGGGGCAAGTCGTGTCGGCGAGGTGTCATCATCATCTGTGCTGCTGTCAGTGTCACTGTGCTGGGTCATTCAAATTTCCTGCTCTCCTGAATCCTGTCCCTGAGCTACTTACTTACTATATATGTTTTTTGCCTTGATATGAACCTTAAGGGTACTTTCACACTGAAGCGCTGGGTGCGTCGGCGGTAAAGCGGCGCTTTACCGTAATATTTTGCCGTGATTTTCATCCACTAGCGGGGCGCTGTTAACCCCTGCTAGCGGCCGAAAAAGGGTTAAAACCGCCCGCAAAGTGGCGTTTTGCCAGCAGTATGGCTGCGCTGCCCATTGATTTCAATGGGCAGGGGCACTTTAGGAGCGGTGTTTACACCGCTCCTACAGCGCTGCAAAGATGCAGCTAGCAGAACTTTTTTTACCGTCCTGCTAGCGCACCGCTCCAGTGTGAAAGCCCTCTGGCTTTCACACTGGAAAGAAAGGAGCGGCTCTTTCAGGGCGCTTTGCAGGTGCTAATTTTAGCGCAATAGCGCCTGCAAAGCGCCCCAGTGTGAAAGCAGCCTTAATCATATTGCCAATTACCTATTGTACTTGTTTGAGGCCTAAATACTGAAATTTGCACTTAAAACTGTAACTTTTGGAAATGCCAGTAAAAACTTGGCTGTGCCAGCAAATTTCAGTCTGGTAGGTTGGCAACACTGATCAAAGAGTGTGTGACCCGCAAAGGTGATATCTTAAAAGGCCCAGTTGACAGTTCTATAATCTGAGGGTCAATGCGATCTGGTAAGCAGATTTAAATACACCTTGAGATGCTGTTTAAGATCATCTTTGCACTAAAGCTGGTAATGGGATCCTCTTGAAAATGCTAAATATTCCCCAGCTCTACTGTAAGGCCCATTATGCAGGTACTCAATTCTGCCCTCTATAACGCCAAGTTCCCCGTTCTCTACAAGGAGGTACTGTACCTGGCTGGGAAGGACACAGTATCTCACAAAAGTGAGTACACCCCTTACATTGTTGCAAATATTTTATTATATCTTTTCATGCAACAACACTGAAGAAATTACACTTTGCTGCAATGTAAAGTAGTGAGTGTACAGCTTGTATAAAGCCCCGTACACACGGTCAGACTTTTGGCCAACAAACTTCATTTTAAGCAAGTTGGACCAACAATCCGACCGTGTGTACGCTCCATCGGACAAACTTTTTTTGCTTTTTTCATCGGACAAAAGTTGGGTCTGCAAACGGACCGATGGAGCAAAGTCCGACCGTGTGTACAGAAAACCATCGGACTTTTGTCCGATGGACAAAACAACTAATGTTAAAATCAACCAACAATAGCAGAAGTTGACCAAAGGGTGGCGGTAAAGAGCAGAAAAACCACGTGATGTTGCAAAAAGTTTTGGGAAAGTTTGCAGAAAAGTCAGAGCGTGTGTATGCTATGGGTGTGCCCGACCAACTCCGTTCGGACAAAAAAACACGGAAAAGTCCGATGGAAGTCCGACTGTGTGTACAGGGCTTTACGGTGTACATTTTCTGTCCCCTTAAAATAACTCAACACACAGCCATTAATGTCTAAACTGCTGACAACAAAGGCGAGTACACCCCTAAGTGAAAATGTCCAAATTGGGCCCAATTAGCCATTTTCCCTCCCCGGTGTCATGCGACGTTGGTCAACCAAAGAACTTGCGTGCACGTGCTCAGCGTCATATCCAGAGGTTGTCTTTGGGAAATAGACGAATGAGTGCTGCCAGCATTGCTGCAGAGGTTGAAGGGGTGGGGGGTCAGCCTGTCAGTGCTCAGACCATACGCCGCACATTGCATCAAATTGCTCTGCATGGCTGTCATCCCAGAAGGAATATGTTATATGTACCCAACGTTCATCAGGACCTCTTTATCAGTCTCTGGTGAGGCTGGGTATCCGGTTCTTAGTAGCAGTGGAGAGATGGCACTGAAGGCATAATGATTAGTCCTCCTGCGGATAGCTGTAATCCTCATCTGTCTGGGGGAGATAGAGATTTGCATGCTCTGAAACGCGTTACCGCCCACCACCTTCACCTGATGTTTCAGCGGTCGTTCCAGCTTGGTTCCAGAATCCAGAACCGCCTCATCGCATCTTCTCCTTCTCACCAATACACGTCACCAGGGACTCTGACAGCTGCAGGAGGGCTCTCCCTCCCCCAGACAGAAGAGGATTACAGCGATCCGCAGGAGGACTAATCATTGTATGCCTATGACCTCTTACTATCTTGTGTTTTTAATCCCATTGTGCCTGTAATAAATCTTTTAACCACTGCACTTAGGAGGCGTCTCTCTCTTTCCTTTCTTTATCAGTTGCAGCCTGTATAAACTCCTCGAATTTGCAGAGGGCCAAATAATCTTGGGCGGTGACTTTAACGTCCCCCTGAGTCCGTCTGTTGATAACTCATCGGGTACCTCCTCTGTTCCACCAGGCTCTCGTAAACAGATAACGCAAGTCCTACAAATACACAGTTAGTGGATGTTTGGCGCCTCCTTCATTCGGGGGAAAGAATTTATACATTTTACTCTTCTTCACAAAAAATATATACGCATATAGATTACTTTTTGATCCCACATTGTCAACTACATGCTGTCTTAGACTCTTCATAGGCACCATTACGTGGTCAGATCGTGCCCTGGTTGTCTTGACCTATGCACTCTCCAACAAGCCATTTTCCAAAACACAGTCATGAAAATTGAATGAAAGTCTATTACAAGACCCGGAGATATTGGCAGATGTGGTCAGGGAATTAGGGTTCTATTTTCAAACATATGTCACTCCTGAGAGTAACGCTGGGATTGTTTGGGAAGCCCATAAGGCGATTAGAGGAGTGCTGATTAAGCATGGCTCGCGTCTTAAACGAGCACAAGAGGAGAAACTTGCGTCTCTTTTGAAGAAGATCCACACTTTGGATTCCAGACACAAACGCACACCATCCCCAACATTGGAAAGGGATCTCTTGACTGTTCGTAGGCAAGTCGATTTATTGCGTTACAAAGCCAAAGCAGCCCTACAAACTTGTAGAAAAATAGGCTACGAATCAGGTGATAAATGTGCCCACCTATTGGCTAAATCCATTAGGTAACACAAATTGGCTACTTCTATCCCTCAAATCTCATCTTCGAACAGTCGGAGAATGGTCCTGCCCAAACAGATTGCACAAGAGTTGAGGATTTTACTCCTCTCTATTTAACCTCCCCGTTCACCTCCATCCCAAACTCAATTGGAGGAATACCTAGTAACGTCTCAACTACCTAACCTTTCCCTAGAAGTTTGTAAAGAACTGGAAGCTCTTAAAACTTTGAAGGAACTCCAGTGGGCACGACTGAACCGGGTAAAGCCCCGGGTGCCTGACGGCTTCACATTACCGTACTACAAACTCCTCTTGCCCACTCTTGGTCCTTACATGGGTACTCTGTCCAATGCACTAGGGTCAGAAGCGACCCGCCCTTCAGAAACTTTAAAAGCCTATATCACGGTTCTTCCTAAAGATGGCAAGGACCCAACAGCGTGCGGCAGCTACAGGCCGATATCCCTCCTGAATGTGGACCTTAAACTCTTTACCAAGTTCCTGGCTTCCCGACTTTACCAACATTTACCACAGTTAGTTCATCTAGATCAAGTTGTGTTTATCCCGACCTGGCATAATACGGTCAAAATCCTTAATCTGATCCATATAGTCAATGTAACACACATACCCCAAGTGTATTCTTGGGCATTGACGCTGAGAAAGCGTTTGACTGGGTGAACTGGAGGTTTATGTTTTCGGTCTTTGGATTACCAAAATACATTCCTTCCCGACGGCACAAGTCAAGGCCAATGGAGTTTTGTCCGACCCTTTCCCCATCACAAATGGGACGAGACAGGGGTGCCCTCTGTCCCCTCTCCTCTTCGCCCTATCCCTCTAACCATTCCTCTAAGATTTGCTTAAACCCTGACATCACTGGCGTAGTAGTCGGTGGCGTTCAACACAAGGTGTCAGCGTACGCCGACGATATGCTTTAACCCGTCAGTATCCGGTCCGAACCTCCTACACGAGTTAAATTTGTACGGCGCACTGTGAAACTTAAAAATACATTTTAGTAAATTTGAAGCGATGGGTGTTGGAAAACACACACCAAACCTCCGGAGTATGAAATTGAGCTTCAGATTCAGATGGACAGGCTCTGCTCTGAAATATCTGGGCACATTTGTCCCCTCCGAGTTGTCTCGTACATTTGAGCTCAGTTTCTCCCCACTTCTGCGTAAAACACGCAACTTGTTTGAGGCTTGGCTAAAAATTAGTTTCTTGCCGAAATTTCAATACCTCTTCCAAGCCTTGCCCAAAGCAATACGTTGTCGTTACTTCAAAACAGGTCCACTCTCTTTTCATAGATTTTATTTGGGCGCGCAAGCGCCCGAGACTTCCCTGCTGAAAGCTTACGCTTCCCAAGCAATATGGAAGCCTAGATCTACCAGATGGCCATAAATACTACCAAGCAACCCAGGTAGACTAATTGACTGGTGCCACCATCAGAACACCAAACTTTGGTCCCAACTTGAACAAGCTCAGAGTAGTGTACCACTCCCAGGGACACCATGGTGCTACGAGGCATAACCACGCGAGGTGAAGTCACATCCTTTGTTAGGACCTACAACACGTATATGCTCAAATTGAATTACGCGTACCTCACTCTCATCTCGGGACTCCCCCCTATTTCAAATATTAGGGAATCCGTTATTCTCTCTGGGCCTGCATGATTCAACCTTTTGAACTTTGTTCACATCAGGTTGCTATCGAGCTTGTCACTTTCTGTCAACAGACGCCTGGCCGTCTATCCCTACCTTAATGGACTCTTTAGGCCAATTTCATTTAAATTTCTGGAGGGCTCTCCAGTTACATTATTTCCTACATTCCCTACCTTCTCCACAAAACTATGGTAGACGATTATCTACTTTGGAGGAATATTGTTCGGAAGATGGGGTCTTGCATCATGTTCTTTGTAAATCCTACAACCTACTGATCACTACTCTGGAAGATCACCAGCTTCCATGTTTAACAAAATGGCAATCTGATCTAGGCTGCACTTTAACACTGGTAAACGAACTAACATTATCAGACACTACCTTAAATCTTTAACTTGTACGAGGATTCAGGAAACTATATTTAAACTTATGACGCGGTGGTACCATACGCCGTCCCGATTACATAAATTCTTCCCAACCACCACTGAATAATGTGGGAGATGCCAGGAGGGACGAGGCACTTTGCTACATGTTTTCTGGTCCTGTCCCAAACTTGCCTATTTTTGGAAGGAGGTTAGGAGGATTGTTCAAAAATGTAATGACTATGAGGTTGCTGATGATCCGCCCTTTTTTCTTCTACATATTTCGACCATTCCAGTTAAAATTTACAAATGTTCAATTCTTCATCACTTGTTAAACGCTGCCAAATCCTGTATTCCCTCTAATTGGAAGCGTCCACAGCCACCGACCATTGGCTTAATAAAGTGGAGGAAATCAACAAGATGGAAGACTTGGTCCTCACTTTGCAGCATAAACACAAAAAATACACAAAAACTTGGACATTATGGAATATGTTTGTCTACTCTGAGGAGGGTAAAGCTCTGTCTGACTCATAGATTTTCTGATTTTAAGTCACTCCTGAGTTCCACCTTTAGGTTAACATCACTTAACGTTACTTTTGACAATCCAGAATAAGCTTACCTGAAAAATCTTGGTGAGTGTTGCCTGTCTGCTGGCCATCTCTTTCCACAACTACTTGGATTTCCTGTTTCTTAGAAACTCAAAGTAATCAGCAGAGGAGGACTATATATACTATGGTACCTTCCTGCCTTTAAGCAGTGATTCCTGTAATGGCCCACCTCCTCTCAGCACTTTGGTTGTTTAGAAGGCAGGCTGTTTGACACAACAGTGCCTATCAACAGGATATAGTGAATATGTGTCACAGAATTCCAGGAGGTAAATGTGTGGGGAACTTCACAAAGAAAGTCCATAAACCTCAAGATCATTCAGATTAATAGGAGTATGCTAGAAATAATTGAAATACAGTGGAGATTAATATGTGAGGTGAACGGACACCATTGAAAAGAATGTGATTTCCATTGTCATGTGATTCTGTGAAACTCAAGTCGCATCTGAAATGACTGATTTCAAAGTCTGAGAGAAAACTCTGAACCAGACCTTAATGAAACCTCTAGGATGACTAATAGATAAATGGGTCTCCTCTACCAGTGGATGCATAGAGGTACTCCAAACTGTATAGTGGTTTTTGAGGAATAGTAGATTCATCGGATTTCCCCCCAAAAAAGTGTCCAATAAAAGCCTTGGATATTAAACCCACATATTGCACAAAGCAAGGCCCATAAAGACATGGGTGAGAGAGTTTGGGGTGGAGGAACCTGACTGACCTGACCTCAACCCAATAGAATACCTTTTGGGATGAATTAGAGCGTAGACTGTGAGCCAGGCCTTCTCCTCCAACATCAGTGCCTGATCTCACAAATGCGCTTCTGGAAGAATGGTCAAACATTGCCATAGACACACTCCTAAACCTTGTGGACAGAATTCCCAAAAGAGTTGAAGCTGTTATAGCTACAAAGGGTGGTCCAACTCGATATTGAACCCTACGAACTAAGATTGCCATTTTTGCCACTTTAATGCCATTAAAGTTCATGTGCGTGTAAAGGCAGGTGTCACAATACTTTTGACAATACTTAAAAACTCACCATCGCAATGTAAAAGTACATAAGAAAGTACACTTGCCCATATAAAATGACATTCTTTTTCAAATATTGGCACAATCCCACTGGATCAGTTTTTTTTTAAGGATCATGCCAGCATTAAAAAAACAAAACAAACAAACATTGTTGGCATTCCAGCTTTATTCCTTTCTTCTCTGCTCACCAATCAATGACATTTACACCTTATGTTGAGCCTACGGTCTTGCATTCATATGTTAGAACCCCCCAAGATTTTGCAAGTGAGGACAACGTTTTTTTTTTACTCCTCGCAGTTGAGTGTAATAGTACCTCTCCCCCCCCCCCCCCCCAATGGCCCAGGTACTGGTGATGTAGCCTTCCCTGGGGGCATCTGCGTGTCCTGGCTTTTTTTTTTTTAAATTAGTGTTAGATGTCTTCTTATTTGTGAGCAGAGCAAAAAGGTGGGGTCCACTTTAACACATTTCTTACAATAAAATTCTCAACATTTGATTATTTGGGATCTTACCATTGTGACATTGTTGTTCAAATGCACATGATATAGTGTACAGTATATGCTTGTATTTGCCCTTCCCTTTCATCTGCCTGGTAATATACAGTTGGGTCCATATATTTTTGGACACTTGCACAATTTTTGTTTTTTTTCAGGTATTTACCAAAACATATTGAAGCTATAATTATATAATGGATATGGGCTGAAAGTGCACACTCTCAGGTTTAAAGGGGTTGTAAAGGTTCGTTTTTTATTTTCTAAAATAGGTTCACAGCGTCTCCCTGCAGGGATGTAGTCCCAAGGGAGGGGGGCGAGCATGCTGACTAACCCCCAGCCAGAACGGCTCGGAGGATGGGGGCAAGCTTATTGAGGAACAGGAAGTGCGAAATTCAGACAAAGAAAAAAAACACATTTAGAAGGGAAATCGAAGGAAAAGGTAAGTGAACCAACAATGCACTAGCTTAAAGGAACCTATTTAGAAAATAAAAAACAAACCTTTACAGCCCCTTTAATTTGAGGGTATGTACATCCAAATCGGAAGAAGGGTTTAGGAATTACAGCTCTTAGGAATAGCCATCCCCCTTTTCAAGGGACCAAACGTAATTGGACAATTGAATCAAAAGCTGTTTCATGGCCAGGTGTGGGCTACTCCTTTTGTTATTTCTTCATCAATTAAGCAGGTAAAAGGTCTGGAGTTGATTCCAAGTGTGGTATTTGTATTTGGAATCTATGCTATGAACCTACATCGTGTGTTAAAGGAGCTATCCATGCAAGTGAAACAGGCCATTGTAAGGCTTCAAAAACGAAAAAAATATAAAAAAACATCAGAGAGATGACAGCAACATTGGGAGTGGCCAAATCAACAGTTTGGTACATTCTGAGGAAAGAAGAATGCACTGGTGAGCTCAGCAACATAAAAAAGCCTGGACGTCCACAGAAAACAACAGTGGTGGATGATCGCAGGATCCTCTCTATGGAAAAGAAAAACACATTCACAACATCCAGAATGATGGAAAGAAAAAAGTGTGGAGAAGGCTTGGAACAGCTCATGATCCAAAGCACACAACGTCATCTGTAAAACATGGTGGAGGCAGTGTGATGGCATGGGCGGCTTCCAGTGGCACTGGGTCATTGGTGTTTATTGATGATGTAACAGAAGACAGAATACTGAGAGCCCGGATTCCGCCAAATGCAGCAAAGTTGATTGGACGGCGCTTCACAGTAAAGATGGACAATGTTCCAAAACACACTGCAAAAGCAACCCAGGAGCATTTGAAGGAAAAGAAGTGGAATATTCTGCAATGGCAAAGTCAATCACCTGATCTCAACCCAATTGAGCATGCATTTAAATTGCTGAAAGCAAAACTAAAGGCAGAAAGACCCATAAACAAAGGACAACTGAAGACAGCTACAGTTAGAGCCTGGCAAAGCATCAGAAAGGAGGAACCCCAGTCTTTGGTAACGTCCATGTGTTCCAGACTTCAGGCAGCCATTGCCAGTAAAGGATTCTCAACAAAATATTAAAAATGAACATTTTATTTATGATTATATTAATTTGTGTATAAAAATGGTTGCAGTTCCTAAAATTTGTACTTGATATTTATGTTCAACCCTTGAATTAAAGCTAAAAGTCTGCACTTCAAATTAATTTTTGGATTGTTTTGTTTTAATTTTATTCTGGTGGCATACAGAGCCAAAAGTATGAAAATTGTGCCTGTGTTCAAATATATATGGACCTAACTGAGTTTACAAAAAAAGAAAATGTTAAATATTCATATGAAATATTTTGTAATTACATTAAAAAAAGTCAGAAAGCCCCACCCCATTTATACAAAGGACACTAATATGTAACAGTTTAATTACAGTTTACAGATTAAATACACATTTGCAAGTTTTTACACACACAAGAGGAAATTAACTTTCTTCATCTATCCTGTGTGAAGTGGGTTGCTCATGTTTGGAGGCGCAGTGCAATACAGTCCAGGAAGAACCGCTGGCGTGCTCTCACCTATTATTCATGCTACTTTACTCCAACGGAAGCACACAGTAGGTGCTCAAGTCCTGAGTGAGAATGTCCCTGTGACCAATCAAAGTGCTGCTAAACTGGCGAATATGTTTTCATTGGGAAGGATGATAATAGTGGCGTTTTACAGCATAAATAAAATATTGTTTCTCCACAATGCCACTTTTACAAAATAACATGCTGTTATAAGAACCCAGCAACAAGATATATTGCACTTCAGTCTGTAATGCAGAACTACAGCTAATTCATCTTTTTCATAGTCAATTGTATATTGCATGGAGGGAATATGAAGAACCAGAGCAAGAAATAGAACACTTGTTGCCACAAGTCAAGCATTCTGCCACTCTCGCCTCTCAAGTCTTGCTGTCCCTACACTTCACACTATCCAATGATACCAAGATTTTCTGGATTTAGGGTGTGACTAGAGACACTGGAGACTACAGTTCACTACGAACACGGCAAGGGTGCACTAGATCAAAAGGATCTCAGTATGGGATGTCATTCTGGTAGTACTGGATCATATCATATGTTTTGCTCCTGTAAGATAGAAAAAAAACAAACGCACTGTAATATGAAAAAAACAATAAGCAGATAGGCAAGATTATATAAGCAGTGATTGTAACCTTATACATTCTTCCCATAGATGTCATCAGGAAAATACATATTTTATTCATGCTCAAAAACAAGGAGGTGGAGGTTTAACACTAACCTGTAGTGAGATTAAAGTAATAATAAAGTCCCTCTGATCCAAGAGTTTTAGAGAGGAGTGGTTGATGAGATCAATGTAGTGGGCGATTTGTCTATAGACCTGGACCCTAGGATACTCCTTCTAGGACACTATTAATCCCAGACTACACAAACAGCTGTTTTCTATGCAGCATTTTATGCCAGGAAAACTATTTTGACTAAATAGAAACAGGCTGGGCCCCCCTACGATACCACAAGGGAGGTCGACTATTGACGTTGTCCTATCCCTTTACAAGCTTACCTACATGAGCTGCAAATGTCCTAAAAAGTTTAACAATATTTGGGGAGAGAGGGTGAAGGCCAGGCCGGGAGCCACCTGCTGTATACTGTATGTTGAGAGACGAATGTACAGACTAATGTGATGGTACTACATCTCTGTCCCCCCCGTCATACCCCCTGTCCCCATTCCTCTCCCCCCACTTTTTAGTTGCTATGCAACATGCACTTTGAGAGATTTTATTTTTATTTTTGTTTATGATAAATAAAAACTTTTCTGTTAAAAATAACAAACATGTTATACTTACCTGCTCTGTGCTGTGGTTTTGCACAGAGCAGCCCTGATCCTCCTCTTCTTAGGTCCCCCACCGGCTGTCCTGGCCCCTCCTTCCTGTTGAGTGCCCCCACAGCAAGTAGCTTGCTATGGGGGTACCCAAGCTGAGCTGCTGCTCTGTGTGTCCATTTGAACACAGAGCCATGGCCCGCCCCCACCCCCTCTCTCTTCTCATTGGCTCAATAAATTTGGTTGGCAGCAGTGGGAGCCAATGGCACCACGCTACTGTTTCAGGAAATGAGGAGAGAGAGACTCGGGCAGCCGAACATTGCTGGATAGAGATGGGGTTCAGGTAAGTATTAGGGGGGTGCTGCACACAGAAGGCTTTTTATCCTAATGCATAGAATGCATTAAGATAAAAAACCTTCTGCCTTTACAATCACGTTAGGTTTAAGCCGGCCATAGACAGTTCGAACCATGTATGGGAAAGGCTGAATGTACCCAAGTTGATCGATCAATCAACTTGGGTACAACCAGCCTGTCGAATTTTACATGTGATTATTATTAGTGGCCGTTATAGCCACTAGCAATAATTACTGTGCTCTCGCAGTGGGCATGACTTCCCCCACCCCAAGAACACAATGGTTCAGCAGGAGGGATTCCCATGTTAACACTGTCTGTGTTGATGGGGGAATCAAGCGATTTTCTCTCCTGCAGGAAAGAAAATCGCTTTGTCTATGGCCAGCCTTAGTAAACTAACAACCTAACAGAAAGGACCATTATGCAGTGGCAGGTACTGCAATCACCTCACAATGTGGTTCATAGAGCCCTGCAATCCACCTATGCACTAAGTGATCATTGCTAAGTGGCTTTATCAATACAGAGATCACAAGTGAGAAAGGGGTTGAGCTTTATTTCAAGATGAGCAAAACTGATTTTTCATGAGAATTTCATCTGAGCTACGTAAACTTTAACAGGAAGCCATCATTACTTTCAGTGGGAACATTACAAAATAAAGAATCATTAGACTTCTATGACCACCCTATAATGTAGGAGTGCAACAGATCGTCATTGATCCGTGATCCAAACGGGTCAACATCCGCGGATCGGCACACCACACGATCGCGGATTGAGCCCATAGGAAAGGCCACGCCTTCGGCCTAGCTCCGGAGCGGCGGCCATCTTGTACACGCAGCGGCGGCCTAGGTGAGCTCCCCAGAGCGGCGCGCTAACGGGGAGATGTGGATATTACAGTGGGGGAGATGTGGATATTACAGTGGGGGTGGGGGTGATGTGGACATTACAGTGGGGGTGGGGGAGATGTGGACATTACAGTGGGGGTGGGGGAGATGTGAACATTACAGTGGGGGTGGGGGAGATGTGGACATTACAGTGGGGGTGGGGGAGATGTGGACATTACAGTGGGGGTGGGGGAGATGTGGACATTACAGTGGGGGTGGGGGAGATGACGTCGATATTACAGTGGGGGAGATGACGTCGATATTACAGTGGGGGAGATGACGTCGATATTACAGTGGGGGAGATGACGTCGATATTACAGTGGGGGAGATGACGTCGATATTACAGTGGGGGGTCAAAGTGGATATTACAGTGGGGGGTCAAAGTGGACATTACAGTGGGGGAGATGACATGGATATTACAGTGGTGGGGGGGGGAGATGTGGATATTACAGTGGGAGGGGGGGAGATGTGGATATTACAGTGGGAGGGGGGGGGATGTGGATATTACAGTGGTGGGGGGGGGGGAGATGTGGATATTACAGTGGGGGAGATGTGGATATTACAGTGGTGGGGGGGAGGAATGTGGATATTACAGTGGGGGGAGGGGATGTGGATATTACAGTGGGGGGAGGGGATGTGGATATTACAGTGGGGGAGGGGATGTGGATATTACAGTGGGGGGGGATGTGGATATTACAGTGGGGGGGGGGGGATGTGGATATTACAGTGGGGAGGGGAGATGTGGATATTACAGTGGGGAGGGGAGATGTGGATATTACAGTGGGGAGGGGGGGGGGGAGATGTGGATATTACAGTGGGAGAGATGTGGACATTACAGTGGGGACTATACATGGTGGTGACCCGAAAAATTATCCGATCCGTAACTCTGATCCGAGGAACGATCCGAACCGTGAGTTTTTTTGATCCGTTGCACCCCTACTATAATGCATGCGTTGTTTGCCACAGTTGTTTTTCCCAGCTCTTTTTTTTACCCCCCACTATCATAGCTTAGTGAATAAAGCCTTTTCAGGGATAGAAAAAGGTTTCAAACCTGTTGCTTAGGAAGCAGTTCTGAATAATCTTCAGGATGAAATTGGCTGCTTCTCTCTCTGTCATGTTGGGACTGAACCTGTGCCTGTATTTGAAACAAATAGGGAGATGTGACCAAATGTCAGAGACCATCTGTTTACCAAAAAATAGCATGTATCCAGAAACTCACTTAAGCAACTTAATGGTCTGTCCACGAAAGCATGGTAGTCCTGTATCCAACATGAGGGTGACCAATGACACTACCGCATCCATATATGGCCTGCAAGTCAAAGTGTATACATTAGTAATTCTAAAACGTCTTTTATACAATTCCAAAGTTTTAACAACTAAAGCTAGTTAAAAGGAAAGTACAAAAGGACATCTTTCTGGATAAACTAATAAATATAACCGTGTTGCCACCTTTGGGAAGTATAATTCAAGTAGCTAGCTGGAAACTTACTGGCAGCACATCAAGTTACAATACAGAGGTGCGCACACAGCCTCACTAACTCCAAGGATTTCGTTTTTGGTGACAAAAACTGCAAAGTATGTCAATTAAAATATTCAGGGATAGGTTATGTATCTGGGCACAAAGACACAGGTATCTGGAGTACAGTATTTGCAATATCCAAAATATCCTTGCTTTGTTAGAAGACAGAAAAGACTGACATGCATATCTAATCAGATTAATGTCGTTTTTTTTTTTTCCAGAAATACAAAAGTTTCCCTGCTTTTTTCCTCTATTCTAAATGAGGTTCACTGTCCAGGTGCATTTAGTATTTCATAGCCATAAATATAATTTGGATTGAAAGGTACTGACTAAGAAGAAAAACAAAAAGTAGACCTCACCGCACAGCCAGGTAGCCACGCACACACATCTCCATGAACCACTTAAAAGGTGTCGCTTCCATTTTGCCTCCCATGATCATCACCATCTCATCAGTCAGCTTTATATCGGGTTCCCATCCTAAGTTGCCTCCTGGAGAGCTCTCAAACATAAATCCAAAATCTGCAAGTAGAAAGAAGTAGCAGCTCAACAATAGGTGGCATGTGGAGGACCTGTTCATACTCGTACATTTCAAATTTCATGCAGTCTCAGCGCAGTTCTAGGATGCATCTGTGCAGGTGCTGCAGTGTATTATGGTGCATCTGTGAGCACTTCCCACAGGCACTGAAGTAGGGCCGAAACAACTAATCGATTAATCGACAACTGATTATGAAATTAATCGATTACTATTTTCATAATCGATTAATCGGCCAGTAACATAATGGGGTTAAAAACTAAAATTAGCCCTTTATAGTACAAAAAGAGCAAATAGCTACTGTAAATATTACTTTCACTGTCCCACAGTAGAAAAATTAACCCCTTACAGTAGCGATTATTTGCTCTTTTTGTACTAATTTTAGTTTTTTTAACCCCATTATGTTACTAAACATCTCAGAGAAAAAAGAAAACAGGAGGGCGCACCGACCTAGTGCATTACCACTTACAGGTTTATTAAAATATAATTAAAAAGCAATAGTCCTACTCACAGACAGAGCTTTATAAAAAGCTTATCGGAAACAATAGCTGGAGATCTTGACATTCACGGACAGGACCTGATGACAAAGAGGGTCAAACGATACCCCAAAAAACATATCCAGATGGCTGACGCGTTTCAGGGGCGCACCCCTTTCATCAGGGCCTAAGTGGTTCGTACATGCTCCCACAATATCCTCCGTTATATATGTGTGCACGTGTCCACGTGAGAAAAGCCCCAGTTCAGATGGGAGGCAATAAGCAATTAGCAAGCCCCGCCCCCGGATGCCAGCTCTCTCCACCCATAGGGACGGGACGATTAGCAACTCTTGCTAGTACGCACTAGTCACATACTGGCCACAGCTGACAGTATCAATTGTCGCCAGTGAGCTCATTTACCCAGCCCTCCCCAAAATCGAGGGGTTCGCGCTGGGGGGGACATCCACCAGAACAAAACTTAATATACCAACAATAATAGTGGCTACATGCATATCACATGCATATCGTGTGTATGCAGCTCACTCACCTCAACAAGGGAGATCCAATAGGTGATCCGTTCATCGTGGCACACTGCATGAGCTCACTGGCGACGATACACCGAGAGCGCAGGAGAGATTTTTTTTTTGTTGTTGTTACTAAACATCTCAGGCCTGGGTCACACCTCTGTTTTTTGGTGCTTTTTGCAGAAACACTACAGGTCATTTACATGGTTTCCTATGGGACACGTTCACATCCATGATTTTTTCAGCTGCTGCGTATTTGGAAAGGGCAAGGACTTTTAACGCAAAATGGTGCTATTTTGTTTTTTTGGTTCAATATACTTCAATGGAGGAGCTGCAGAAAAGCATGTAATGCGTTTTTGAGGCAATTTGTGTTTTTTTAATCTGCCCCAACAACAAATTGGCCCAACAAAATGTAAAAATGCAAATCGCAGCAAAATTTGCTTTTTTTTTTTAAGATTAATCAAAACAATAAATCGGCCAACTAATCGATTATGAAAATAATCGTTAGTTGCAGCCCTACACTGAAGTATGTTTTACCTGCATTTTTAAGTGCATATGGGACATTTTGACTTACCTGTATATTCCTTAGCTTGGAGTATACTAAACAGGACTCACATTCATAGACCATGGGTTATATGCAGGCAATTGGACACTAACGAAAATCTTTGCTAGGGGCTGCCCTATTTCAGGCTCATATAAACTCACCCATTCCTTGGGACTCCAAATTTTTATTCAAGCAATAAGGAGTGACCACAGAAGATGAAGGAGAAGAGCCTGTGCCCTGTACTCCAAGATAAGGAATTTACAGGCAAGTCTAAATTCTCATTATCTTAAAGTGGATCTTCACCCTCAAATAAATAATCCCTCCTCTCCACCCCTCCTCAACACAAATAGCGCTATTTTTTTTTCTTCTTTACCTTTTAGGCGAATTACATGCACCGTTTTCTCTGGGCCTCTTGGGATAGGCACGTCACATATCCCAGGAGGCAAAGACTTTAATTTAGTAAAGGAGGTGGGGGCAAGACTAGTGGCATGTCATTAAGAGGCACACTGGCTGAACCTGGAACAGCCGGCCTTGCGATGATGTCACACCAAAACATGGTGGTGCGAGACCGAGCACTGCCAGATGAGAAGAGGGTCCCAGCTGGACAATGTTGGATCCACTGGGTGGGTGTCTGAAATGTGCAGAACTCCCTACCAGGTAAGTAGGGGTTTAAAAAAAATGGGGGGGGGGGGCAGGGAGGGTGAAAATACACTATAATCATAGAGAACAGAACACAGAACTTGCATACACAGACCATGGGATGTCCTCAAGCAATAAATTGAGGGATGATCAACAACATCATAAATGGAAATATCAACAGGCAAAAAAAAAAAGGGTTGAGGAAACTTGAAGTACCTGAAGCTTGCTTTAGCTGAGGCCTGAACATTCACCTTGTATAACCTGGAGAATGCGAGTACAGCGGACCAGGCGGTGGCCATGCAAATCTGGGATATAGATGCTTGATGCTGGAAAGTCCAAGGGACACCTGATCTGATAGAATGAGCTCTAATAAAGACTGGGGGAACTTTTTCCTTAAAAGAGAAGTACAGCCAAAACTCGTCTGGCTGTACTTCTCCTGTGGATCACAGGAGTGCAGTTCGTTTTGCACTCCTATGACCCGTCACAAAGCCGGTCCAGGGTCAGGCAAGATCACAATAATAGATTCGGAAACGGGCCCACATGCCTGGACCACGACCCGGCTCAGCCTCTCAGCGGCTGCTCCTGCCCCCTCCACAGCTCAGTGCTCCAGTGAACCGGGGGGCAGAGCAGAGAGCTGCTGACTGACAGTTGCTCAGAAGAGTTGTGAGAACCGAGCGATCTGCAGTGTTAGATCACTCGGTTCTCAGTGTTAGAGCCGGCGGTGGACCGATGCTGCATCCATCTCTTTTAAGGGTGTGGGCCTTGGAAGTAACTTGTCTGATCCACCCTACAATGGTGGGGCAGAGCGGTAGACAGAATGTCCTTTACAAGGGTCTGCATGTAAGACCAAAAGGAATTCAGTTTTGCCATCAGAAGCCGTGGCTGTCAGGTAGACCTTTACGAAGTTCAAGCGATGTATGGAAAATAGGATTTTTATAACAGCTTACCTGTAAAATCCTTTTCTTGGAGTACATCACGGGACACAGAGCGACATAGTCATTACTAATGGGTTATATAGATACCGTCAGGTGCTGGCACTGGCAACTTCCAAAACCGGAAGTACCCTCCCCTATATAAGCCCCTCCCATCCGGGAGCACCTCAGTTTTGTAGCAAAGCAATAAGTGTCCCCAAAAGAGGGGCGGGAGCTCTGTGTCCCGTGATGTACTCCAAGAAAAGGATTTTACAGGTAAGATGTTATAAAAATCCTATTTTCTTTCTCGTACATCACGGGACACAGAGCGACATAGTCATTACTAATGGGATGTCCTAAAGCAATGCCCAATGAGGGGGGGGGATACACCATATATAAGCTGAGCGCTATCAGACATGAGGATCTTTTGCGGCCTGCAACACACTGCGCCCAAAGGCGACATCCTCCTGACTTCTAACGTCCACCTGGTAGAACCTAGTAAACGTGTGTACTGAAGACCATGTTGCGGCCTTACAGATTTGAGCCAGGGAGGCCTGGTGATGCACTGCCCATGAAGTTCCAACTGCTCTCGTGGAGTGCGCCCTAACTTTGAACGGAGGCGGTCTCCTTCTCAAGCCATAGGCTTGTATTATGACCTGTCGAATCCACTTGGCTAAAGTAGATTTTGACGCTGCCTGACCCTTTCTGGGGCCTTCCGGCAGAATAACCAAAGTATCCGTTCTGCGAATCTGAGCAGTGGCCTTTAGATAAGCTTTAACTGCTCTTACTACATCCAAAGAATGCAATAACTTTTCCTCTACCGAAGTAGGTTTGGGGAAAAAAGAAGGAAGAACCACATCTTGGTTCAAATGAAACCTCGATACCACCCTAGGAAGAAAGGCTGGATGAGGACGTAACACTACTCTATCCTTATGGATAACCAGATATGGCTCCTTACAGGACATAGCTGCTAATTCCGACACTCTTTTAGCCGAACAAATGGCTACTAGAAAAATCAATTTCCTGGTGAGAAGCACCAAAGAAATATGCTGTAATGGTTCAAATGGTTGTTTCTGTAGAACCGACAGAACCAAGTTTAGATCCCATGGACATATGGGAATATTAACCGGAGGACTAATACGCATCACTCCTTGTATAAAGGCTTTGACTAGTGAATGAGAAGCCAAGGGCCTTTGAAAAAATATTGACAAGGCCGAAATCTGACCCTTGATAGTACTCAAGGCAAGCTTCCTATCTACAGCCCATTGTAGGAAGTCCAGAATCCTACCTATTACGTACTTATGTGGATGCCATTTCTTGGCCTCACACCACGCGATGTACGCCTTCCAGATTCTATATTAGATCTGCCTGGATACCGGCTTCCTGGCATTGATCATGGTAGATACCACAGGATTAGAGAGCCCTCTCTTTTTTAGAATGTGGGCTTCCATAGCCAGGCCGTCAAACCTAGGGCTGGTAAGGAAAGGTGGTATATCGGTCCTTGCGAAAGCAGGTCCGGACGACGTGGGAGAGTCCAAGGACTCCCCACTGAAATTTTACAATCTCCGCGTACCACGCTCTTCGGGGCCACGCTGGAGCCACCGGAATCACTGGTTTCTTTTCTACCCTGATTCTGCGGAGTAATCGAGGTAACCATTGTGGCGGTGTGAATGCATATATCAGCTTGAACTGATCCCAAGGGAACACTAGGGCATCCGAGCCGCAAGCTAGGGGATCCCTTGTCCGAGAGACAAACCTGTCCCCCTTTGCGTTGAATCTGGATGCTAGAAGATCTACATCCGATGTTCCCCACCGCTGACATATTGTCCAGAAAACCTCGGGGTGAAGGGACCCTTCCTCTGGGCCTAATTGCTGGCGACTTAGAAAGTCCGCCTTCCAATTCTCCACTCCTGGAATGAATACCGCAGATATGGCTGGGACATATTTTTCTGCCCATTTCAGGATGTAATTTACTTCCCTCTGGGCTGCACGACTCCTGGTGCCCCCCTGATGATTGATATATGCCACTGCTGTGGCATTGTCTGATTGAATTCTGACAGGGGACCCTTGGAGTTTGGATGTCCATGCTACTAGGGCATACCGGGCTGCTCGTATCTCTAAGAGATTGATGGGCAGGGCCTTTTCTGCATCTGACCATCTGCCCTGGAGAGACTATTGCTCCAGTACTGCTCCCCAGCCTATAAGGCTGGCATCTGTAGTGACCACCTTCCAAGAAATCAGACTGAAGGATTTCCCTTTTTCCAGATTCTGGGGAACCAACCACTAACGGAGGCTCTTGCGAACGGAAGGGGACAAGGACATTGTAAGTCTAGGGCCTGAACTTTTTTGTTCCAGGCTGACAGTATGGCCCCTTGCAAATTCCTTGAATGGAATTGACCGTAGGGTACTGCTTCGAATGATGCCACCATTTTTCCCAGCAGCCTTATGCACAGGCGTATGGACGGCTGTCTTTTTTGTACCCACTAAGTGGATCAAATCTTTCAAAGACAACACCTTTCCTCGAGGCAAGAATATTTTTCTCTGGCCTGAATCCAACCTTAGCCCCAAGTATTCCAGACTTTTGACTGGTTTTTAGGGCTGACTTTTCTCGGTTGATAATCCAACCGTGAGATTCCAGATACTTGATTGTCTTGTGAACGACCACGTCTAGTTTTTTCACTGAGTGGTCTATCAGCAACAAGTCATCTAGATATGCCATTATCATTACACCTTGTGTTCTTAGATTGGCCAATAAAGGGCCAGAATTTTTGTAAACACTCGTGGTGCTGTGGCCAAACCGAAGGGTAAGGCTCTGAACTGAAAATGGCGCCCTTCTACTGCAAAGCGTAGAAACTTTTGGTAGACTGGAAAGATGGGAATGTGCAGATAAGCATCTTTGATGTCGATCGCGGCTAACCAATCCTCCCCTTGTAGGGCAGTGGCCACCGATCGGATCGACTTCATCGGAAAGTCCTGATATACAGGAATTTGTATAGCCCTTTTAGAATTAATATGGGCCTCCCGTCCGCGTTTGCTTCGGGACTGTAGAGAGGTTTGAGTAAAACCCGAACCCTCATTCTTCCAGGGGAACCTCCATAATTACTCCTTGGAGCAATAGTTGTTCTAGTGCCAACAGGAGGGACTCTCTCTTCCGGGGATCCCTTGGCACGTTTGACCTCAAAAATGGGAAGGAGGAGAGTCTCTTAACTCCAATCTGTATCCCCAACATACTGCGGAGAGCACCTATCTGTCTTGATCGCGTCCCGCCAGGTCTCTTGTGAACAACTGGAGTCCTCCCCCCACCCGACTGAGTGGGGGCAACCCTTCAATGAATTTAACTTTGGGGGAGGTTTTGTACCTCCCCTGACCCAGGGTTTCTCATTACCCTGCTATTGTCCCTGTTTTTTACCCCCGGGAATTGACCGAGGAGGCCGTCGGAACTGTTACACAGCCGATGCCCCAGGGACTGGAGAAGCAGGCCTCTTAAAGAGGGACCTCTAACTCTGTTTTTAACCGGCAAGAGCGTATTTTTACCGCTGGAAATTTTCTGGATATATTTGTCCAGGTTTTCCCTGAATAAGCGTTCACCATGAAATGGGACGCTAACCAGCCATTCCTTACAGGGAGCTTCAGCAGACCAGTTTTTGAGCCATAGAAGCCTACGCATATGTACTCTAGACAGCGTAAGGCGGGAGGCCTGATGGACTGAATCCTTTATGGCGTCAACCGCAAAGCCTAAGGCTCTAGGTAGATCAGCTAGGGCAAGGCCTGCTGATCTGTCAAGTCCCTCAAGACCTGTTTTAACTGATCCTTCACTGCTTAGCAGACCCCAATAGCTGCTACTGCTGGTTGTGTCACCAAGCTTGCTGTAGAAAGAAGCAGACTTTCATAAGGACTCCAATCTTTTATCTATTGGGTTCTTGAACATTTGGACATTATCCACTGGACATGTCAATGATTTATACATACAAGAGATGGCTGCGTCCACTGTAGGGACCTTCCATTTTTTTTTTTTTTTTGATGAACTTATCCTCCATGGGATAGACCACCGGAAATCTCTTGGGGGAATAATATTTTCTCAGGACGTTCCCAATCCTGGTAAATAAGCCCTTTCAGTAAAAGGGTGAAGTGGAAAAGAACAGACAGTCTGGGGGCTTCTAGCGACCCCAACGAGGATACAGTAGTGGTTGATGGTTCCGCAAGGTGCATTTTTAATGCCGATCGGACCATGTTAGTCAGAGACTGAACCCACAATCTTTCAGCTTGAGCTGCTGAGAAAGGTTCCCCCACTGTTGATTCCTCTATAACAGAATCAACCTCATCCTGATCCCCTTCAGGCAGGTCGATCCCTGTATGGGACTGTTGCTCTGCTAACAGGCACTCTGAAGGAGGAGACGGAGATCGGGCGTGCTTTCCCTGACAGGGAGGCAGCGATCAATGTTGACAATCTCTCTCTAATCCTCCCAGAGCTGAGGAAAAAACCTCCTCTGTTACATACACAGGAGCAGGTGACTGAGGACAGCCACAGTACCAAGTACCCCTGCGGGGTCTCTATGGTCACTTACCTCTGAACTTCAGGGGAGACTGGTGCAGCAGAAGCATGCCCACCTCAGAGCCCGATGAGACCCCCTTCGCTTCCTGGAAGATTCAGTTCCGGAGCTTCTGGACGGCATATTCTTAAGCCTAAAGCTGAGGTATTCCAGCCGTAATACACCACTTTTACTGAGAATAGTCTAGCACAATTGCTGCTATATCACAGTTGGTGTCTACTAAAGTGCCTTTCTAGGGGATGCCTGCATCAACCGCCTCTGTGTGCCTTTATCTGTTGCTAGCTCTGTCTGTGCATTCCATAGCCAGCTATAATGTGCTTTAAAACACGCTGGACGCCCGCACATGCGCAGTAGCGCCGCGGCGCACACCTGAGCGTCATCCACCCGCTCCGCCCCTTTTTTCAGATCGCCTCTATGAATAGAGGCGCGTGCACGTGCTCGCGCGCGGGCACGTGCGCCTTCGGCGCCCTTTTTTAAAAACAATAAGGAGCTAGATGGGAGCCAGGGCCCCCTTTGCCGCAGGGCCCGGGGATGGATGAGCGCAGCAACAGGGCAGAGGAGACAGCTTCCCAGCAGAGAACATACCAACTGCCTGGATTTGATTCTGGAAGAAAAAAATCCACATTACAAGAAAAAGAACCATAGCGGCCTCTAGTGTCTAACACAGGTACCGCGGTCTTACATTTTTTTTTTTCTTGCCTACTATTAAAATTTTTACATTTTCTCAGTAGTAACAGGCATACACAGAATATTAGCGGGAATACCTTAGGTAACAGGCAGAAAGACAAAATAGGCTTGGGGGTCCCTCAATAGAACCAAGTTCCTGAGGGCCCCCACTTACCTTTCCCTCGCCGCAGGACTTTGTTTGGTCCACAGAAGCCCAAACTTCACCTATCACGGCAGGCATTGTAATCAAACCTTCAGGGACCGGGTTCCCAAGGATTCCACTCCCCTGGACCTGTATAGCACCCTGCACAGAAAACATCTTGGTCGTGGGTATGACCAGAGCTCTGGATCCCAGGGTCCAGCTCTCCTAAGAGAAGCATTACAGGCAAAACCTTGCTCTTCTCTGCAAGGCCCGGGTACCGACCGTTTAGCTATGAAGCTTTTTTGGTCGGATCCGGAATAGCTTACTGAGGCCCAAAAGAACCTGTACGCAAGCTCAGTGAAAAACACATGTTTCTTCTTGGCCAACACCTTAGACACTGGCAAAAAACTGAGGTGCTCCCGGATGGGAGGGGCTTATATAGGGGAGGGTACTTCCGGTTTTGGAAGTTGCCAGTGCCAGCACCTGACGGTATCTATATAACCCATTAGTAATGACTATGTCGCTCTGTGTCCCGTGATGTACGAGAAAGAAAGTGAGTTTTGGAACAGGGCAGAGGGAAGGAAGGATGATATGCTCATCGAGGAGGACCAGGAAAAATCACCTTGAGTAGAGAAGGTCTTGATCTAAAGACCACCTTGTCCCTGTGCAAAATAAGAAAAGGCTCTTTACAAGAGAGAGCTACCAGCATAGAAACAGGCCTAACACATGTAATAGTCACCAGGAAGGAAACCTTACAGTGGAGGTCTTCCAAGAGGATTTCTCAAAGAGAGGGTCAAAGAATACAGAGAGGTTGAGCTCTTAAGGTGACACAGGAAGCAGAACTGGGAGATTTATATAAGCAACCCACTAAAGTCTTTATTATGGATTGTAAAATGAGAGGTTTCTGCAAAAGATCGGAAAAAGCTGAAACTTTTCCCTTAGGAGTACTCAGGGCCAGTAGCTGGACAAGATCAGATAGAAGAAAGGCCAAAATACAAACAGCAGCATATTTCCCTGGTACTCTGCTAATCTTTGTACCAGGCAATGTAACCTGCCCTTAATTATTCACTGCTACATATGCTCCAATTTGGAGACTTTCAAAAATATAGCGTTGGGACCACAGTACACAGAGGAGCCTTGACCTAGGCACTGCGGCTTTCACATATATTTGCAAATGTGTGCAACAAAAACCCTTTTAACATGAATTGTTGGCAGGGTCAGTTTGTTTTATTTTTGCAGACTAGCTGGTAAGAGTACTGGGAAATTATTGCTTGCTTGTGTACTGCTCCCCCTCTGCCAACAGCTGCGATCATTACCCGCCAATGAAGCCAACCTGAGTGGCTTCTGTACCATGTGATATCAACACTGTGATGACCAATCAGAGAAATCACAAAGGTAAACAGTGTAGTGTACACTGTGCAGCTGAAGGAGGTGCATGACTTATGGGTCTAGAATGGAGGCTATAGGGTGAGAGCTGAGTACTCAAATGCAGAGGCGGCAAACTACCAAAAGACCCAGCAAGATGAACAAACAGCCCTCCATTTATAAGTGGAGGCGCACGTTCATGTGGAAGGCTGAACAGAGAAAAAATGACCTCTTGCGTTGGGATCTGCAGCCTGACCAGAAGGTAAGCTGTGACTGCCTTCAAGGTACTACTGCTGTAGCAAAGAAGGGTGGTTACTTCACCTCGTCTACATGCCTGCTGTGTTGAGGCAGTAGCACACTCCAAGCGCCAGTGGCATTGCTAATGACAGTGTCCACGGCAGGCCCGAAGACATGACTTATTGTGAAAGGGAGGACAACATCACCATGTGAGTTATAAGCTTAGATGCTAGAAAAAGGCCATCACAGATAAAACGCAGGTCTCCAAAACACTCCATGACACAAGGGCTGGCCCTTATGATGAAATAATCCTCTTTTGGGATTTAATCCATTGTGACAAAGTTTGACAAATCAATGTCACGGGAACACAGAACAGGTCACTACTGTTCATTCAAAATGAGATCTAATGCAAACTCCTTAAAGATGAGAACACAATCAACTCATTTTGTTGCATGTTTGTTAAAGTGGATCACTTGTAAGAGGCCATCACAGCTAAAGCATTGTGTTGAAAACACTCTTAGATTAAACCCATTGTGACAGTTTGACAAACCTGTGTTACCGGCAACACAGGACAGAGAGTCACTCCCATTAATTTAAAATGAAAATCCAAGTCATATGCAGTTCACTCAAAATCTGTTTCACCAAGAGAAAACTGTGAGCACTCTGAACCAGAAATGGTAATAGGGGCCTCAGACACACTTTAAGATGGAGGACCAAGACTCTGCTGAGGATGGCACTGTGCGAGCACAATGTTAAAGCAAATGGGCACACACCAACAAAACGTGGACACAAAGGTTCTAGTGAACAGGGGGAGGAATTTACAGGAATCAATTCCTTATGGGGATACTGAGAAACCCCCCCTAAAACCAGTAGTGAAGTATAGGCTGAGGTCACGTTGCAGTGAGATGGGTCTGTCCTCTGTGTGTCTTTAAAAAGAAATACTGCACTGCATAGAAAAAAAACAATTAAGCCCAATGTGAGGCAAGGCTTTGCATAATCACAACCCCAAGCAGCTGGTACTAATGAGGGCTGCAGTGGGCAGCTAGAGCTTGTTTGGCTGCACTTCCCCTGTGGATCACAGAAGTGCAGTTTGTTCTGCACTCCTGTGACACATTTTCAGCAGACAGTGGGCTGAAGCTTGCCGTCGGATGATATCACTGAGCCGGTCCCGCCCCCTCCACAGCCCAGTGCTCCAGTAAGCGTTGGGGGGGGGGGGGGTTGGCAGAGAGTCACCAGCCTTCTGCTCACAGAGCTCTGAGAGCCGAGCAATTAGCAGTCTTTGATTGCTCGGTTCTCAGTCTTGGAGCCGGCGGGGGGCTGATGCTGCATGCATCCACCTAGGTAAGTATGATTCTTTAAAAAAAAAAATGCTGGACTTCTCTTTTAACACAACAGAAGCCTATTTTTTTTTTTAGATCCGTTTAGCCATTACTCACTTCTCACAGTGAATAATTGCTAATAATTATAAGCACAAAACGTAGCTTGACCATAAGGGAAAAAACACACAGATAAATGAAGGAAATACAAATCTGACAAGAAAATTAGGAGAACCTACCAATATGGATGATGTGACCCAATTTATCCAGCATGATATTGCCATTGTGTCTGTCTTTAATTTGCAGTAGGAAGAGCAGTAGGCTGTAGGCTGCCATGCTCCTGATGAAATTATACCGGGCCTATAAAAAGAGAACCAGGAAGAAATCTACATTACAAATTAGCAAAATCTGCAGTGTGGAAACCACAGGACCCAGATAAAAGTAAATACATTTGGGAAGAACACGGAAATCACATACACGTAGGTTTTTAGTTGATTCCTAACCCAGGACATTACTGTTGTACCAGTAATCCTAGCCGCTGCCTCAAATTCACATATACATAATCCCCAATAAATACAAAAAGTAAGACAGGGATTTCAGTTAGTATTTCTAATTATTTACTGCAGCTTCTACCCACTGACTTCACTATGCTTACAATAGGTATTTCATTGGTCAGCTAATAACTAGCTAATAGCTGTATAATACTTAAACCAGAAAAATTTAAATGGCAACCAGTGCAGTTAGAAGATATACAATTGAATGTATTTGAAACGTTAATGCACCACTTAACAGATTACCATAGCAAGATGATGCAGAAACAGTACCTTCTGAAATGCTAGGGTAGACTCATCCCCATACTGGCGAGTGAAGTAATCATACATGCCAAAATCTGTCTGACGGCCCAGCTGATCCCTTGAGGTGCAGTCTGGAATGCACTCAATAACCCCGCACTGCAATACAACAAAAAAGTGTGAGATTCATATATCTACATTGCTGCAATTCATGTTTGCCAACCACCTAGATGTCCCACAACAATAATAGAACATTGTAGTTTGGATGGATAGGTTGAACTTTTTGGTAAATGTACATGCTGTTGTTTTTGGAAAAAACACTGCACACCGACATCAAAATCTCATCCTAACTTTAGTGGGAGTTTAATTGGTTTAATTGGTCAGGATTACTTTACTGAGCAACTTGGACAGTTTGCAATCACTGAGGGGTTTATACAATTTCAACTGTATAGGGAAATTCTACAAGAAAATGTCAGGACCTTTGATCAAAGACTGAAAAGATTTGTCATATAACATAACAGCGATTTGGATGGCATTCTGTATTTTAGAATGTTCAAAATGCCAAATACAATTATGTACACTGGAATTACCTGTGCAGATGTGAACAATTACTAAAATACTTTGATCGCTGTTATTAAAAATAAATAAATGAACACTAAAAAAAAAATTGTGGGCAGTTTTGTTTTGTCTCAAGTAGATCAAAACTGAAGTAATTGTGAAGAGTTGAACTTGATGGACGCGCTTTATTTTCACAACAACTTCCTCAAACGTTAAGGTGCACCACTATCAAAACCTTTTCATCAAACCTGGTTTGACAAAACACGCTGGGCGGCGCTTTGGCCTATATATAATTTTTGCTCCGTAGAACGCACGCTCACACCCAGGGGAAGCAGGTGGGGGAGCGTTTTCCTACTATAGCAAAGCTGATCATTCTGGGTGCCTGGTGGGCATAACAAAAATGTGTGTGCATTATTGTTTTATGATCCTAAACAATGGTAAGCGATGGGTATCTTCTCTTTGTAATTCGAACACTGGCATTGTTCACTACCCAAGCTACCCTATCGGCAGCCCTAGAAGGACAAGCCCTTAGATCCCTTTCACACTGAGGCAGTTATCAGGCGTTTTAGCGCTAAAAATAGCGCCTGAAAACTGCCTCTCAAGCCACCCCGTGTGAAAGCCTGAGTGCTTTCACACTGGAGCTGTGCGCTTGCAGGACGGGAAAAAAAGTCATGCAAGCAGCATCTTTGGGGCGGTGTAGGAGCGGTGTGTATACACCGCTCTCACACCGCCCTTGCCCATTGCAATGAATGGGCACCCCTTTCAAAGCGCCTAAAAAGCACTTCAGGTGCGACTCATCACAGGTGCTTTTAACCCCTTTTTAACCCCTCCTTGGGGGTTAAAAGCGCCCCGCTACTGCCGGAAAAGCAGCACCAAACTATAACAGCGGTAAAGTGCTGCCAATATGAGCAGTGCTTTACCGCTAACGCCAGCACCGCACCAGTGTGAAAGTAGCCTAACTGAAAAATGCAGGTCACCATAATATGTGTGATTAAGCCATAAATGTTTTCCTCACTAAAGTCATGACAATATAAAATGTTGTTTATCTGCCAAATAAGACAGTCGTTATTTATTATCAATTAGATGAAGACCATATGACAATTTAGGAGTCATTCATGCAGAAGTCCATACAATTATACATTTTACTTAAAGCTATAACATTAGAACATGCATTAGGATTAATTTATATGGGATTATATTTACTGATTAATAATTTTTCTGTGGCCTTCATAAAAACAAGCTGTATTTTACAATATACGGTAGTTTAAAAACAACCAGCAAGAAAAAAAATTAAATCCACCAAACAGATCTCAACCTGGATCATCTACTCACACCAGGAGCTGTTGCCACCACTCTATATGGAAATACAAAGAGGTCGAGCCCAACAAGTTCGAAGATGTTCTTGAATAAATCTATGATCTGCAGAGCTAGCATGTCCTATGATAGGAGGAACAAGTCACAAAATGCCTTTCAAAAGAATAAAACAAAAATCTAAAAATCAATTTACACGCCTGCTGTAGCTTTATCTGCAAATTCTGTCTCAGAATTTATTTTGGTTTGCCTAAGCTGAGGACAGCAAGCACACAGTTGTGAATTACAGCTATACAACTTTTTAATATGCAGGGAATGAACCGTCTGTTACCTTATTAAAAAAATCTAGGTTACCCAAAGCTTATAATAGGATTTTTATAACAGCTTACCTGTAAAATCCTTTTCTTGGAGTACATCACGGGACACAGAGCGACATAGTCATTACTAATGGGTTATATAGATACCGTCAGGTGCTGGCACTGGCAACTTCCAAAACCGGAAGTACCCTCCCCTATATAAGCCCCTCCCATCCGGGAGCACCTCAGTTTTGTAGCAAAGCAATAAGTGTCCCCAAAGAGGGGCGGGAGCTCTGTGTCCCGTGATGTACTCCAAGAAAAGGATTTTACAGGTAAGCTGTTATAAAAATCCTATTTTCTTTCTCGTACATCACGGGACACAGAGCGACATAGTCATTACTAATGGGATGTCCTAAAGCAATGCCAAATGAGGGGGGGGATACACCATATATAAGCTGAGCGCTATCAGACATAAGGATCTTTTGCGGCCTGCAACACACTGCGCCCAAAGGCGACATCCTCCTGACTTCTAACGTCCACCTGGTAGAACCTAGTAAACGTGTGTACTGAAGACCATGTTGCGGCCTTACAGATTTTAGCCAGGGAGGCCTGGTGATGCACTGCCCATGAAGTTCCAACTGCTCTCGTGGAGTGCGCTCTAACTTTGAACGGAGGCGGTCTCCTTCTCAAGCCATAAGCTTGCATAATGACCTGTCGAATCCACTTGGCTAAAGTAGATTTTGACGCTGCCTGACCCTTTCTGGGGCCTTCCGGCAGAATAAACAAAGTATCCGTTCTGCGAATCTGAGCAGTGGCTTTTAGATAAGCTTTAACTGCTCTTACTACATCCAAAGAATGCAATAACTTTTCCTCTACCGAAGTAGGTTTGGGGAAAAAAGAAGGAAGAACCACATCTTGGTTCAAATGAAACCTCGATACCACCTTAGGAAGAAAGGCTGGATGAGGACGTAACACTACTCTGTCCTTATGGATAACCAGATATGGCTCCTTACAGGACATAGCTGCTAATTCTGATACTCTTTTAGCCGAACAAATGGCTACTAGAAAAATCAATTTCCTGGTGAGAAGCACCAAGGAAATATGCTGTAATGGTTCAAATGGTTGTTTCTGTAGAACCGACAGAACCAAGTTTAGATCCCATGGACATATGGGAATATTAACCGGAGGACTAATACGCATCACTCCTTGTATAAAGGCTTTGACTAGTGAATGCGAAGCCAAGGGCCTTTGAAAAAATATTGACAAGGCCGAAATCTGACCCTTGATAGTACTCAAGGCAAGCTTCCTATCTACAGCCCACTGTAGGAAGTCCAGAATCCTACCTATTACGTACTTATGTGGATGCCATTTCTTGGCCTCACACCACGCGATGTACGCCTTCCAGATTCTATAGTAGATCTGCCTGGATACCGGCTTCCTGGCATTGATCATGGTAGATACCACAGCATTAGAGAGCCCTCTCTTTTTTAGAATGTGGGCTTCAATAGCCAGGCCGTCAAACCTAGGGCTGGTAAGGAAGGGTGGTATATCGGTCCTTGCGAAAGCAGGTCCAGACGACGTGGGAGAGTCCAAGGACTCCCCACTGAAATTTTACAATCTCCGTGTACCACGCTCTTCGGGGCCACGCTGGAGCCACCGGAATCACTGGTTTCTTTTCTACCCTGATTCTGCGGAGTAATCGAGGTAACCATTGTGGCGGTGTGAATGCATATATCAGCTTGAACTGATCCCAAGGGAACACTAGGGCATCCGAGCCGTAAGCTAGGGGATCCCTTGTCCGAGAGACAAACCTGTCCCCCTTTGCGTTGAATCTGGATGCTAGAAGATCTACATCCGATGTTCCCCACCGCTGACATATTGTCCAGAAAACCTCGGGGTGAAGGGACCCTTCCTCTGGGCCTAATTGCTGGCGACTTAGAAAGTCCGCCTTCCAATTCTCCACTCCTGGAATGAATACCGCAGATATGGCTGGGACATATTTTTCTGCCCATTTCAGGATGTAATTTACTTCCCTCTGGGCTGCACGACTCCTGGTGCCCCCCTGATGATTGATATATGCCACTGCTGTGGCATTGTCTGATTGAATTCTGACAGGGGACCCTTGGAGTTTGGATGTCCATGCTACTAGGGCATACCGGGCTGCTCGTATCTCTAAGAGATTGATGGGCAGGGCCTTTTCTGCATCCGACCATCTGCCCTGGAGAGACTATTGCTCCAGTACTGCTCCCCAGCCTATAAGGCTGGCATCTGTAGTGACCACCTTCCAAGAAATCGGACTGAAGGATTTCCTTTTTTCCAGATTCTGGGGAACCAACCACCAACGGAGGCTCTTGCGAACGGAAGGGGACAAGGACATTGTAAGTCTAGGGCCTGAATTTTTTTGTTCCAGGCTGACAGTATGGCCCCTTGCAAATTCCTTGAATGGAATTGACCGTAGGGTACTGCTTCGAATGATGCCACCATTTTTCCCAGCAGCCTCATATACAGGCGTATGGACGGCTGTCTTTTTTGTACCCACTAAGTGGATCAAATCTTTCAAAGACAACACCTTTCCTCGAGGCAAGAATATTTTTCTCTGGCCTGAATCCAACCTTAGCCCCAAGTATTCCAGACTTTTGACTGGTTTTTAGGGCTGACTTGTCTCGGTTGATAATCCAACCGTGAGATTCCAGATACTTGATCGTCTTGTGAACGACCACGTCTAGTTTTTTCACTGAGTGGTCTATCAGCAACAAGTCATCCAGATATGCCATTATCATTACACCTTGTGTTCTTAGATTGGCCAATAAAGGGCCAGAATTTTTGTAAACACTTGTGGTGCTGTGGCCAAACCGAAGGGTAAGGCTCTGAACTGAAAATGGCGCCCTTCTACTGCAAAGCGTAGAAATTTTTGGTGGACTGGAAAGATGGGAATGTGCAAATAAGCATCTTTGATGTCGATCGTGGCTAACCAATCCTCCCCTTGTAGGGCAGTGGCCACCGATCGGATCGACTCCATCGGAAAGACCTGATATACAGGAATTTGTATAGCCCTTTTAGAATTAATATGGGCCTCCCGTCCGCGTTTGCTTCGGGACTGTAAAGAGGTTTGAGTAAAACCCGAACCCTCATTCTTCCAGGGGAACCTCCATAATTACTCCTTGGAGCAATAGTTGTTCTAGTGCCAACAGGAGGGACTCTCTCTTCCGGGGATCCCTTGGCACGTTTGACCTCAAAAATGGGAAGGAGGAGAGTCTTTTAACTCCAAACTGTATCCCAAACCTACTGCGGAGAGCACCTATCTGTCTTGATCGTGTCCCGCCAGGTCTCTTGCGAACAACTGGAGTCCTCCCCCCACCCGACTGAGTGGGGGCTTCAATGAATTTAACTTTGGGGGAGGTTTTGTACCTCCCCTGACCCAGGGTTTCTCATTACCCTGCTACTGTCCCTGTTTTTTACCCCCGGGATTTGACCGAGGAGGCCGTCGGAACTGTTACACAGCCGATGCCCCAGGGACTGGAGAAGCAGGCCTCTTAAAGAGGGACCTCTAACTCTGCTTTTAACCGGCAAGAGCGTATTTTTACCGCTGGAAATTTTCTGGATATATTTGTCCAGGTTTTCCCTGAATAAGCGTTCACCATGAAATGGGACGCTAACCAGCCATTCTTTACAGGGAGCTTCAGCAGTCCAGTTTTTGAGCCATAGGAGCCTACGCATATGTACTATAGACAGCGTAAGGCGGGAGGCCTGATGGACTGAATCCTCTATGGCGTCAACCGCAAAGCCTAAGGCTCTAGGTAGATCAGCTAGGGCAAAGCCTGCTGATCTGTCAAGTCCCTCAAGACCTGTTTCAACTGATCCTTCACTGCTTAGCAGACCCCAATAGCTGCTACTGCTGGTTGTATCACCAAGCAGATTTTCATAAGGACTCCAATCTTTTATTTATTGGGTTCTTGAACATTTGGACATTATCCACTGGACATGTCAGTGATTTATACATACAAGAGATGGCTGCGTCCACTGTAGGGACCTTCCATTTTTTTTTTTTTTTTTGATGAACTTATCCTCCATGGGATAGACCACCGGAAATCTCTTGGGGGAATAAATATTTTCTCAGGACGTTCCCAATCCTGGTAAATGAGCCCTTTCAGTAAAGGGTGAAGTGGAAAAGAACAAACAGTCTGGGGGCTTCTAGCGACCCCAACGAGGATACAGTAGTGGTTGATGGTTCCGCAAGGTGCATTTTTAAATGCTGATCGGACCATGTTAGTCAGAGACTGAACCCATAATCTTTCAGCTTGAGATGCTGAGAAAAGGTTCCCCCACTGTTGATTCCTCTATAACAGAATCAACCTCATCCTGATCCCCTTCAGGCAGGTCGATCCCTGTATGGGACTGTTGCTCTGCTAACAGGCACTCTGAAGGAGGAGACGGAGATCGGGCGTGCTTTCCCTGACAGGGAGGCAGCGATAAATGTTGACAATCTCTCTCTAATCCTCCCAGAGCTGAGGAAAAAACCTCCTCTGTTACATACACAGGAGCAGGTGACTGAGGACAGCCACAGTACCAAGTACCCCTGCGGGGTCTCTACGGTCACTTACCTCTGAACTTCAGGGGAGACTGGTGCAGCAGGAGTATGCCCAAGATCCTCCGAGCCCGATGAGACCCCCTTCGCTTCCTGGAAGATTCAGTTCCGGAGCTTCTGGACGGCATATTCCTAAGCCTAAAGCTGAGGTATTCCAGCCGTAATACACCACTTTTACTGAGAATAGTCTAGCACAATTGCTGCTATATCACAGTTGGTGTCTACTAATGTGCCTTTCTAGGGGATGCCTGTATCAACCGCTTGCTGTATGCCTTTAAATGTTGCCAGCTCTGTCTCTGTACTTCATAGCCAGCTCACTACAATATTGTGTTTTTTTTTTAAAACTGCTGGGACGCCCGCACATGCGCAGAAGCGCTGCGGCGCGCACAGAGCGTCATCCCCCAGGCTCCGCCCCCTTTCCCGGCTCACCTCTATATATAGAGGCGCGCGCACGCGCGCGGGCACGTGCGCCTTCGGCGCTAATTTCAAATATGGTAACAAGGGACAGGAGCCAGGGCCCCTCTTTGCCGCAGGCCGGGGGATGGACAAGCACTGCAACATGGCAGAGGAAGCAGTTTCCTATAAGAGAACTCACCATCTGCCTGGACTTTGCTCTACTGAGAAGAAGCTAGTCCACATGACAAGAAAACATTCCACAGCGGCCTCTAGTGGACAAACACAAGTACCGCAGTCTAATATATTAAATATATATATAACATTTTTTTTTTCTTTTTTTTCTTGACCACCATTAAAAATTATTACATTTTTTTAGTAGTTACAGGCATGCACAGAATTTTGCGGGAATACCATTAGGTAACAGACAGAAAGACAAATTAGGCTTGGGGGTCCCCCAATAGAACCAAGTTCCTGGGGGCCCCCACTTACCTGTTCCCCGCCGCAGGACTTTGTTTGGTCCACAAAAGCCCAAACTTCACCTATCACGGCAGGCATTGTAATCAAACCTTCAGGGACCGGGTTCCCAAGGATTCCACTCCCCTGGACCTGTATAGCACCCTGCACAGAAAACATCTTGGTCGTGGGTATGACCAGAGCTCTGGATCCCAGGGTCCAGCTCTCCTAAGAGAAGCATTACAGGCAAAACCTTGCTCTTCTCTGCAAGGCCCGGGTACCGACCGTTTAGCTATGAAGCTTTTTTGGTCGGATCCGGAATAGCTTACTGAGGCCCAAAAGAACCTGTACGCAAGCTCAGTGAAAAACACATGTTTCTTCTTGGCCAACACCTTAGACACTGGCAAAAAACTGAGGTGCTCCCGGATGGGAGGGGCTTATATAGGGGAGGGTACTTCCGGTTTTGGAAGTTGCCAGTGCCAGCACCTGACAGTATCTATATAACCCATTAGTAATGACTATGTCGCTCTGTGTCCCGTGATGTACGAGAAAGAAATTATGTTTTTGGTAGATGCTGGAAATTTAAACCACCAGTTTCATGTACCTCTCATTAGTGAGATATCTGAGCTCAATCAAGTGGCCAAGAGCAAATTTCTGCAAAGCATAGGCTGTAGCCTATGATAACAGGGTCGCCAGGGGTGGCACAGCTACCCAAACTCAGTGTTGCTTTGAGTTGGGGATGCATTAATTAAAACATTTATTTTACAGTTGCTCCAAGCTGCACTTACCCATAGTGGGCCCCAATGCCCTGACCTAGCAGCTCTGGCAAGGCTTATACTTTATTTCACCCAGTCTGCTAATATCTCCCCCCCTTCACAAATCCAATTGCCCCTCTGTTATTCCAATGGGAAGTCTGTACACCACTGGGTCATCCCCTAGGTCTGTTAAGACACTATCAATACTCCTATTCTAACAAATCTTTTATACTCACTTGTCTGCAGTCATCACCAACTTTAAATATGGCTGCCTGCCAGCAAACTTTTTTATCACCACCTTCCTCTTCACTTTCATCTATGGAGTCAGAGCGGCAGCGAAGGCCTTAGAAAGAAAGAGGGTGCAGCATGCATAAGTAGAAGTGTAAGAGGTCTAAACAGGTGACTGTAGTAATGGACACCTACCTTCTTTCTCCAGCTCACTCACTCCACATCTCTTCACTTTGAACTTTGCCAGATATGGCGCTTTCGCCGCACTGCAAATACATGGCAAAGGTATTTTGTAAAAATATATATAATTTTTTTTGGAGGGGACAAATGTCTAGCCTATTTAACGTCATTTTACATATACATGAAAAACTAATTAGCATGATGTAAGTATTGTGTGTGTGTGTGTTAATGTTTTAAAAACCTAGTCCCTATGTGTAATTTGTATTCTTTATGTACGACATGGGGCAGCCATATTAGTTCTTGGTAAGCTGGCTGTAGATTGATTGAAATTTGCTTCCTGCTCACCGGAAGTCAAACGCTTGATTGACTTCTGTCAAAGGAACATACTGGAAATATATTTTTTCGATCAGCAGCTGCAGCCACTGATTGGTGTAGTCTGACATCAGCTCGTCCTGTTGTCAAAATACAATGTCCCAACAGGGGGGGGGGGGGGGGATTTCCTTTATCGACCTCCTTTGTGTGGATAGAGGAATTACATTTTTTTTTTTTATTCAGCCCAAAAAAAAACTTTGCTTTTAAGGCCAGCTTTAGTCAGCCAATTCATTAAAAACAATGTACTCCCTACTGGGCTGATGTCTTATCTCAAGAGCTAACCTCCCCTTCCTCTATCACGAATATAGAAATCTCTAAATTTCATAAAGTAAAAAAGTAAAGTGCAATAATAACACAAAATATTAGCACCTTGAAAATAACTTATACATGTTACAGAGCTGACTAATATCTACAAATTCTCACTAAGGGAAGGCACATACCAGTCATTTGTAAGCCAGTGAATTAAAGCCCAAAAGTAATACAATGCCATTCATAGCAGATTGTGACGGCTAGAAATCATAGCAACCTATGTCACACTCAGTTAAATGCTGCTGTATTCAAAATACATAACATGACCCTCACCAGAGATGGATTAAGGCAGAATGGGGCTCTTAAATTAATTGTAAACTCATGTTTAAAAAAAAAAAAAAGAAACAGTTTTATACTTGCCTGCTCTGTGCCATGGAATGGCACAGAGCAGTCCAGAACCTCCTCTTCTCGGGTTCCCCGACGACATTCCTGGTTCCTCTTCTTCTTCTTAATGTGCCACCATAGGAAACTGATTTCTATGGCAGTGCTTCTCAACTCCAGTCCTCAAGGCGCCCCAACAAGTCATGTTTTCCCATAAACAGCTGTAGTAATTACTAAGGCAGCGAAACTGATCAAATCACCTGTGCAAAATAATGGTAAGCCTGAAAACATGACCTGTTGGGGCGCCTTTATGACTGGAGTTGAGAAACACTGTTCTATGTTGGCACACCTAAAGGCTAGATCTCAAGCTGCGTCGCTAGACACAGACAGCGAAGCTTGGCTCATCCCCTGCTAGCTTGTCCCAGGATTTGACTAACAGCAGTGGAGGCCAATGGCTCCTGCTGCCTCAGCAGAGCCGCTACAGATGGGCACAGCCCTGGATCAAGTGAGGACTCCGGTAAGTATTAGGGGGTTGACACTTTTACTAAAACATTTTTACCTTAATGCAAGTAATGCCTTAAAGTCATTGTTATTTTTTTTTTAAAAACAAGACTTTACAAACATGGTATACTTCTGAATATAAAAAAACCTTGCGAGCTGCCAGATATTCACTTTAAATAACATTAATATAGATATCTGCAGTAATTTCAGCTGCTGGCACTAATCACACTCCCATACATATGTGCTCAATAGTGAATAATACAGAACAATGTTCCACGTTGTACACTTAAAGTGGATGTAAACCTTCCATACACCCAGTGAAGTGAACAGCCTCTGGATGATACACTGAGATGAAACAAATCTCCCTACATAAGTTTTACATCCATCTGCTGTCTTCACATTTATATACCGTTTAGAAATTTCAGATCTGTTAGGAAATTTTCTCTTCCTGTTTAGTTTAACACAGAGTGTGATGTCTGGGCATACAGCCGAGATAGCTAAAATTGCTGATTGGACGAAAGGCACACACCCCCTTTCATCATAGGCAGAGACTCTCAAAGGTGTTTTGTACCAGGGCCAGCTGCCTGCTTATCTATTTATAGCAACCTCCCCGGACAGAAATTTCAGGCTGCTTTTATCTGATGTGTCAGAGAATTTGTCAGTAGTTATGTGGCAGTTATCTGGCAGATAATAGAGGAACGGGTCAGGAGAGAGCTATGGGACTTAGCTCTTTGAAGAGGGATAACAAAACATATGTGGCCAGCTCAAATTTCATGAATTGGGTTTACATCCACTTTAAACACTTACCCATAGTGGGCCCCAATGCCCTGACCAGCCACCGTCATTATACTGTGGTAGGTTGGCAAGATCCCGCGAACCGTCGTAGCTGTACGTCGGTCCCTTTAAGCTGGATAGCAGGCGTGCTTGCCCGCTGCATCGCAGACGATGCTCGTGACTGGCGGTCCCGATGACCGCCGGCCGCAAGCAGAGAGGCAGAACAGGGACGTACGTGTGTGTGTGTGTGTAAACACACAAATCCCTGTTCTGTGAAAAGAGACAGATCGTGAGTTCCTAATAGCTAGGAACCACGATCTGTCATTCCTTCTACTCAGTCCCCTTCCCCCACAGTTAGAACACACAGCCAGGGAACACAATTAACCCCTTGATCACCCCCTAGTGTTAACCCTTTTCCTGCCAGTGACATTTTTAAAGTAATCAGCGCATTTTTATAGCATTGATCGCTGTATAGATGCCAATGGTCCCAAAAATGTGTCAAAAGTGTCCAATGTGTCTGCCATAATGTCGCAGTCCCGATAAAAATCGCAGATAGCCTCCATTACTAGTAAAAAAAAATAATAATAAAAATGCCATAAATCTATCCCCTATTTTGTAGACGCTATAACTTTTGCGCAAACCAAATATACGCTTATTGCGATTTTTTATTACCAAAAATATCTAGAAAAATACATATATAGGCCTAAACTGAGAAAAAAATTTGCTTTTTTGAAAAAAAATTGGGATATTTATTATAGCAAAAAGTAAAAAAGCGTTTTTTTCAATATTTTCGCTATTTTTTTGTTTATAGCGCAAAAAAGAAAAAAACGCAGAGATGATCAAATACCACCAAAAGAAAGCTCTATTTGTGGGGAAATGTTGTTTGGGTGCAGCGTCGCACGACCGCGAAATTGTCAGTTATAGTGAAGCAGTGCAGAATTGCAAAAAATGAGCAGTCAATTCTTCTGGGGCTGAAGTGGTTAAAAGAAATCCTGTAGTGCAACAAATATATATACATCCAATGCAAATTTAAATCAATATAGTGAATAATACATTCTATTAGTAAAGTGCTGATGTGCTAGTGATATAAATGATGATTTCTTATTTAAGTGTAGTAAACGTAATCACAAATTTTTCATGTAGCTGAAACTTTGTGATCCTTATAAATATTTTTTCTGTAGTGGAAACTCTGTGATGGTGCTCCAAACATAATCCAAACATCCCATCATACTCGTGCCCCCCCCCCCCCCTTGTGGTTCTCCTCACCTCAGGGAGTGTGACCGCACACTTAAGTTTGGTCTAACAACGCAGTCGAACTACCTCTGGGTTCTATGATATATAGGCTCTGCAGGATCCTGGGTTATTCAGTGATGTGATCCTCGGTACATATGTAGCGGACCCCCAAATTTGGGGTCGCTATGCCTGAAATTTAGAGGGTCGCCTGAGCTATAGTTTGGCTCAGGCTGTTGAATTTCCTTAAATTGGACTCTGCTCTGCTGTGGTGTTGCCTGGGTGTATAGTTTGCCTTTGACCTATAGGTGGCATTGTTGCCCAGGTCTCGGGTCGAACCACAGGTGGCATTGTGGTGTGATTGGGTGTCCTCTCTCGGCGTCTGTACAGTTGGCGTGGTCTACCTGCTGTGCATGCCGGGAGAGGGTACTTAAGGGGCAGCCACCATTGGGGTCGGGGTCTTCTTATTCATCCTCTGCACTTACCCCACCTTCGGTGGCCCTCATGGCCAGGGGTGCGTGTGAATGTGCTGGGTCCCGGGCACCTTTAGCCCGTGGCCCCATTGTTCCAGGTAGGCCCAGTACCTTTAACTGAGGCCTACAACCAAGCAACGGAATCTCAGGGTGCCCGTGGGAGGGTGACCCGCTCTGAAGGAGAGGCAACCGGGGGAGGACCTTTCTAAGGGGATTGGTGAAGGATGTCGCCGTCTCGGGAGAGGCCTAGTTACCCGTCAGAGGGAAGGATTCTGTGGTAAACCTTAAGCTCTTGTAACGTGCCCCATTGGCACCTATGGTCTCTAGTTACAAGTGCTCGAAAGTTCGGGACTTAGGAGCTAAAAAGGTTCTGTGGCAGAGGACCTTCCTAATGCGTCTCTAGGAGAAACAAAGCTAAAGTAATTGTTCGTGCTTCACTCCGGCTGCTAGGACCGCGAGAGGGAACTATCCGGGTGAGCAAAACCCACTCAGGCTTGAGTGGCGACGAGGGTAAATAAGTGCCGCGTGCCTGAACCTGCCTCCCTATCCAACTCTATCTCTATCTTCAACTTTCCTACGAAGTTACTAGCAAAGAGAAAATAAACTCATCTGTTGGAGTTTAACACTATTTGGACATTGGCCTTCTTTATTAGAGAAAATAGACTTTTCCCTACACTCTAGGGACGAGAACCAGCGGAAGGAGGTAACTCGCTGCAAGACCCAAAAAACTGTTAACACCGCTCACCCTCTACAAAATGGAGGAAACTAGGCATGTGGCATAGTGTGTCCTATCCTGCAAGTGGAGGTAAGCAGGACAGGGATCTGTGTGCTACACATATATGAAAAGATAAGGCTGGATAGTGCTTTATTGTTTTAAACAAATTTATTAAAATATAATCATCCAGGGTACTCGCACACTGTGGATGCTTCAGCGCACCACTCTATATCTGACAGAGATAATAAAAATCCAATAAGATCGTAATGTCCCTCCGCTCCTCCACAGCTGCTCGTGTTGGCGTTGGAGTTGCTTCCTACATCGTCCTGTTCTCTCCCCAATTGTTTCCCCCTGAGGAAGATACGTCATCGCTGTGTCAACACGCGTTGGGGAGGGTACATGACGGTGTAGGAAGCAACTCCCACGCTAACACGAGCAGCTGCGGAGGGACATACAAACCTTATTGGATTTTTATTATCTCTGTCAGATATAGAGTGGTGCGCTGAAGCACCCACAGTGTGTGAGTACCCTGGATGATTATATTTTAATAAATTCGTTTAAAACGATAAAGCACTATCCAGCCTTATCTTTTTATATATGTACTGAGGATCACATCAATGAATAACCCAGGATCTTCTTGCAGAGGCTATATATCATAGAACCCAGAGGTGGTTCGACTGCGTTGTTGGACCAAACTTAAGTGTGCGGTCACACGCCGTGAGGTTAGGAGAACCACAAAGGGGGGGGGGGGGGGGGCACGAGGATGGTAGGTATGTTTGGATTACGTTTGGAGCATCATCACAAAGTTTCCACTACAAAAAAAATACTTCTAAGGATCACAAAGTTCCAACTACATGGAAAAAATTTTAAGGACTTTTTTTAATAATTTGTGTTTACTACACTTAAATTATTCAGAAATGATCATTTATATCACTAGCACGTCAGCACTTTATTAATAAAATGCATTATTCACTATGTTGATTTCAATTTGCATTGGATGTATATATATTTGTTGCACTACAGGATTTATCTAAGTGTACAGCGCGGCACATTGGTCTGTATTTAACAGCCTGGATCCTCCTCTTCTTGGGTGCCTCTTCGCTACTCCTGGCCCCTCCCTCCTGTCGAGTGCCCCCACAGCAAGCAGCTTGCTATAGAGGCACCCGAGCCGAGTCACAGCTCCGTGTGTCCATTCAGACACGGAGCCCCGCCCCCTCTCTCCCGCGATTGGCTGACTTGATTGACAGCCGCACGAGCCAATGGCACCGCTGCTGTCTCAGTCAATCAGAAGGAGAGTCCCGGACGGCTAAGACACTCGTGGACATCACTGGAGAGAGATGGAGCTCATGTAAGTAATTAGGGGGTGCTGGGGGGGCCGCTACACACAGAAAGTTTTTTATCTTAATGCATTACGATAAAAAAACCTTCTGCCTTTACAACTCCTTTAAGGTAAAAAATGTTTAGGCTTTAAACCTACTTTAAGCAATGTAGTAGCCCCCTTCCTTGCCACTGACAATGACTGGAATAGGCACAGCAAAGCTGCACCACCTATTTTTATTTACTGGCATGCCCTATCACCAACTGCTCACAAGTACATATTCCCTTGTGAAGTGAAGGGCAGGTGCACAGTTTTTTACCACTTTGGTTAGCCCTAGCCCAGTAGTTGTCAACGAATGAGCTAAATGGGGCCTTAAATGCAGCCCCTGGCATCACATAATGTTAACTATATGTAATGCTTGAAAGGACTGTCAGAAACTGCAGACCTAATAGCAAAAATGAGGGTCAGAGAGTGTGGACATGCTACATTTTTGGCTAGGGAAATGCTGCAGAAGACAATAAAAACTGGGAACATCTTACTTGAGACTAGAAGAGATCAATGCTATTACCAGCCCTCAAAAATTCCACTCGCCTGCTCGCATTTTGCGAGTGTATTTTGAGGGCTGGGCGAGTGTGGGCTGCCTGGGAGCAGGGGGGGCGATCGTGGGGCAAGAGAGAGGAGAGGAGAGCTGCTGCCGCCGCATTGATCAGTGCGCGGGGAACATAACAGCTTTCATTTCAATAGCTGTGTGTTCCCCGCCCCGCGTCTTCATATAAAGCCCCTCCCCCTTGTCCGGGAACTTTAATAGACAGATCACCCGCCCCAGGATTGGGCAGGTGATCTGTCTATCAAAGTGCCCGACAAGGGGGAGGGGCTTTATATGAAGACGCGGGGCGGGGAACACACAGCTATTGAAATGAAAGCTGTTATGTTCCCCACGCGCTGATCAACCAGACAGCGGCGGTGGTGGTGGCAGGGGGGGCTCTCTCTTTCCCTACACTGGCGGACACGGACAGGCTGCACTGGCGGACACGGACAGGCTGCACTGGCGGACACGGACAGGCTGCACTGGCGGACACGGACAGGCTGCAGTTTTGGTTTGGATAAAGTTGTTGTTCATATTTATTTTTTATAACTTAATTCTGCATAAACAATTTAAGTGTCATTTCATTCGATAATTTGAGGGCGTGTTTAGGGGTGGGATTAGGGGTGGGGCATGGTAGGGGTTGGGCCCGGCAACTGGTGGCGAGTAACCCTTGAGGTCTGGCTAGTAGCTAAGGATTTGAAATTTTGAGCCCTGCTATTACCCTAATCAATGTTCCCAATACAGACTGCTGAGGTCCGAGGGCTGCACATCTTATACCAAAGAATTGCATGTGGCTCTCAGGCCACAGGTTGGGGACCAGGGCGAGTCGAGAAGAACAAAACCAGTAAAATAAAATAACTCAAACGTTGTGGTCATTTTTATGTTACGTGCAACATATATATATATATATATATATATATATATATATATATATATACACATACATACATACATATACACACACACACACACACACACACACACACTATGATCATCCTAATGTAAATGATTTTTTCTATAAAAAACACAGCCATATTTGTTTGTTATGCAGCATAAGCAAGGCCTGATTAGTAGAGATGCATCTTAAAGTTCCATTCTTACAAAGCAAGTTTACTGACAGAAACAGAGTTTGTTTATCCCCACTAAAGGTTACCTTTTAGGATAGAAACATGCTCAGGGATTGTCACTTTTATCATTGCTTCGCTAAGCAATAAGTGACTAGTCTGGAACAAGCATGCAATCAGTAAGAAGTAAAATATTTATTCTAGATTAGTGACTCATGAGTAGTTGGGAAAGCCCAAGAATGAAAGCCTCAAAATGTTCACCTTTAAAAACAAGTCAGCAATGGCAGCACCAATAACCCAATTTCATGACATTCAGATGACCACTAGAGGGAGCATTTAAATGTCTGTACATTAAATGACCAAAATAGGGAACAGATTACTAAAAAAGCCAAAATCACATCACAAACTATTTTCAGGTCAATATACAACTCAAATTTTTCACTTTTATACACTATAGCTTCTCTTTTTACCACCTGGATATAACAATGTATTTTTTAAAGTCAATGCATTAAAATACCGTACGCATATTTATACTTTTTTCAAAATGATAAAAAAAATTAAAAAAAATATTTTCTACATATATCACCTCTGCATGGGAGTTCCAGATTTGTAATCAATATCCAAAACGATGGCCTCTGGATTACTAGGCAGATAACATCCTAAAAATTGAAGCAAATGAAGATCATGCACCACAAAGAGTTGTACTGCTTTTAAGCACATATAGGAATGTTTTAAAATAGTGCATCAAAAAAATAGGATTTTTATAACAGCTTACCTGTAAAATCCTTTTCTTGGAGTACATCACGGGACACAGAGCGGCATAGTCATTACTATGTGGGTTATATAGTTTACCTTCAGGTGCTGGCACTGGCAACTTCCAAACCGGAAGTACCCTCCCCTATATAAGCCCCTCCCACCCGGGAGCACCTCAGTTTTGTAGCAAAGCAATAAGTGTCCCCAAAAGAGGGGTGGGAGCTCTGTGTCCCGTGATGTACTCCAAGAAAAGGATTTTACAGGTAAGCTGTTATAAAAATCCTATTTTCTTTCTCGTACATCACAGGACACAGAGCGGCAAAGTCATTACTATGTGGGATGTCCTAAAGCAATGCCCAATGGGGGGGGGGGGGGTACACCATACATAAGCTGAGCGCTATCAGACATGAGGATCTTTTGCGGCCTGCAACACACTGCGCCCAAAGGCGACATCCTCCTGACTTCGAACGTCCACCTGGTAGAACCTAGTAAACGTGTGTACTGAAGACCATGTTGCGGCCTTACAGATTTGAGCCAGGGAGGCCTGGTGATGCACTGCCCATGAAGTTCCAACTGCTCTCGTGGAGTGCGCCCTAACTTTGAACGGAGGCGGTCTCTTTCTCAAGCCATAGGCTTGCATTATGACCTGTCGAATCCACTTGGCTAAAGTAGATTTTGACGCTGCCTGACCCTTTCTGGGGCCTTCCGGCAGAATAAACAAAGTATCCGTTCTGCGAATCTGAGCAGTGGCTTTTAGATAAGCTTTAACTGCTCTTACTACATCCAAAGAATGTAATAATTTTTCCTCTACTGAACTAGGTTTGGGGAAAAAAGAAGGAAGAACCACATCTTGGTTCAAATGAAACCTCGATACCACCTTAGGAAGAAAGGCTGGATGAGGACGTAACACTACTCTGTCCTTATGGATAACCAGATATGGCTCCCTACAGGACATAGCGGCTAATTCCGACACTCTTTTAGCCGAACAAATGGCTACTAGAAAAATCAATTTCCTGGTGAGAAGAACCAGGGAAATATGCAGTAATGGTTCAAATGGTTGTTTCTGTAGAACCGACAGAACCAGGTTTAAGTCCCATGGACATATGGGAATATTAACCGGAGGGCTAATACGCATCACTCCTTGTATAAAGGCTTTGACTAGTGAATGCGAAGCCAAGGGCCTCTGAAAAAATATTGACAAGGCCGAAATCTGACCCTTGATAGTACTCAAGGCAAGCTTCCTATCTACAGCCCACTGTAGGAAGTCCAGAATCCTACCTATTACGTACTTACGTGGATGCCATTTCTTGGCCTCACACCAGGCGATGTACGCCTTCCAGATTCTATTGTAGATCTGCCTGGATACCGACTTCCTGGCATTGATCATGGTAGATACCACAGGATTAGAGAGACCTCTCTTTTTTAGAATGTGGGCTTCAATAGCCAGGCCGTCAAACCTAGGGCTGGTAAGGAAGGGTGGTATATCAGTCCTTCTGAAAGCAGGTCCGGACGATGTGGGAGGGTCCAAGGACTCCCCACAGACATTTTTACAATCTCCGCGTACCATGCTCTTCGGGGCCACGCTGGAGCCACCAGAATCACTGGTTTCTTTTCTACCCTGATTCTGCGGAGTAATCGAGGTAACAATTGTGGCGGTGGGAATGCATATATCAGCTTGAACTGATCCCAAGGGAACACTAGGGCATCCGAGCCGCAAGCTAGGGGATCCCTTGTCCAAGAGACAAACCTGTCCACCTTTGCGTTGAATCTGGATGCTAGCAGATCTACATCCGGTGTTCCCCACCGCTGACATATTGTCCGGAAAACCTCGGGGTGAAGGGACCATTCCCCTGGGCATAATTGTTGGCGACTTAGAAAGTCCGCCTTCCAATTCTCCACTCCTGGAATGAATACCGCGGATATGGCTGGGACATATCTTTCTGCCCATTTCAGGATGCAATTTACTTCCCTCTTGGCTGCACGACTCCTGGTGCCACCCTGATGATTGATATATGCCACTGCCGTGGCATTGTCCGATTGGATTCTGACAGGGGACCCTTGGAGTTTGGATGTCCATGCTACTAGGGCATACCGGGCTGCTCGTATCTCTAAGAGATTGATGGGCAGGGCCTTTTCTGCATCCGACCATCTGCCCTGGAGAGACCATTGCTCCAGTACTGCCCCCCAGCCTATAAGGCTGGCATCTGTAGTGACCACCTTCCAAGAAATCGGACTGAAGGATTTCCCTTTTTCCAGATTCTGGGGAACCAACCACCAATGGAGGCTCTTGCGAACGGAAGGGGACAAGGGCATTGGTAAGTCTAGGGCCTGAACTCTTTTGTTCCAGGCTGACAGTATAGCCCTTTGCAAATTCCTTGAATGGAATTGACCGTAGGGTACTGTTTCGAATGATGCCACCATTTTTCCCAGCAGCCTCATGCACAGGCGCATGGATGGCTGTCTTTTTGTACCCACTAGGTGGATCAAATCTCTCAAAGACGACACCTTTTCTTGAGGCAAGAAAATTTTTCTCTGGTCTGAATCCAGCCTTAGCCCCAAGTATTCCAGACTTTTGACTGGTTTTAGGGCTGACTTGTCTCGGTTGATAATCCAACCGTGAGATTCCAGATACTCGATTGTCTCGTGAACAACCACTTCTAGTTTTTCCACTGAGTGGTCTATCAGCAACAAGTCGTCTAGATATGCCATTATCGTTACACCTCGTGTTCTTAAATTGGCCAATAATGGGGCCAGAATTTTTGTGAACACGCGTGGTGCTGTGGCCAGACCGAAGGGTAAGGCTCTGAACTGAAAATGGCGCCCTTCTACTGCAAAGCGTAGAAATTTTTGGTGGACTGGAAAGATGGGAATGTGCAAATAAGCATCTTTGATGTCGATCGAGGCTAACCATTCCTCCCCTTGTAGGGCAGTGGCCACCGATCGGATCGACTCCATCCGGAAAGTCCTGATATGTAGGAATTTGTTTAGCCCTTTTAGATTTAATATGGGCCTCACGTCCCCATTTGGCTTCGGGACTGTAAAGAGGTTTGAGTAAAACCCGAACCCCCATTCTTCTAGGGGGACCTCCATAATTACTGCTTGGAGCAATAATTGTTCTAGTGCCAACAGGAGGGATCCTCTCTTCCGGGGATCCCTTGGCACGTTCGACCTTATAAAATGGGAAGGAGGGGAGTCTTTTAACTCCAATTTGTATCCCAGACTTACTGCGGAGAGCACCCATCTGTCTCTGATCGTGTCCCGCCAGGTCTCTGCGAACAACTGAAGTCTTCCCCCCACCCGATTGAGTGGGGGCAACCCTTCATGCATTTGACTTTGGGGGAGGTTTTGTACCTCTCCTGACCCAGGGCTTCTTGTTACCCTGCGATTGTCCCTGATTTTTACCCCCGGGATTTGACCGAGGAGGCCGTCGGAACTGTTTCACAGCCGATGTCCTAGGGACTGGAGAAGCAGGCCTCTTAAAAGAGGGACCTCTAACTCTGTTTTTAACCGGCAAGAGTGTACTTTTACCGCTGGAAATTTTCTGGATATATTTGTCCAGGTCTTCCCCGAATAAGCGTTCACCATGAAATGGGAAGCTGACCAGCAATTTTTTACAGGGGGCTTCAGCAGACCAGTTTTTGAGCCATAGAAGCCTGCGCATATGTACTACAGACAGCGTAAGGCGGGAGGCCTGATGGATTGAATCCTTTATAGCGTCAACCGCAAAGCATAAGGCCCTAGGTAGATCAGCTAGGGCAAGGGCCTGCTGATCTGGCAAGTCCCTTAAGACCTGTTTCAACTGATCCTTCACTGCTTGGCAGACCCCAATAGCTGCCACTGCTGGTTGTGTCACCAAGCCTGCTGTAGCAAAAGCCGATTTCAATAAGGACTCCAATTTTTTATCTATTGGGTCCTTGAACACTTGGACATTATCCACTGGACATGTCAGTGATTTATTCACACAAGAGATGGCTGCGTCCACTGTAGGGACCCTCCATTTTTTGATGAACTTATCCTCCATGGGATAGACCACCTGAAATCTCTTGGGAGGAGTAAATATTTTATCAGGATGTTCCCAATCCTGGTAAATGAGCCCTTCCAGTAAAGGATGGATTGGAAAGGAACAAACAGTCTGGGGAGCTTTTAGCGACCCCAACGAGGAGACAGAAGTGGATGATGGCTCCGCAAGGGGCATTTTAAATGCTGATCGGACCATGTTAGTCAGGGACTGAACCCATAATCTTTCAGCATGTGATGCTGAGAATGGCTCTTCCACTGTTGATTCCTCTACAACAGAATCAACCTCATCCTGATCCCCTTCAGGTAGGTCGATCCCTGCATGGGACTGTTGCTCTGCTAACAGGTACTCTGAGGGAGGAGACGGAGATCGGGCGCGCTTTCCCTGACAGGGAAGCAGCGATCAATGTTGACAATCTCTCTTCCAGCCCTCCCAGAGCTGAGGAAAAAACCTCCTCTGTTACATACACAGGAGCAGGTGAACTGAGGACAGCCACAGTTGAGGGTGCTCTACGGTCACTAACCTCTGATTCTTCAGGGGAGATTGGTGCAGCCGAAGCATGCCCAAGATCCTCAGAGCCCGATGGAGACCCCCTATGCTTCCTGGGATTTTTAGTCCCGGAGTTTTTAGACGGCATATTCCTAAGCCCAAAGCTGAGGTATTCCAGCCGAAATACACCACTTACTGACAATAGTCTAGCACAATTGCTGCTATATAAACAGTTGGTGTCTACTAATGTGCCTTTCTATGGGGATGCCTGCATCAACCGCTTGCTGTATGCCCTTTTTTAAATGTTGCCAGCTCTGTCTCTGCCGTCCATAGCCAGCTCACAACACATAATTGTGCCTTTTAACATGCTGGGACGCCCGCACATGCGCAGAAGCGCTGCGGCGCGCACAGAGCGTCATCCCCCAAGCTCCGCCCCCTTTTCTAGCTCACCTCTATATATAGAGGCGCGTGCACGCGCGCCTTCGGCGCTCTTTTTTGAAAAAGGAAACTAGGGACAGGAGACAGGGCCCTTTTGCCGCAGGCCGGGGGATGGACGAGCATTGCAACATGGCAGAGGAAGCAGTTTCCCACAAGAGAACTCACCATCTGCCTGGACTTGACTCTGATGAAAAGAAAAAGTCCACATGACAAGAAACGTTCCACAGCGGCCTCTAGTGGATTAACACAGGTACCGCGGTCTGTCTATATATTATTATTTTTTTTCTTGACCACTATTAAAATTATTACATTTTTTTGTAGTTACAGGCATGCACAGATATTTAGCGGGAATACCGTTAGGTAACAGGCAGAAAGACATATTAGGCTTGGGGGTCCCCGAATAGAACCAAGTTCCTGGGGGGACCCCACTTACCTTTTCCCCGCCGCAGGACTCTGTTTGGTCCACAGAAGCCCAAACTTCACCTCTCACGGCAGGCATTGTAATTAAACCTTCAGGGACCGGGTTCCCAAGGATTCCACTCCCCTGGACCTGTATAGCACCCTGCACAGAAAGCATCTTAGTCGTGGGTATGACCAGAGCTCTGGATCCCAGGGTCCAGCTCTCCTAAGAGAAGCATTACAGGCAAAACCTTGCTCTTCTCTGCAAGGCCCGGGTACCGACCGTTTAGCTATGAAGCTTTTTTGGTTGGATCCGGAATAGCTTACTGAGGCCCAAAAGAACCTGTACGCAAGCTCAGTGAAAAACACATGTTACTTCTTGGCCAACACCTTAGACACTGGCAAAAAACTGAGGTGCTCCCGGATGGGAGGGGCTTATATAGGGGAGGGTACTTCCGGTTTGGAAGTTGCCAGTGCCAGCACCTGAAGGTAAACTATATAACCCACATAGTAATGACTATGCCGCTCTGTGTCCCGTGATGTACGAGAAAGAAAGTAAAGCTCAGATACCCATCAAAAGTATAAGTCTGACTACAGTGAAATAAACGAAAGGCAAAACGTTTTCTTTTTTTCCGATAAAGTAGAGCGGGAGTAGAACACCTGTCAGTTTTTATTGCTGTCTGTGCTCCTGTTAAAAGAGGAAGTAAACCCTGATGGGATGGCAGCGTCCATCTTCTGTCCCCTCTTCTTCCTTCCGGGCCGCTGACTCCGGCGCTGTGATTCGCCGGAGCCGCGTGACGTCACTCCCGCGCATGCGCACGGGAGCCGCGATTCACGGCCCTGGCTGGGGAAGAAACGGCACTTAGTTTAGTTTCTTCCCCGCGCATGCGCAGTTACGTTTTTCGGCGGACTACAAGTGAAATATCGCCTAAACGGCGCACGTTTAGGAGATATTTCCACTACCTATAGGTAAGCCTTATTCTAGGCTTACCTATTAGGTAGAAGTCCAAAAAGGGGGTTTACAACCACTTTAAGGAGATAATAGTTAATAGAGAGGAAATCTTCCAAAAGGAACACTAGTTCTGGTGACCTGGGGGTCCACAATGTAGTCTCTTTATTTGGAGAGATTTCCTCTCACTTCCCATTGGGCTATGGTACTGGAAGTGAAGGGAAATCTCCCCAATGGGAAAGGAAAACCTGATATGGTTTATAACCCTCCCTTGCTCTATCCAAAATGAAAAAGGTTTTGCCTATAGTTCTACTTTAAATCCAACTCCAGTTAAATTTAAAGCGGAGAAAGGTGAGGGCCACTGTTTGGTTTTCATTGCTGTCTGCAATATTGGGAAGATATACCCTCACTGGAAGAAATAGGGGATTAAAGGCAGCAGAGTGTTGAAGGGTTAGTGCAGGGGTCCCAACCAGTGGCCCGCAGAGCCCTCTGATGTGGCCCGAGACCTCCTGCTCTGGGATGGCGGTTTGGCAAGCCACCACATAAGCCTGTATAGTGCTCCTGTCACAGGCAGAGTGATACCAAATGCACTCTGCCTGGGGCAGCAACAGCTGGCGATAACTGAATGGAAGACTGTTTTTAAAAGTAAGTTGACTACTAAAATCACAGTGTATATATGGGCATATCTGTTCTGCAGTGGTTGCTGGGTTGCTTTCAAACTGATCCGCAGGTGAAGCGCAGTGCACCTGCGGATTACCTGCACTGAGCCATAGACTTCTGTTATTAGCTGCGGGTTTGGTGAGCTTTTCAAAAAGTGCACCACACCTTTAGGATATAATAGAAGTCTATGGCAAAGTGCAGCAAACCCGCAGGAAAGCCACAGGTGCACTGCTCTGCACCCTCGGTGTGAGAAAACCACAGAGCATCAGTGTGAAAACAGCCTTAGACCCCTTTCACATGATCCGTCCGACCCAATCAATCAGACCATCCATTCAACTCTATGGAGTGGCAGAAGTAAACAGACTACCTCCAATCTGATCCGCTAAAAAAAAAACAGAAGGGGATCCATACCCTTCCTTCTGGGGAGAACCGATCGGAGGGCCCATAGAGTAGAGCGGGCTGTATCTTTGTCTGCTTTGCATATGCAGAGTGGATACAGACCTCTCATCCGCCCGCTCCGCTCATTGTGGCCCGTGACCGATTACTAAGTCGCTTAAGTGGCCCTCGCTCTTCAAAAGGTTGGGCACACCTGGGTTAGAGCATCTGGTATGGCAAAATTACTGTCTGTACCTTCTAGTCTCTTGGACAACTGTTCTACCCATTCCCTGTATGACCATTACAGATAAAGAGAATTTAAGGAGAAATCATCCCAGAGGTAGTGATGGGCCGAACACCCCCTGGTTTGGTTCGCACTAGAACTCCTGAACAGAGCTGTGATCTCTATTAAAGTCTATGGGACCCGAACATAAAAAAAAACAAAAGTCCCCATTTTTAAGGCTTATATGCAAGTTATTGGCCATAAGCCACCCCACCGCAAAGTACATTGTACCCCTACTTATTCACCAAAAAAGTGTCAAAAATAAATAAAGACAGGAGGTAGTTTTTGACAATTCCTTTATTAAAAAAATCATTAAAAAAAAAACTAAGGGAAGGTCTCAAATGGGTTCCAATGAAGGCCTTTATAAAACAGAAAGAACCAAACTGAGATCCCATGGGGTCAAAGGCATGCACCAAGAAATGGGCAGCAATCAGCCTCTGAAAGAAGTCTCCCAAGACTGAAATCTGATCCTTGAATGTACTCAAAGGCCAGTTGCAAATCAAACTCCGCTTGGAGAAAAGCCAAGATACAACCCACAACATACTTGCAAGGATGAAAATTCCTAGCCTCACACCAAAGCAATAAAAGATTTCAAAGTCCTGTGATAAATTTTCCTCGAAGCAGCGTTCCAGGCTTTTATGAAAGAGTAGAAATTGAGAAAAACCCGTCTCTAAAAACTGGCTTCAATAGCCAAGCCGTTAAAGCCAACGACTAAAAAGAAGGATGGAAGATCGGACCTTGGAACAGAAGGTCGGGACGACCAGGAAAGATCCAAGGACTGTCCATTGACATGGCATGTTGGAATACCACGTTCTCCAGGGTCAAGCCAAGTCAATCAGAATCACCAGTATTCCCTCCACCCAAATCCTACGAAGCAGACATGGAAAAAGCTGTAGCAGAGGGATGGCAGAAATAGAAGAAGCTGTAGCGGAGGGAAGGCATAAATTATGGAGAACTGGTCCCACGGTTTCACCAGAGCATCCAGCCCTGGAACTGAAGATGAACCTGTCCAGTTTCACAGTGATCTACTCAAACACCTCTAGGTGGAGGCCCCATTCCCCCAGCGATAACCACCAACCACTGAGAAAGTCCACCTGCCAATTTTCTACTCCTGGAATGTGAACCGCGAACATAGCTGGGACATGAAGCTCCGCCCATGACCAGATCAGCTTCCTCCTGCCCAAATTCTGGTGCCTCCTTAATGATTTATGTATGCCATGGCTGTGGAATTTTCTGGCTGAACCCTTACAGGGATACCTTGCAAGTGTGCCAACCAATGCAGGAAAGCCAGTAAAATCGCCTGCAGTTCCAGTACATTGACCAGCACAAGACCAAGTAGTCTGAACCAAAAGGGGATGAAAAGGGGGAGTGAAGTGGGGATGGGGGTTGAAGGGGGATGTAGCAACTAGATATCCAGGGATACCAGCAGGGCTACCAAGGGCACTCACAAGTCCAGCTGCAGGAACCCCCCCCCCCCATGTAAGAGCCTTATGCCCTTATGGCATGTACATAGACATGATCAACACAATGCATATGAGCCTTACCTGGCTGGACTTTTACTTCAGACAGAGCACTCAGGCAAGCCTTTTTCCGTTCATCTCCTTTAGGATATGGCCTGGCAAGTAAAATTAAAAAAGGAAAAATATTCACACTGCAATACTGTAGATATCCAGATATTAATGAAATGATGACAACTTGTATCACGACAGCTGCTAGGTCCTAGCTTGCCCCATGAGTCTCCATCTGCCAGGTTATACATGGGTCTTTAGCTCCAATCAGCTGGGAGAATTATAGGCCAACTCCTTCCAGGTTATAAGTAGATGGGGACTAAACAAAGATTTCCCTAAGGTTCAAAATTGTACAAGTAATTAGAGTCAGCTTTTTCCAGATTAAACAGTTTTGTGCCTGGATGCACTTCATTTAGCTAATGAGTCTGGAGGGAAAGGATAATCTGCTCCCCCCATTGGGCCAGGTTTTCCTGCACACTTTTGATGTAGTAATGATAGTAATTAGACTTTAATGTCAGGTTTATAAGACATAGGGGGGAATGTGTGGTGGGATTTCTTAGGCATAAACATCTCAGCTCCCACTGTGTGTTCCAACTATTATCAGCGAGACTTGAACTTTAAACACATTGTGCCACTTAACATATTCAAATTAGTTTAACTGGTGCTAAGTTTCTTACTGAGGCAAAATAAATTGCTTAATAGGAAAGTAAAGTTGTAATAAAATCAGAAAAAAAGATTAAAGTGCATCTAAACCCAAAAGCAAAAATGTAATATATTGCAGCCTACCACCAATCCTTAATCGCGGAGGCTGCATTTTATTAAATTATTTGTTTCCTTTATTTTCACCTGGTGATACAGGAGATAAGTCTGTTATTTTTCAACTTCCTCTAACACAGTGATTCTCAACCTGGGGGTTGGGACCCCCTCAGGGATCGAATGAGGATTTGCCAGGGGTCACCAAATCCTGGGCTGTTCCTGAAGCCCACGCTACTCTCCCAGTCTTTTCGCGGCCGCCCAGAAAGACTGTCCCTGTAGCCTGTGGCTGCCCAGCTGGGCTGTTCCTTGAGCCCGCAGCCGCCCACTCAGCCTCTTCGCAGCCACCCATTCAGTTCACGGCATGGCTGGGGGGTAGAGACTAGAGGTCAGCTGACTGGTGAGGAATGTGAAGTGGGAGGGGCTGGAGGAGACCCTATCTCCGGATTTCGGCATAGGTGTGACTGCTACGAGACACCACAAAGTCGGAGACACAGTGAAGCCGGAGACACAGTGCGTAACACTACCTGTGATTATAGTTGCCATTAAAAGTCCCCACTACAGTTCTCAGATCAGCAGATGACCTTGATCAAGAGCATCTAAGTTGGCTGATCAGAACTCCCCGCCAGCACTGCCACTCATCCCATTCTCCCCCTCCCCCCCCCCCCAAGGAGTAAGAGAAGGAAAAAAATAGAGAATACATGGAAGGGAGAGGAAGAGAGTGGGAGGACCAAAGAAAAAGGGAGAGAAATAAAAAGAAAGATGGCTAGAAAGAGGAATGGGGGGAAAAAAAAAAAAAAGATTAGCATAAAGAGAGGGAAAAGGGAAAGGAAGGAAAAAAAAGAGAAAGACTGGTACATCCTAAAATGTACCATAAGGGGTTTTAATATTGTACGAGTGGGAGGGACTTGGGGAGCGCTAAATGTCTGTGGGTTAGGGGCGCAAATTACTTATCTTGCCTTGGGTGCTGACAACCCACGCTACGAAAACAATTTTACGGTTAGGGGTCCCACAACTTGGAAAATTTTATCAAGGGGTCACGGCACTAGAAAGGTTGAGAACCACTGCTCTAACAGATCAAGTTGTCCAGCAAAAGTGTCAGAGGGTTGAGATAAACAAATTTAACACTGGATGGCGTGCTTACCATTGCCTGCGTTTATTTATGTAAACTCTATTTCAAAAAGGAAAAGAACTGTTGCTATAACTGCTTAAAGCGGACTTCCACCTGGTTCTGTGTTTATTAAAAGTAAGGATGAGCTCAGGCGTGTTCGCAACCCACACGTGCAGAGTCCGCCAGGAAGTTGGCACTGCACAGCGCTAATCACAGGCAGTGAGACATTTCTCAATCTCTGCAACCGCGGATCGAGAAAATGTCTCACTGCCTGCGATTAGCGCTGTGCAGTGCCGACTTCCTGGCAGGCTCTGCACGTGTGGGTTGCGAACACGCCTTAGCTTATCCTTATTTAAAAGTCAGCAGCTACAAAAAGTGTAGCGGCTGACTTTTAATAGACTTTTTAATAGACTTTTAATAGACACACACTCACCTGTCCCACGGTCCAGCAATGCAGGTGCCTGTCCGCGGCGCCGGCAATGGCATTACTACTTTGGGCACCCGGCTGGGACAGCTTGCGGCTTCACAGCCGGGTGCACACTGCGCATGTCGCACTACGCATCCTGAATGGCCGTGCAATCTTCTGGGATCTGTGACATGTCCCAGAAGATTGCAGGGAGGGGCTGCCTAGGGGGAGAGGAGTCGCAACCCAGGTGACCCAAGCGAAAGTGGGAGTTGGGTACCTGTCAAAACTAGGTACCCGCTACCCCCCAAAAAATGACATGCCATTTTAGGGCCCCTTACACAGCTTTAGGCCTGGGGGCCGCCGCCCCCCCATGCCACCCCCCACACCTGTATATATGACAGCCCCTCACATACAAAAACCTGTAAACACACAAGCCTCTGGCCCCTCCCTGTACACAAACAGCCCCCCTCCCTTTCCCTCACAGCCCATACATGAAAAGAAGGTCTTCCTACCTAGTCCCAGCTCGTTTTCACAAAGCTGACATGTTGCTGAGAAGCATAGTACAGATCACACCAGGGGTGCACATGCACATAGTAGCCAGAGGTGGCAGTAAAGATTTTGATGTCTGAGCTCAGTGACACGAGAACAGCAGAATCTGTGAAATTGTTTCTGTAATGCACAGCACGGCTCCCCTTCTCCCGTCCTGCCTTCTTCTGGCCCGGGCGGGCCCTTACAGTTGTGATGGCTGTACCCCCCTGATGGTGGCCCTGGTCATGAGATGTTATCCACTTTACTTGTCAGAGGTTAAAATGTTATGGCTGATGTGTGTGTGTGTGTGTGTGTGTACAGTTAGGTCCATATATATTTGAACACAGGCACAATTTTCATACTTTTGGCTCTGTATGCCACCAGAATAAAATTAAAACAAAACATTTCAAATGAAATTGAAGTGCGGACTTTCAGCTTTAAAGTGATTGTAAAGCTTAGGTTTTTTTTTTAAATAGCAAACATCATACTTGCCTCCACTGTGCAGTTTGTTTTGCCCCAATCCTCCTCTTCTGGGGTTGCCCGGTGGCACTATCAGCTCTTCCTCGCATCGTATAACCCCCAAGAGAAGCGCTCTCCCGGGGGGGTTACCTTGCAGGCCAGCCTTCGGCATCCATAGACTCTGAATGTAGGACTCGGCCCAACATCCCGGCGCCCGCGTCATTGGATATGATTAACAGCAGCGGGAGCCAATGGCTGTGCTGCTATCAATCTATCCAATCAAGAGCCGGGAAGCCCAGGCAGAGAGGTATAAGCGCATCTCCACCGAGGGATCGAAGGGGGTCAGGTGAGTAAAACGGGGGGGGGGAAGTGGGGGGGCTGGGGGGCCAGTCACTGTCAGAAGTTTTTTCACCTTAATGCATAGGATGCATTAAGGTGAAAAAACAAGAGGGTTTACAACCCCTTTAATTCAAGGGGTTGAACACAAATATCAAGTACAAATTTTCGGAACTGCAACCATTTTTATACACAGTCCCCCCATTTTCAGGGGCTCAAATGTATGTGGACAAATGAATATAATCATAAATAAAATGTTAATTTTTAATATTTTGTTAAGAATTCTTTACTGGCAATGACTGCCTGAAGTCTGGAATCCATGGACATTACCAAAGACTGGGTTTTCTTTTTTCTGATGCTTTGCCAGGCTCTAACGGCAGCAGTCTTCAGTTGTTCTTTGTTTGTGGGTCTTTCTGCCTTTAGTTTTGCCTTCAGCAAGCGAAATGCATGCTCAATTTGGTTGAGATCAGATGATTGACTTGACTTGGCAGAATATTCCACTTCCGTTCCTTCAAATGCTCCTGGGTTGCTTTTGCAGTGTGTTTTGGATCATTGTCCATCTTTACAGTGATGCGCCATCCAATCAACTTTGCTGCATTTGGCTGAATCTGGGCTGCAAGTATATCTCTAAACACTGCACAATTCATCTGGCCGCTTATGTCTTCTGTCATATCATCAATAAACAGGATCCTGTGATCATCCACCACTGTTGTCTTCTGTGGACGTCCAGGACTTTTTATATTGCTGAGCTCACCAGTGCGTTCTTCTTTCCTCAGAATGTACCAAACTGTTGATTTGGCCACTCCAAATGTTGCTGCTATCTCTCGGATAGATATGTTCAATTTTTGAAGCCTTTCAATGGCCTGTTTGACTTGCATGGACAGCTCCTTTGAACGCATGATGTAGGTTCACAGCAATAGATTCAAAATGCAAATACCACACTTAGAATCAACTACAGACCTTTTACCTGCTTAATTGATGAAGAAATAACTACGGAGTAGCCCACACCTGGCCATGAAACAGCTTTTGATTCGATTGTCCAATTACTTTTGGTCCCTTGAAAAAGGGAGGATGGCAGTTCTTAAGAGCTGAAATTCCTAAACCCTTCCTCCAATTTGGATGTACCTTCATACCTTCAAATTAAACCTGAGAGTGTGCACTTTCAGCCCATGTCCATTCTATAACTATAGCTTGAATATATTCTGGCAAATACCCCAAAAAATTGTGCCTAAAACTGAAATATCACATGGTCCTAAGTATTCAGACCCTTTGCTCAGTAAATAAGTAGAAGCACCCTTTTGATCTAATACAGCCATGAGTCTTTTTGGGAAAGATGCAACAAGTTTTTCACACCTAGATTTGGGGATCCTCTGCCATTCCTCCTTGCAGATCCTCTCCAGTTCTGTAAGGTTGGATGGTAAACGTTGGTGGACAGCCATTTTTAGGTCTCTCCAGAGACGCTCAATTGGGTTTAAGTCAGGGCTCTGGCTGGGCCATTCAAGAACAGTCACGGAGTTGTTGTGAAGCCACTCCTTGGTTATTTTAGCTGTGTGCTTAGGGTCATTGTCTTGTTGGAAGGTAAACCTTCGGCCCAGTCTGAGGTCCTGAGCACTCTGGAGAAGGTTTTCGTTCAGGTCATCCCTGTACTTGGCCGCATTCATCTTTCCCTCAATTGCAACCAGTTGTCCTGTCCCTGCAGCTGAAAAACACCCCCCACAGCATGATGCTGCCACCACCATGCTTCACTGTTGGGACTGTATTGGACAGGTGATGAGCAGTGCCTGGTTTTCTCCACATATACCGCTTAGAATTAAGGCCAAAAAATTCTATCTTGGTCTCATCAGACCAGAGAATCTTATTTCTCACCATCTTGGAGTCCTTCAGGTGTTTTTTTTAGCAAACTCCATGCGGGGCTTTCATGTGTCTTGCTCGGAGGAGAGGCTTCCGTCGGGCCACTCTGCCATAAAGCCCTGACTGGTGGAGGGCTGCAGTGATGGTTGACTTTCTACAACTTTCTCCCATCTCCCGACTGCATCTCTGGAGCTCAGCCACAGTGATCTTTGGGTTCTTCCTTACCTCTCTCACCAAGGCTCTTCTCCCCCGATAGCTTAGTTTGGCTGGGCGGCCAGCTATAGGAAGGGTTCTGTTCAGCCCAAACGTCTTCTATTTAAGGATTATGGAGGCCACTGTGCTCTTAGGAACCTTAGGTGCAGCACAATTTATTTTGTAATCTTGGCCAGATCTGTGCCTTGCCACAATTCTGTCTCTGAGCTCTTCAGGCAGTTCCTTTGACCTCATGATTTTCATTTGCTCTGACATATTGACTGTGAGCTGTAAGGTCTTATATAGACAGGTGTGTGGCTTTCCTAATCAAGTCCAATCAGTATAATCAAACACAGCTGGACTCAAATGAAGGTATAGAACCATCTCAAGGATGATCAGAAGAAATGGACAGCACCTGAGATAAATATATGAGTGTCACAGCAAAGGGTCTGAATACTTAGGACCATGTGATATTTCAGTTTCTCTTTTTTAATAAATCTGCAAAAATTTCAACAATTCTGTGTTTTTCTGTCAATATGGGGTGCTGTGTGTACATTAATGAGGGAAAAAAATGAACTTAAATGATTTTAGCAAATGGCTGCAATATAACAAAGATTGAAAAAAGGGGGTCTGAATACTTTCCGTACCCACTGCGCATATATATATATTATATATATATATATATATATATATATATATATATATATATATATATATATTATACATATACACACACACAAATATTATTGGTCAGAAGACAGAGAAGTGGATCCAATGCAATTATCTAATCCAATCCAATCCAAATTTAATGGCTGTTTATTTTGAGGCATTTAAGATTTTTGCTTATTAAATATAATTGTCCGGGTCAGAACAAAAAAAGGTTTTTAATAGTTAGAAAGCCTAGCATATATATTTATTGCAAACTATTTATTGTGGTGTTTTGGCCAGAGTAGGGAAACCCACCAGAAAAGATAACCTCCTTGAAAGACCTTTCTCATCCTGGTGATAATGGTAACCAGGACAAATAGAGATGCAGAATGTTCCAGTGGAAATAAATCTTTACAGAGAATCTAACCCTTCTGGCTCTATACACAACTTAAAAAAAAGGGATTTTTATAACAGCTTACCTGTAAAATCCTTTTCTTGGAGTACATCACGGGACACAGAGCGACTTAGTCATTACTAATGGGTTATATAGATTACCTTCAGGTGCTGGCACTGGCCACTTCCAAACCGGAAGTACCCTCCCCTATATAAGCCCCTCCCATCCGGGAGCACCTCAGTTTTGTAGCAAAGCAATAAGTGTCCCAAAAAGAGGGGTGGGAGCTCTGTGTCCCGTGATGTACTCCAAGAAAAGGATTTTACAGGTAAGCTGTTATAAAAATCCCTTTTTCTTTTTCGTACATCACGGGACACAGAGCGACTTAGTCATTACTAATGGGACGTCCCAAAGCAATGCCCAATGAGGGGAGGGATACACTATACATAAGCTGGGCGCCATCAGGCATGAGGCTCTTTTGTGGCCTGCAACACACTGCGCCCAAACGCGACATCCTCCTGACTTCTGACGTCTACCTGGTAGAATCTAGTAAACGTGTGTACTAAGGACCATGTTGTGGCCTTACAGACTTGAGCCAGGGAGGCTTGGTGATGCACTGCCCATGAAGTTCCAACTGCTCTTGTGGAGTGCGCCCTAACTTTGAACGGAGGCGGTCTCCTTTTCAAGCCATAGGCTTGCATTATGACCTGTCGAATCCACTTGGCTAAAGTAGATTTTTGATGCTGCCTGACCCTTTCTGGGGCCTTCCGGCAGAACAAACAAAGTATCCGTTCTACGAATCTGAGCAGTGGCTTTAAGATAAGCTTTAACTGCTCTTACTACATCCAAAGAATGCAATAACTTTTCCTCTACCGAGCTAGGTTTGGGGAAAAAAGGAAGGAAGAACCACATCTTGGTTCAAATGGAACCTCGATACCACCTTAGGAAGAAGGCTGGATGAGGACGTAACACTACTCTGTCCTTATGGATAACCAGATATGGCTCCTTACAGGACAAGGCGGCTAATTTCGATACTCTTTTAGCCGAACAAATGGCTACTAAGAAAATCAATTTCCTGGTGAAAAGAACCAAGGAAATGTGCCGCAATGGTTCAAATGGTTGTTTCTGTAGAACCGACAGAACCAGGTTTAAGTCCCATGGACATATGGGAATACTAACCGGAGGGCTAATACGCATCACTCCTTGTATGAAAGCTTTGACTAATGAATGCAAAGCCAAGGGCCCTTGAAAAAAATATTGACAAGGCCGTCTGACCCTTGATAGTACTCAAGGCAAGCTTCCTATGTACAGCCCACTGTAGGACGTCCAGAATCCTACCTATTACGTACTTACGTGGATGCCATTTCCTAGCCTCACACCACGTGATGTACGCCTTCTAGATCCTATAATAGATCTGCCTGGATACCGGCTTCCTGGCATTGATCATGGTAGATACCACAGGATTAGAGAGCCCTCTCTTTTTTAGAATGTGGGCTTCAATAGCCAGGCCGTCAAACCTAGGGCTGGTAAGGAAGGGTAGTATATCGGTCCTTGCGAAAGCAGGTCCGGACGATGTGGGAGGGTCCAAGGACTTCCCACTGATATTTTTACAATCTCCGCGTACCATGCCCTTCGGGGCCATGCTGGAGCCACCAGAATCACTGGTTTCTTTTCTACCCTGATTCTGCGGATTAATCGCGGTGGGAATGCCTATATCAGCTTGAACTGATCCCAAGGGAACACTAGGGCATCCGAACCGCAAGCTAGGGGATCCTTTGTGCGAGACACAAATCTGTCCACCTTTGCGTTGAATCTGGATGCTAGCAGATCTACATCCGGTGTTCCCCACCGCTGGCATATTGCCTGTAAAACCTCGGGGTGAAGAGACCATTCCCCGGGCATAATTGCTGGCGACTTAAAAAGTCTGCTCTCCAATTTTCCACTCCTGTGATGAAAACCGCGGATATGGCTGTGACATACCTTTCTGCCCATTCCAGGATGCAATTCGCTTCCCTCTGGGCTGCACGACTCCTGGTGCCACCCTGGTGATTGATATATGCCACTGCTGTGGCATTGTCTGATTGAATTCTGACAGGGGACCCTTGGAGTTTGGATGTCCATGCTACTAGGGCATACCGGGCTGCTCGTATCTCTAAGAGATTGGTGGGCAGGGCCTTCTCTGCTTCTGACCACTTGCCCTGGAGAGACCATTGCTCCAGTACTGCCCCCCAGCCTATGAGGCTGGCATCTGTAGTGACCACCTTCCAAGAAACCGGACTAAAGGGTTTCCCTTTTTCCAGATTCTGGTACCAACCACCAATGGAGGCTCTTGCGAACGGAAGGGGACATTGGTAAGTCTAAAGCCTGAACTTTTTTGTTCCAGGCTGACAGTATGGCCCTCTGCAAGTTCCTTGAATGGAATTGACCGTAGGGTACTGCTTCGAATGAAGCCACCATTTTTCCCAGCAGCCTTATACACAGGCGTATGGATGGTTTTTCTTTTTTGTACCCACTAAGTGGGTCAAATCTTTCAAAGACGACACCTTCTCTGGAGGTAAGAAAATCTTTCTCTGATTTTTTTGAATCCAGTCTTAGCCCCCAAGTATTCCAGGCTTTTGACTGGTTTTAGGGCTGACTTGTCTCGGTTGATAATGCAACCGTGAGATTCCAGATACTTGATTATCTTGTGAACGACCACTTCTAGTTTTTTTCACTAAGTGGTCTATCAGCAACAAGTCGTCTAGATATGCCATTATCGTTACACCTTGTGTTCCTAGTTTGGCCAATCGTAGGGCCAGGATTTTTGTGAACACTCGTGGTGCTGTGGCCAGACCGAAAGGTAAGGCTCTGAACTGAAAATGGCGCCCTTCTACTGCAAGGCGTAGAAATTTCTGGTGGGCCGGACAGATGGAAATATGCAAATAAGCATCCCTTATGTCGATCGAGGCTAACCATTCCTGCCCTTGTAGGGCGGTGGCCACCGATCGGATCGACTCTATTCGAAAAAGTCCTGATATGTAGGAACTTGTTTAGCCCTTTTATATTTAATATGGGCCTCATGTCCCCATTTGGTTTGGGGACTGTGACAAGGTTCGAGTAAAACCCGAACCCGTTTTCTTCCAGGGGAACCTTCATGATTACACCTTGGAGCAATAGTTGTTCTAGTGCCAGAAGGAGGGATCCTCTCTTCTGGGGATCGCTTGGCACGTTTGACCTTATAAAATGGGCAGGAGGAATGTCTTTTAACTCCAGCCTGTATCCCAGACTTACTGCGGAGATCACCCATCTCTGATGGTGTCCCGCCAGGTCTCTGTGAACAACTGAAGTCTTCCCCTCACCCGATTGAGTGGGGGCAACCCTTCATGACTTGGGGGGAGGTTTTGTACCTCTCTTGACCCAGGGTTTCTTTTACCCTGTGATTGTCCCTGATTTCTGCCCCCTGGATTTGACCGCGGAGGCCGTCGGAACTGTTTCACAGCCGATGTGCCAGGGACTGGAGAAGTAGGCCTCTTAAAAGAAGGACTTCTACCCTCGTTCTTAACCGGCAAGAGTGTACTTTTACCGGCAGAAGTTTTCTGGATATATTTGTCCAGATCATCTCCAGATAAGCGTTCTCCATGAAATGGGAAGCTAATCAGCAATTTCTTACAGGGAGCTTCAGCAGACCAGTTTTTTGAGCCATAGAAGCCTACGCATATGTCTACAGACAGCGTAAAGCGGGATGCCTGTTGGATTGTATCCTTTATGGCGTCCACCGCAACACAAGGCTCTAGGTAGGTCAGCTAGGGAAAGAGCCTGCTGATCTGGTAAGTCCCTTAAGACTTGTTTCAACTGATCTTTCATTGCTTGGCAGACTCCAATCGCTGCTACTGCAGGTTGTGTCACCATGCTTGCTGTAGAGAAAGCAGATTTTAGTAAAGACTCCAATTTTTATCTATTGGGTCTTTGAACATTGGAACATTATCTACTGGACATGTCAGTGATTTATTTACACAAGAGATGGCTGTGTCCACTGTAGGGACCCTCCATTTTTTTTTATTTTTTTTTATGAACTTATCCTCCATGGGATAGATCACCGGAAATCTCTTGGGGGGAGTAAATATTTTACAGGATGCTCCCAATCCTGGTAAATAAACCCTTCCAATAAAGGGTGGATTGGGAAGGAACAGACAGTCTGGAGAGCTTTCAGCGACCCCAGCGAGGAGACAGTAGTGGTTGATGGTTCCGCCAGAGGCATTTAAATGCTGCTCGGACCATGTTAGTCAGAGACTGAACCCATAATCTTTCAGCCTGAGATGCTGAGAAAGGTTCTTCCACTGTTGATTCCTCTATAACTTTATCAACCTCACCTGATCCCCTTCAGGTAGGTCGATCTCTGGGACTGTTCCTCCACTAACAGGCACTCTGCAGGAGGAGACGGAGATCGGACGCGCTTTTCCTGTGACAGGGAAGCAGCGATCAATGCTGTTAATCTCTCTTCCAATCCTCCCAGAGTTGAGGATAAAACCTCCTCTGTTATATATACAGGAGCAGGTGGACTGGGGACAGCCGCAGTACCAGGTACTCCTGCGGGGTTCCTACGGCTACTGACCTCTGAAATTTCAGGGGAGATTGGCGCAGTACAGCATGCCCAAAATCCTCAGAGCCCGACGGAGACCCCTTTCGCTTCTTGGAAGATCTATTTCCAGAGCGTCTGGACGACATATCCTATAAGCACAAAGCTGAGGTATTGCCGTCGTCATACACCAATTTTGCTGGTAATAGTCTAACATAGTTGCTGCTATATACCAGCTGGTGTCCACTAAAGTGCCTTTCTATGGGGATGCCTGCATCAACCGCCTCTGTGTGCCACTGTTTGTTGCTAGCTCTGTTTGCATCCAGCTGACACTTGTACTGTGTCTTTATACAAGCTGGGACGCCTGCACATGCGCAGAAGCGCCGTGGCGCGCATCGAGCGTCATCCACCCGCCCCGCCCCTTTTTTTTTTCATAGGAGGCGCGTGCACGCGCCCACGCGCGCGCCCGTGCGCCATTGGCGCCCTTTTCAAAAATCAAACAGGGACTAGGAGCCAGGGCCCTTTTTGCCGGAGGGCCTGTGCGGTGGATGAGCGCAGCAACAGGGCAGAGGAAGTGGATTCCCACAGAGAAACTTACCAACTGCCTGGATCTTTTGACTTGAGAAAACCAAAGATCCACATGACAAGAAAAATGGACCACAGCGGCCTCTAGTGGTTTAACACAGGTACCGCGGTCCTTTTTTTTTTTTTTTTTCTTGACTACTATTAAAATTTTTACATTTTCAGTAGTTACAGGCATACACAGATATTAGCGGGAATACCGTTAGGTAACAGACAGAAAGACAAATTAGGCTTGGGGGTCCCCCAATAGAACCAAGTTCCTGGGGGCCCCCACTTACCTGATCCCCGCCGCAGGACTTTGTTTGGTCCACAGAAGCCCAAACTTCACCTATCACGGCAGGCATTGTAATTAAACCTTCAGGGACCGGGTTCCCAAGGATTCCACTCCCCTGGACCTGTATAGCACCCTGCACAGACAACATCTTGGTCGTGGGTATGACCAGAGCTCTGGATCCCAGGGTCCAGCCCTCCTAAGAGAGGCATTACAGGCAAAACCTTGCTCTTCTGCTGCAAGGCCCGGGTACCGACCGTTTAGCTATGAAGCTTTTTTGGTGGGATCCGGAACAGCTTACTAAGGCCCAAAAGAACCTGTATGCAAGCCCAGTGAAAACACATGTTACTTCTTGGCCAACACCTTAGACACTGGCAAAAAACTGAGGTGCTCCCGGATGGGAGGGGCTTATATAGGGGAGGGTACTTCCGGTTTGGAAGTGGCCAGTGCCAGCACCTGAAGGTAATCTATATAACCCATTAGTAATGACTAAGTCGCTCTGTGTCCCGTGATGTACGAAAAAGAAATATATACACTTTAACCAACATCAGAAACAACTGTGCTGATCTGGCATTCAAAATCAAAGGTGTACATTTTTCTGTAATGATTGCTGTTTACTGCATTCAAAAAAACAACTGACCATATTCATTAATCTGAATTTACACATTTGTGGTGCCTTATGTTGAATCTTAACATGCGTTGCAGCAAGGCAGCCCCTTCAACACAGCAGAACATTTTTATCACACCTGCACTTTTTTTTTTAACCGGTGCACCACGACACACAGACAGTTTGCTGAAACAGGCATGCATTGTGGTGTGCTGGTAAGGTTCATTGGGGTTGATGACAGCCAGTTTTGTGCGTTATTGCAATACACAAAAGTGAATCCAGTGTGAATTATGTAGCATTAAGAACTAGGGAACCTTGTAAATGGATTACACTCTGTTTTCCCAGACATGTACAAACCAATTTGCTTACATTTACATCAACCTAGGGATGGGGAACCAAGTCACATATTTTACAAAGGGGTCCATTCACACCACGTGTGGCAACATACAGTATGTTACAAGCTTTGGTGCACTGTGGTGCCATTCATCGTCAATGGCACCTAAAGCACCTCCAAAACACACACACACGCATAGTTTCCTGTGGTTGTGATGCAACTGTCCAATTTAGCCCATTCATTCTGAATAACCTGTCTAACACACTGTCTGCAACACATGCATAGTAGTTCACTTTACTGCAGTGTGAATGAGCCTAAGTCTGCCATTAACCGTAATTATATGTCCTTAGACAAAATATTGTGTAAAAGGCTTACTTAATGATTGCTGAGACGTTGGTTATTTCATTAAAAAAATCAAACTCTCGTTGGTAGAAATCTTTGGCAGGCCCGGACAAGGATCCAGTAATTTCCTCAACCAGCTGTTCCAGCAGATCTCCAATGTCAGCTGCAGACAAGGCATGAAGCACATGAACATGATTAAAATGCAAAGAGAGCTAAAAGGGCTGCAACTACCTTATTTGTATGGTTAGGTTTTTAGTAGGGTTGTCCCGATATCACTTTATTAAGAGTACAAGTACCGATACTTTTTTTTAATCACGTGTCAGTTTTTTTATTTTTTACAATTTTTTTTATTTATTTTTTACAATGCTTTATTTTTTTAAGGGGGGGGGTGGACAGTGTCAGTGTGTGTGTGTCTTATTTTTTACAATTAATTTTTATTTTATTTTTATTTTCTTCTTTTTTTATCAGCCCTGTTGGGGGGCTTTGGTGAGATATCAGGGGTCTTAACAGACCTCTGACATCTCCCCTTTGAGACAGAGAAAGGGACTAGGGACAGATTCCCCAGTCCCTTTCTCAGCAGTTTCAGCTGCGCTGAAAATGAATGTAGAGATGACAGCAGCTTCTCTTCATTCATAAACTGAAACATTGTAAACCCAGTTTACGATGTTTCAGTTATGTGAATGGACAGAGTCAGTGATCACTGACTCTGTACATTCCGACAAGTAAGGAGCCGGATTTACCGGCTCCTACCTCCGCTCTCCATCCTGACAGTAAGAGGGGGTGGAGGAGGAGCACGGAGGGGACCGGCAGCACGGAGGGGGCCACGGAGGGGAACGGCAGCACGGAGGGAGACCGCAGCATGGAGGGGGACATGAAGGGAGACAGCAGAAAAAGGAGGGGGCTGGAGGAGGATACGGGGACAATCTGCGGTGATCGTGTGTGGGGGAGTAACAAGCACTGATCACCGCTGATTTTAAAGCAACTGAAAGCCGCGGGGGGGGGGGGGGGGGGGAGAGAGAGAAGGAAGAAACAGCTGTCAAACTTTTACATCTATGCAGCGGTGATAGGTGCTTGAAACTCCCCCACACACGATCACCGCTGACTGTACAAAAGTATCGGGTGAAGCATCGGGAGCATTTGCCCGAGTACAAGTACTCAGGCAAATGCTCGGTATCGGTACCGATACTAGTATCTGCATCGAGACAACCCTAGTTTTTAGAACATCGCCCTTTTTGCAACTATATTTAAAATTTTGCAAGGATACATTTGGACAAAATGGCTATAAGCACCAAAATTAGGAAGCAGGCCACTAAATATAGAGAACTAAAAAAACGAAGCAGCTCCATTTTTCCTATAACATTGTAAAGCTTCCATTACCCATCATAAAGTACTTAAACAAAAAGCAAAGCCCTTACTAGATAGATGCACTTCAAAATAAACTCTTTAGCCCACCAACTTTCATCAAAATGTAAAGTATATAGTGTTTTGAGTCGTGATGGGTTAAAGGGATTGTAAACAAAAATGTATTTTTTTTTTTTTAAATAACAAACATGTTATACTTACCTCCACTGTGCAGCTCGTTTTGCACAGAGTGGCCCGGATCCTGGTCTTCTGGGGTCCCTTGGCGGCTGTCTCGGCTCCTCCCCGCAATCACTCACCACCTATAAGCGAGCAAGCTCGCATGGTGGTGAGTGATTGCGGGCGCGCTCCTGTGATACAGCCAGTGGCTATTGCCGCTCACTGTATCACTCGGCCCGCCCCCCGGCGCGCCGCGTCATTGGATGTGATTGACAGCAGCGCAAGCTGCTTTCAATCCATCCACTGTAGCCAAATCAACGGCCAGGCTAAACGGTGAGGAGGATGACGGGGATGAGCGCGGGACTTTCGAGGGGTCAGGTAAGTAAAACAGGGGCTCGGGGGGGCTGCCTTATTGTCGGATGTTTTTTCACCTTAATGCATAGGATGCATTACGGTGAAACAACATTTACCTTTACAACCCTTAAGAAACTGTCAGGTTTTTACAGATGTGTCCTCTTTGGAGAGATTTACCCATGTATTTTTAGTTGTCATTAGAACAGCAATAGTTACCGTATTTATCGGCGTATAACGCGCACTTTTTTCCCCTTAAAATCAGGAGAAAATTGTGGGTGCATGTTATACGCCGATACCCACCCATCCCCGTCGATCTCCGCTGACTGTGAGCAGAGGGGAGCGATCGCCACCATGATACACATAGCCAAGTGTACTCGGCTTTTCTCGGCTCCGCACACAGTCATGCCCAGTCCCGCCATTGGACCTGTGTTATGTCCATCATAGGGCGGGACTTGGTGTGACTGTGAGCAGAGCCGAGTACACTCGGCTATGTGTATCTCGGCTCCGCCCAGTCCCTGCGTTCCCCGCGTTCTCGGCTGCGTTCGCACCGCACCGCCCTGTCTCGGCAGCGCCAAATTTAAATTCGGCCAAGGCTGCAATAGACACTGGGGGGGCAAGGCTGCCCTGTGACAAGGCTGCAATAGACACTGGGGGGGGCAAGGCTGCCCTGTGACAAGGCTGCAATGGACACTGACAAGGCTGCAATGGACACTGACAAGGCTGCAATGGACACTGACAAGGCTGCAATGGACACTGCCAAGGCTGCAATGGACACTGCCAAGGCTGCAATGGACACTGCCAAGGCTGCAATGGACACTGACAAGGCTGCAATGGACACTGACAAGGCTGCAATGGACACTGCAATGGACACTGACAAGGCTGCAATGGACACTGACAAGGCTGCAATGGACACTGACAAGGCTGCAATGGACACTGACAAGGCTGCAATGGACACTGACAAGGCTGCAATGGACACTGACAAGGCTGCAATGGACACTGACAAGGCTGCAATGGACACTGACAAGGCTGCAATGGACGCTGTGACAAGGCTGCAATGGACGCTGTGACAAGGCTGCAATGGACGCTGTGACAAGGCTGCAATGGACGCTGTGACAAGGCTGCAATGGACACTGACAAGGCTGCATTGGACGCTGTGACAAGGCTGCATTGGACGCTGTGACAAGGCTGCAATGGACACTGACAAGGCTGCAATGGACACTGACAAGGCTGCAATGGACACTGACAAGGCTGCAATGGACACTGACAAGGCTGCAATGGACACTGACAAGGCTGCATTGGACGCTGTGACAAGGCTGCAATGGACACGGACAAGGCTGCAATGGACACGGACAAGGCTGCAATGGACACGGACAAGGCTGCAATGGACACTGGGGCAAGGATGCACTGTGACAAGGCTGCAAATGACACTGATAAAGCTGCATTTAAATGTACGTTTTTTTTCCTTAAACTTCCCTCCTAAAAGTTTTTTTCCCTAAAATTCCCTCCTAAACTTGGGGTTCGTGTTATACGCCGGCGCGTGTTATACGCCGATAAATACGGTAATCTTTTATTGGGGACACTTATTCCAGTGACAGCTGTCAAAGGCTTAACGTGACCCTGCATTCACTATATCTGGTCTCCCACAGTACACAGAACATGGAAATGAAATTATTTTAGTAAATATAAAACTGCTAAATACCTTTTCTCATCAGCGGTATATAGCAGTCTTGTGACTTCTAGCAGTGTCTGGTTAAAGCTTGTAGGAGGAGTTTTTTATACTCCTCTGACTGTCCTATGAGGCTGCAGGACCCCTGACCTTCTGTCTGGACAGTGCTGATTGTTGGCCCTGTGCTGATCACATGCACCCTCCAGAATAAATTAAAAAAAACTCTAGCCATATACACCAAACTGAGCATGTGCAGAGTGCCTCCAAGGCTCTGTACTATCAGCAGTTGGATTGGGGACGTAAAAGGGGAGGATGAGAGAAGACGGGATCAAACAGCCTTTTTACACAATGCACAGGATTAACCCCTTAGGTTGCACAGTGAGTATAACAAGCATGCTTTACTGCATAAACAGACTAATTTTACAGTTGTGGGTTTAGCAACACTTTAATTCACTAAGCTATAAAGATCATTATGTGCCCAAACCACCATTATGTTCTGGAAGTAGGAACACAAAATTGCAGTCAAATGGCTGATGGAATGATCTCTAGCTTAACAGATATGCTGAAGCTTAGCAACCTAAGCCTATAGAATGTCTCTGGTTCAAAATGTGTTGTATATGGATTTTTTTATTCCTTAAGCAAAAGTTTTCATATGGGCCTAGTTTTCAAATAACCACCCTAACTCTGGAGAAGCCATGATAATTTCATTGTAATTTGTAAAGACATAAAAAAGAAAAGGGAAAATTTCATTTATATGTGCATGCTGTAATGTGTCCTTTGGTATTTGGTCACAGTGGGTATGAAGGTATGAAGCTATGGAGCATTCACATGTCTCATTGTGGAAATGTTTTGGTCTTTGGCCATCCAAAAATTATAGGAGATTAAAGTGATTGAAAAACTTCCAAGATTGTTTTATTAAAATAATAAACATGTCATACTTATCTGCAATGGTTATGCAAAGAGCAGTGGCCAGATCCTCTTCTTCTGGGATACGCTCCCCCCCCCCAGCACTCTTGACTTCTCCTCTTCGGTGAGTCCCCCATAGGAAGCTTCCTATAGGGGCACTCATGCGGGACCGATCCCGAGCTGCCTTGTCTGCATCTATAGACCCAGTCAGGGCAGCTTGGCCTTGTCCCCAATACAGAATTTGATTGACAACCAATGGCTCCTGCTGCTACCAATCTGCCCAGTGAGGAGGGAGAGAGCAAGATTTATACAAATGCTCTGGCTGACTGTATTATCTTTTTACATGACGTGCAGTTTTTCTATGTCTGTATAGAATATGTCCTTGATGCCAATTCTTTGATATGGCCCATTGTATATATGTCTCCATTGTACCTTTTGTATGCTGCTACCAAAATAAACAGTTAGGGTAAATAAAAATTATAGGAGAGCAAGATACATGATGTATAGCGCACAACATAGCACATATTACTCTCTAATGTATGGGATAGATTCTCTTGAGATAATTTTGTACAAAGAAAACAAAAAGTAATCATTTACTCACGATCCTTTTGATGTGCCTCTTCATCTAAATAAATGTTGGTCTTCATGTTCCATATAAACTGATGAGCAAGAAGCTGGGATTTTGCAGCTGCCCATAGTATGTATTCCCGGACATAACCCATCTGAGTGTACACCAAACTTTGTGTCATTACAATCCAAAAACCAAAGCAACACACATTAAAATAAAGCTGGCCATTGATGGATTTGGTAAGTTCAGCAGGCACCAGCCAAACTTAGATTAGTGTGTGGCTATCATTCGACAAAAGCTGATTGTTTCATTGGCTTCTGTCAAACATACAAGCTGGAAAATTATTGTTGATTGTTGCAGGAAAGAGCACTCACCTTGTCATACCGCAGAGCCTGAACAATTTGTGGAATGTAAAATAGGATGGCATCCTGTAAGAGAAATGAAAATATTTTTTAAAGGCCGGCACAGTAAATGTTACCATATTACAATATAAAGAAAGGGAAATAGAGAGGGAAGAAAGATAAACCTATCAAAATGTGAACAATTAAAATAGAACAGATGATGGAAAAAAAAAAAAAAAGCAAGCATAAGCAAAAGTCTGCTTGTCAGAATTATCAGTGGATCCAGAGATATAGGCAGATATGATATATACAAATATTAAAGCCACAAAACATAATAAATGATTATGTAGCAATTGTGAAAATAGCAAAATGTATTTCTCTTTAAAGTGAATGTAAACCCAATTTATTTATTTTTTGCTGTCACAATGTAGTGTATAAGATTTCCTATCATCTTGTGCCCAAGTCTTGCCACAAAGAGTTAATCCAGCTCTGAGCAATCCTCTTTTCTTTTTTCAGTAAGATAAAGGGACAAACAGGAGAACTTTTGTCCGTTCCACCCCCTTGCTGTGAATGACAGGTTATTTACATATCTCATGCACGAAGCCTGAGACAGGAAATTTTTTTTTTAATTCCCACCCCCACTCCTTTTCTGAAGTCATGTGGTTACTTTTCTGGATTTTGACTGGATGTTAGTGATCATAGCAGAAGTTCAGTGTAAGGAATACACATGAGAAAATGCATGTTGACAAGGGGAGTGTAGAGGTGGGCGGGGAGTCTACTGACATCACAACTCCACCCACCGAGCTCCAGACAACAGATCCATCCACAGAATGTGCAGTTTTTCAGTTCTTATAACAGACAGAGGGGAGACATTTGACAGATAAGGATACATGCAGGAGGCATCTATATCCTTATAGATCAGCACTGTGGCAGTAGTTTAGAAAGGATGAGAGTGGGTTTACATCCACTTTAAGCTATATACATTGGGGTGCGAGTTGTTAAAGTACACCACATAGATGTGTTACTAAGTTGTGCCGCTTTGTAAACATTTCACCTGTGCCCTTATCCTTCATTTGTTGCAAGACCCGGAGTTCCTTATTGAAGGTCAAATTGCCATGTGGGTTCTCTGAAGGGAGTCATTCTCACTGATGCGTGATCAGACCCTGTAATAAGATCTTCATGGCTGGTAAGAGGCCAATTTTTATTATTTTTATTGCATTTGGGATTATTTTTGTGCAATACCTTGGACTTGGCACTTTCAATGAGTTTTTGCATGACAGCACTAATTCTCGGATTTTGTTAATATACATTATCATTTATGATTGTATAATATTTTTCATGGAATTTTATATTTTGATTTTGAGCACTTATATGCAATTTATTGAGTACTGATGTTATGATAGCACTGGGTTTTTATTCTAAGCACTCTGACAGCACAACACGATTTGTTTCGTTATATGTGGACATCAAACATGTCTCCATTGTCTCAAACATTGTTTAAGCTTTAACCACTTAAGGACCGCCGCATATACGTCGGCAGAATGGCACGGACAGGCAGATCAACGTACCTGTACGAGCCTGCCTTCCCGCGGGTGGGGGTCCGATCGGACCCCCCCCGGTACATGCGGAGGTCCATTTCGGTTCAGGAGCAATCCGGGATAAGGGGGCGGCCATTGGTTTCTGGCCACCCCTTCGCAATCGCTCCAGGCGAATGAGATGTCATCTCTCCTCGCAGTGGTCTTTTCGTCCGTTGCTCGAGGAGAGAAGGCATCTAAAAGTGAATTACACCAACACAACACTTACACAGTACACATAGGCACACTTTCACCCCCCAGTACCCCCAGTCAGAGTGTCACCGTTTGCAGTGGTAATTTTTTTACTGATAACTGCAATCAGTGTCATTTGTGACAGTAAAAAGTGTCAGGGATATTAGTGTTAGGTACCTTTAGGTCCAGGGTAGCCCCTAACCCCCCCTAATAAAGGTTTAACCCCTTGATTGCCCCTTAGGTAACCCTTTCACCCCCTATCGCCAGTGTCAATAAGCAATCGTTTTTCTGATCGCTGTATTAGTGTCGCTGGTGCTGTTAGGTAGCCAGTTATTTTTTTAGGTTCGCCACCAGGTTTTTATGGCGTTAGGTACCCCCATATACAACCTAATAAAGGTTTTAACCCCCTGATTGCCCCTAGAGTTAACCCTTTCACCAGTGATCACCGTATAAGTGTCACTGGTGACACTGGTTAGCCAGTTAGTTATTTAGGTTACCCGTCTGGTTTTTATATAGCGTCAGGTACCCCCATATATTACCTAATAAAGGTTTTAACCCCCTAATTGCCCCTAGTTAACCCTTTCACCAGTGATCACCGTATAAGTGTTACGGGTGACGCTGGTTTGTTAGTTTGCTTTTTATAGCATCAGGGCACCTGCCGTATATATCCCAATAAAGGTTTAACCCCCTGATCGCCCAGCGGGTGATATCAATTAGGTTTTAGCGTCAGATAGGGTCTGCGTCGCCCCAGGCAGCGTCAGGTTAGTGCAAGTAACACTAACACCCACGCGCGAAGCATACACCACCCTTAGTGGTATAGTATCTAAACAGATCAATATCTGATCTTTTCTCTCTACTGTTCTACTCTTTTTTACTGTATTCTATTTTGCAATGTTTTATTGTTATGTTTTATCATGCTTGCTTTTCAGGTATGTAATTTTTTGTTTTCAGGTGCGCCATTCAGCTGCAGCGCGGATTTATTTATCTTGACAGCAACAGCGTTTGCTTCCACAATACATAAAGCCGTGACTCCAATGCTGTAGGAGGTGATTTCACCACCACAGTTAAAAAAAAAAATAAAAAAAAAGGAGCATATATGCCGAAGCATGGGGGCAGCAGGGGCGGAGGTGTGATTTTGCTCCTAATGCCGCGTACATACGGTCGAAATTCCGACGGAGGCTTGCCCGTGGAAAAGTCTGACCGTGTGTACGCGGCATAAATTTTTTGCGGGAGGATGCCCCCATGCTTTGGCATATATAAATGGTGCATGTATGCCCATCATTAGAAGTGGGTGGATGAAGGGAGGTATTCCAATGGTGGGCATACCCACCGATCAATCTCTTTTTTTCGTTCAGCCAACAGGCTGCATGAAAAAAAAAGATTACAATACATGACCAACAAGGACCAGCAACGTACTGGTATGTTGCTGGACTTTGAATGGTTATACCAGAATGATGCCTGCGGGTTTAGGTATCATCCCGTTATCATTCTTTTCAGCCAGCGGTCGGCTTTCATGTAAAAGCAATCCTAGCGGCTAATTAGCCTCTAGACTGCTTTTACAAGCAGTGGGAGGGAATGTCCCCCCCCCCCGGATATAAACAGCGCCATTGGGAAATTGGGAAAGCATTTTATCACACCGATCTTGGTGTGGTCAGATGCTTTGAGGGCAGAGGAAAGATCTAGGGTATAATAGACCCCATTTTTTTGAAAAAAAGAGTACCTGTCACTACCTATTGCCATCATAGGGGATATTTACATTCCCTGAGATAACAATAAAAAATGGTAAAAAAAAATAAAAAAAAAAAATGGAAGGAACAGTTTAAAAATAAAATAAAAAAGCAAAATAAATAATTATAAAAAAAAAAATAAAAAAAAAAAGCACCCCTGCCCCCCCTGCTCTTCCGCAAAGGCGAACGCAAGCGTCGGGCTGGCGTCATATGTAAACAGAAATTGCACCATGCATGTGAGATCAGATCGAGGGCAGTAATTTTAGCAGTAGACCTCCTCTGTAAATCGAATGTGGTAACCTGTAAAGGCTTTTAAAAATGCATGTAGTTTGTCGCCACTGCACGTTTGTGCGCAATTTTAAAGCATGTTTTAGTGCCTTAAAATTAAAAAAAGTGTATTTTTTCCCAAAAAAATGCGTTTGAAAAATCGCTGCGCAAATACTGTGTGGAAAAAAATATGCAACACTCACCATTTTAATCTGTAGGGCCTTTGCTTTAAAAAAATATATAATGTTTGGGGGGTTCAACGTAATTTTCTTGCAAAAAAACCCCCAATGTTTTCATGTAAACAAAAAGTGTCAGAAAGGGCTTTGTCTTCAAGTGGTTAGAAGAGTGGATGATGTGTGACATAAGCTTCCTAATGTTGTGCATAAAATGCCAGGACAGTTCATTACCCCCCCAAATGACCCCATTTTGGAAAGTAGACACCCCAAGCTATTTGCTGAGAGGCATGTCAAGCCCATGTTGCGGGAAAAAGACATTTATTTTTTTTTGCACAAAGTTGTCACTAAATGATATATTGCTCAAACATGCCATGGGCATATGTGGAATTACACCCCAAAATACATTCTGTTGCTTCTCCTGAGTACGGGGATACCACATGTGTGAGACTTTTTGGGAGCCTAGCCGCGTACAGAACCCCAAAAACCAAGCACCGCCTTCAGGCTTTCTAAGGGTGTAAATTTTTGATTTCACTCCTCACTGCCTATCAGTTTCGGAGGCCATGGAATGCCCAGATGGCACAAAACAAACATTTTTTCTTTCCTTTCTTCATTTTCAAAAACAAATGAGAGCTCTAAAATACTCACCATGCCTCTCAGCAAATAGCTTGGGGTGTCTACTTTCCAAAATGGGGTCATTTCGGGGTAGGGTTTTGTGCTATTTTGTCATTTTATGGCCTTCAAAAATTTGCGCCCTTAGAAATCCTGAAGGCGGTGCTTGGTTTTCGGGGGCCCGTACGCGGCTAGGCTCCTAAAAAGTCCCACACATGTGGTATCCCCGTACTCAGGAGAAGCAGCAGAATGTATTTTGGGGTGCAATTCCACATATAACCATGGCATGTGTGAGCAATATATCATTTAGTGACAACTTTTTGTAAAAAAAATTTTTTTGTCATTATTCAATCACTTGAGACAAAAAAAAAAAAATATTCAATGGGCTCAACATGCCTCTCAGCAATTTCCTTGGGGTGTCTACTTTCCAAAATAGGGTCATTTTGGGGAGGGGGGGGGGGGTTTGTACTGCCCTGCCATTTTAGCACCTCAAGAAATGAGATAGGCAGTCATAAATGAAAAGCTGTGTAAATTCCAGAAAATGTACCCTAGTTTGTAGACGCTATAACTAACTTTTGCGCAAACCAATAAATATACGCTTATTGACATTTTTCTTTACTAAAGACATGTGTCTAAATACATTTTGGCCTAAATGTATGACTAAAATTTAGTTTATTAGGTTTTTCTTATAACAAAAAGTAGAAAATATCTTTGTTTTTCAAAATTTTCTATCTTTTTCTGTTTATATCGCAAAAAATAAAAATATAATCAAAAGAAAGCTCTATTTGTGGGAAAAAAAGGACGCAAATTTTGTTTGGGTACAACATTGCATGACTGCGCAATTACCATTTAAAGCAGCGCAGTGCCAAATTGTAAAAACACCTCTGGTCTTTAAGCTGCATAATGGTCGGAAGCTTAAGTGGTTAAATTCAGCTTGCAGGAAACGACAAGGACACTGAATTTCAACAGATCAACAGATATTTTCTGTAATTGCTAAAAAGGTTCTAAGCCAGAAAAATGAAAATGAACTCAGCCATTACATCTAAGGACTAATAAACTGCAATAAATTTTTTTGTACTCACCGTAAAATCCTTTTCTCTGTCGTCCATGGACGGACACAGCTCCTTAATTCTTGACAGTTGAGATATGTTCCTGTTCTATAGGAGAGGACTAGGCAGAACATGTTAGATATTTAAATACATGTTACGTTAACAGAGTTGAACAGCCCTGCCCAGGCGGCGGTCCCTCCGGACATAACCATCCGCCCTGCAGTCAGCAGCTCAGTTCGTAAAAAGCAGTACAAACTAAAAAAGGAGGGGTGGGTGCTGTGTCCGTCCATTGACGACAGAGAAAAGGATTTTATGGTGAGTACAAAAAATCCTATTTTCTCTTTTCATCCATGGAACGACACAGCTCCTTAATTCTCGACAGTTGGGACGTCCCAAAGCAGTGTAAAAAAAAAAACGAGGGGTGGGAACAGTAATCAAAAAACCAATTTCACCCCAAACAAGCAGAGCTCCTCAACGGAGGAGTTGCAACCTCAAGCAGCCGCCTGCAAAACTTTGCGGCCGAAGCTAGCATCCATAGATGCACTCACATCAACCTTGTAAAATTTGGAGAAAGTGTGAACGGACGACCAGGTCGCCACCTTACACACTTGTGATACAGTCGCTTGATGTCGGAAAGCCCAAGAGGCACCAATAGCCCTGGTCGAATGGCCCTTAAGAGCATAGGCCTGGATGACGGTCTGCCTGATTCACCGAGAAATGGTGGCCGACGAAGCCGCCAGGCCCTTCTGCGGACCAGACACCGACACAAACAGTGAGTCAGACCTCCGGAACGGAGCCGTAGCAGACGGGTACACCCGCAAGGCACGAACCACGTCTAAAGAATGCAGCGCAACCTCCTTAGAATGAGACGGTCGAGGACACAAGGATGGAAGTACAATGTTCTCATTCAGGTGAAAGGCCGAAACCACCTTCGGAAGGAAGGAAGGAAGGAAGGAAGGAAGGCTGCGGGCGTAGCACCGCTTTATCCTTATGGAGGACCAAATATGGGGACTTGCAAGACCAGGCCGCCAATTCAGAAACCCTCCCCACGGATGTGATGGCTACCAGGAAGGCCATCTTCTGAGAGAGCGTCAAAAGAGGAATTTCCCTGATGTTCTCAAAAGAAGGTTTCTGAAGCGCCGAGAGCACCAGATTCAAATCCCACGGAGGTAGTGGTGGTCGCACCGGAGGAGCCACATGTCGGACCCCTTGCACAAACGTACTCGCCAGTGAATGAGCCGCCAGGGGTCGCTGAAAGAAAACAGCTAAGGCTGAAATCTGCCCCTTAATGGTGCTTAAGGCAAGTTTCTGATCTACTCCGTGCTGTAAAAACAGCAGGATCCTGGAAACCGAATAAGCCAGTGGACGCCACTCCATCTCCTCACACAGAGATGTAGGCTCTCCACGTGCGATGGTAGATCTTCCTAGAAGAAGACTTCCGTGCCCTCAACATAGTGGAAATTACTGAATCCAACAGGCCTTGGTCCCTTAGTACCTGGCTTTCAATAGCCATGCCATTAAAGCCAGCAACTGTAAAGCAGGATGAAGAATGGAACCTTGCGAGAGAAGGTCCTCCCGCATTGGCAGTTGCCAGGGTACATCCGCCACCAGGCGCACAAGGTCGGCGTACCAGGGACGCCTGGGCCAATCTGGGGCAATTAGAATCACCAGAATTCCCTCGGTCTCTACTCTGCGGAGTAGACGAGGAAGCAACTTCAATGGGGGAAAGGCATAAATTAGCCGATACTGACCCCACAGGGCCACCAACGCGTCTGACGAGTCTGCCGAGGGATTTCTGGACCTGGCCACGAACCTCGACACCTTGTGATTGAGTCGAGAAACCAGGAGATCCACGTCTGGCGTACCCCATCTCCGGCAAAGGAGTTGAAAAACCTCCGGATGTAACGACCATTCCCCTTGATCCAGCATCTGGCGACTCAGATAGTTTTCTACGCCCGGAATGTAAACTGCCGATAGAGCCGGCACGCTCCTTTCCGCCCACCGCAGAATGTGAGCGACCTCCGATGCTGCAGCCGAGCTTCTTTTTCCTCCTTGATGGTTGACGTATGTCACAGCCTTGGCGTTGTCTGACTGGATCCTGACTGGACGATCTTTGAGCCTCTGTGACCATTTGGAGAGGCACAGCCTGATCGGCCGGAGTTCCAGGACATTGATCGGCAGTTGGGATCCGTCCGGAGTCCAGCGGCCCTGGGCCGCCTGAACCCCCCCAGACTCCCCCCCAACCAGTCAGGCTGGCGTCCGTCGTGATCACAGTCCAATGAAAGGGGAGGAACGACTTCCCGGATCGAAGAGTCGGGGATCTCAGCCACCAACTCAGAGAGGCCCTGACAAGATGACTTATCTGAATCTGATGATCCAGAGACAATGGAGACTTGTTCCATTTGGAGAGAATCTCCTTCTGCAAGACCCGAGTGTGGAATTAGGCAAACTGCACCGCCTCGAAAGAGGCTACCATGAGACCCAGGACTCGCATGCAAAAACGGAGAGACGACCATTTGCGAAATGTCAACAACTTCACCGCAGTCTGGAGTGTCTGCAACTAAAACCGACTTCTGGAAGTTCAGTACTCAACCAAACTCCCCGAGGGTCTGACTGGCTATAGACACGTCCTCCTCTAATTCTGAGCTTGAAGCATTGAAGCAGCTCTCAGAAGAAGATCGTCCAAGTAGCCCACGAAAGCAATGTTGCGCTGTCTCAGCAAAGCCAAAATCGGGGCGAGCACCTTGGTGAAAACTCTTGGTGCCAACGTTAGGCCAAAGGGAAGAGCCACGAATTGATAGTGGGTCTTCGCTGAACGCAAAGCGCAGGAATCTCTGATGCCTGAAGCAGAAGGGGACATGCAAGTATGCGTCCCTGATATCCAGGGACGCCAGGAAGTCCCCTGGATGGAGTGCAGCAACCACCGAACGAATGGATTCCATCCGGAACTTTTGAACCTTTACAAAAGGTATTGAGGACCTTGAGGTCCAAGATTGGACGGACTCCTTCCTTCTTTGGGACCACAAACAGATTTGAGTAGAAACCCTGAAATCTGTCCTGCGGTGGTACGGGGATGATTACCCCGCACCTCAACAAGTCTTGTACTGCCCTCCAGCAGGGCAGTCCGACGAGCCGGAAGGAGAGGCAGATTTGAGCGAAAGAATCTGTTTGGTGGAGAAGAAAGAAACTATCTTCTACCCTGAAGCGACCACCTCGCAGACCTACTGGTCGGAGAGCAGGGAGGTCCACCGAGCTGTAAACCCCCGAAGCCGTCCCCCCACCCAGGAGTCGGGTGGGGGCAAAACTTCATGCGGAAGCAGGCTTGCTTACTGGCTTGTTGGGCTTGCGCACCCAGGGACGCTTCTGTCCCCCAAATGGACCTTTTTCCGCTTGGGAGGGTCTGCCAGCAGGTCCTGACTGACGAAAATACCGCTTCTGTGTGGGAAAAGAGGGCCCCGGCTTACGGTGCGGCTATTTTCCTTTAGTGGACCGAGGGAGAAGTGTGCGCTTACCTCCAGTGACATCTTTATGTTGTCCAGTGAGGCACCAAAAAGCCTCCCACCCTTGAAATACCACCGCAGATGCGGAAGCCTGGGAGATTAAAGGGGCCGCATCCAGGGGTGCATCACAGACGTACACAAGTCCCTGAACCAACTGTTCGGCCAGTGACACACATTCAGGAGGGAGCTGATGCTCCTCCACTGTCTGGTGCAATATTTTAGCCCATTCAGTGAGTGTCTGAGACACTAAGGTTGCAGCCAATATAAGCCGCAATGCTGACCCCAGCATGGTGAACATAGAGCGGGTCACCGATTCGGACCTCCTATTAGTAGGGTCCTTAAAGACAGGGGTCCCCTCTACTGGGATAGTGGTTACTTTATTTAACTGAGAGACCCGGGGATCAACAATCGGAGGAGAAGCCCACTTTTTCAAAAGGCTTTCCTCAAATGGATAACGGACCACCATGCGCTGAGGGACCGCAAAGGACCTCTGCGGCCGTTCCCATTCCTTATCTATGAACTTGTCAAAGAAATCAACATAAGGAAAAAACTTAACAGAGCGGGTCGGTTTGTGCGACCCGAAAGGGACAGACCCTGCTGTGGAAGTCCCAGCTGTATCTTCCAGCATAAGAGTGTCCCTCACAGCATGGATAAGCGCACTTACAAGTGCCCTATCTTGAGCTGACCCGAACAAGGGGTCCTCCTCACTGGGAAGGTCCTGGTCCACATCTTCTGACACACCAGAACTGGGGTCCTGAGCCGTAGCCAGGCCCAAGTCTGAGTCAGAACATTCCCCAGGAGATGGCGGGGGGAGGGGGCGCTTAGTACCCCTCTTGTGCCCGCACGCTGCTTTTACCCTGGCAACAAATGACTCCAGAACTGACGACAAAGCGTCCATGGTAACCGCAGGTGCAGGAGCACCGGTTGCTGCCTCTGGAATGTTTGGGGGAAAAAACGCCAGCTTCTGACTCCATATTGCCCACTGACAGCCCTTAGGGACTTAGTCAAGACACCTGACACAAAAATTATCCACCCTCCTTGCTGCACTGACCAGGGTTTGTTACCCAGAGAACTCACCGCCCAGCAAGAGACTGTTCAGCGCCGCTGCCCGCTCTCTATCCACACACAGCGTGTGTCTGAGAAACTCTGTGAGGTGAATAGCGCCGTTCAGGAAGCCATCCAGCACTAGGGGGCCAAAACCTATTCCAAAATGGCCGCTGAGCGCCTCAGAGAAAGAGCGTGGACCACAACAAAATGGCCGCCCGCAATGCAGACCTGCGTCACAGCACGGCCACGGCAAAATGGCCGCCAATGGGATATTTCAATAGTAAATCACAGGCACCTGAAAAACTGCGCCGGCGCTTCCAAAATGGCGGCCAAACGACGAGGTGGACGAAAAGGCCGCAGCGGAGGCTTCTGTGAGAAACAACTACCCCCCCACAGAGAGCAGGCCTGGACACCCCCACAGCCCCCAGCCGGGACCTGGAGCCCCCCTACAGGTAAACACTTGGTCGCAGCGAGCCCCGCAAGGGGAGGAGGAAAAAAAAAGGGGTGACAGAGGGAGAGAGGGAAGGGCAAGAGAACCCCCAAACGACCCCCTTAGGAATGCCCAGCTGTTCCATCCCACCGAGGCAGGAGGAACTGTACTTACCGGCCCCTGCGAGGACCTGCTGGTGCGTTCCTGACCTGACCTACAACTGAGCAGTACGGAGTAGCTGTCGGCCCGGTCCACTGTGACTGAGACAGCAAGCAGCCCGGTCATATGTGAACCCTAAAGCAAAGCTCACCGGCCACCCCTGGAGCCATGTGGTATGTCGTGGCCGACCCCGCACGTCGCTAAGGCCTGCTCACGCTCGATGGCCGGACTGGGGAGACAAGGATCTATAATATCCAGCCTGTCACTCAGCCGGCAGTTGATAGATTTCTTAAAAGAAAATCAAAAAATAAAATTTCTTCCGGACCCTGGGCCCAAAGGGAGCCAGGTCCTTCTCCTCTACTAGGCAGAAAAAACTGAGCTGCTGACTGCAGGGTGGAGGGTTATATCCGGAGGGACCTCCCCCTGGGCGGGGCTGTTAAACTCTGTTAAAGTAACATGTATTTAAATATCTAACATGTTCTGCCTAGTTCTCTCCTATAGAACAAGAACATAACCCAACTGTCAAGAATTAAAGAGCTGTGTCCGTCCATGGACGAAAAGAGAAATATATTTTTGTTCTTCGTTCTGAGACTCTGCCCGACAAATTGGTGGGTTCCTGGTGGACATCGAGTGCCCAGCAACCGCAGACCGGCTTCTGCAGGGAATAATCACAGCAGAAGCAGCGTGGGAGCATGCCCTCTGCAAGCGAAAGTGCAGCATCACATATATATGTGATCCGGTGCACAGCTGCTGCCCTGTAGCAGTAAAACTGCTATTCGCGCTCAGCAAGCGGTTAAGGAAATAAGTGCACTTTGAAATAGTGAATTAAAAAACATTATTCAGGGTAACTAGAAAAGCAAATGTACTGAGCAGTAGAACATACATCAAGAGAAAAAAAAATCTACTAATACAATACCGGAGGGAATGATCGTAGAACTTTAACTCCATACTGTGCAGTTAGTGGATGTGGAGGATACAGGCTGGAGAAGTAAGAAAGCCCGGTGGGTGGATCAGTTGGTGCCCAGCAAAGAATGTGGCTGAGTTCAGGGGCATCAGCATCGATCGTATGCCACGTTACCAAATACTGCAAGTGAAAAAGAATGATAGTTTGCTCTAAAATCGTTAAATTAAATTCATTATCAAACATGACCTCATAATAGAACACCAAAACACTTACTTTTATAGCCTCAGGGATGTCATTGACAGCACCTGGATCCAGTCTCACTAGGCGAGTCACTTCTCCTCCAATGGCTTCAGTGTTTTTAAATCTGCAAAAGAGTATTTGGAATAGTAAATGTCGCTAGCAAGTAACATATTTAAAAAAAAAAAAAACATCACTAGCAGGTTATAAACCATTACATTCCTACAAAATTGTGGTCATTTATTCTAACAGAGGGATCATTCTATGGGCAATCTAGGCAGCAAACCTGGGTTTATAGCTAGTATATCTAAAGGCAAACATTTTATTTGACAGACTACAGAATAAGTAAGGCCATTGTCAGCTTTTTGTTGTCATCTGATCGTTATTGGGGATATTTCACTGAAATGACCTGTGCTGTAGACTCAATAGACAGTGAGAGGGATATCACTTCAAAGTGAGGAAAAGAAACAGTTTCTACCAGAATAAATGTCTCCATTGGACATTCTACTCATGGTCCTGTGACAACTGGACAAATTGGATTTTCCATCACTTCCAGTCTCAGTTAATCTCCCCATTTCAGGTCACAGTTTCCCCTGACCTTCACATCATCCACCAGGAGTGTCCTTTGCCCCCCTTCACATCACTCCCCCCAGCGGTATCCTATGTCCTATTTCACATCACCCCCCACTGCGGTGTCATCTACCCCCTTTCACAGCTCCCACACCCACCCTCTATCCAGAGCTGACCTGCCTGCCGCTCTGCTGTGAGAAGGACAGCGGCGGAGGCTGGGGGAAAGAAGTGGCTCCTAAATGGTGGGTACGTGGCAGTCTGGGTGGGACAGGAACTCGGTCTGCCATTTAGTAATGGCTCAGTCTCCCACTGGGGGGGGGGTGGCGGCATTGATTCTCCTCCCCCCGAATTATCGAGCACCAGCCACCACTGGTCCCCATTCGTTTACACCCGCCTTTCTCCAATCCGATCCGCTAAAAAATACCAGAAGGGGATCCGTCCCCATCCATCTGGGCGGATTTAATCGGAAGGCCCATAAAAGTAGGGTGGTCTGTTCCGCTTTGCATATGCTGAGCGGACATGGACCTGTCATCCGTCTGCTCTGCTCATTGTGGCCCATGACCGGTTACCAAGTCGCTTAAGTGGCCCTCGCTCTTCAAAAGGTTGGGCACCCTTGCCCTACTTGGACTAATCCTGGGTGTCACTGTCTCGTGCATTTTTTACCGCTGCCATTACCATCTGAGCTTGTCCCCCCTTACACTAGGTACATCTACACCTATACAGTCAATACGTTACATTCACCTTGTTGGTAACTGGACTGCCAGGTGAGGGGAAATGCTCCAGGCCAAGTTTACATTGTCTTTCCATTGCTTCTCACTCAGGCTGATGTACTTTGATCTCCAGTTTGCCACACTGTTTTCTCCTGTCTGATCAAGCTCTAACTCGGGAGAAGAGAGAGGATTGTACCAGGTGGTTAGACGGTCAATCTCTGTAGCCTAGAAAAGATCATGTAACCGTTTAGAATGGCTATTACAAAATTTCCAGTAAATGCTAGGCCACATAAGAGATTTTGTTTGGAAAAAACAAGAGATAATTGCAGATTGCTCAATGCTTCAAGGGTTTGGGATTAGCGTAGATCCCTGTGACCCGTGTAACGCGTAATGTTTGCTTTGTTACAAATTCAACAATTAGTCGCAGGGCAATAGCATTATTTCCAATCAAAATCTCTAACATAGTAGAGGTCTAAAGAAGGCATATGGTGGACCCTTGCTGAGATACTAATTGCATAATGAGATGCACAAACATTCACCAGAAACTCACATACACATATAGATTTTATATGGTTAAAACACACAAAAAGTCAGAAACAAGCCACATACCAACAGAGATAAGAGAAGAGTCCTCCTTTTCATGTAATATTTGTGAAGTTGTGTCCCTCTGTTTGTTTTCTTGGTCAGCCCTGTGAAGAGTAGAGTCTCACCTTACAATCTGAGGTATAAACGCACTGACAAACAAGATTTATTCTGTTTGCAAAGAATGGCACCGTGTTATATACAGTGTAGATCTATATTATAAAAGAATCGGTTGCAATGGGTAGGGTTCACAAACCTGACTTTTTAGAGATGGTAGACATGCCGCTGGATAATGGGTATGTGTTTATCCAGCCTTGTGTGGTCTGCTGTCGAGAACCCATTGTCACATCTAAATTGCTGCGAGTGACATCCACAATCACAGACAAGCTATGTACTGAAGGATCTTGATTATCTGTAGAAGTAAAAAAAAAATACATGCATTAATCACTTGAAATGAAGGAAATACAATATTTTCTAAAAGACAAAGCTATCCAGTAGGTTTTGCAACAGGCCAGTCATACTTGACAAGAGTATAGTTTCCCAGCTTACCAGTGTACTTCTCCACCAACTGCTACCACATCAACACATTTCTTTATAGACCTCCACTGCAACAGTGCACTTCTTATACTGACCATTACTGCACTGATGTACTTCTTTGCTAATCACTTTCCCTCTGCCTGCCACCACTGCATCAGATACTTCTCAACTGAGTGCCACAAATGTATTGGCACACAGCTGCCAATGTAACCAGGCACTTCTCCACTGACCACAGCCAATGAAATGCCATATACCAAAAGCTTCTACACTGGAGGGAAATTTACTACACCTGGAGCAGCCAGGATCTGGAGCAACTGTGCATGGCAACCAATTAGCTTCTACCTAATATTTTCAAAGCTTAAAGTGTTTGTTAACCCAAAAACCTGTAATAAATTTATTTTCCTGCCTGGCTATGCCCTTCCCCTGTACTTTGACCACAATATATCAGGGCTGCTGAGCCCGGACACCGTTGTCAGCTTACATGCCTTTGTCATACGCAGCCCAGCTCTCTGTCTCCTGTGTCCTCTCCTCCATCATCTCCCCCCTCTGACTGTCTGCTGGTGTCAAGGAAAGCCCACCCTGCTGCTGCTGCTGCTGCTCTCATACTTAACATTAAAAGATCCCATCCCCTCTGTATTAGAACAATAAGTTCCCCTGCGTCTGTTATATCATAAATATGCTCATCTGTACTGATAACACAGCGTCTTATTGCGATCATGTGACTCCTCGGCTCTGTCTCTCCTCCCCAGCTGACATCAGCGTCAGTGCTCGGCCCCGCCCGCCGGAACTGTCAGCCAGGCAGAGGAGAGGAGAGAGGGAGAGAGGAGGCAACTGATTTCAGGAAGGTGTGTTATCAGTACAGATACAGTAAGCATATTTATGATATAACACAAAATACAGACACAAAGGAACTTATTTTTCGAATACAAAGGGGGTGGGAGCTTTTTATACAAGCGGCTTAACAACCACTTTAACTGAACAAGCTAAAACTAGGAGCTGATCAGTTATTTGCACAGTGGCTGCAGATTCTGTCAGCTCCACGTTTAGTAAATTCTCTCATATTGTACCATACAGTACATTCCAGAGTCTACATTGTCGTATCTTCGCTATTCGGGCAAAACAGAAATTATTAGGTGCTTTGTCATACGGGGAAAGGATTCCATGCTGCAACATTGGCCCCTGCGGTTTTTGTGTGGCTTACATTGTAATTAAAAAGGAGTTTGAAGCCAGTGTACATTCCTGTCTTTCCTGGATAGCGATCATTATCCCAGGTGCAGTGACGTCACTCTATATAGGTGTGCCTGCCTCCGGAGGTGCGATCACGTATAGAGCGCCACTCAAAGCTGGAGAATAATAGGTGTCCCTACGGTTTGTAGAAAGTGGGAGCAGGTGTTGGGCACCTATTCAGAAGCGTGGACATATGTGGGGTAAGACGCCGCTCAAAACAGACCCAATGCTTGGATATGGCTGTGTACGGGAGGAGCAGTGCTGGATGAGGCCATACACAGCCATACCTACATCTGAAGCACTGGGCTGGTTTTGAGCGGCGTCCTACCCCGCATATGCCTCCAAAGGTGTGCTGCAGACTGGATTTGCCTGACCCTGTTTTCCCTCCCTTCTGCTGACCGCAGGCCAATTCTTCTGTACATACATACCAGTTCACAAAAAGTGGTCTCTGATGAAGCTCATTAAGTGAAACGCGCAGAGATTATATAGCTATTCAGCTCCCATCTTTAAACATTATACTATTGCTGTTATTATTCAGATTGGGCTGAAGGCTATGTGTGTCTGCTATATTTCATTTACATTAGTAGGTGAGGTTGAAAAAAGACACGAGTTTTAAACGACTATTGCACCTTAAAAACTACATATTTTATCTTTTGTATGAAATAAACTTGATTTTTAAAGAAAAACTTGCTGTCTGTGTCTATTCCTGAGGTGCTGAGCACTGTAAAAGTAAAAAAAGTAGGATTTTTAAAACAGCTTACCTGTAAAATCCTTTTCTTGGAGTACATCACGGGACACAGAGCAGCATAGTCATTACTATGTGGGTTATATAGAATTACCTTCAGGTGCTGGCACTGGCAACTTCCAAAACAGGAAGTACCCTCCCCTATATAAGCCCCTCCCATCCAGGAGTACCTCAGTTTTGTAGCAAAGCAATACATGTCCCCAAAAGAGGGGTGGGAGCTCTGTGTCCCGTGATGTACTCCAAGAAAAGGATTTTACAGGTAAGCTGTTTTAAAAATCCTACTTTCTTGTTCATACATCACGGGACACAGAGCAGCATAGTCATTACTATGTGGGACGTCCCAAAGCAATGCCACATGAGGGGGGGGATACACCATACATAAGCTGGGCGCCATCAGGCATGAGGATCTTTTGCGGCCTGCAACACACTGCGCCCAAAGGCGACATCCTCCTGACTTCTAACGTCCACCTGGTAGAACCTAGTAAACGTGTGTACTGAAAACCATGTTGCGGCCTTACAAATTTGAGCCAGGGAGGCCTGGTGATGCACTGCCCATGAAGTTCCAACTGCTCTTGTGGAGTGCGCCCTAACTTTGAACGGAGGCGGTCTACTTCTCAAGCCATAGGCTTGTATTATGACCTGTCGAATCCACTTGGCTAAAGTAGATTTTGATGCTGCCTGACCCTTTCTGGGGCCTTCCGGCAGAACAAACAAAGAATCCGTTCTACGAATCTGAGCAGTGGCTTTTAGATAAGCTTTAACTGCTCTTACTACATCCAAAGAATGCAATAACTTTTCCTCTACCGAGCTTGGTTTGGGGAAAAAAGAAGGAAGAACCACATCCTGGTTCAAGTGAAACCTCGATACCACCTTAGGAAGAAAGGCTGGGTGAGGGCGTAATACTACTCTGTCCTTATGGATAACCAGATATGGCTCCTTACAGGACATGGCGGCTAATTCCGACACTCTTCTAGCCGAGCATATGGCTACTAAAAATATCAATTTTCTGGTGAGTAGAACCAAGGAAATGTGCCGCAAAGGTTCAAATGGCTGCTTCTGCAGAACCGACAGAACCAAATTTAGATCCCATGGGCATATGGGAGCTTTAATCGGTGGAATAATACGAGTCACCCCTTGCATAAAGGATTTGACAAGTGAATGCATAGCCAGGGGCCTTTGAAATAGTATTGATAAGGCCGAAACCTGGCCCTTGATAGTACTTAAGGCAAACTTCTTGTCTACAGCCCACTGCAGGAAGTCCAGAATTCTGCCTATAATGTACTTACGTGGATGCCATTTTCTGGCCTCGCACCAAGTGATGTACGCCTTCCAAACTCTATAGTAGATCTGCCTGGATACAGGCTTCCTGGCATTGATTATAGTTGATACCACAGAGTTAGAGAGACCTCTCTTCTTTAGGATGTGGGATTCAATAGCCAGGCCGTTAAACTTAGAGTTAGTAAGGAAGGGTGGTATATCGGTCCTTGCGAAAGCAGGTCCGGACGACGTGGAAGGGTCCAAGGACTCCCCACAGACATTTTGATGATCTCCGCGTACCAGGCCCTTCGGGGCCACGCTGGAGCCACCAGGATCACCGGCTTCTTCTCCAACCTGACTCTGCGAAGGAGTCGAGGCAACAATTGTAGCGGAGGGAATGCATATATCAGTCTGAACTGATCCCAAGGGAACACCAGAGCATCCGAGCCGCAAGCGAGGGGATCCCTTGTCCGGGAGACAAATCTGTCCACCTTTGCGTTGAATCTGGATGCTAGCAGATCTACATCCGGTGTTCCCCACCGCTGACATATTGCTCGGAAGACCTCGGGATGAAGGGACCATTCCCCTGGGCATAACTGTTGGCGACTCAGAAAGTCCGCCTTCCAATTCTCCACCCCTGGAATGAAGACAGCTGATATACATGGGACATGCTTTTCTGCCCATTCCAGGATGTGACTTACTTCCCTCTGGGCTGCACGACTCCTGGTGCCTCCCTGATGATTGATATATGCCACTGCTGTGGCATTGTCTGATTGAATTCTGACAGGGGACCCTTGGAGTCTGGATGTCCAGGCTACTAGGGCGTACCGGGCTGCTCGTATCTCTAAGAGATTGATGGGCAGGGTTTTTACTACATTTGACCATCTGCCCTGGAGAGACCATTGCTCCAGTACTGCCCCCCAGCCTATAAGGCTGGCATCTGTAGTGACCACCTTCCAAGATATCGGGCTGAAGGGTTTTCCCTTCTGGAGATTCTGGGGGATCAACCACCAGCAGAGACTCTTCCGAACGGAAGGGGACAAAGCCATCGGGAAGTCTAGAGCCTGAACTTTTCCGTTCCAGGCTGACAATATGGCCCTCTGTAAATTCCTTGAGTGGAATTGGGCGTATGGCACAGCTTCGAATGATGCTACCATCTTTCCTAGCAGCCTCATGCACAGGCGTATGGACGGCTGTCTTTTTGCACAAAGCAGACGGACCAAGCCCCTCAAAGAGGATACCTTGTCTAGAGGTAAGAAAATCTTCCTCTGGTCTGAATCCAGCCGTAGCCCTAGATATACCAGGTTTTTCACTGGCTGTAGGGCTGACTTGTCCAGGTTGATGACCCAACCGTGAGATTCTAGATACTTGATTGTATCGACAATTACCACTTCTAGCTTGGCAACTGAGTGGTCCATCAACAACAGGTCGTCTAGGTATGCCATTATCGTTACACCTCGTGTTCTTAGATCGGCCAACAGTGGGGCCAGAATTTTTGTGAACACTCGTGGTGCTGTGGCCAGACCGAATGGTAAGGCTCTGAACTGAAAATGGCGCCCTTCTACTGCAAAGCGTAGAAATTTTTGATGACCTGGAAAGATGGGAACATGCAAGTAAGCATCTTTGAGGTCGATCGAGGCTAACCATTCCTCCCCTTGTAGGGCAGCGGTGACCGATCGGATCGACTCCATCCGGAAAGACCGGACGTTTAGAAATTTGTTTAGACTCTTTAGGTCCAATATGGGTCTTATGTCCCCGTTTGGCTTCGGGACTGTGAAAAGGTTTGAGTAGAAACCCAACCCCCACTCTTCCATAGGAACCTCCATAATTACTCCTTGGAGCAATAGTTGTTCTAACGCCAATAGGAGAGACCCTCTTTTCAGAGGGTCTTTTGGCATGCCTGACCACATAAAATGGGAAGGAGGAGACTCTTTTAACTCCAACTTGTATCCCAGAGTTACTGCAGGGAGCACCCATCTGTCTTTGATCGTCTCCCGCCAGGTCTCTGCGAACAACTGAAGTCTTCCCCCCACCCGTTTGAGTGGGGGCAGCCCTTCATAGGCTTGACTTAGAGGCTGGTTTAGTACCCCTTCGGATCCAGGGTTTCTTATTACCCTGTGACTGTCCCTGATTTTTACCCCCTGAGTTTGACCGAGGAGGCCGTCGGAACTGCTTAGTAGCAGACGTTGCAGGGATAGGAGAGGTAGTCCTCTTAAAAGATGGACCCCTAGACATCTTCTTACTCGGTAAGAGAGTACTTTTACCACTGGAAATCTTCTGGATATACTTATCCAGGTCCTCGCCAAAAAGGCGTTCCCCATGAAATGGGAAGCTAACTAAGAGCTTCTTACAGGGAGCTTCAGCAGACCAGTTTTTGAGCCACAGAAGCCTACGCATATGTACCAAAAACAGCGTGAGGCGGGAGGCCTGATGGATAGAATCCTTGATGGCGTCAACCGCAAAGCATAATGCTCTAGGCAGATCAGCCAGAGCCTGGGCCTGCTGGTCTGGCAAATCCCTCAGGACCATTTTCATTTGATCCTTTAAAGCTTGGAAGACCCCAATAGCTGCCACTGCTGGCTGTGTAACAGCCCCTGCTGTGGAAAAAGCAGATTTTAATAAAGATTCCAATTTTTTATCCACTGGATCTTTGAACATTTGAACATTATCTACTGGACATGTCAGTGATTTGTTCACAGAAGAGATGGCTGCATCCACCGTAGGAACATTCCATCTCTGGGTGAACTTTTCCTCCATGGGATAGATCACCGGAAATTTTAGGCGGAACAAATAGTTTATCAGGATGTTCCCAGTCCTGGTATAAGTCCTTCCAGTAATGGATGTATTGGAAAGGAGCAATTAACCTGGGGAGCTTTTAGCGACCCCAATGAGGAGACAGCAGTAGTTGATGGTTCAACAAGAGGCATTTTAAATGCAGATCGAACCATGTCAGTTAGGGTCTGGACCCACAATCTTTCAGTCTGTGATGCTGACAATGGTTCATCTACTGTCGATTCCTCAAAAACAGAGCTAACCTCCTCCTGATCCCCTTCAGGTAGGTCGGTCCCTTCCTGGGACTGTTGCTCTGCCAACAGGCACTCTAATGGAGGTGATGGAGATCTGGCGCGCTTTCTTTCCTGTAGAGAAGAAGCGATCAATGCTGCCAATCTCTGCTCCAATCCCTCCAGAGTTGAGGAAAAAACCTCCTCTGTTATATATGCAGGAGCAGGTGGACTGAGGACAGCCGCAGTACCTGGCACTCCCGGGGGTTCCTTATGGGTATTAACCTCTGATTTCTCAGGGGAGGAGGATGCAGATGACTGCTCCAGATCCTCAGAGCCCGATGGAGACCCCCTACACTTCCTGAGAGGTATATCTCTGAGTTTTTTAGGCGGCATATTCCTTAGTTCAAAGCTGAGGTATTCCAGCCGCAATACACCCCTTACTGAAATAGTCTAATGCAATTTGCTGCTATGTACATCAGTGGGTGTCTACTAATGCGTCTTTCTGGGGATGCCTGTATCAACCGCCCGCTGTAAGCCCCTATACCATGCTACCAGCTCCTTTTCATGCTCTGTGGCCATAGCAAGCAGCGTGGACTGAGTCCTTTTATCTTGCTGGGACGCCCGCACATGCGCAGAAGCGCTGGGCGCACAGAGCGCGTCATCCGCCAGGCTCCGCCCCCTTTTTTGAAGCTAAATCTTTTAAAAGGAAAGCGTGTGTGTGCGCGCGCGCGTGCACGTGTGCGCTCTTGGCGCCATGTAGGGAGAGGAGCCAGGGTCCCTGTTTCACCAGGACTCGGGGATGGAAGGAAACTACTTGGCAGCATGACAGAGGAATGCAGCTTCCCTGATAGAGAGCTCACTCATCTGCCTGGACTTTCACCATGGAAGGAAATAGTCCCAAGAAAAAAGACGTTCCACAGCGGCCTCTAGTGGACAAACACAGGTACCGCACTTTTGTCTTTTTTTTTTTTTTTTTTTTTTTTTAAAACCTCCTTTATGAAAAACATTTCCAGGTTTACAGTTTTTAAAACTTCCTTTATGAAAAAACATTTCTAGGATTTCTTAGGCATATACAGCTATTAGCGGGAATACCTTTTAGGTAACAGGCAGAAAGACATATTAGGCTTGGGGGTCCCCTCAATAGAACCAAGTTCCTGAGGGGCCCCCACTTACCTTTTCCCCGCCGCAGGACTTTGTTTGGTCCACAGAAGCCCAAACTTCACCTCTCACGGCAGGCATTGTACTAGACCTTCAGGGACCGGGTTCCCAAGGATTCCACTCCCCTGGACCTGTATAGCACCCTGCACAGATAGCCTCTTGGTTTTGGGTATGACCAGAGCTCTGGATCCCAGGGTCCAGCCCTCCTAAGAGAGGCATTACAGGCAAAACCTTGCTCTTCTCTGCAAGGCCCGGGTACCGACCGTTTAGCTATGAAGCTTTTTTGGTCGGATCCGGAATAGCTTGCTAAGGCCCAGAGAACCTGTACACAAGCCCAGATGAATACATGTTAACCTTGGCCAACACCTTAGACACTGGCAAAAAACTGAGGTACTCCCGGATGGGAGGGGCTTATATAGGGGAGGGTACTTCCTGTTTTGGAAGTTGCCAGTGCCAGCACCTGAAGGTAATTCTATATAACCCACATAGTAATGACTATGCTGCTCTGTGTCCCGTGATGTATGAACAAGAAATTAATTTGGTTCTGCAACTTGTTATTCGGAAGAGTATTGCTCCGATTGCCCACTAGTGCCATTTTTGCAATAACTAGTTGAGGAAAATGCATGGCTTATCTACTACATCTGGATCAAGTGTAAAATGCATGTTAAACAGAAAGGAGCTCCTACACAAGGTTTTTATGAAGCAAAGTATTTTTACCTGGCGGAACCAGCTGGTTTGCAGTAAGATACTTCTTATCGGAAAACATGGCCGTCCAAAACTTTATCAAGATGCTAATATCTTCTCTCAGCTGCTTATCTGTTTGTGTTGGGCATTTAGGCGCAGAACTACCCAAGGATAGAGCACACAATATATTTTAAATATGATTGGCAAAACAACTCTTCATAAGCATGGTCATGAAAATAAAAAGAAAGAAAAGACATGTATATATACCTGAAATAATCAAATGATGTGGAATATATTTTCTCTCTAAGAACATTACGAATGGTGGAATTTGGGACCACATCTGCATGCAGTAATGATAACCCAAGAGTCAATAGCCTGAAATAGGGAGATATCGCTTTAGGAAAATTGCAAGGTCAAAAAATATATATGTCAACTTCCATATTTAAAAAACATTTCCAGCTGATGTGTTCTCTTAATATAACTAAGACTAAGAGAACCTACTTGAACCTAGGACCAATGGCTGCCACATGTCGGTTAATGCTGCCTTTTGATCCTCCAATATTCAGAGAGAGGGAGCGCTGTAGAAGGCTAGAGAATATCTCAATCTGGTCTGAGCTGCAGTACTTGGCGATCTCAAACCTCTGCATCAGGAACTAAAAGAAGATTAACACAAAAAAAGTTTTCCAGGCATTCACCGAATTTTTACTTATTTTTTTTACATCAAAAGAAAGTTTTATTTGAACACATTCAAGCATACATGTTCCATAAACACTTAAGTTGTAATTTACAAAAGAGTAGAAAACAATTAGGCAATTACAGCTTCCAACTGCATAGAGTTCGCTAGAGAGGACATACAGCCCCACCTATTGGCTGAAAACAGAAATGACAGTGCCAATAGAGAATTAATATTGCACGCTCCAAAGTCAGATAGTAATAACCAGCATTTAGTAACCAACAGCATTCTACCCCAATATTCTATCTATAATCAGGTCTCCCACAGGTCCATGACTTACAGGGGTAGGCCTTCAAATACATATTAAGTAGGGATGCATAAGAATTAGAAATAAGGCCCTGTGAACAGACCTGTTCGACGGAGCTCCCGCTGTAGATCCTGATTGTGATCCTTTCCTCGTCACCTGCACAGCCCGATTTCGCCAGAAACCAGTGTCTGAAGACCACCTGTGGACCCCGGTTCTAGCGGTGCTCGTTAATCCCGGCGTGATGACCCGGGGAAACAAACGAGACGCCGCGGCTGCGACCTCCCAGGACGCCCAAGATGGCGCCTGGATGTCTCAGTCTCTGCCTCCCAGGACTCCACGAGGGCAGGAGAAGAAAGCGGAGCAGGGGGGTAAGTCCAACAAAGCCCCCAAAAGGGAAAGATCAAACCAGGGACATGCTGTACTATGCCAAAAAGCTGACAGGCCCGGATGATTCCCCGCAGACTGCTGCACATTGCAACACAGAGCCCGCAGAGCAGGATGAGCAGGGGCACACTGACATGCAGGAAGCTGATGATGAAGGCACGGAGTCAGTCCCTGATCCTATACCAGCCATGCTTAACCAGCAGACAGAGGACAGTCCCCAGCCTACGCTTAGTGAAATCATGTATGCTGTTCACAGGTGCACTGCTTCTGTAGACGCGTTGAAGGAGAGGTTTGGGGGGCTGGAGGAGAAAGTCACTCTCCTGAGACATGACATACAGAAGGTCAGGGAGAGGACCACGGCTGTGGAGGGCAGAGTCAGTGACATAGAGGATCAGATGCCTCATATGAATCGGGAAGTGAGAGTGGCTGCCCAGCAGGCATGCCAGGCCTTTGATCGACATGATGAAATCGAAAAACGCTTGAGACGCAACGACGTTCGCATTGTGGGGCTCCCGGAAAAGGTGGAGGGTCGGGACCCCACTACGTTCATAGAAGGCTGGCTGCAGGAGGTATTTGGTAAAGAGGCCTTCTCCCCGATTTACACGGTGGAACGGGCGCATAGGGTGCCACCTCGCCCCCTCCCCCCCGGCAATCCCCCGAGATCAATGCTTGCTAGACTCCTGAACTACAGGGGCTGGGAAGTGATACTTAGAATGGCCAGAGAAAGAGGGGCTGTACACTTTAACGGGGCCCGGATATCCTTTTATCCTAATTTCTCTGCAGAAGTGCAACGCAGAAGATCGAAGTTCGTAGATGTCAAGAAAAGGTTACAGAGGCTTCAGCTACCATACGCCATGCTATACCTGGCCAAGCTTCGCATAACGGCCAGAGATCAGACCCACTTTTTGGCTGGACCGCAACGAACAAGGTATCCGTAGAAGGGGCCCGGAGAATGGTGATGGTTGATGTTGTTGGAACTCTCTTTGTCAAGGGCGGATCGGGCAAAAGATTGATGCTACTGAGATGATGTTGCCATAAGAGGACCAATACCTATTTGTAGTTACCAGCGAATAGTTTTCCACCAACTTTTCTGTTTATTTTGCTGGTCAGAGTTTGTAGGTGGAGTGAGCCTCTACACCCCCCTATGTACTGCCTGCTGCCATGGCTCCTGTTTTTGTGCCCTGTTGGCACTTGGAATGCCCCTGACAGTATCACTCTACACCGGTGGGAAGTCCCATGTGGCGCCCTGTTGGCAGTCCATGAGCCACCGGCAGATGAAGATATGTTTTGTTTCTCTTACTTTTCTTTTCACAGTGCTGATAAAGCGCCGTTGCGCAGAACTTTTTGCCACAGTTTCCGCAGAATTTTTCTTCTTACAAGGTACTGTACTGTCCTAGTTGATGCACCACAGTCTATTCTGTCCGAACCAAAGTGCTGTTTTTTGCCAATTGGATGGTGGGGTACGAGGCTGTCGCTCCCTTTTGGGTACTCCCCCCATTCAGACAGGACATTATATATATATATATATATATATATATATATATATATATATACATACCATGTCTGCTACACCCATTGTGTCGTGGAATGTCCGGGGGGTAAATGATCCTTTGAAAAGGACCATGATATCTACTGTATTGCGCAAATTTCATCCGGCCATAATTGGCTTGCAGGAGACCCACTTAGTGAAAGACACAGCTAGTTTCTTGGGTTATGCGTGGGTTGGACAGGCCTATCACTCCACTCCACTCCGCCTTCTCACGCGGAGTGAGTGTACTGATCCACAAGGCTCTGGCATACCAGGAGTTAGACTCGCTTATTGATATCTCTGGTAGATTTGTATTTCTATATTGAAAACTGTTTACCATTACTATGATTTTAGCATTTGTATATGTGCCCCCACCTTTCTCTAGAGAGGTGCTGCAGTTGCTTCTGTCTTACCTGGCAAACAAGCCTGATGTTCCACTACTGCTGCTAGGGGACTTTAATTGCTACTTAGATCCCAGGTTGGATAGATACCCCCCGGTGGTGCCCCCTAAGGGCAACCGGGGTACGGCTCTTGGCCGCCTGATGGAGGAGGTAGGGTGGGTTGACATCTGGCAGGTCCGGAATCCCAACTGTAAACAATTCTCCTGTTTTTCCAAGACACATGGCTCCCTCTCCCGCATAGACCTCTGTCTGGGCACTCCCAACATGGTTAGCCGCACCTCTAAGGTGAAATATTTCCAGAGAGGGGTCTCAGACCACTCCCCGCTAGCGATATGGCTGGTTACTCAACCGGCTAGCTCTCTCCCCAGGGCCCCATGGAAACTGAATGCCTTTTGGCTCAAACTGTTTACATCCCCGGAACGTATAGAAACCAAGATTGAGGTCTTTCTTCAGGCGCACGGGCACCACCTTGACCCACTGTTAAAATGGGAAACACTGAAAGCCTTTCTCAGAGGGGTGTTTGAGGAAATACACATTGTCAAGCGCAACTCTTCTGCTCTGGTGGAGCGGGTGGGAGACCAGGTGAGACAACTGGAACTTGCATATGTGACTAGCCCCACTGACTCGGCCCGGGAGGCTTGGATGTCGGCCCAGGACTCTCTGGACCGTCTGCGATCCTCAGCGGTTGAGCGGAAGAGATTCTTCACAAAACTTGCATTTTATGAGGAGGGGGAACAGACTGGGCGCTTATTGGCCAAGATAGCAAGGTCCCAAACACAGTCCCCTGCCATCGGTGCTATACGCACCTTTACAGGTATAGTGGTTAACTCCCCTGAGGCCATTATATCCGAGCTGGCGTCCTTCTATGAGAGCCTCTATGGGTCAAGGGATGCCTACTCGGATGAGGATCTTGATGCCTATATAGCCAACATTGATTTACCCGCTCTTTCCACGTCTGCCAGAGAACAACTTGATGCCCCCATTACCTTGGGCGAGCTGCAACAGGCAGCCAGCTCTTTTCCTACCTGTAAAGCCCCCGGGGAGGATGGTCTGCCCATGGAAGAGTATACTCAATTTGGGGAGCATTTGTTACCTGAACTATTGAAAGTCTTTAATGCCGCACTTGAGGGTGGACAGCTCCCTGGCTCTATGGCCAGGGCAAATGTCATTCTACTGTTAAAACCGGGGAAAGATCCAGTTGACCCTGGCTCCTATAGACCTATATCGCTGCTGCAGAGCGATGTGAAAATCCTGGCTAAGGTCCTGGCGTGTAGGGTCAATGGGATAATCTCATCTATTATACACCCGGACCAGGCTGGTTTCATGCCGCAGAAGACCACTGCCACCAACTTGAGGCGCATGTTCTTGAACATGCAGGTGCAGGCGGACAATGGGGGCCACAGGGCTCTCTTATCCCTTGATGCCAACAAGGCATTTGATAGTGTCAGTTGGAGGTTCCTCTGGGCGGTGTTGTCCAAGTTTGGCTTCGGGGACAAATTAATTGAGTGGGTCAAGTTGCTATACCCATCCCCCCAGGCGACCATTAGGGTCGCGGATAGGATGTCACCGGCTTTTGCTTTGGGTAGGGGGACGAGGCAGGGTTACCCCCTGTCCCCCCTGCTATTTGCGATCGCCATAGAGCCGTTGGCGGCCCTGGTACGGGCTAGTACTTGTATTCGGGGACTCCAATTTGGCACGCTACAGGAAAAGATTATGTTGTATGCGGACGACATGCTGCTGTTTCTGGGGGACCCCACGTATTCCATTCCCGGGGGTTGTGTCGATTATCACGAAATTCGGTCACTACTCTGGTTTAACCATTAATTGGTTGAAATCCGCCCTGATGTTAGATGAGGATGGCGGGGTGGTCCTGCCAGACTCTTGCCCCATCCCAGTGGTGTCTAGCTTTAAATATTTAGGAGTACAGGTGTCACCCAGGTTGGGGGAATACTGCTCCCTTAATGTGCACCCATTGATGTCCCGGTTTAGGGATAAAATTAATACCTGGAACACCCTGAAAATGTCACTTGCAGGTAAAGCCAATCTGATCAAAATGATCTTAATGCCACAACTGCTTTACTTTCTTCACAACTCGCCTGTAGTGATACATCTGAAAATCTTTAGAATAGTGAACACTCTCTTCCGACGGCTGCTCTGGCATACTAGGCCCCCTCAGATTAGACTGGAGCACTTGCAGCGTGCCAAGGACAGTGGGGGGTTGGCGGTTCCCAACCCTTGGCTGTACTACATAGCAGCCCAGTTACAGCATTTGATCGGCTCTATGTCCCAGAACCCGGGGAGCTCGGCTGATGCTATTGGCCACTGGCGCTGAGACTATCCCGATGGGACTGGAGGCGCAAATGTTCCTAAAATCCAACAAGCAGACCCTGACGCTCTCACTTATCCAAAAGGTATGGAACAAGGGAAGACAACTACAGGGAGTGCAGGGGTTTACGGCATATAGCCCGATATGGGACAATAGGTCATATGTGGAGTTGGTGAAGCTGCAGCAGGTGCCCAGATGGCGCGCCCATGGTGTGGCTCTGCTATCCCACATTTTTGCTAACGGTAGGCTGCTCACTTTCCCTGAAATGCGGGCCAAATTTGGCCTACCAACTATTATCTACAGCTCCAACATGCGGTTGCCACACATGGTGATGTGGTGGAATGGGTTCAGTCACCCGCCCCCGTGTTCCATGTGTTGCACACTAGCAATGAAACAAAGGGGTTTATCTCCCAATGCTACCAGATGTTACTGGCAAGTCACCTGCGAGCGTTCCCGAGTAGGGCGGAATCCATGTGGGAGAGGGACATGGGTCCCCTGACAGGGGACCAATGGGAGGAGGTATGGCAGTCAGTCACCACTTGCTCTTTGAACGTTGCGCAGAAAGTATCTCAGCTATATATACTATTGAGGGCCCATTACACCCCGGCAAAATTACATAAGATGGGTAAGCTCAAGGACCCTGTGTGTGGTAGATGTCAGAGGCACAATGGAGACCTCATCCATCTCCTGTGGAGATGCCCGAAGCTTCACAGGTATTAGAAATAAGGCCCTTCTGTATTTCACTGTGCCGCAACAGCCTAAAAATAGGTGTTAGGTAAAAGTCAGAGGGCAGATTTTGTGCCTGTACTGCGTGGGACAGCTGCAAATAGTAAAAATACATGGATTGTGGTAGACCCTACCAAGTCTGCAACGAAGGAAAGGATAGCAATTTACCAGCTCTAAAGATATGCTTCATGTGTGTAATACCATAAGCACCCAACTTAGGAGCACAAGTACGTTTTGCCAGTTCTGGGTAAGTGGCATTATTCCAAATAAGGCTAAATTTTGTAAACCCAGTTACCCCTTGCAGCGGTTTGACCTTACCGCATATTTTGTGCATTAACCTATATGCGGGGAAGAGACTGTTGGATTTAACAAACAATTGAGATTCCAAACCTTCCGGGAGTGAAGCTGATCTAGCGTGGTGAAGCATAATGGACAGGAAGGAATTCTGGGTTTCAACAGCCAGCCCCCAGTTGAGCTGCCAAATAGTACACGCATGGGTTTGGTAATGCTATGCCCCCGTTTCCTTTGATTTTTGTAATTGTTCTAGGCGGATCCTAGGTGAACCTTGCCGCCAAAGTGGTTGTCTAAAAATGGAATAAATAGTCCGAAAAAGCTTGAAAGGCAGTATTATGGGAGCATTATGGAGAAAGTATAGCAGTTGAGGCATTACAATCATCCTTACCAAGTTAGCCCTTCCTACCATAGAGAGCCAGCGTTTTTTCCAAAGTTTAACTTTGTCCTGGAATTTAGTAAACAGTATATATTGGGACAGGAGTAGTTAAATCGGGCGAAATCACCACAGATGAGATAAAAAAATTCTCCCGACTACATTATTATGACAGGGCTACTCTTGAACCACTATGCAGTCTGGATCATGTAAAAACTGATATGTAGCACATAAACCCCTATATTCACTTGCTTTTTTACGTTATTTAAAACTTCTTGCCCACCGCCCCACGTACAGTTACTGCGGGGCAGCAGTTCCTGTGTGCAGAATCACGTACAGCTCATTGTTTTCAAGGTGCCTGTACACACAAGTGAGTAAACGTGCTGCCTATAGATGAGTGTAATCGGAGTTGTTGGTCAGTATTTTACACACATGCGTGCAAAAATGCGTGCATGGGCATAAAATGTTAATTTGAAGAAATTTGAATTTATTTTACTTGAGTATGCGCAAAATAAATGCCTGAAACTGTGGCCAGGAATACTGATATTTAAACATCAGTACAGTGTGCAAAGGAGACTACAGAGATTGCACGGCCAGTTTAAAACTTCAACTGTGCACAGTAATTTCTTGTATCCAGATTTCCTTTTTGTTAGCTTAAAACAGTAAGAATAGTGAAGGTAACTGAATTATAAAACCGTTTCAATCGTGTTGCTTACATCGATCCATATATAGTGTGGATTCACTTCCGGTGGACATGGGTGAGGTTGGCTTTGCTCCGAGGCAGCCAGAGGATCAGCTTCCTTTTGCTCAGGTGAGAACACTCCAATCTTCTGCTCTACTGTCATTTGCCAAGCTCCAGACATCTCCCGCATGAACTGTAACAATACAATATGTGTTAGCAGATAAGGAGGTATCATACAAGTATTTTTATTTTTTTTTTAAACATGTTGCAATGTGTTCACACATAATACAGTAATTTTATCCCTCTCTGCTTCATCAGAGGGGCACAAAGACAGATTTTTTTTTACATACTAATAACATTGGTGTTACCCTAGCTTGAGAATGGTGCTCCATTTTCAGCCACTGAAGGACATAAAAGGTGCTGCCCATGACTCACAAAAACAGCAGAATAGGCAGACGAGTTTATACATGCATGTTCAAATAGAGAAAAAGCTTAAAGTAGCACTTCAGGTAAATTATGCAGTTTAAATACATAAATGGGAACCGTCTTACCCATCAAAGGATTTGTATTTCTGTCTACCTAGTCTTGAGATTTACAGTCCTCCCAGGCAGCACAACCAGCCCAGTGACCTGACTTTTGCATGCTGCAGTTAAGCAACACAATTAGGTCACCTCCCTGCCCAAGCCTATGACTTGACAGCGAGGCTTAGCAACAGACTAATATACTATATATACAAAATGCCATTATATATACACCTCTCTGGCCACCTTATGAGGTACACCTTGCTATTACCGGGTTGGACCCCCTTTTGCCTTCAGAACGGCCTTAATTCTTCATGGCATAGATCCAACAAGGTGTTGGAAACATTCCTTAGAGATTTTGGTCCACATTGACATGATAGCATCACCTAGTTGCTGCAGATTCCACCTCGTCCCAAAGGTGCTCTATTGGAATGAGATCTGGTGACTGTGGAGGACATTGGAGTACAGTGACCTCGTTGTCATGTTCAAGAAACCAGTGGTGAGATGATTTGAGCTTTGTGACATGGTGCATTATCCTGCTGGAAGGAGCCATCAGAAGATGGGTACATTATAGTCATAAAGGGATGGAGATGTTCAGCAACAAATATTCAGGTAGGCCGTGGCGTGTAAACAATGCTCAATTGGTACTAAGGGGCCCAAAGTGTGCCAAGAAAACATCACTCACACCATTACACCATCATTACCACCAGCCTGAAATGTGGCTACAAGGCAGGATGGATCCATTCTTTCATTTTGTTTATGGCAAATCCTGACCCTACCCTTCTATTGTCCAATTTTGGTGAGCCTGTGTGAATTGTGGCCTCAGTTCCCTGTTCTTAGCTGACGGGAGTGGCACCGGGTGTGGTCTTCTGCTGCTGTAGCCCATCTGCTGAGTGGTTATTTGAGTTACTGTTGCCTTTCTATCATCTCGAACCAGTCTGCGCATTCTCCTCTAACATCAGCAAGGCATTTTCCTCCAAAAAACTGCCACTCACTGAATATTTTCACTTTTTAAGACCAATTTTTGGTAAACCCTAGAGTTGGTTGCATTTGAAAATCCCAGTAGATCAGCAGTTTTTGAAATACTCAGACCAGCCCATCTGGCATCAACAACCATGTCACATTCAAAGTCACTTAAATCACTTTTCTTCCTCATTCTGATATTCGGTTTGAACTTCAGCAAGTCGTCTTCACCACATCTAGATACCTAAATGCATTGAGATGCTGTCATGTGATTGGCTGATTAGCAATTTGTGTTTCAAGCAATTGAACATGTGTACCTAATAAAGTGGCCGGTGAGTGTATATACTTCCACACTCAATCCTATACTACTAATAATCAGAGCTGCTGGCACTGTAAAACAATAAAACCAAACTTATATTGTGCAGTGCTAGCTATACAAAGCCTAAAAAAACTTCTTCAAATATTATACATCTGAGAAAAACAGTAGTAAACCACAGCCTTAAAAACAAAACAAAAACAAACCTGCAACCCAATGACATAATGTGCTAGTATGCATCACATACTAGCACATTATAAACTGCTTACCTTAGAACAGAGCTCTCCAGCGGCGCGCTGTCACCGCTGATAGGGCTTCCATCTTCACTCGGCCTTCCTTCCAAATTCGCATTCTCCGGCCGCCTGATTGGCCGAGCCGTGATGACGTCACGGCAGCAGCACAGAGCCCTGAAGGGACGGCATGGGTATGCCGTTCCTTAAAAGCGCTTGCGTTGGTGACGTCACCAGCTGCATGCAGTGTGAATATCCACTAAACAGTGCAAGTTTAGGCGATATTCACTGTACCTACATGTAAGCCTTATAAATAGGCATACCTGTAGGTACAAGTTTTAAAAAAAAAGGACTTTACTACCACTTTAAGTGCATGTATATACGTAAATACATAAAAAAAATACAGCACACTGTAGTCCACACATTTAACCTGGTCATCACCAACCACTGTCAGTGATTACCCAACAAATGTAATAAAAAGTTCTCCATACTGTAAAACCCATCCAGTTACTAAGCGTCCATAATTCTACACAAGTAATTAAATGTCCAAATCTTTGCACTTGTAAAAGACTCTTCTCAGATGGTGATCTCTGTGCACAAATATCCGTGCTATACCAACACCTCTGTATGAATCCTCCCTTAAAAGTATGCAATGACTTCAGTGCTACTCGTAAATACACTCTGAGCACAGAATGTCGTGCGCAGGGGCAGGGCCAGGACACCCGTCACTCGGAGTCTTTCCCTAGTCTTCCCAGTTAAGGGACACTGAGTAAAGAAAATGTACTGCTGGGGAAAGTACTGCAGGGGCAGCATGTAAGATGGCCACACGATAATCCAGCTCCTCACCCGCCACACATATCGGGTGTTCTACAGCCATCCCTCGGAGCCTTCCACTTACATTGCAGCCACCCTCTGCTCCCCTATCCTCCCTGCACCGATAGGGAAAAGAACCAGTGCGACATACGCCTCCAGCACCAAGCCATGCGACCCGGAAGATGAGGCCACCTCACCCACAGACTCACCAGAAGCCCCAGTCTCGAGTTTAGAGCTCCTGCTGCCCCCGTTGACAGCTAAGGCGGATTTGCTCTGTGATGCTGAGAGCACGATGGACGCACCACTGCTACCACAGCCTCCACCATTGAGGGATCCTGAGCTACTGGGGCGCTTTAAAACAATGTTACAGGCAGAATTATCAACTGCTACTACCAAACTCGCAACCCAGCTAACGAAAGAGATCCGTGAATTGAAGAATTGCACAGATGACCTGGAAGACCAGATGGACGCTGCTATTACGGTCATAGAAAATCATGAAGATGATCTGTCTGACCTCAAGAAGGAGCTGGCATCGGCCCTGTTACGGCTTGAGGATTTTGACCTGCATCTGCGTGGTATCCCCGAGACCGTCATCAATCTCATCTCCATGCGATGGCCCTGTTTCAAGAGCTGGTGTCAGCCATACCTATAGACCGCCTTGAATTTGACCGCATTCATCGCACCTTCGGGCCAAAGAGACAAGACGGGCCTAGAGAGATTATCATTAGGTTCAAGTATTATCACACGAAATAGACCCTGCTGATGGCAGCTAGAAATAAATCAGAGCTATATGTTTCCAGGAGCACCGTTACCAGCTCTTTTCAGATCTCTCATAGAAACAGTGCCAATTGAAACCATTCACCTCCGTTCTTGTGACTTGCCACATTAAGTATACCTGGAGCTTCCCCTTTCGGCTAACCTTTGACTTCCAAGGCAAGAGTCATTCTGTCCGCAACCCTGAGGAGGCCCAGTCAACATTTGAAGCATTAAATCTCCTTCCCTCTGGAGGCTCTGGTTCAGGTCTGGTGCGGCCCTCTGGATCCCAGCAGACCTCTAGCCAGCTTAGCCATCTAGGAGAGGCCCTCGGGCCACAAGAGATCTCGCCGTCGCATGCACTCGCAAACAGCCTTCCATGCTCCCCTCCGGGCTGACCACCTTGAAGGAAGGCATTCCTGAATTCTTACCTTGGAGCCTGTTTTCCTGCCTTTGGCAGCCACTGTTACCCTGTTGTGAATGTTCATGTTCTGATCTCCGGAAAGACCCTTTAAAAAAAAGGTACCTGTTCAACAGGGGGACCCCTGAAGGCCCTGCCGTTTTCTTCCTCAGGAGACTGTCTCTACCCATGTGCTGCTAGCCTAATGCTTTATTATTATCTCCATGGGAGCTACTGTTGCTCTAACATTTGCAGCCATGTGTCCGGTGGTGGAGCCACCACCCCCTGGACACCCTCTATTGTTGGGATGTACTCCACCTATTTGGTGGGTTTTGACTACAGCTACCATTTGCCTCTTACTTTCTTTCCTCTCTCTCTCTCTCCTTTCTTTCTTTCTTTCCCCTCGCCCTTGCTTCTCTTCTGCCAGGGTCCTGGGCCTCGCCTGAACATCAGCCACTTATTGACGGGGGCTTCTGTTGTGCTTTTTTTTGCTGACGAACGTTTCCACTTTTTCCCCACCATGACTACTCTACTCCCCTTCTGAAACTTCACTCACAAAACATCCGTAGCTTCAATTTGCCCCTTAAAGGGGTTGTAAAGGCAGAAGTTTTTTTTTTTTATCTTAATGCATTCTATGAGTTATCACCAGTAGTTCCGATGTAAAACATGTCAGCTGTTGGTTGCATCTTTTGCTGTATGGTTTTTAACCAATAAAGAAATCGTTGTTGGAGTGCGGCCATCCGGATTGAATTCTTTTCTATATACCTTACTCACGGTATGGTCTGACCATGACCCCTTGGTCTTTCTGGTTTCCTTTTCGGGGCTCACAAAATGCCCCTTCCATTTGCGGATTAATGAATCACTTTTGACTACTCAAGCCACCTGTCAGCATATCCAGTCTTCCATACAAACATACTTTGCTAACAACGTGGGTTCGGTTACTTTAACTTTGTCACTGTGGGAGGCCCATAATCGTGGCCACATCATCCAGCTCGCTTCCTCATGTAAGTGGGACAGGGAAAGTCGCATCACTGAACTTCATTCTCTTAGCAGCAGCGGGTGCACTTTGGAAGGCATGCCCCACCACAGCGCGTAGGGGGGGCTTGCGACACCCTGGCGACGGAATTGGATCTCCTTTGCGCCTCTCGGGCTGAAAAGGCTTTGCGGTGGACCAAACACAAGTAATATACACGCGCTGATAAAACCTGGGCCAAGAAACTGAACTCTGTATTGACCAGTTTGGCTTCAGATGCGGACAGGGGGTCTTAACTCCAATCCTCTACAGATCTTGTCTGGCTTCTCTAAAGTTCTTTCCCCACTCTATGCCAAGCCAGGCCCATTTTCCCATACATAAAGCCGAACAGTTCTTTCATGATCTGAACCTTCCTAAGCTTCCAGAGGGGGCTCATGATACCCTTAATGCCAACATCTCAGAGGCTGAAGTTCTACGGGCAATTAAATATGTAAAGCCCTCTAAAGTTCCAGGCCCAGATGGGTTCTCAGGCCTATATGAATCACTTCAGGCCTATATTACAAGATGTTCTCTACTCCACCTAGCGACTACTTTAACGCTCTGAAACACGGATCGATAGCCTCACCTGATGCCCTTAGGGCCCATATATCGATGATCCCCAAGACGTTGGAGGACGCAAGTGAATCTCAGGCCGTCCGGTCAATCTCCCTTCTGAATGAGGATCTGAAGATCTTAGGGAAGGTTTTGAGCATATGAATCAACAAACACACGTGCCAACTGATACACAGGGATCAGGTGGGTTTTGTCCCAAGAAGTTAGTCCAGTGACAAGATCCGTAAAGTTGTCCATCTCATTTATCTTCTACATCAACGGAAATCCCTGGCTTCCTCATTTCCTTGGACATCTACAAGGCTTTTGACACCTTGTCCTGGGAATACCTACAATTTGTACTCTCCCGTTGGGGCATTTGTGAAGCCGTGCTGACTGGGATCAAAGCCTTATATTCTATTCCCACAGCTTTGGTCAAATATGCCGGGTACTTTTCTGCACCTTTCTCTGTCTACAGGGGTACGAGACACGGCTGTCCTCTATCCCCAACCTTATTTCTCTTGGCACTAGAACCCCTGGCGCTCACACTGCAGACAGACCAAAATGTAAATAGAGTTCCCTATGCAGACCATAACTTCAAATTGAGCCTCTTCGCGGACGATGCCCTCCTGACCTTGACAAATCCCTTAACGACACTTCCCAATTTGCTACGCCTTCTGGCGTGCTTCTCGGCTATATTGGGCCTTCGTATCAATCTGTAAAAATCCGTAGCTTTAAACGTCTCTCTGGATCCCGACCTGGTCGTGAGTTTGCAACCCCATTTTCCCTATCGCTGGGTGCCCTCGTCCATTAACTACCTTGAAGTCTCATTGACCCCTACTTATTCCTCTCTGTTCGCTGCCAATTATTATTCCTTACTTCGATCAATGACCACTCTCATGCAGTCTTGGCAGTTTCCACACCTTTCTTGAAAAGGCTGCATCAATTTGGTAAAAATGACGATCATACCTAAAGCTTCTATACTATTTCCGTACCTTACCTGTGCAAGTCCCTCCACACTTCCTCCGCCTGCTCCAAAGCAGGATCTTACGCTTTATCTGGGCTAATAAATGCCCTAGAATCTCTAGATCCACTCTTTTTATACATAGGTTACAGGGGGGCCTGGGGGTTCCCCATATCTCCAAATATTATCTGGCCGCACAAATCGTTCAACTGACTCTGCTCCACGCCTCCTCCAATGTTCCTTTATGGGTGTTCGTAGAAATTTCTAATTGTGCCCCTCTTTCTATACAGGCTCTTTTATGGCTTCCACAGAAACTACGTCCTGGGGCATTGAGCCCACTAATGCAGCAAAGTTTGAAGCTATGGGACTCAGTGAGGTACTCCAGCTCCCTCATGTCCTCCTTTCTGCCCTTGTTACCTATTACCAACAACCGCTTATTTCCTCTCCGTCTGGACCAGCCCCAGGCGTTCGCTTGGTGGACCTCCCATGGTTTTACCCATATATGCCATTTTTCGACTACCTGGTCTCCTCCGACCTGGAGAGCTTTTCATGAATTCTACAATGCTCCCCAGTCAGAGTTTTTTTTGTTTTCTTCAGCTCCAACATTGGATAGCTTCTCTCTGACTTACTTCCTCTTATCCGTTTCAGAAAAACACTTTTGAGTATATCTGCCAGCATTCCCCGGGTCTCATCTCTATTCTTTATGCGTCTTTGAATGGTCGATCTCAACCGAGATCTGGGTACCGAGATCGACCCGGCGGATTGGTGCAAGACCTGGTCTTCGATTGCTAAATGTTAATTTAATACTGCCACTTTAGAAGCAGCGTATAAAGTGTTGTTGCGGTGGTATTGGGTTCCAACCCGTATTGTCCAGGCTAATCCTAATTATAGTGATTGCAGCTTTGGGAGGTGTGGCCATCATGGGGATGCTCTGCATATATCTGGTGGACCTGCCCTCGACTGGTGGGCTTCTGGTCCCAAGTGTTTGGTCTGCTACATTCCTTGTTCCATTTAAAATACATTGGAAGGAAGTTAAATTTGCTTTGTTGCATTGGCCCATTCCGGGCCTATTCGCTCGTCAGCAAAAATTGGCATAGCAGCCAAAAGGACGATTCCCCAGGCCTGAAAAAACCTACAGTCCCCTTTCAGAGAGTGGGGTCATGATCATGATGCTAAATGAACAAATGTCTAGTATTCTCCAAAACATACACGCCAAGTTTCTCAAGGTCTGGGAACCATGGTTGGCGTATGCCTTCCCTGATCCCCCCCCCCCCCCGACAAGTGTGGGTCGGCTTTAATTGATGTCTCGGGCGACCCCAGGTCCCTACCCCTCTTCTCTCTTTACTACTTTTCTTTTCCCTCTCTCCTGTCTTGCTCTCTGCTCGTGATTTCTTCTTTTGATGGGTTTTTCATCCCTCTATGGCTGCCTATTGGTGTCAGGACTGCCCACTAAAGAGGTGTTGACATAAAGGTCCTGACCACCTTGGCAATTATGGAGTTTTCCCCCAAAATACAAATGTTTTGTTTAAGTTGGATATGCCTGTTTGAGAAAGATGCCCTTCCTCATTTGCTTATGCTGTGTGTGTACATTTAAATTATGTTGGCAGTCATAGCCCCTGCGCAGGCGGAATAGGTGCGTTTGTATTGTTGTACATTATTGATATACCTGCAATAAAAATTATTGAACAAGAAAATAACTATTGCAAACAGCTTCTTTTCTTTTTTTTTTTTTTTTTTTTTAATTTCCAGGGTGACAGCAACCAGCAATGTAAACAATATAGTACTTAATATCCTACCGGCACTTCAATCCCATTCTTAGCTGCCAAAAGCCATTCCCAGCAGGCAATGGCTGTATCCATCCCATGGTCAGTAAACATGCGAAGTGGAGCCCAACAGAGATGGTGTAAAAGCTGAGCATCACATTCTGTTGGGAAAAACGTTCATAACATTCATACATTGTGCGGTTTTGTTTTAAAGGCAGTTTAAGCTACACAAATATATCCTACCATTGCTGCTTATGAGCAAGGCTGTCAGCTTGAACATGACCTGCGTATACAACTCTGGTTTCTCCGAGTCCAGCGCAACATTCAGGTGTTTCATCATTAGTTTATTCAGGTCAGACGTGCGACCAGTAGCATTGGAAAACTCAATCATGCCAGCAACCTGCAATAAAAAAATAAAATTAAAAAAAAAACACATTTGGATTTGCTTTACATGCCAACATACAACAAATACAAATGATACATAGCGGTTAATTTACTAAAACTGGAGAGTGAAAAATCTGGCGCAGCTGTGCATGGTAGCCAATCAGCTTCTAACTTCAGCTTGTTCAATTAGGTTTTAACAAAAAAACTGGAAGCTAATTGGTTTCTATGCAGAGCTGCACCAGATGTTGCACTCTCCAGTTTTAGTAAATCAACCCCATAGTGTGCATTTACCCAGCCATAGTCTTATAATTATTAATGGGTCCCTCAACAGGAGCGGCAACCACTCTCTCCAAATCCAGTTGTTGTTGGCTGAGGAAGATCACCAGCCAAATGTCTACACCTAGATGTAGCTGGCACAAAAGACAGGAACATGAAGTTCTGCCCAGGACAGGATACAGACTACTAGTCTAGCCACAGGGGTACTTCTGCCTCCGCCCTGAGGTTCCAGGATGTTGAATGGGAGACAGGATTTCTTCGATGACAAAGTCACCTATATCAGAAGGGTGCCCAGGGACTCCCCTACAGCAGGAGAGATTGTCATCCATCATGAGGATCTTCTGGAAAACATAAGAGGGATGACTTCTCCAATTCCAGAACCAAATTCATCAGGCCATAGAGAACGTGGTCCTCAGTGCCAAATAAATTGGTCTGTCGAGGGATTTGACTGAACCCCCAAAGGTGCAGATAAGAGGCTGAAACATAGGGCCACAAACCAGTAGTGTAGGGGCCCCACAATAAAGTTGGGGCAGATCTTCTTTTGGGTATGGGAATGGTGAATAGGTTAAAAAAACTGCTATAAAACGTGTTGTCACAAAAACTGGGGCAATGCCACTTAGGTACACAAGGCCCTGAAAGGCTTGAATGAGATCTGCTCAAATGTGGGCTGACGCACAAAGGATGAAGTGGAAGTGCAGGTAGGGAGCGAAACTCCAGTTTGTAACCGCCAGAAAGCATGTCCTGAACCCAAACAGAGATGCCAAATGTGTAACCAACTATAAAAGGTTTGCTAATGTCTCCCCACCCTGGAAAGTCGGGGGTGGACCTTTGCAGTCTGCATCATAGGCTTCTTTCCCTGAGAAAAAGACTTTTGTTGTCACCAGTAGCGTTATAGATATAAAGTATCTAAAATACATCTGAAGAAACATTGTCCCTCAAGAACCACGTGGAAGAAATGATTCTAATAAAAGAATTCTGCAGCCCAGCACATTAACCATTACATGTGTACAGAAATGAGATCGATGCGGGAGGAAAACTAGAAAGCTTGTATCAGACCGCCACAGCTGAGATTAAAAGCCATACACATTTGTCCATGGATACTATAAATCAAGATATCAGTCACTGTAGTGGAGAGAGCTCCTAAGGTCGGGTTCACTCATGTGTGGTGAGAATTTCAGGTCCGTTTTCACTGCGAATTTCCAAAGTAGCTGTTCAGCTGCGATTTAGATGTGCAAATTTTAGCAGGTTCCCCGCTGACAACTGAATGTAAACCAGAGAATTGTCGGCAATAAAATATGAGAAAAAAAAACTGAGTGGGGGTCCCCCCCAATCCATACCAGACCGTTTGGTCTGGTATGGATTTTAAGGGGAACACTCCACACCCCTATTCAGTCACCAGAAAAAAGTGTCAAAAATAAATAAAAACACAGAGACAAATTATCTAAATCTGGGGGCCCTTTTATTAAAGAGGGCTTCCAGATTCGGATTAGCCCCCTGCCTGCAGACCACCACAAACAGCGGCCAGGGTTATGGGGAAGAAGCCCTTATTATAGGCTTGCCTTATTATAGGCTTACCTGTAGGTTCAAGTTTAAAAAATTCGCTTACTACCAATTTAAGTGCAAGGTGTTCACTTGGCCTTCTTATTCTCCAGATCTCAATCCAACTGAGCATCTGTAGAATGTTCTGGAAAAACAAGTCTGACCCATGAAGACTCCACCTCGCAACTTACAGGACTTAAAGGATCTGCTACTGATGGCTTGGTGCCAGGTACCACAGCATACCTGAGGTCTAGTGGCACCCTTGCCTCAATGGGTCGGGTTGTTTTGGCGGCAAAAAGGGGACCTACTCAATATTAGGTGGGTAGTCAAAGTTATGGCTAATCGGTGTATAATATATAACATTGTTATATGGTGAGTTGGCCTAGAAGCTTTTTAATGAACTAATAGAAGCTAGCTTGTTGTCACTGTTGCACCACACACCACTGCCAGTAAATATTACTTAAACAGACAACAACATTTTCTGCCAGATGGAAATATGTTCTTGTGATCAACACTCTGGCTCCATTCACACAGTGTTTTGTAGCTCAAAACACTCAGAAAGAAAAAAAAATCTATTATTCTCTATGGTGGTGGTTCACATGTCCATTCCAAAAAGCCTGAAGCCAAACGCCTGGAGCTCAGAAAAGCTTTGGAGCTACTTTTGTAGCTCGATTCAGGCAGATTGGTGTGTTTTTGAAGCAGCTGAAAGCAGAAACACATAGCAACAAATTATGCAACAGATGATAGTTTTCTCTACTGGCTAATACAAAAATGCAAACACTCCAAAATGCTTGGAAAAAACGTGCAAGTGGTGCTAAGGTGTGAATGAATCATGGAATATTAAAGAAAAGTCAGTATATGAAAAATCCTTCATTTGGTACAAATTCATATGCTGTAAGCCAAGTAAAAGAACCATAGGTGCTTACCTCTCCAGCGTAACGGTTGCGCAGGTTAAGAGATGCCATAAAATTGGAGTAATCCTTCTTCACACAGGCTGGGCGCTCTGTTAGCTGAGTTGGCTGTAAGGTATGACAAATAATAGCCAACGAAAATTAAACATATGCCAGCTGTGTATTTAAGCAGAGAATATAAAAAACGGAGCTTCGGAAAGTAGAAGTGGCTGTGAGCAGAGAGAAGTGTCGGAGGGGGCTAATCGATTATATCTTCCATCCAGATATTTGCCAGTGTCACAAGTATAGAGATTGCACTACCTCAAGTTCAGAACAATAATTGTGAGTCAATTAAGCACAATCTGCCTATTGAAAAGAGTGACATTAAAAAGAAAAAAAAAAAATTAAGAAAATGCAACAGAATAAAAAAAGTTTATCCTGAAAAAATGTAGCTGTACAAAATGAGTGCTTTATAAATATGGTTAATAAAAAACTATGGCTCGTCCCTCTTTTTTTCATTTTCATATACATTTTGGAGTGCCTGGCAAGCATCCATATGTTCATTATCCAAGTATGGAGGCTAGGACACACTCTCAAAGAAGAAATGGGTTAGATAGAGTATTGTGTTGCCCATAAATGCTAACCTGGTAGCAACTTAACTCTGTGTCAGTTCAGCAAACAATCATTTCTGCAGTGTCTACCATAATGGCAGATGACAGATGAAGTTTAGAGTCATAAATTGGTCTTAAAATTACAAGGTTATCATTTTTTGGGTTTTTGTAATATTTATAATACAGAACCAGCTCCCTAGTTTGTCTCAATACATGCACGTGGTGTGCTTCATGCACAATTTATAGCCCCCAACGATCTGCTCTCTGGCTGGGCCTGCAAGAAGACAGAAATGTTAGTAGGACACACCCACCAGAGCCCCCACAAAGAGTGACCATGCACCTGTCAGACTGCAGTAAAGCAGAATGCTGTCCACCATTCCAAGACAGTGTGTTAAGACTTCAGCAGCAAGACTGGGAGAAAAAAAAACGTGAAGGAGGAAAAAAAAAGCTGGCTCAGGAAACAGGAAGGAAGATAGTGTGGCAAATGGTGAGTGTTAGAACAAACCTGGAAAGGGGAAGCTGGAGACTGGAGGGGAGGGCAACAACAGACAATGCATGGCAGGGACAACGGGAACACAGGTAATGAGACCGCATCATTGGTGCACACAATGGAAAAGAAGGCAACGGTGTTAACAATGGTGATGTGACACATTGGTGAATAAATTAAAAACACACACGTGAATAATAAGTAAGCATGCCAGCACGAAACAAAGCACTTAACAGGGAATGCTTCAGCAAACAAGAATCTTTGGGAAACAATTTAATGCACAGTACGCTTTTCCCATCATCAACTGCAATTTAACAGTGTGTCCATTAAAAAAGAAATACTGTGAATATGGACAATAATAAACATATACTGTACATGTATAATGTATGGACAAACAGAAGAAATAGCAGTTATTAACTGTTATTTTATCTAGCAGGCCTTTTCAAAATTATCGCAACTTAAAATAAAAGGAAAAATAAAATCAGGTCCACAACCATAGAGATTGCCTGAAAAGTTTGGGTTACGTGTTGGGTAGAATCTTCTACTTGCTGTCGGAGACATAGCTCTTACTTGATTCTGAACAATGGCTCTCATGCCTTTACCCTAGGTTCCCACCTATGCTATTTTTTAGTGCAGTTTGCAGAAACGCACTACAGTCCATTAAACCTGGTTTCCTATGGTACACATTCACATCTATACGTTTTGCGGCCGGTGTGTTTTTGGAAAGGATCGGGGACTTTTTTATATGCATTTTGCGTGTAATAGACTTAAATGGAATCGCACCAGAAATGCAAGTGTTGTGTTTGTGATGCGTTTTAAATGTTTCTGTTTAAAACCTTGTATATAGCTGGTTGTTAAGGAGGGGGTCAAGGAGGGGGCCAAGAAGCCGGCCGCTGCGTCCTTAGCAACCGGATGAGTCATGGTTCCCCCTGCCAGCCGAATGTAAAAAAAAAAGAAAGAAAATAATTTGCAGAAAAAACAGCGGGTAATCCCCCCCCCCCCAAGGTCCATACAGACCCTTCGGGTCTGTTGAGGGCATGCGGCCTGGTATGAGTCAGGAGGGGGGCCGCGCTCGCTCATCCCCTCCCTTTCCTGACCTGCCGGGCTGCATGCTCGGATAAGGGTCTGGTATGGATTTTTGGAGGGGACCCCACACCATTTTTGTTTTTGTTAGGGGGGTGGGTCTTCTTCAAATCCATACTAGGCCCAAAGGGTCTGGTATGGACCTGGGGGGGGGGGGATGCCATTTTTAGCTGATGTGTATAAAGAGAAAAAAAAAGTAAAAACGCAAAATGCATGAAAACTGCATAAAAAAAATAGGGTTTAAAAAACGCACTGCAAAACATGCCTGAAAAAACGCATCAAGCGCAGCCGCATAGATGTGAACCTAGACTTGGGTCCAATGTACTCAGGTTGCAGTGCCATGTGCTCATTTGTGATCTGTTATGTCCAAGGGTACTGCAAGGTTAAAAATAATCCCTTTATGTAGGACACCACACTTTTGGTTTAGGTTTATACAGTTTGCCAAATGATTATACGGGTTTTGATATATTATTTTGCATTTATTTCTCTGAACAGTTTGCGATTAGGTCTCTCTTTATTTGCCTTAAGTAATCTCATAAACTGCCAATTGTCTATGTAATACATTTCTTATGTGTATGATTTATTGCAGAGAACTTGTCAATATAAGTGCATGTCTTTACACATTGATGTTGTTACATTATGCCCATTTCAAATCTAAAAAACTGTTCTGGGATAAAAATAAAAAAAAACATCAGGTAGTGCTAAATCTTGTAGCCGAAGCAGAAGATATGCTGACACCAATACATACTTTTTCTGCATTCTTGCTCTACAAGATGCATCTTTGTGACGTCTTGTAACAATCTGTGTTATGGCCACATTCTAAAGATTCTTTTTATGCTGTTTACAGCTGGCTGAACAGATGGCCAGCTCACGATGACATCTTGGTCGACCAAGATGGCATAGCAGGACCCACACAAGCTGTTATACCTGAGCTGAGGGATGTAGCAGGACAACACTCGATCTGCTGCGCAGCTATGTGAATTGAGGATAATGCTACATGACAGGTATTAGGACATGTGTCTAAAAGGTTCAGTGAATGGTCCAATTTCTCAATTGTAACATGGGCAAAGTGCGCCCGCATGCACATGGCTATTCAGAGACACGTCGAGAAGTGCCACCTAGCGTGGAGTACACGTGCCCATCAGGGTAAACCTGCTCAGTCGAATGTAGTTAATGTGAGAGGAAGAGTCACAGTACAATGGAGCAACGAGTAAACATCAAGTTCTGCTACAAATTGGTGCAAGTGTAATGGATGGAAGCCATGAGCAGAAAATGTGTTTACGACTGATTCAAACACTCTCGGATGGGTAGGAAATAAATGATGAGTCACGTTCGGGTTGGCCGTCATCAAGTAGAACCCCAGACATGATCGAGGGAGTTTGACAAATGCTTGGCGACTGACTATGATTAATGGCAGAGGAATTGGGCATTAGCAAGATTTGGGTAAGCGGAAGATCCAGGTTTGTGCGCACTAGCTGATATATGAACAGAAAGCAAAACTGATGGAAACCTCTGGTGATTTTATTATCATGTGTGACCAGGGTCCATACTTTCTGGGATCATCATCACAGGGGATGAGACCTGGTGCTTCCAGTTTGATCCAGAATCCAAACGGCAATCAATGGAATGGCATTCCACATGACCAAACAATTCCCCGCCCAAAGAGCGTCATGAAAGGTGCACGTTTGCGGATGTGGTGGCAATTCAAGAATGTGTGACAGCGGTTCTGCGATCGATTTCTAAGGCCTTTGCTGACAGTTTCCAGAAGCTTTATGAACACTGCCAAAGTGTGTTGTCAAGGATAGCAATAATTTTGAAGGCCAATAAAGGCAATTTGTTTTTATCTTCTGTTTTGTTTGTTTTCTGATACCATTCACCAAACTTTTTAGACACACCTCGTATATAGGACAAACAATGCCTTTTCTTGATGAGATTGACTAGTAAATATGTTTTTTTTTATGCAAACCATAAAAATAAAAAAAATGCAACAAAACGAAAAGATAATATTTTTTTTCAGTGTTCATTTTTTTTTTTTATGGTGTTAGATGCCCATCGATATTGGCTGTTTACAAACCATTAAAGAATTTGCTAGGCACTCGGGCTTGAAGATCAATTGGGACAAATCGCAAATCCTCCCCATAGACAATTTCCCACCTACTGCTGTTTACAGAACACGCATCCCTACCAATTATCAGAACTACAGTAGCTCTGGTAATAACCTAAACCCTTCACATCACTAGATTCCCTTCAATTAAACCACCCCAAATATTGAACCCCTGTTTGGTCTCATTAAATCTAATATGCAAATATGATCCAAGCTTCCATTTAGTGTGATGGGAAGAGTAAATTGAATTATGATGATCCTACCACCAAATTATAACATATTATATATATGTTATGGCCCTCCCATTACACCTCCCATTAACACACTTCAAAATGATGGACTCTCTTTTCAAATCATTTGTTTGGAGCAATATTAGGCAGAAAAAAAAAGGCAAATTTAAAAAAAATCCATCTATCTTAGGAGGCACTGCACTGCACTGCCAGACTTTAATCTTTATAATTTTGTGGCCCAATTAGCCCACTTTTATCCCATTGATAAATGCAATATGCTTCCTAATATGCTAGTCCGCCATTTTCAGTTATGGTATGCGCTAAGAACTCAATTTCCTATGGGTATTGCTGTACCAGGATCTTTTCCCTGACTAGATATAGTTTACAGCAATACCGCCACAAAACTGATCTCCACATTTTATTCAATGCTCATTACTACATCAGCCACTACTTTGGCTTATTAGCTTAGAATGCACTGGAAGCCAGACGTGGGGAGTCTGGATGAGGATAGGTAGAGCGAGGTATTGGATGCTTGTTAGTTTCCCCCAAACAAGCTGAAAGACTTGTTCATTTGAACATTTTACAAAGGTCCAACACTGCTCAAACTCTAAATTTTGGCCTAACAATAGCTCATTATGCCCTAAATGCTCATGTGCTTCAGGCATACTTTATCACCTTTTATGGGCATGTCCAACAATTTAGGGTTACTGGGAACAGATAGTCTTAGAAAGTTTTTACATGATAAAATGGGTTCTCCAGTATCCCTAAACCACAAACAATGGACTTCTTCAGTAGCATCGAAAATCAATAAATTTACTGATGGATTTCTCCATGAGACCCTCTTTACTGCCCACAAGCTGATTGCAGTTGAAGTTTAATTTGGTGTGTGTAGTACTGGTTAATATGTCCCACAGACACATAATATCTGCAGTGTATTTACAGCAAACTAACACGTATCTATCATTTCCCTTAATAATCTATATGCAACCAAATTGCACTAGTGCTTCCAAAAACTGTTAGGGGATAATTTACCTCCTAATTTTACGATATTTGTCAATGCAGAGCCTAACAATCTTAAATAGAAAATACCTCTAAATAATTCAAAAGAATCATATCAAAAAATAGTACAAATAAAGCACAATGGTATGGGATAAATTGTGCACAAACTGGGAGATTATGCTGTCATGATCCATCAATTGTAAATCCTAAAATGCATAAAAATTAAAAAATGTTTCTTTTTTTAAAAGAACAATAATGTAAAACATTGGGTGTTTAGACTGCAGTACTTATTGAAGAGACCATGTTACACTGTTAAAATGTTTATTCAAATCACATACCTGGAAAGAAGAGTACACAAATTTACTTTTCCTACTGTCCACACCACTCAACACTGCTCCATTTGAGAGGATTGGTTCCCTGTATTCAGCTGGAAAAGACAGTTCCAGTAGCGTCAATCTCCATGATCCCCCATAGGTCTCACTGGTTCCTCCTGCTGACCTTGACATCATTAATTTCTCCTGTAACGACCCAGAGGTCACCTGGAGGAACTAGTGAGAGCTGTGATGGGCTACGTTGATTGACACTTCTGGAAATGGTTTTCCAGTGGACTTTAGGGGGATCAGTTCTCTGCAACATATCAGTATTGAGTAACATGGGCAACAGAAAAGGTAAAGAAGTACACAAGATTTTATAAGGTGACAGAGTCTACATCAGGGGTCTTCAAACTACGGCCCTCCAGGTGTTTAGGAACTACAATTTCCATCGTGCCTAGTCATGTCTGTGAATGTCAGCGTTTTTCAATGCCTCATGGGATTTGTAGTTCCGCAACAGCTGGAGGGCCGTAGTTTGAGGATCCCTGGTCTACATGAACTAGCAAATATCCCAATGAGTAACTGACATACAGTACATTTTAATATGAGTAACCGTTGTAAATACGATCAATGAATATAAAGGTACTATGCAGAAAATTTGCATACCAGTTTTTTATTTTTTTCATCCTGGAACGATTTATAGTCCCACGTAAACTTACAGCATGCAAAAAATACCCACAGTATACATGCAATGTAGTTGGTGCCATTTATGTTCTAGCAAGCACATAATATTGCAGTTACATCAGTTCATATGCACAAACTCACTTTAGTTGCACTTAATAAACACAGGTGATTATTATTAAAGTGGAGGTCCACCCTAAAAATAAAAAAATTACACCAAAATGCTAGAAAAAAATTAAAATAAAATTAATTTTTACTTACCAGAAATTTCGGTTGCTATGCGGATCTTCCTAATCTGCCTCTTCCTAAACCACGGCTGCCCTTCTTCCTCATCCTCCTCGCATTGTCTTCTGGGGAATGGGACGTGCTGCCTTCTGGGAACTGTGTGTATCCCAGAGAGCAGCAGCCAATTCATACAGCACCGCGAGACTTGCGCATGCGCAGTAGGAAACAGGAAGTGAAGCCGCAAGGCTCCACTGCCCGTTTCCCTTAGTGAGGATGGCGGCGCCAGGACCTGGCACGATAGAGGGATCGCCCTCAGGGGGCCGACATCGCGGGCGTCTAGGACAGGTAAGTGTCCTTATTAAAAGTCAGCAGCTACAGTGTTTGTAGCTGCTGACTTTTAAAAAAATAAATAAATTGCGGGTGGAACCCCGCTTTAATAAAAAATAAAAATAAAAAAATAAAAACCAGCATGCTACTTACCCCTAAAGTCGTGTTCTGCTTGTTGTAGCCAGCAAAGTGCAGTATGCTCTCAGTAGCCATAGCAAGGCCAGTGTGCTGAGACAGGCCAGACATCCAGTTCTGGTGCTTGTTCAAGTATTCCTGGAAGTAAAATTTAAATAAAAGTTGTTTGTTACAACAATCGGCCATTCAGCATAGCTGCATTTATAGTTCGCATACATCAAACTTATAAGCAAATACAGCATAAATATAAGAAGAAGCAGCTTGACGAGTTATGGTTTATTTGTATTTTTCAAACAGTATACTGTATATGCCCACATTCTAGTGTTCTAAACACATATTCCGGTATGATCCCATAAGATAAGCTTTTATTTCAGTTAATAAAGATTAAACACTAAGGTAAACGAAACTACACGTAATTACGTTTGGCGATCTACATGAAGCTTATGATGCTTAATCGTACAGATGAAACCAACGTAGCAGTCTGGTAAAGAGGCAAGAAAAGGTAACTTACAGAGGTGACATATGCATATAGCTGCCACCAGCTTTGCTAAAATGTTCCCTTTAATTTATTTATATTCTTTTTTATTATTTTCACAAACATTTTCTAAAAAGTTTTTTTTTTTTTTTTTATGAATACATTTCGGGTCAAGTTGATTTTTTTTAAAACCTAATGCCCTGTACACACGAGCGGAATTTCCGCCGGAAAAAAGTTGGATGGTATTTCCGACGGAATTCCGCTCAAGCTTGGCTTGCATACACACGGTCACACAAAAGTTCTCTGAACGTTCGAGCGTTAACAACGCGGTGACGTACAACACTACGACGAGGCGAGAAAAATAGGATTTTTATAACAGCTTACCTGTAAAATCCTTTTCTTGGAGTACACCACGGGACACAGAGCTAGTCATTACATAATGGGTTAAGGGTCACCAGCGGTGATTGGACACTGGCACAACCAATGGAAGACAGTTCCCCTCCATATAACCCCTCCCATCAGGGAAGTACCTCAGTTTTGTAGCAAAGCAGTAAGGTTCCCATAAGAAGGGGGGGACCTCTGTGTCCCGTGGTGTACTCCAAGAAAAGGATTTTACAGGTAAGCTGTTATAAAAATCCTATTTTCTTTATCGTACACCACGGGACACAGAGCTAGTCATTACATAATGGGACGTCCCAGAGCAATGCTCATATGAAGGGGGGGAGACACAGATCAAAACAGGCCGCTTGCGGACAAGAAGCCCTATACTGCTGCCTGCAGCACACTTCGCCCAAAGGCGGAATCCTCATGTCCTTTCACATCTATTTGATAGAATTTGGAAAATGTATGGACTGAAGACCAAGTTGCAGCTTTACAGATCTGAGCCATCGAAGCCTGGTGGTGCACTGCCCATGAAGCACTTATCGCCCTGGTAGAGTGCGCCTTAACAGGAAAAGGAGGAGTCCTGTTCTTTAAACCATAAGCTTGAACAATTACTTGTCTAATCCACCTGGAAATGGTGGATTTTGATACCGCTTGGCCCTTCTTGGGCCCATCTGGTAAAATAAACAAAACATCTGTTTTACGTATCTGAGCGGTTGCTTGCAGATACACCCTTACCGCTCTCACTAGATCTAGAGAGTGTAATAATTTTTCCCCCGCCGTCCGCGGGTTTGGAAAAAAGGAAGGCAGAACAATGTCTTGATTCAAGTGAAAAGCCGACACCACCTTAGGTAGAAAAGCCGGATGGGGTCGTAGTACGATTTTGTCCTTGTGACAAATTAGATAAGGCTCTTTACAAGAAAGAGCTGCTAGCTCTGATACTCTCCTAGCAGAAGCTATAGCAATCAGAAAGGCCAACTTCCTACTCAATATAATTAAAGGAATATGGCGAATAGGTTCAAAAGGTTGCTTTTGCAACACTGACAATACCAAATTCAAATCCCATGGACACAAGGGAGTCCTAACTGGAGGATTTATCCTCAGTACCCCCTTAATGAATGTCTGAACTAGGGAGTGAGATGCCAATGGTCTCTGAAAGAAGACTGATAGAGCCGATATTTGCCCTTTGATGGTGCTAAGGGCTAAATTCATATCCACTCCTAACTGGCAAAAAGCAAGAATCCTACTTATTTCATATTTCTGAGGATTCCAACATCTGGATTCACACCAGGAAACGTATGCTCTCCAGACTCTCTGATAGATGAGTCTGGAGGCTGGCTTTCTAGCATTAATGAGCGTAGAAAGAGCCGGACCAGAGACCCCTCTCTTTTTCAAAATGTGGGTCTCAGCAGCCAGGCCGTCAACTTTAGCCTTTGTAAGGAAGGGTGGAATACTGGACCCTGTGACAGCAGGTCGTGTCGAAGTGGAAACTTCCAGGGCCTTCCTATCGCCATTTTTACAATCTCGGCGTACCAAGGCCTCCTGGGCCAGTTTGGGGCCACTAGGATTACTGGTATTCCCTCCTCCTTGATCCTGCGAAGCAGTCTTTGTAGAAGAGGGATCGGAGGGAATGCATAGATCAGTGAGAACTGATTCCATGGAGTTATTAGAGCGTCTGTATTATTAGAGCGTCTGTCCCGTAGGCTAGAGGATCTCTCGTTCTGGACACAAAGTTGTCCAATTTCTTGTTGAACCTGGCAGCTAGCAGGTCTACATCTGGGTTTCCCCATCTCAGACATATGGCCTGAAAGATCTCGGGGTGAAGAGACCACTCTCCTGGTAGCAGCTGCTGACGACTCAGGTAGTCTGCTTGCCAATTTTCTATCCCTGGAATGAAGATTGCAGAAAGGCAAGGTACATGCTCTTCTGCCCATGCCAGGATCCGGTTCACCTCTCTTTGGGCTGCCCGACTGCGGGTGCCTCCTTGGTGATTGATGTAAGCTACTGCAGTAGCATTGTCGGATTGAACCCGAACTGGGTAGCCCTGTAACCTGTATGTCCAGGTTTTGAGGGCTAGATATACCGCCCGGATCTCTAGCACATTGATGGGCAGGATCCCCTGAGTCTTGGCCCAGGTTCCCTGGGTAGAAGCCTCCTCGAATACTGCACCCCAGCCCGATAGGCTGGCATCCCTAGATACCACCTTCCAGGCCACTGGGAGGAAGGACTTTCCCTTCCGTAAATTCCTGGCTTCTAGCCACCAATCGAAGCTGTGGCGTACTTGTGAGGACAGGCGCATGGGTATATCCAGAGCTTGGCTCTTCCTGTTCCAGGAAGCTAAAATATTGCCTTGAAGTAGTCTCGAATGAAACTGGGCGTAAGGGACCGCCTCGAAGGAGGCTACCATCTTTCCCAATAGTCTCATGCAAAGGCGAATAGACGGCCTCTTGTTTGCTTTGACCTTGTGGATCAGGTCTTTCAGAGACTGTATCTTCGGTTCTGGCAGGTATACCCCGTTTTGGGCTGTATCTATGATCATGCCCAGGTACACTATCCTTCTTTGGGCCTGGAGAGAGGATTTTTGTAAATTTATAATCCATCCTAAATGCTCCAGGTATCCTACTGTAGTGTGTACAGCGTGACCCAATCCCTCCTTTGACTGATCTATTACTAGTAGATCGTCCAGATAGGCTGTTACCGCAATGCCCCGTGTTCTTAGGTTTGCTAACAGAGGAGCTAGCACCTTTGTGAATACTATGGGCGCGGTGGCTACACCAAACGGCAGAGCCACAAATTGAAAGTGGCGATCTTCTACCGCAAACCTTAGGAATCTTTGGTGAGCGGGGAGGATGGGTATGTGTAAATGTGCGTCCTTGATATCTATGGGCGCCATGAATTTTCCGCCCTTTAAAGTGGCGGCCACGGATCGGATCGTTTCCATTCGAAAATGGCGATCGTTCAGGAACCGATTTAGGGATTTTAGATCCAGGATGGGTCTGACATCTCCATTTGGCTTTGGAATCACAAAGAGGTTTGAGTAAAAACCTGCACCTCGCTCTTTTTGGGGTACGTCTGTAACTACCCCTTGAGCCATTAAGTGATTCAAACCTTTGAAGAAGGATTCTCTTTTTTGTGGATCCTTGGAGAGTCTTAAACCTCGGAATTGAGAAGGTGGGATCTCTCGAAATTCCAGTTTGTACCCTGAGGATATTGTGGATACTACCCAATTGTCCTGGATTTCTGACCCCCAAGTCGCTCAGAACTGATAAAGCCTTCCTCCCACTCGGCCGAGCGGGGGCGCCCCTTCACTGAGAGGCTTTGGGGGCTTGCTTATTAGCTCTTGCACCCCACGGCTTCTTGTTCTTCTGAGCTTGCCCCTTGGCTTTTGTGGGCGGCTAAAACAGGCCGCCGCCACTGGTTGGAGTCAGATTTCCCGGGAGCTGGGGAGAGAGAGCGTTTAAAACAAGATCTCTTGTTTTTCTTTCTCTCAGGTAAAAGTCGTTTTACCACTTGATATCTTCTGTATATATTTTTCTAAATCTTCCCCAAATAGGCGTTCGCCATGGTACGGGAACTTGCCAACAGCTTTTTGCATGGGGTTTCCGCTGACCAATGCTTAAGCCAAAGTACTCTGCGCATCTGTACCAGCTGGAGTGTAAGGCGTGATGCCTGTATGATAGAATCTCTCATGGCATCCACTGTGAAGCATAAGGCTTTAGGCAAATTTTCCCAATTTCTAGCCTGCTCTGAAGGCAGTTCCTTCAGCCCCTGCTTTACCTGTTGGCTGATGACCTGACACATACCGACTGCTGCTACTGCAGGTTGGGTAATTGAGCCGGCCAAAAGGAAGGAGGATTTCAACTTCCTCTCAGAAGGATCTTTTAAACCCTTGTACATTATCCACCGGACATGTCAGGTTTTTATTTACACAAGAAATAGCCGCAACTACCGCAGGCAGGCTCCATTTCTTTAAAAAAATTTCCCCCATAGGATAAAGAATGTTAAACCTTTTTGGAGGTGAGAAACGCTTATCTGGATGTTGCCAGTTTGCGTATAGTAGATCCTCTAGTAACTGATGAACCGGGAAGGAGCATGCACCTTGCAGGGATCTTAATGACCCTAGGGAGGAGACAGGTAATTCCGTTACCTCCGCAGAGGTTAACTTAAATGCACTGCTATAGCATTGTACCTGTGACCTTAAAATCTGGCTCCTCATCCTCTGCTGATGTAGCCTCCTCCTCCTCATCCTCCTCCCTCAGGTACTTCTGAAGGGAGGTCCAATACTGGAAGAGACCTGCTTCGCTTATTGTCCTTTTTAGAGGACTTAGCGATTAAGGTAGCAATTTTTTCCTCCAGATTATTTAGGGCAGCTGATAAAGTGTCCTCAGTGACATATACAGGCCCAGGCTTCACTGGGGAAGCCGCCATACCTGACAGAGGTAATGGTTCATCCTGTACAGGTGCATTTGGCAACACAGGAGAGGAAGGTACCGAGTCAGCACAGCTAGAGCCTCCTCTCAGGCGGTGGTGCTTTCTTATCTCTTTTTGTCCGTATTACTTCCCCTGGAAGGCTTACTGTTTAGACAAAATACAAGGTACCTAAATGCATATACTACCGTGTTCAGTTTAGCAAATACATTAAGTATGCAACTTTTAACACATAACTATGCATAACATGGATGTCTTCTAGGAAGTACCCAATCCAACCACATGGAGTCTTACGTCCCTGTATAGCTGCTGTGTTTCTCTGCCAGGAACAAGAGAACTAACGAGCTTGCTTGCTGCTGCAGTGCTTCTCACACTGACAGTCTTTTAAATTTGGCGCCGTTTCTGTGCCTGCGCGCGCCACGTGCCCGCGCACGCCTTCGCCCCCCCTCCGATAAAGCGCGCTCCCGCGCGCGCGCGCGCGGCCCTTAGCGCTATGGCGGTGGCCATAGTGAGAGAGGACTCTCATCAGCCCTTGTTCCCACTTACCTGCATCTGCAGGTGTCTGGTCGGCCACCGAAAGGAGGATCGGGGTGCCCCAGCAAGCTCAGCAGCGGAGGTGACGAGCAGTGTACTTCGCCGAAGCCGACACTGAACAGAGTGAGGTGAGTATATTCAGCTCTTTACTCCCCCCAGTGGTGGAAAAAAAGAAGACATCCATTTTTTGAAAAAGGTCCCAACCTAGTTATGGACCTTCTAATCTCACCTTATCCACGCCGCAGGTTTTTCTGCTGAAAGATTTCAGACAGATACCAAACTTCACCCTTCACGGTGGGCTATGTGTGCCAACCTTCAGGGATATGGGGTTCCTATTTAAAGGATACCTCTCCCCTGGGCCTTGTACAAGACTCTTACCGGGACTTTATAGCGAAATAGCGAAAGTGCTGGATCTTAGAGCCCAGTCCTCCGAAGAGAGACATTACAGGCGACGCCTCATGGATGAGGCCCGGATCCCATCCAGATTCAGCTCATTTGTAGGCGTCTTGGATGGATCCGAAAGCATAGCTCTTTTACCCCCAGAGGGTCTCTTTGGTAGAGCTTTCCTTTAGCACCTCCTAACGCGTCCAACACCTTTCGACACTGGCGAAAAAACTGAGGTACTTCCCTGATGGGAGGGGTTATATGGAGGGGAACTGTCTTCCATTGGTTGTGCCAGTGTCCAATCACCGCTGGTGACCCTTAACCCATTATGTAATGACTAGCTCTGTGTCCCGTGGTGTACGATAAAGAAAAGAAGTTCAATGCTTCCGAGCATGGGTCTAATTGTTTCAGAGCATGCGTGTTTTTTTTCCCGTCGGAATTGCATACAGACGATCGTAATTTCCGATAGGAACTTTTTCCGTCTGAAAAATAGAGAACCTGCTCTCAATCTTTTGCTGGCAGAAATTCTGACAGAAAAAGTTTGATGGAGCATACACAGGGTCGGAATCTCCGACCAAAAGCTCACATCAGACTTTTGCTGGGGGAAATTCCGCTTGTGTGTATGGGGCATTACTCTTGGAAAAGTAAAACTCTTCCTTGCAGTGGAGCTTCCTTTGCACTGCAAGTGGATGGTAAAAGCCAGTTTTACTAAAGTATAAAATCAAATTTTTTTGCAGGTAAAAAATTTGCACTTATTTTTTGGTGCAGGAGCCTGTAAAGCATTGCACCAGCAATGAGCAGATCGCTGGTGCCATGCAGGTCTCCTGCAGATCTGTTAGTGTATCGGCTTGCTCGTACCTCGTATGAGGAAGCCAATACATTCTGACAGTAACACTCAATGAACTACCACGGCGCGTAATTCATTGAAAACTATTAGGCAACAGCCGCAAAGGCTGCCGTAACTTGTAGTTTTCCATTCACGGAGGACTGTGAATGAGTGACGTGGCTGGGAGATGATCCCCGGTCTGCTTTCACATTGGGGATCAGGGGGTGGGGGGCCGGTGCATTCATAACATGTTACATATTACACCCTGAATATGGGTGTAACATGTTATGAAAGGTGAACTTATCCTTCAACTGATACTTTGCTCTCCTGCATATGGTGGGTGCTTCCTTACATTCTGACAGTGGCATACCCCTTGGGATCCTCACATCCAATGCAGGGCTATGATCCCTGCATAATGTTTACCACTGGAACACTACACAAGGTGGTTGGAGAGGTTGACCACTGAAACACTACACAATGTCTGCATAATACCTGCAGATGGGATTTGGTCACAGATGGTGCCCACTTCATTGCTTCTTGAAGGATCATTCCACACCGAGCAGCAAAGTCCTTTACAATGCTCTATGAAAAAAAATCACAAAATTAATAATGTATATCCTGCAAATGACACTACATTAGGTATAATTAGGAGACAGTTATACTTTATTGATAGAATGCGCCTTACCAAATGTGTCAAAAAGGTGACAAGCACAAAATTTTGAAATTATTGGAGCTTCATTCTTACCTCTCTAGCTTCATATGTATCAGGAACTGTTATCCTGTATGGGGCATCTGGAATGTCATAATATGGTTGGTCCTTGTGAATGTCCTGAAAAAAGTAACAACAATTTGTAAAATTACAGCAAAGAGAACCAGGACTCATACAAACAGTTGGTTTACAGCCGGGGTTGGCAACCCGTCGATCACAATCTACCCGTTGATCATGGCCAGGTGACAGGTAGATCGCGTCCCTGCCTTGCCAAAACCGGTCTCAAATGCTTCTCCCAAATATACAGAGTGGTGCATTGAAGAACCACATCAACTATGTTGTGCTAATCCCCGTCAGCCCTCCTCTGACGTCCATCCCAGGTGCTTTTATGTGACATTAAATGATATGGAAAAAAAAGGTCAACAGGGATCAGCGCACCATGTGAAGGAAGTTTCTGCCCTGTTGTGACCCCCCTGTACAAGCATATCACTGCCCTACTGACACTGTCCACTGGCCTACATACCACTAACGTATAAAGTAGGGAGGGGGGGGGGGGAGTGGGACTTTAAATGAAGCATGTCGTTGTAAAATAAAAATGGAAAGGGAGTATTGATTGAAAATTTTAATTTAATTATATGCCATATATCCCTAGGGGTTGTCCATAATATGAAAAAGCTCAAACATTCATTTGTATACCATAATAAAATATAGGCAATCATACATGATTTACAGGATGATCATGGTAGTAAATGTTCAGCTAATAATCAAAAAACATAGTTGAAACAATCAATATACACATAAAATACAAAAGTTACAAGATCAGGACACAAAGCAAATAAATATAATAAAAAATTAATGATAAAAAAGACGAAGGCCGAGCTGAACATCATAGGTTGACAACCAAATAATACAGAAAAACTGGGCTGGACATCATTGTTGATTTAAAAAGAATAGTGGTTCTTGAATCATCAAGGGGAGTGAGTGATTCAAGGACCACTATATTCAAAACCGTGCTATTAGCAGAATTGGTTTTATACATATCTTTTGCTGCATCAAATATCCTGGCTGCCATGCCTGCCCTTAGCCTTGTGCCTATTTGGTCCATGGAGAAACGGTTTATACCCTGCCTCAACCCCGGGTGAGATGGCGTGTCTGGATCACTTTTTAAATCTGCTGCCGGACCTGGACTTAACTCACGGGCTGCTCTAGTTTATATAATTATACATCATACCCCTGATGATTGGTAGAAGCCAAGAAACGCGTCGGGTTCTCAACTCATGATGTCCAGCCCAGTTTTTCTGTATTATTTGGTTGTCAACCTATGATGTTCAGCTCAGCCATCGTCTTTTTAATCATGATTTTTTTATTATATTTATTTGCTTTGTGTCCTGATCTTGTAACTTTTGTATTTATGTGTATATTGATTGTTTCAACTATGTTTTTTGATTATTAGCTGAACATTTATTACCATGATCATCCTGTAAAGCATGTATGATTGCCTTTATTTTATTATGGTATACAAATGAATGTTTGGGCTTTTTCATATTATGGACAACCTCTAGGGGTATATGGCATATAATTAAATTTAAATTTTCAATCAATACTCCCTTTCCATTTTTATTTTACAACGACATGCTTCATTTAAAGTCCCACTTCCTCCCCCCCTACTTTATACGTTTATACAGGGATGGAAGCATGCCCTTGTTTCCCTTGAGTGCGTCGGGTCATTTTCTATTTTTGAGTTTACATACCACTAACCTTTATATAACCCACATCCTGCCAACCACTGCACTCTGCCCTACATACTACAGCCAGGCTAGCATTGAGGTCAGCCACGCAAGGAACTAGTCGAGCAAGTGAGCCTACAGTACCACTTGTTCTGCCTTCAAGATGGACTCCCGTATCAGACTTGTGGGGGTGACCAATTAAAATGTAAACATAAAAAAAATTGTGAAGTGAATGCAGATTTTCTCACTGAAGTAAACTTTTAAAGGTAGGCCAAGTTCATATTTTTACAGTGCCATTTGTTTTATTAGATTTTTGTACATTTTCATTATGTCATCCTCATTTTTAGCGGGGGCTTGCTAGTTAATTTCCCCCCCCCCCCCCAATTGCCTAGCAAGGCATAATAGGACTTCCAGTTCCTCAATAACAGAAAAGTCACAAAGTGTCCAAATAAGACCCATATTCTCAAACTGCCAGGAGTTTAAACAGAATTCGTAAATAACATGATTATTTAACAAAAAAGAAAATGGAATGGAAACAAGTGTGTTCTTAACCACTTAAGCCCCGGACCATTACGCAGCTTAATGACCAGAGGTGATTTCACAATTTGGCACTGCGCTGCTTTAACTGGAAATTGTGCGGACATGCAATGTTGTACCCAAACAAAATTTGCGTCCTTTTCTTCCCACAAATAGAGCTTTCTTTTAATGGTATTTGATTGCCTCTGTAATTTTTGTTTTTTTGCGATATAAACGGAAAAAGACTGAAAATTTTGAAAAAAAATGATATTTTCTACTTTTTGTTATAAGAAAAATCGAATAAACTAAATTTGAGTCATACATTTATGCCAAAATGTATTCAGCCACATGTGTTAAGTAAAAAAAAATGTCAATAAGCGTATATTTATTGGTTTGCGCAAAAGTTATAGCGTCTACAAACTAGGGTACATTCTCTGGAATTTACACAGCTTTTAATTTATGACTGCCTATCTCATTTCCTGAGGTGCTAAAATGGCAGGGCAGTACAAAACCCCCCCAAATGACCCCATTTTGGAAAGTAGACACCCCAAGGAAATTGCTGAGAGGCATGTTGAGCCCATTGAATATTTTTTTTTGTCCCAAGTGATTGAATAATGACAACAAATAAATAAAAAATTTACAAAAAGTTGTCACTAAATGATATATTGCTCACACATGCCATGGTTATATGTGAAATTGCACCCCAAAATACATTTTGCTGCTTCTCCTGAGTACGGGGATACCACATGTGTGGGACTTTTTAGGAGCCTAGCCGCATACGGGACCCCGAAAACCAAGCACCGCCTTCAGGATTTCTAAGGGCACAAATTTTTGATTTCACTCCTCACTACCTATCACAGTTTCGAAGGCCATAAAATGCCAAAACAGCACAAAACCCCCCCAAATGACCCCATTTTGGAAAGTAGACACCCCAAGCTATTTGCTGAGAGGCATGGTGAGTATTTTACAGCTCTCATTTGTTTTTGAAAATGAAGAAATAAAATAATTTTTTTATTTTTTTCAATTTTCAAAACTTTGCGACAAAAAGCGAGATCTGCAAAATACTCACGATACCTCTCAGCAAATAGATTGGGTTGTCTACTTTCCAAAATGGGGTCATTTGGGGGGGTTTGTGCCATCTGGGCATTCCATGGCCTCCGAAACTGTGTGAAATCCAAAATTTACACCCTTAGAAAGCCTGAAGGCGGTGCTTGGTTTTTGGGGTCCCGTACGCGGCTAGGCTCCCAAAAAGTCTCACACATGTGGTATCCCCGTACTCAGGAGAAGCAACAGAATGTATTTTGGGGTGTAATTCCACATATTATCATGGCATGTTTGAGCAATATATCATTTAGTGACAACTTTGTGCAAAAAAATTAAAAATAAATAAATTGTCTTTTTTCCCGCAACTTGTGTCAACATATAAAATATTCCATGGACTCGACATGCCTCTCAGTACATAGCTTGGGGTATCTGCTTTCCAAAATGGGGTCATTTGGGGGGGGGGGGGGGGTTTGAACTGTCCTGGCATTTTATACACAACATTAGGAAGCTTACATCCACTCTTCTAACCACTTGAAGACAAAGCCCTTTCTGACACTTTTTGTTTACATGAAAACATATTTTTTTTTGTTGCAAGAAAATTATGTTGAACCCCTAAACATTATATATTTTTTTAAAGCAAAGGCCCTACAGATTAAAATGGTGGGTGTTGCATTTTTTTTTCCACACAGTATTTGCGCAGCGATTTTTCAAATGCATTTTTTGGGGAAAAATACACTTTTTTTAATTTTAATGCACTAAAACACACTATATTGCCCAAATGTTTGATGAAATAAAAAAGATGATCTTAGGCCGAGTACATGGATACCAAACACGACATGCTTTAAAATTTCGCACAAACGCGCAGTGGCGACAAACTACATACATTTTTAAAAGCCTTTACAGGGTACCACGTTAGATTTACAGAGGAGGTCTACTGCTAAAATGACTGCCCTCGATCTGACCTTCGCAATGATACCTCACATGCATGATGCAATTGCTGTTTACATATGACGCCAGACCGACGCTTGCTTTTGCCATTGCGCAAGAGCAGGGTGGGACAGGGGTGCTTTTTTTTTTTATTATTATTAATTTTGCTTTTTTATTTTATTTTTAAAACTGTTCTTTCCATATTTATTTTTTTTATCATTTTTATTGTTATCTCAGGGAATGTAAATATCCCCTATGATAGCAATAGGTAGTGACAGGTACTCTTTTTTTTTTTTAAACTGGGGTCTATTGGACCCTAGATCTTTCCTCTGCCCTCAAAGCATCTGACCACACCAAGATCGGTGTGATAAAATGCTTTCCCAATCTCCCAATGGCGCTTTTTATATCCGGGGGGGGGGGGGACATTCCCTCCCACTGCTTGTAAAAGCAGTCCAGAGGCTAATTAGCCGCTAGGATTGCTTTTACATGAAAGTCGGCCGCTGGCTGAAAAATAGGATTTTTTACTCACCGTAAAATCCTTTTCTCTGAGTCCATGGACCGACACAGCTTCTCTATTGACAAGTGGGTATTATCCGTTAATTAGGAGTGACTAGGCAGAAAAACTTGTAAAAAGTGTTGCGTCACACCTTCTACAGTACCGCCCAGGGGGCGGACCCTCTGGGTATAACCTCTCAGTCTGCCTCTCGCAGATCAGTTTGTCAAAAAGCAGTACAAACTTAAAAGGAGGGGTGGGTGCTGTGTCGGTCCATGGACTCAGAGAAATGGATTTTACGGTGAGTAAAAAATCCTATTTACTCTTTCGTCCATGAACCGACACAGCTTCTCTATTGACAAGTGGGACGTCCCAAAGCAGTGTCAGAGAAAAAACGAGGGGTGGTAACAGCATAAAATAAACCTCACCCCAAACACAAAACAGCACTCCTCCAACGGAGGAGCTGCAACTCTAAACAGCCGCTTGTAAAAACCTTGCGGCCGAAAAAGGCATCCGAAGATGCACCTACATCAACTTTGTAGAGTTTTGTGAAAGTGTGAGCGGACGACCAAGTCGCAGCTTTACATAATTGGGAAACAGACGCTTGATGTCGGAAAACCCAAGAGGCACCTCTTGCCCTGGTCGAATGCGCCGTGAACGGAAAGGGGGGCGCTTGACCCTTTAAGGCGTAAGCCTGGATTACACTCTGTTGGATCCTCCTAGAGATGGTGGCCGACGAGACTGCTTGGTCCTTCTTGGGACCAGCCACCGAAACAAACAGTGAGTCTGACTTCCGGAACAGGGAAGTAGCAGATAGGTATCTCTCAAAGCTTGGACAACGTCCAAGGAATGCAACGCCGATTCCTTAGGATTCGACGGCTGAGGACACAAGGATGGAAGTACGTCTTCATTGAGATGAAAAGCCGAAAACGACTTTTGAAAGAAAGGAAGGCTGCGGCCGCAGCACCACCTTATCCTTGTGGAAAACCAAATAGGGAGCCTTGCAGGACAAGGCTGCCAGCTCAGAGACTCGTCTAACTGACGTAACAGCCACAAAAAAGACCACTTTCTGAGAAAGTGTCAACAGGGGAATATCTCTAATATTCTCAAACGGTGCCTTCTGAAGCACCGAGAGGACCAGGATCAAGTTCAAGTAACGGGGGACGGACCGGAGGGGCCGCATGTCGAACCCCCTGCACAAATGTACTCACGAGAGAGTAAGTCGCCAGGGGTCGCTGAAAAAAGACAGCCAGGGCAGATATCTGTCCCTTAATCGTACTTAGGGCAAGCCTTTGGTCCACCCCATGCTGTAAAAACAGCAGGATTCTGGAAACCAAATAGGTACGCGGATGCCATTTCATTTCCTCACACCTGGAGATGTAGGCCTTTCAAGTGCGGTGATAAACCTTCCTAGAGGACGGTTTTTGAGCACTTCTCATCGTAGAGATTACTGAATCTGACAGGCCCCAGTCTCTCAGTACCTGGTTCTCAACAGCTATGCCGTTAAAGCCAATGACTGTAAAGCAGGATGGAAATGGGACCTTGCGATAGCAGGTCCTTCTGCAGTGGTAGGCGCCAGGGGACGTCTGCTACCAGACGTACTAGATCGGCGTACCAAGGACGCCGAGGCCAATCTGGAGCGATTAGGGTCATTGGAATTCCCTCTGCCTCCACTCTGCGGAGCAGAAGAGGAAGAAGCCTTAAGGGAGGGAAGGCATAGATTAGCCGATACCAACCCCACGATGCCACCTAAGCGTCCGTTGAGTCTGCCCATGGGTCTCTTGACCGGGCCACAAACCTCAATACCTTCCGATTGAGTCGGGAAGCCAGAAAATCTACGTCTGGTGTGCCCCATCTTTGGCAGAGGAGTTGGAACACCTCCGGGTGTAAGGACCATTCTCCCTGGTCCAGCATCTGGCGGCTCAGGTAGTCCCGCCTGCCAGTCTTCCACACCCGGAATGTACACGGCCGACAGTGCCGGTACGCTCTTCTCTGCCCACTTCAGGATGCGAGCAACCTCCGATGCTGCAGCTGAGCTTCTTGTTCCTCCTTGATGATTGACATATGCCACTGCTGTGGCGTTGTCTGACTGGATCCTGACTGGACGCCCTTGCAGCCTCTGAGACCATTTGAAGAGGCACAGCCTGATCGCCCGGATTTCCAGGACATTGATCGGTAGGAGGGCTTCCTCTGGGGTCCAGCGACCTTGCGCCGACCTAACACCCCAGACTCCCCCCCAACCTGTAAGGCTGGCGTCCGTCGTGATCACTATCCAGTAAACCGGAAGAAATTACTTCCCGGCCACTAGAGCCGGTGCTGTCAGCCACCATACCAGGGGTCTCCTGACTAGGTGGCTCACTCGGATTTGATAATCCAGAGATGAAGGGCGTCTGTTCCATCTGGACAGAACTTCCTTCTGTAACACTCGAGTGTGGTATTGAGCATATGGGACCACCTCGAAGGAGGCTACCATTTGGCCCAACACTCGCATGCAAAAACGGAGTGATGACCAATTCCTGGAAGTCAGCTGCCGTACTGCAGCCCGGAGGGTCTGCAACTTCTCCACAGGGAGGAATACCTTTGCCTCTGAGGAATCCAGAATCAACCCCAGGTACATTAGGCGTTGAGTGGGCACCAATACTGACTTTTGCGTGCTTAGTATCCAACCACAGTCTCGAAGAGTCTGACAGGTAATGGACACGCTTACCTCTAATTCTGAGCTTGAAGGGGCCTTCAGTAGAAGGTCGTCCAAGTACCAATGATAGCGATACCCCGCTTTCTTAGAAGTGCCAAAATCGGAGCGAGCACCCTGGTGAACGTCCTGGGTGCTGAGGCAAGGCCAAACGGGAGGGCCACAAACTGGTAGTGGTCCTTCCCGATAGCAAATCGCAGAAACCTCTGGTGTCTGGAGTATATGGGGACATGCAGGTATGCGTCCTTGATGTCCAAGGAGGCCAGAAAGTCCCCCGGATGGAGAGCCGTGACTACAGATCGAACAGACTCCATCCGAAATCTTTGTACCTTCACAAAGCAATTGAGGGCTCTGAGATCCAAGCTTGGACGAACCCCCTCCTTCTTCGGCACAATGAACAGATTTGAGTAAAAACCCCGTTCCTGTTCTGGAATAACTACCCCACGTTCCAGTAGACCCTGGACCGCCCCATACAGGGCCTCCCGACGGGTCGGTAGTAGCTGGAGATTGGAGGTGATGAATCTGTCCAGTGGACAAGAGAGAAACTCTATCTTGTAGCCTGAGGAGATTACTTCACAAACCCACCTGTCGGAGACTAGAGCTGTCCACTGAGTCGCGAATTTGCGAAGACGTCCCCCCACCCGAGAGCTGGGTGGGGGCGGACCTTCATGCGGACGCAGATTTGTCCGCAGGCTTGTTGGGTATGCGGGACCAAGGACGCTTCTGTCCTTGGGCAGGCGCTTTATCGGCCTGGGGTCTTTTCCCTGACGCCCTAGGGGGACGAAAAAAAACGCTTGCGTGCAGTAAAGGAGGGCCCTTGCCCTTGGCGTGGCCCCTTACCCTTGCTAATTTGGGGAAGCAAAGTGCTTTCACCTCCTGTGGCATCCTTGATGTCATCCAGAGAAGCCCCAAAAAGTCTGTCGCCCTTAAAAGGCAGATCCAACAGGGCTTTCTTTGAAGTCGGGTCCGCAGACCAGCCTTTTAGCCAGATCAGGCGGCGTATTGCTACTGCAAAAACCGAAGCTTTAGACAGCAGGGGAATAGTATCCATGTCTGACTCGCAGACAAACCTAAGGCCCTGGACCAACTGGTCGGCCAATGTTATCTCATCAGGAGGAGCATCTCGCTCCTTAACCCCTGGAGTAGCAATCTTGCCCATTCAGTAAGTGTGTGAGACACTAGGGCCCCCGCCAATGCCGGGCGTACTGCCGAGCCTACCACTGAGTATAGGTAGCGAGCGAGTGCTTCAGCCTTCTTATCCACAGGGTCCTTGAAAACAGGAGCCCCTTCTACAGGAATTGTGGTGGCTCTATTAAGTCTGGACACCGGAGGGTCCACTATAGGGGGAGAGGACCATTTCTTCAGAAAACTCTCCTCAAAGGGGTACCGTACCGCAAACCTCTTTGGGGCTGTAAAGACCCTCAGTGGGTTCTCCCATTCCTTGTATAAGAGTTTATCAAAAGACACACAAGGGAACACCTTAGCAGTGCGGGCAGGTCTATGAAACCCAAGTGGACCAGAGTCTCTGCTGCTTCTGCAGTATTTTCCAACTTTAGCGTATCCCGCACTGCAGTAATAATCTCAGATACCAAAGCCGTCTCGCGTACTGACCTGGACCTGGAGACATCCTCACTGTCCGGTCACGGTCTGCAGTCTCTGATGCGTCAGAATCTGGGCCCTGAGCCGTAGCTGAACCTGGTTCTGCATCAGAATTATCCCCAGAAGCTTGCAGGGGACAGGGCGTTTACTACCCCCTGTATTCCCGTGTGCTGCTTCCTCCCTGGCAGCAAACGCCTCTAGGATTGCCGTCATAGCGTTCATAGACACCTCAGGGGCACCAGCTGCTAAATCTGGTGTTTCAGGGGAGAAGACATCTGGCTCAGATGCCATGCTGACCACACGCTGACACCCACAGGGCTCCAGGCAAGATATCAATAGGCCACCCTCCTGCGCTGCAGAGATGCTGGGTTACCCAGAGGACTCACCACCCTGGACCGGTACTGCTATACTGCCGTGTGCTGCGCCTGTGATGCTGTCCCACTGCTGCTGTGTCAGTCTGCTTCTTTTATCAGCACTTCCTGTGTGAATTTTCGCGCCAGTGTAATGCACCCTAGAGGCCGGAGGCTCTCGCAAAATGGTTGCCAAAAACGTCTGTATGGAAGATAATGTGGACTCTAAGAAAATGGCCGCTGAGCCGAAGATAGAGGTCAAGCAGCCGTAGCCCACAAAAAGATGGCCGCCGAACGGCAATATATACATACAGGGTGGACAAACATGGCCGCCGATCAGCTGATAGGGGCCAGTGGGTGTGGACTACAAGCAAATGGCACCGAACCACAGGAAGATGGCCGCCGGGCAGTCACAAGAGGCCGAACTCGGCATGGACCACCCCAAAATGGCCACCGACAGCATGGAGGAGGAAGCACATACAGGTAAGCAGAAATGACATTTCTTTAAAATGTTAGTTACAGCCAGCCCCGCTCCAGTGGAACCCCTTAGGCGACCCCCAGCACCCAGCAACCTTTAGCTAGAAGCCCAGGGAGGAGGGAAAGGCAGGGAGAGAGGGAAGAAAGGGGCCACAACCACTTACTTGATCTCTCCAGGAATGTCCAGCTAAATCACCCAGCCGAGGCAGGGGAGTTTACTTACCTATCCTGCATGTATTAAGCTGGAAGACATTCCAAACAGATCATCGTCCACGCACGGAAGGTGACTGTTGGCCAGGAATGCTGTGATTGGACCCAAAAGGGACGATCATACGTATGCCCTGGAGCATGATGCTCACCGGACAGGCTGCTGCGACTCGGCCGTGAGGTCAGCCGAAGCTGAGCAGTCCGATGCAAGCCTTGGAGCTTGAGCTCACCGGCCAGGCTGCTGCGATTCGGCCGTAAGGTCAGCCGAAGCTGAGCGGTCCAATGCAGGCCCTGGAGCGTAGGCTCACCGGCCACCCGGGGAGCAACGGGCATGTCGTGGAAAACCCAGCGCATAGCTAGGGTCGGCACACAGTGTCGGCACACCCTCGATGGCCGCAACTGGGGAGACTACAAGGATCGAGGATCCAGCCTGTCACCCAGTCGGCAGTTGTTCGAAGATCGCAGGAAACAACAAATGTAGCAAAAAAATATATATTTTTCCCCCCGGACCAATGGGCCCGAAGGGAGCCATGTCCTACTCCTTGCTAGACAGAAAAAAACTGATCTGCGAGAGGCAGACTGAGAGGTTATACCCAGAGGGTCCGCCCCCTGGGCGGTACTGTAGGTGGTGTGATGCAACACTTTTCACAAGTTTTTCTGCCTAGTCACTCCTAATTAACGGATAATACCCACTTGTCAATAGAAAAGCTGTTTCGGTCCATGAACGAAAGAGTAAGAATGATACCAAGATGATACCTAAACCCGCAGGCATCAATCTGGTATAGCCAAAGTCCAGCAACATACCAGTACGTTGCTGGTCCTTGTTGGACATGTATTGTAATCTTTTTTTTCATGCAGCCTGTTGGCTGAACGAAAAATAGGATTTTTATAACAGCTTACCTGTAAAATCCTTTTCTTGGAGTACATCACGGGACACAGAGCGACATAGTCATTACTAATGGGTTATATAGATACCGTCAGGTGCTGGCACTGGCAACTTCCAAAACCGGAAGTACCCTCCCCTATATAAGCCCCTCCCATCCGGGAGCACCTCAGTTTTGTAGCAAAGCAGTAAGTGTCCCCAAAGAGGGGCGGGAGCTCTGTGTCCCGTGATGTACTCCAAGAAAAGGATTTTACAGGTAAGCTGTTATAAAAATCCTATTTTCTTTCTCGTACATCACGGGACACAGAGCGACATAGTCATTACTAATGGGATGTCCTAAAGCAATGCCCAATGAGGGGGGGGGGATACACCATATATAAGCTGAGCGCTATCAGACATGAGGATCTTTTGCGGCCTGCAACACACTGCGCCCAAAGGCGACATCCTCCTGACTTCTAACGTCCACCTGGTAGAACCTAGTAAACGTGTGAACTGAAGACCATGTTGCGGCCTTACAGATTTGAGCCAGGGAGGCCTGGTGATGCACTGCCCATGAAGTCCCAACTGCTCTCGTGGAGTGCGCTCTAACTTTGAACGGAGGCGGTCTCCTTCTCAAGCCATAGGCTTGTATTATGACCTGTCGAATCCACTTGGCTAAAGTAGATTTTGACGCTGCCTGACCCTTTCTGGGGCCTTCCGGCAGAATAAACAAAGTATCCGTTCTGCGAATCTGAGCAGTGGCTTTTAGATAAGCTTTTACTGCTCTTACTACATCCAAAGAATGCAATAACTTTTCCTCTACTGAACTAGGTTTGGGGAAAAAAGAAGGAAGAACCACATCTTGGTTCAAATGAAACCTCGATACCACCTTAGGAAGAAAGGCTGGATGAGGACGTAACACTACTCTGTCCTTATGGATAACCAGATATGGCTCCTTACAGGACATAGCTGCTAATTCCGACACTCTTTTAGCCGAACAAATGGCTACTAGAAAAATCAATTTCCTGGTGAGAAGAACCAAAGAAATATGCTGTAATGGTTCAAATGGTTGTTTCTGTAGAACCGACAGAACCAAGTTTAGATCCCATGGACATATGGGAATATTAACCGGAGGACTAATACGCATCACTCCTTGTATAAAGGCTTTGACTAGTGAATGCGAAGCCAAGGGCCTTTGAAAAAATATTGACAAGGCCGAAATCTGACCCTTGATAGTACTCAAGGCAAGCTTCCTATCTACAGCCCATTGTAGGAAGTCCAGAATCCTACCTATTACGTTTTTACGTGGATGCCATTTCTTGGCCTCACACCAGGCGATGTACGCCTTCCAGATTCTATAGTAGATCTGCCTGGATACCGGCTTCCTGGCATTGATCATGGTAGATACCACAGAATTAGAGAGCCCTCTCTTTTTTAGAATGTGGGCTTCAATAGCCAGGCCGTCAAACCTAGGGCTGGTAAGGAAGGGTGGTATATCGGTCCTTGCGAAAGCAGGTCCGGACGACGTGGGAGAGTCCAAGGACTCCCCACTGATATTTTACAATCTCCGCGTACCACGCTCTTCGGGGCCACGCTGGAGCCACCAGAATCACTGGTTTCTTTTCTACCCTGATTCTGCGGAGTAATCGAGGTAACAATTGTGGCGGTGGAAATGCATATATCAGCTTGAACTGATCCCAAGGGAACACTAGGGCATCCGAGCCGCAAGCTAGGGGATCCCTTGTCCGAGAGACAAACCTGTCCACCTTTGCGTTGAATCTGGATGCTAGAAGATCTACATCCGATGTTCCCCACCACTGACATATTGTCCAGAAAACCTCGGGGTGAAGGGACCCTTCCTCTGGGCATAATTGCTGGCGACTTAGAAAGTCCGCCTTCCAATTCTCCACTCCTGGAATGAATACCGCAGATATGGCTGGGACATATCTTTCTGCCCATTTCAGGATGTAATTTACTTCCCTCTGGGCTGCACGACTCCTGGTGCCCCCCTGATGATTGATATATGCCACTGCTGTGGCATTGTCTGATTGAATTCTGACAGGGGACCCTTGGAGTTTGGATGTCCATGCTACTAGGGCATACCGGGCTCTCGTATCTCTAAGAGATTGATGGGCAGGGCCTTTTCTGCATCCGACCATCTGCCCTGGAGAGACTATTGCTCCAGTACAGCTCCCCAGCCTATAAGGCTGGCATCTGTAGTGACCACCTTCCAAGAAATCGGACTGAAGGATTTCCCTTTTTCCAGATTCTGGGGAACCAACCACCAACGGAGGCTCTTGCGAACGGAAGGGGACAAGGACATTGTAAGTCTAGGGCCTGAACTTTTTTGTTCCAGGCTGACAGTATGGCCCCTTGCAAATTCCTTGAATGGAATTGACCGTAGGGTACTGCTTCGAATGATGCCACCATTTTTCCCAGCAGCCTCATGCACAGGCGTATGGACGGCTGTCTTTTTTGTACCCACTAAGTGGATCAAATCTTTCAAAGACAACACCTTTCCTCGAGGCAAGAATATTTTTCTCTGGCCTGAATCCAACCTTAGCCCCAAGTATTCCAGACTTTTGACTGGTTTTAGGGCTGACTTGTCTCGGTTGATAATCCAACCGTGATATTCCAGATACTTGATTGTCTCGTGAACAACCACTTCTAGTTTTTTCACTGAGTGGTCTATCAGCAACAAGTCATCTAGATATGCCATTATCATTACACCTTGTGTTCTTAGATTGGCCAATAAAGGGCCAGAATTTTTGTAAACACTCGTGGTGCTGTGGCCAAACCGAAGGGTAAGGCTCTGAACTGAAAATGGCGCCCTTCTACTGCAAAGCGTAGAAATTTTTGGTGGACTGGAAAGATGGGAATGTGCAAATAAGCATCTTTGATGTCGATCGCGGCTAACCAATCCTCCCCTTGTAGGGCAGTGGCCACCGATCGGATCGACTCCATCGGAAAGTCCTGATATACAGGAATTTGTATAGCCCTTTTAGAATTAATATGGGCCTCCCGTCCGCGTTTGCTTCGGGACTGTAAAGAGGTTTGAGTAAAACCCGAACCCTCATTCTTCCAGGGGAACCTCCATAATTACTCCTTGGAGCAATAGTTGTTCTAGTGCCACAGGAGGGACGCTCTCTTCCGGGGATCCCTTGGCACGTTTGACCTCAAAAATGGGAAGGAGGAGAGTCTTTTAACTCCAAACTGTATCCCAAACATACCGCGGAGAGCACCTATCTGTCTTGATCGTGTCCCGCCAGGTCTCTTGCGAACAACTGGGGTCCTCCCCCCACCCGACTGAGTGGGGGCAACCCTTCAATGAATTTAACTTTGGGGGAGGTTTTGTACCTCCCCTGACCCAGGGTTTCTCATTACCCTGCTATTGTCCCTGTTTTTTACCCCCGGGAATTGACCGAGGAGGCCGTCGGAACTGTTACACAGCCGATGCCTCAGGGACTGGAGAAGCAGGCCTCTTAAAGAGGGACCTCTAACTCTGTTTTTAACCGGCAAGAGCGTATTTTTACCGCTGGAAATTTTCTGGATATATTTGTCCAGGTTTTCCCTGAATAAGCGTTCACCATGAAATGGGACGCTAACCAGCCATTCTTTACAGGGAGCTTCAGCAGACCAGTTTTTGAGCCATAGAAGCCTACGCATATGTACTATAGACAGCGTAAGGCGGAAGGCCTGATGGACTGAATCCTCTATGGCGTCAACCGCAAAGCCTAAGGCTCTAGGTAGATCAGCTAGGTCAAAGCCTGCTGATCTGTCAAGTCCCTCAAGACCTGTTTCAACTGATCCTTCACTGCTTAGCAGACCCCAATAGCTGCTACTGCTGGTTGTGTCACCAAGCTTGCTGTAGAAAGAAGCAGACTTTCATAAGGACTCCAATCTTTTATCTATTGGGTTCTTGAACATTTGGACATTATCCACTGGACATGTCAGTGATTTATACATACAAGAGATGGCTGCGTCCACTGTAGGGACCTTCCATTTTTTTTTTTTTTTTGATGAACTTATCCTCCATGGGATAGACCACCGGAAATCTCTTGGGGGAATAAATATTTTCTCAGGATGTTCCCAATCCTGGTAAATGAGCCCTTTCAGTAAAGGGTGAAGTGGAAAAGAACAGACAGTCTGGGGGCTTCTAGCGACCTCAACGAGGATACAGTAGTGGTTGATGGTTCCGCAAGGTGCATTTTTAAATGCTGATCGGACCATGTTAGTCAGAGACTGAACCCATAATATTTCAGCTTGAGATGCTGAGAAAAGGTTCCCCCACTGTTGATTCCTCTATAACAGAATCAACCTCATCCTGATCCCCTTCAGGCAGGTCGATCCCTGTATGGGACTGTTGCTCTGCTAACAGGCACTCTGAAGGAGGAGACGGAGATCGGGCGTGCTTTCCCTGACAGGGAGGCAGCGATAAATGTTGACAATCTCTCTCTAATCCTCCCAGAGCTGAGGAAAAAACCTCCTCTGTTACATACACAGGAGCAGGTGAACTGAGGACAGCCACAGTACCAGGTACCCCTGCGGGGTCTCTACGGTCACTTACCTCTGAACTTCAGGGGAGACTGGTGCAGCAGCATCCTCCGAGCCCGATGAGACCCCCTTCGCTTCCTGGAAGATTCAGTTCCGGAGCTTCTGGACGGCATATTCCTAAGCCTAAAGCTGAGGTATTCCAGCCGTAATACACCACTTTTACTGAGAATAGTCTAGCACAATTGCTGCTATATCACAGTTGGTGTCTACTAAAGTGCCTTTCTAGGGGATGCCTGCATCAACCGCCTCTGTGTGCCTTTATATTGTTGCTAGCTCTGTCTGTGCACTTCAACAGCCAGCTATAATGTGCTTTAAAACACGCTGGACGCCCGCACATGCGCAGTAGCGCCGCGGCGCACACCTGAGCGTCATCCACCCGCTCCGCCCCTTTTTCCAGATCGCCTCTATGAATAGAGGCGCGTGCACGCGCACGTGCGCGGGCACGTGCGCCTTCGGCGCCTTTTTTGAAAACAACAAGGAGCTAGATGGGAGCCAGGGTCCCTTTGCCGCAGGGCCCGGGGATGGATGAGCGCAGCAACAGGGCAGAGGAGACAGCTTCCCAGGAGAGAACATACCAACTGCCTGGATTTGATTCTGGAAGAAAAAAATCCACATTACAAGAAAAAAGAACCATAGCGGCCTCTAGTGTCTAACACAGGTACCGCGGTCTTACACATTTTTTTTTTTTTTTTTTTTTCTTGCCTACTATTAAAATTTTTACATTTTCTCAGTAGTAACAGGCATACTTCACCTATCACGGCAGGCATTGTAATCAAACCTTCAGGGACCGGGTTCCCAAGGATTCCACTCCCCTGGACCTGTATAGCACCCTGCACAGAAAACATCTTGGTCGTGGGTATGACCAGAGCTCTGGATCCCAGGGTCCAGCTCTCCTAAGAGAAGCATTACAGGCAAAACCTTGCTCTTCTCTGCAAGGCCCGGGTACCGACCGTTTAGCTATGAAGCTTTTTTGGTCGGATCCGGAATAGCTTACTGAGGCCCAAAAGAACCTGTACGCAAGCTCAGTGAAAAACACATGTTTCTTCTTGGCCAACACCTTAGACACTGGCAAAAAACTGAGGTGCTCCCGGATGGGAGGGGCTTATATAGGGGAGGGTACTTCCGGTTTTGGAAGTTGCCAGTGCCAGCACCTGACGGTATCTATATAACCCATTAGTAATGACTATGTCGCTCTGTGTCCCGTGATGTACGAGAAAGAAAAGAGAGATTGATCGGTGGGTATGCCCACCATTAGAATACCTCCCTTCATTCAGCCACTTCTAATGATGGGCATACATGCACCATTTATATATGCCGAAGCATGGGGGCATCCTCCTGCAAAAGTTATGCCGCACACACATGGTCGGACTTTTCCACGGGCATGCCTCCGTCGGAATTTTGACCGTATGTACGTGGCATTAGGAGCAAAATCGCTCCTCCGCCCCTGCTGCCCCCCTGCTTCGGCATATATGCTTTTTTTTTTAACTGGTGGTGAAATCACCTCCTACAGCACTGGAGTCGCAGGGATCAGGCCTGTCTCTGCGAACGCTGCAGTTATGTGTGTTGTGTTTTGTAAGTGACAGTGATCGATCGATACTGCACTTGGGTGGCCTGGGCTGGACGGAGGGGCAAAACGCAGGTGCTAGCAGGTATCTGGGCTGATCCCGCTAACACTGCGTTTTTGGGAACCCTAAACTGCTGGGGACGCTAGTATAGATCTGATCAGATCAGATATTGATCTGTTCAGATACTATACCACTAAGGGAGGTGTATGCTTCACGCGTGGGTGTTAGCGTTCCTGGCACTAACCTGAAGCTGCCTGGGGTGACGAAGACCCTCTCTGACACTAAAACCTAATTGATATCACCCGCCGGGCGATCAGGGGGTTAAACCTTTATTGGGTTATATACGGCGGGTGCCCTGACACAATAAAAAGCAAACTAACTAACCCGCGGAACCTAAATAACAAAATAACTAACTGGCTAACCAGTGTCACCAGTAAACTTATACGGTGATCACTGGTGAAAGGGTTAACTAGGGGCAATTAGGGGGTTAAAACTTTTATTAGATAATATATGGGGGTACCTGACGCTATAAAAACCTGCGGCGAACCTAAAAAAAATAACTGGCTACCTATCGGCATCACCGACACTAAGACAGCGATCAGAAAAACGATCGCTTAGTGAATAGCGGTGAAAGGGTTACCTGGGGGGCGATCAAGGGGTTAAACCTTTATTAGGGGGGGGGGTTAGGGGGCTACACTGGACCTAAACCTGACACTTTTACAGTCACAAATGTCACTGATTACAGTGATCAGTAAATAAATGGTCACTGCAATCAGTGATACTGTGACTGGGGGCTGGGGAGTGATCTGGGGGGGCCTGGAGGGGCGATCGTGTGCCTGTGTCCTGGTGTCAGTGTGCTGTTTAGTGCACTAACCTGATGTCTTCTCTCATGCGGCGCTCGGTATATGTGAGCGCCGCATGAGGGATGACATCACTTCCTCCTGCCTGTGTAAACACTACAGAGGCAGAGGAAGGTTTTCATTCGCCGGGAGCGATCGCGAGGGGGTGGCCAGAATCGAATGGCGGCCCCCTCATCACGGATCGCTCCCGAAGCGATCCCGGCCGCTCACTGTACCGGAGGGGGGTCCGATCGGACCCCCCACCCATACGAAGGCAGGCACGTACAGGTACGCGATTGTGCCTGTCCGTGCCATTCTGCCGACGTATATATACAGTGAGCGGTCATTAAGTGGTTAAAGTGGCTCTAAAGTCTGATAGTTTTTTTACCTTCATGCATTCTATGCATGAAGGTAAAAAATATTGTGTGCAGTGCCCCCCCCCCCCTCCAATCCAGCGATGTTCATGGTAACCTCGGCAATCCCGGGAATCCCCCTCCCCTTTTTGGCTGTCAATCACAGCCAGTGAGCCAATGAGAAGAGAGCAGGGGGCAGGACCGAACCACGGCTCTATATGTCTTATGGATGCATAAAGCAGAGGTTTTAGGAGCAAGCATGCAGCAGTGCCCCCAGGGCCAGCAGCTGTTTCTGGGGGGAGGAGAAAGATGATCGGCAAAACCACTGCATAGAGCAGGTAAGTATAACATGGCTGCTATTTAAAACACAAAAAAAAAAAAAAAAAAAAAAGCTTTAAATACCACTTTAATTATTCGTACAGCTGTGACCCTTCTTTTGGTTGACCTCATCATCGCTAAATAAATACCGCTGAATGTACAGGTTTCTGTCTCATAACTATTAGAGGATAATAGCCCTAGCTATAGGTTATGTGACTGTTTAGTGTGAGTTCTACATTGTCTAACACAGAAAGATACCTACTGCACTGAGTGAGAGAGACAAGGTCTGCAATATATCCAGCATGGTTTTCAGCACTTTCCCACTCCACAGCAAGTGAGGAAATCTGCAAAGGAATGGGTAACAAAAATAAATAATTTTGTCAAACAAAATACATGATATATGCCCAGACCACACAGGACAGTTCAAACTCAACCACTTAAGCCCCGGACCATTTGGTAGCTAAAAGGACCAGAGGTGAATTCAGAATTTTGCACTGCGCTGCTTTAACTGTAAATTGTGCGGACATGCAATGTTGTACCCAAACTAAATTTGCGTCCTTTTCTTCCCACAAATAGAGCTTTCTTTTAATGGTATTTGATTGCCTCTGCGATTTTAATTTTTTGCGATATAAACGGAAAAAGACCGAAAATTTTGAAAAAAAAAAAAATGATATTTTCTACTTTTTGTTATAAGAAAAATCGAATAAACTCAATTTTAGTCATACATTTAGGCCAAAATGTATTCAGCCACATGTTTTTAGTAAAAAAATGTCAATAAGCGTATATTTATTGGTTTGCGCAAAAGTTATAGCGTTTACAAACTAGGGTACATTTTCTGGAATTTACACAGCTTTTAATTTATGACTGCCCATCTCATTTCTTGAGGTGCTAAAATGGCAGGGCAGTACAAAATCCCCCAAATGACCCCATTTTGGAAAGTAGACACCCCAAGGAAATTGCTGAGAGGCCTGTTGAGCCCATTGAATATTTTTTTTTTGTCCCAAGTGATTGAATAATGACAAAAAAAAAAAAATTACAAAAAGTTGTCACTAAATGATATATTGCTCACACATGCCATGGTTATATGTGGAATTGCACCCCAAAATACATTTTGCTGCTTCTCCTGAGTACGGGGATACCACATGTGTGGGACTTTTTAGGAGCCTAGCCACGTACGGGACCCCGGAAACCAAGCACCGCCTTCAGGATTTCTAAGGGTGCAAATTTTTGATTTCACTCCTCACTACCTATCACAGTTTTGAAGGCCATAAAATGCCAAAATAGCACAAAACCCCCCCAAATGACCCCATTTTGGAAAGTAGACACCCCAAGCTGTTTGCTGAGAGGCATGGTGAGTATTTTACAGCTCTCTTTTGTTTTTGAAACAGAAGAAAGACCGTTTTTTTATTTTATTATTTTTTTCAATTTTCAAAACTTTGTGACAAAAAGCGAGATCTGCAAAATACTCACAATACATCTCAGCTAATAGCTTGGGGTGTCTACTTTCCAAAATGGGGTCATTTGGGGGGGTTTTGTGCCATCTGGGCATTCCATGGCCTCCGAAACTGTGATAGGCAGTGAGAAGTGAAATCAAAAATTTACACCCTTAGAAAGCCTGAAGGCGGTGATTGGTTTTTTGGGTCCCGTACGCGGCTAGGCTCCCAAAAAGTCTCACACATGTGGTATCCCCGTACTCAGGAGAAGCAACAGAATGTATTTTGGGGTGTAATTCCACATATGCCCATGGCATGTTTGAGCAATATATCATTTAGTGACAACTTTGTGCAAAAAAAAAAAAAAAAAAATTGTCTTTTTTCCGCAACTTGTGTCAACATATAAAAAATTCCATGGACTCGACATGCCTCTCAGTATATAGCTTGGGGTGTCTACTTTCCAAAATGGGGTCATTTGGGGGGGGGGGTTTTGAACTGTTCTGGCATTTTATACACAACATTAGGAAGCTTACATCCACTCTTCTAACCACTTGAAGACAAAGCCCTTTTTGACACTTTTTGTTTACATGAAAACATATTTTTCTTTGCAGGAAAATTATGTTGAACCCCCAAACATTATATATATTTTTAAAGCAAAGGCCCTACAGAATAAAATGGTGGGTGTTGCATTTTTTTTTTCTACACAGTATTTGCGCAGCGATATTTCAAACGCATTTTTTGGGGAAAAAATACACTTTTTTTAATTGTAATGCACTAAAACACACTATATTGCCCAAATGTTTGATGAAATAAAAAAGATGATCTTAGGCCGAGTACATAGATACCAAACACGACATGCTTTAAAATTTCGCACAAGCGCGCATTGGCGACAAACTACATACATTTTTAAAAGCCTTTACAGGTTACCCCGTTAGATTTACAGAGGAGGTCTACTGCTAAAACTACTGCCCTCAATCTGACCTTCGCAGTGATACCTCACATGCATGGTGCAATTGCTGTTTACATATGACACCAGACTGACGCTTGCGTTCGCCATTGGGCAAGAGCAGGGCAGGACAGGGGTGCTTTTTTTTTTTTTTTTTTTTAAATTGTTCCTTCCATATTTTTTTTTTTTTTTTATCATTTTTATTGTTATCTCAGGGAATGTAAATATCCCCTATGATAGCAATAGGTAGTGACAGGTACTCTTTTTTTGAAAAAACTGGGGTCTAGACCCTAGATCTTTCCTCTGCCCTCAAAGCATCTGACCACACCAAGATCGGTGTGATAAAATGCTTTCCCAATTTCCCAATGGCGCTTTTTATATCCGGGGGGGGGGGGGGGACATTCCCTCCCACTGCTTGTAAAAGCAGTCCAGAGGCCAATTAGCCACTAGGATTGCTTTTACATGAAAGCCGGCCGCTGGCTGAAAAGAATGATACCAAGATGATACCTAAACCCGCAGGCATCAATCTGGTATAACCAAAGTCCAGCAACATACCAGTACGTTGCTGGTCCTTGTTGGACATGTATTGTAATCTTTTTTTTTCATGCAGCCAGGTGACTGAACGAAAAAAAGAGATTGATCGGTGGGTATGCCCACCATTAGAATACCGCCCTTCATCCACCCACTTCTAACGATGGGCATACATGCACCATTTATATATGCCGAAGCATGGGGGCATCCTCCCGCAAAAAAGTTATGCCGCACACACATGGTCGGACTTTTCCACGGGCAAGCCTCCGTCGGAATTTCGACCGTATGTACGCGGCATTAGGAGCAAAATCACTCCTCTGCCCCTGCTGCCCCAATGCTTCGGCATATTTGCTTTTTTTTTTTTTAACTGTGGTGGTGAAATCACCTCCTACAGCACTGGAGTCGCAGGGATCAGGCCTGTCTCTGCGAACGCTGCAGTTATGTGTGTTGTGTTTTGTAAGTGACAGTGATCGATCGATACTGCACTTGGGTGGCCTGGGCTGGACGGAGGGGCAAAACGCAGGTGCTAGCAGGTATCTGGGCTGATCCCGCTAACACTGCGTTTTTGGGAACCCTAAACTGCTGGGAACGCTAGTATAGATCTGATCAGATCAGATATTGATCTGTTCAGATACTATACCACTAAGGGAGGTGTATGCTTCACGCGTGGGTGTTAGCGTTACTGGCACTAACCTGACGCTGCCTGGGGTGTGACGCAGAACCTCTCTGACGCTAAAACCTAACTGATATCACCCGCCGGGCGATCAGGGGGTTAAACCTTTATTGGGTTATATACGGCGGGTGCCCTGACACTATAAAAAGCAAACTAACTAACCAGCGTCACCCGTAACACTTATATGATGATCACTGGTGAAAGGGTTAACTAGGGGCAACTAGGGGCAATTAGGGGGTTAAAACCTTTATTAGATAATATATGGGGGTACCTGACGCTATAAAAACCTGCGGCGAACCTAAAAAAAATTACTGGCTACTGATCTGCATCACCGACGCTAAGACAGCGATCAGAAAAATTATCGCTTAGCGACAGTGGTGATAGGGGGTGAAAGGGTTACCTGGGGGGCAATCAAGGGGGTTAAACCTTTATTAGATAATTTATGGGGGTACCCGACGCTATAAAAACCTGCGGCGAACCTAAAAAAAATTACTGGGTACCGATCTGCATCACCGACGCTAAGACAGCGATCAGAAAAATGATCGCTTAGCGACGGCGGTGCTAGGGGGTGAAAGGGTTATCTGGGGGGTGATCAAGGGGTTAAACCTTTATTAGGGGGGGTTAGGGGGCTACACTGGACCTAAAACTAAATGTAGTGACACTTTTACAGTCACAAATGTCACTGATTGCAGTGATCAGTAAATAAATGGTCACTGCAATCAGTGACACTGTGACTGGGGGCTGGGGGGGGGCAATTTATGTGCCTATGTGTGCTGGTGTTAGTGTAGTGTTTGTGCACTAACCTTGATGTCTTCTCTTGTACGGCGCTCGGTATATGTGAGCGCCGCACAGGAGATTACATCACTTCCTCCTGCTTTCTCTGTCTGTGTGTACATTCCACAGACAGAGGGGGCATTTCTATTCGCCGGGAGCGATCGCGGGGGGTGGCCGGAATCGAACGGCCGTCCCCTCATGTCGGATCGCTCCCCAACGAATTCCGACCGCTCACTGTACAGAAGGTGGGTCCGATTGGACCCCCCAACTGTACAAAGGCAATCACGTACACTCTACGTGATTGTGCCTGTCGGTGCCATTGTGCCGACGTATATATACAGTGAGCGGTCGTTAAGTGGTTAAGTAGACACTTGCGACCATTATCTGGCTCTGTCTAGGGGAACACTACTGAGACCTGGTTGGTCATATACCTACTGTATGTTGGTTTATGGAATGTGAGAGACTTTTATTGTTTTCAAGTTTTTATTATTCCAATGTTCAATAGAATGACTGTTTGCTTTTTGCATATGTATGTAAACCTTTTTTTTTTATATGTGTCAATAAACATCCTTTTTGAGGAAAAAAAAAAAAAAAGTAGACCCTTGCATCAGATAAGATACATTTGAATAAAAACTAAATATTTGTCTCTGGGGACACTGATGTATGGGGGGGCTCTCTGGGGACACTGATGTATGGGGCGGCTCTCTGGGGACACTGATGTATGGGGGGGGGCTCTCTGGGGACACTGATGTATGAGGGGGGCTCTCTGGGGACACTGATGTATGAGGGGGGCTCTCTGGGGACACTGATGTATGGGGGGGCTCTCTGGGGACACTGATGTATGGGGGGGCTCTCTGGGGACACTGATGTATGGGGGGGCTCTCTGATGTATGGGGGGGGCTCTCTGGGGACACTGATGTATGGGGGGGCTCTCTGGGGACACTGATGTATGGGGGGGGGCTCTCTGGGGACACTGATGTATGGGGGGGCTCTTTGGGTCACTGATGTATGGGGGGGCTCTTTGGGTCACTGATGTATGGGGGGGCTCTTTGGGTCACTGATGTATGGGGGGGCTCTCTGGGGACACTGATGTATGGGGGGGCTCTCTGGGGACACTGATGTGGGGGGGGGCTCTCTGGGGACACTGATGTATGGGGGGGGGGCTCTCTGGGGACACTGATGTATGGGGGGGCTCTCTGGGGACACTGATGTATGGGGGGGCTCTCTGGGGACACTGATGTATGGGGGGGCTCTTTGGGGACACTGATGTATGGGGGGGGCTCTTTGGGGACACTGATGTATGGGGGGGGGCTCTCTGGGGACACTGATGTATGGGGGGGGGCTCTCTGGGGACACTGATGTATGGGGGGGGCTCTCTGGGGACACTGATGTATGGGGGGGCTCTCTGGGGACACTGATGTATGGGGGGGCTCTCTGGGGACACTGATGTATGGGGGGGCTCTCTGGGGACACTGATGTGTGGGGGGGCTCTCTGGGGACACTGATGTGTGGGGGGGCTCTCTGGGGACACTGATGTATGGGGGGGCTCTCTGGGGACACTGATGTATGGGGGTGCTCTCTGGGGACACTGATGTATGGGGGGGCTCTCTGGGGACACTGATGTATGGGGGGGCTCTCTGGGGACCCTGATATTAACGCTATTGCTGTTATGTTTAAATTGAATAAAGCTATGTTATAATTGCATTTTTTTATATTTTGGATTCTTTATTCTTAAGAAAAATGTATTTTCATAAGCTTTAAGGGTGGCGGGGCTTTAAGGGGTGGGGCTTTAAGGGGCGGGGTTGGGGGATGGACCTGGGAAAGGTTTGGTGGGGCAACTGGTGGAGAGTAAGGTTTTTGCCTAGCTAGTAGGTCTAGACTTGAAATTTTAAGCCCTGGCTTAGTGAATTTGTTAGTGTGTTTTGGATAATTATCACATAGAAAGGTCATTTCCAGTTGAACTTCAACTTTTGGACATATGGCCTCAAATCTCATCAGAAATTTTAGTCGACTTGATGGTTGCAGGCTTCAAGGTGTAACCTCATTTAGATTGTTTGCACTAACTGTAGCAAGAGTTACCTGCAGATCCCGCAATGAACTCTCAGGTTCTCAGAGACTGCATCAGTCAGCTGTTTCAGCCAGTCCTACACAAATTTGCAGAACTTTGAAATCTATGCACTTGAAGATCATTGGCTCTACAGTAGAATGATTGGTTTGGTGTTCTTTTTAAATCCTTTGGCATCCACAAAAGGACTTTGTGTGGGACCAAGAGCTTTTTTTTAGCTGACACCACACACATCATTAACATAGAGAACAACAAAACCTAGATATCGGAGGTGGAATATTAATGTTCGCAGTTTCACATGTACATAACCAAAAATAGAAATACTAAACAATACTTACTTGTCTACTAGTCCAGATAAATATTTGTCTGCTACCCGTCTGATGCGCTTATGAATGTGATTGAAATTCACTAACAGGAATTGAGCATGCCTTTCCAATTCTTCCTCATTCTCTTTTGTTTTGGGCTGCAAAATAAAATCTTGAAATATAAAAACTTTAGCTAATGTAAGGCATAGTTTAACAGTGATATAATAAAGGTAATTTTTTTCTTAAATATCTGCCATTGTTTATAGAAGAACTCCGCTAAACAATATTTGGATCTACAGAGACGACAAAACAGAATCCATGTGCAAATTCACAATACTACTTACTATGGAAGAAATACAAGTACCCATTTATAGGATATACAGTATGTATTTGCAACCAGAAGAATTTGGGACCAAGTGAACCAGATGATCTAGGTGAAGGGAAAAACTTTATGGGCCAGTGTTGATAGGCTTTTGTTTGCTTCAGAACTGCTTCTCTCCCCATACAAGTTAAAGTGTTTGTAAAGGCAGAAGGTTTTTTTTATCTTAAAGCGCAATGAAGAAATGGCTCGCTCGCTCGTGCCGTTTCTTCAGCCGCTGTGACGCCATCGCAGCTCCAGCCAATCGCAGAGCCGGGGCCCACGATACCCGGAAATAACTCCGGGAGACATGTTGCCGGCCACAGCGGTGTGCCGGGACCGCTGCGGGGTCTTCGATCTAAGGTAAGCATTTCATAATGGGCTAGTATGCATACTTGCTCATTATGCCTTTGTCTTGCAGGGGTTTTTTTTTCCCGTGGGTTTACAACCACTTTAAAGCCTTAAAACTGCCAATGGCATTATAATATTTTGTCAAGGAGCTGCCATATCAAAATGAAGCCAGTGTTGATACAAATGTACAGAGGAGGAACCTTGGTGTATAAAATACTGCATAAATCTAAGTGACATACAAGGCTATTGTTCAAGTTTTACCTTATCAGCCATCACTGCTAGAAAGGCATCAAATACTTTATCAGCTACAGCAATAATGCACAGCATCATTCCTGCAAAAACATAAAAAAAGGTGATCACATTTTAGGTGAATAGAATAATAAAAATTGAAAAAAATAACTGATGCACATTTTTGTGAAAGGTCTATTTAATCGGAAATCGTAAATGATAAATAAGTTATTATTTGAATTGCCATAATGGTAATCTGAAAACAATTTCTCGTTTGATGTTCCAAATTCTTTTAAGGCCATTTAGTGGCACTCATCCCCCAACTTCCTACACTCCACCTACAAAGTACTTTGATCCCTTTTCTACCAGGGTACATCTTTAAAGCGCTAGTAAACCGCTGGGCTTTTTATTTTTGTAACCTGCAAGGTAAATGCATAATGTGCTAGTATGAATCGCATACTAGCACATTATGCGAGACTTAACTTAGAAAGAAGCCCTTCCAGCGGCAAGCTGTCACCACTGACAATGCTTCGGTGGCAGGTCCTTCAGAGCGTGTGCGCTGGTGACGTAAGCGGTAGCGTGTACAGTAAATATCTCCTAAAAGGTGCATGTTTAGGAGATATTTACAGTACCTATAGGTAAGCCTTATTATAGGCTTACTTATAGGTACAAATTATGCATGCGAGTTTACTCCCACTTTAAAAAGCAGATTGGTGGCCTATTATTTACCTAATGCTGTTTATAATCCGAAGGCCCAATACGAGGAGATGTGCATCATGTGATTACATGCTTTGTTTATAGCCCTAGTGCACAACTTGCAGCCCTTTGGTATATGACGTGTGGCCATCAGACCTTAGCAGTCTGTATTGGGAACATTAGTTAGGGTAATAGCACTGACCTCTACAAGCCTATTGCCACTTGCGTACGGTCTTTCTGCAGCATATCCTTAGCCAAAGAGGTAGAATGTCTATACTTTGACCCTCATTTCCTCTATTAGGTCTGCAGTTTGACAGTCCTTTCAAGCATTACATATGATGAACATTATGTGCGGCCCTTTGGTGATGGCATACGTCACATTTGAGACCCTCTTTAGCTCATACGTTCACAACCCCTGGTTTGCAGTGTGGATGCCTCCCATTCCTCTTATAATAGAGGAAGAAGAGAGATTTTAATAATAGTGAATGGGTAAAAATTAATTGTTTCGGCAGCTACAGACCCTTTTATGCCCATTCCACCCCCTCCCCATATAATCCCCAACCTGTCTCTCTAGTGACCCGTTTATTAGCCCCTTATCCTGCACATCTGCAAGTTAACCACCTTCATCTCCATCCAGCCACTGTATGTGACCTGTATATTAAACTCCCTCACCTCCTCCTCTCTCTGTGTATGACCCGTACAATAGTGTATCTTGTGCACCATTACCAAGCTGCATGATTAACCCCCCTCAATGTTTATTTTATTTTCAAAATACTGTAGCAAAAAATGAGATCAGCTTGGGTTATCTACTTTCCAAAAAGGGATCATTTGGGCCATTTTCACACATTCTTGAGATTATTTCAAAAGAAAGTATGGGAAACTTTTTTTGGGGTATTTTTTTCCCTTTTAGCGTAAAAAAATAAATAAAAAACCCAACAGTTATTAAATACCACCAAAAGAAAGCTCAATCAGTCTCAAAAATGATATAAAATACATTTGTGTACAATGCTGCATAAAGGAGTAAGGCTCCTTTTGCACAGTGCGGACGCCGGCAGTGTATCTGCCTGCTCAGCAGGGGATCTCTCCGCTGATCCCCGCTGAGCAGGTGGATGACAGGTCTGTGTCCGCTTTGCTGCTGCAGAGCGGACACGGGCACAGACCACAGACCGGCACTCCATAGAGAAGAATGGAGGTTCCAATCGGGTCTGCCTGAAAAACTGACAGGGGTACCCGATCGGAACATCTGCGTGAAAGGGGCCGGTCAGTCAACGTTTCAAATTGTTTCTAACTGAAAAATAGCCTGGCAATATGGGGGGTATTACAGGCTGGTACTCAAGTGGTTAAACTAGTCTCAATGAACTGTGAATGTAATAAGGAGGGATACCAAATATTTACTACAAGAACAAGTGTGTTTAAATCTTTACATATTTCTCTCTTGTGTAACTTCTGTCTTTGGTACAGGAAGGTAAAAGAATGTTGCCAAGGGACCAAAACAGCATTAAAAAATAACAAATGAGATTTGGAGAATCGTTCTCGTAGGTACAATGTCCGCGTGCGTGGCCTCCCTGAAACTCACACAGATCTAGAGGGGGCTGTAAAAGACCTGATGAAAACCCTTATCCCTGATATAGCCATCCACCACATGGAAGTTGATCGCGTTCACCGAGCACTGACAGCCCCAAGGGCCGACGGCCTACCACGAGACATTATTGTTAAGCCACATCACTACCGCATTAAGGAAAAGATGATGCTTGCGGCTCGCAACAGGCCGGACCTGTCGCTATTTGGAACACCAATACAGCTTTTTACAGATTTGGCGCCATCAACGGTCCAAAAACGCAGAAACCTACGGCCATTACTCCAGCAACTTATGGCCAAACAGATTAAGTATCGATGGTCGTTCCCTTTTAAGTTATCATTCACTTACAACGGAAAGTCCCACTCCTTTTCCACGTTCCAAGCAGGCGAAGACCTACTGCTTAGTCTCGGCATCATTGCACGGGACTCTCCGACTCCGATTTCATCTCCCCCTCGTCTGGATCATCGTCCCCTCTCCCCGATATGGCAGGATCGCACACGCTCACAGGCCAGAAATGCTCGCCGGAATACCTGAGTATTATTGCTCTTTTCTCTTTTTGCTTTTTTTTTGCCCCCCTTTTGAGAACTGTTAGTGCATGATTGCACAGATATGGCCTGGGCCCATGATGGACTATGGGCCTGATGGGGCCATCGTTACCGTTCACAGGTTACAAAGTCACAGGTTACAAAGTTACTGGAGTTCCTGGTTCTTCGGACTGGCTGCCAGCCGAATATTTTACAATCCCGACGGGCCCAACCTGGTCGAAGAAATTTTGCTTTTTGCTTTTTAGCAGTCTGGGGGCCTTAGTCGGACCGCAATGTGTTCCCCTGTTAGGCTGTGGCTCGGGGGCCGGAACGACCGATGGGGACCCTTCCGGCCCCGGCGCCACTGGCCTTGGGAATGCATGTTCCTATAGACAGCCTGTTATGTTACAACTATATTGATTGATTTTGTAATTTCCGATATGACCTCGAATAGCCTGCTCGTACAGAGTTTAATCATATTTGGGTCGGGGTGGTCATGCTTGCCACCCAACTGCAAGACTACCTATCCTACGACAAGGATGGTACCCTTGCACCTAATTTGCCGGATGTTGTCTCCGGCAGGGGTTATTCCCCATTCCTTCATTCATCAGCTAGGATTGAGTTATATTGATTGTTTGGGCCTAAGGCCTATGTATATGTTTTTTTGCTTTTATTCTTGTTTCTCTTCTTCTCTAATGCCTTTTCCTTCTCTCCCTTCCCCCTCTTTCTTCGGAGCCTCGGTTCAGCGCCCTTCCCTTATGTCATGGTCTGAGAGGTCACATAGCCGAACAGTCATCATTATCGGGGCCCTTCTCGCTTCATTCATTATGCAAGGTAAGAGTGCTCTGCCCTACCACGATGGCCACCACATATAACACAGACTATTCGATAGTTAGCCATAATGTACATGGATTTAACTCCCCTACTAAAAGAACTAAGGCTTTCCAGTTTTATCATAAACAGAAGGCTGAAGTCCTGCTATTACAGGAAACTCATTTCTCCAATGTCTCAGCGCCCCGTTACCTTAATGGGAAGTATCCACAGTTCTACTTGGCAGGGGGTCGGGAAAAGAAGGGCGGTGTAGCCATCTGCTTTTCGAAACGGACCCCCTTTACCCCCATCACTATTGTTAAGGACAAGAGAGGTAGATATATTATGGCAGTGGGGCGGCTCCATGACCAGGAAGTGTCCTTTATATCATACTATGCCCCGAATACTGGACAGCCGGAATTCTTTAGCAAAATGCTGAAGATTCTTATGCCCAAAGTCCAGGGTCAGGTCATTATGAGAGGCGATAGCAATATCCCCTTGGACAGAATTATGGATAAATCGGACTCCTCTAAACCAACATTGAAACGCCCACCGACTGGAAGCAGCAAGGTTGCACGTCTGTTTCATTTCCATGACCTCATCGACGCCTGGCGAGAAAATAACCCTACGGTCAGAGACTTTACACACTTTTCACAAGCCCATCATACTTACTCGAGGATAGACCACGTTCTAGTACGTACGCCTTTGCTACCATTTATTAAGTCGGTTAAGATTTTATCTACCCCTTGGTCTGATCATTCCCCGATAAAACTCTCTACTTCAGAGCTGTGGACTAAATCTAGGCCCTCCCCGTGGAGACTTAATGTGAGCTTGCTGAATGACCCTACAATCTTTTTAGAGATTCAAAAGGAAATACAGGAATACTTTAGACTTAATAAGGCATCGGACACATCCCCCGCAATTAACTGGGTAGCTCATAAAGCAGCGATTAGGGGCATATTGTTACAAGTGGCAGCCAGGATTAAACGCAATAGGGAACAGGCAAATAAGATTCTGGAAACAAACTTGGATAACTTACTTAGTGAACAGCACAGGAATCCCCTGGTAGATATAAGGCATAAAATTGACGAGGCTCGACTAGCACTAAATCTTAGCTTGACTACTCAAGCGGAGAAACATATTAGTTGGTCTAAGCACAGATTCTATACGATGGGTGATAAACCTACCACAATGTTAGCTAGAAAACTGGTTCCTCGACCGTACACACCGACTTTGCCTAAATTACGACTATCCACGGGCCTAACCTCCCAGAACCCCGAACGGATAATTGGAGAATTTCACAAATTTTATGCTAAGCTGTATGGAGCGCAGGACAAGTTCGATCTATCCGGAGCGAACACATTCTTTCGCGACTTACAGCTGCCTAAATTGACACAAGCCCATGCGGAACTGATGGACGGTGCTCTTACAGAGCCTGAAGTCAGGGCTGCAATTAAAACCCTACACCCTACTAAGGCCCCTGGGCCAGATGGATTCCCGGGTCACTACTATAGGAAATATCACGATCTTCTGGCCCCACATCTCTGTACTTACTTTAATGACCTGAGAAGCGGCAGCAAGCTCCCCAGCCATGAAAATGTAGCCTATATAAGTGTTATCCCGAAACCAGGAAAGGACCATACAGACTGTTCCAATTACCGCCCAATTTCTCTGATCAATACGGATCTTAAGATTCTAACCAAAATACTGGCCCAGAGACTTAATACTTTTCTTCAGTGTTATATCCATCCTGACCAAGCAGGTTTTGTCCCGACAAGACAGGCATCAGACCAAACCCGCCGGATAATTAACCTTATCTCGGCAGTTCGGTCTGATTGGGATGGAAAGGGGACTAGGAGGGGAATGTTACTTTCATTGGATATCCAGAGGGCGTTCGATTCTATCTCCTGGGACTATCTTTTTGATGTTCTCACACGCTTTGGATTTGGGAGACGCTTTCTGGATCTCCTTCACATATTATATGATTCCCCCAGTGCCTCGCTAATGCTCAGAGGATATACATCCCAAACATTTCCTATCAGGAGAGGAACTAGACAGGGCTGCCCGTTGTCGCCACTATTATTCGCCCTGGCGATTGAACCACTAGCGCTCAAAATTCGCGCCTGCAGAGATATACAGGGCATTTATTGCGGAGACTATGAACACAAATGTTTACTCTTTGCGGACGACTTGTTGCTGACCTTGACCTCACCGATCACATCCCTACCTAATTTATATGCTATTTTGCAGCCTTTTTCTAACATTTCCGGGTTGGCAATTAATCATAGTAAGTCAAGAGCACTGAACTTATCTTTGCTAAGCTCCACTCAGGCTACGCTTGAAAAATCATTTCAATTCCGATGGGAATCCACAGCTCTCCCTTATTTAGGCATACAGCTGACCTCATCTATTGGTGAGTTGTACAAAGAGAATTATCCAGCCCTTTTCAAACGGCTAACAGCTGACATGGCTAAGTGGCAGGTTCACCCGCCATCGTGGTTTGGCAGACTTCACTCAATTAAAATGAATGTTCTACCTCGATTATTGTATTTCTTCCGTACCTTGCCAGTTTCATTGGCCCGTGATGACCTTAAACGATTCCAGAATAAAGTAATACAGTTTATTTGGGGTGATAAGAGACCCAGGGTGAATAGGAGCACTCTATACACGTTGAAGCGGAGAGGAGGACTTGGTCTTCCAGACTTATTAAAATATTTTTATGCTGCCCAGATAGCACAACTTACAAGGTTTCACTCCCAACAGGCACAGGCCATTTGGATGGCTATGGAATCTTATTCCTGCCGTCCCAAACCTATTTCTTATATTTTATGGCTCCCTATCAAGGAGCGACCTCCTATACTTTGCCCTACTTTATCCATGTCACTGGAACTATGGGACAGACTCTCCAGATCTCACAAATTCAAATCTCCTCATTCTCCATTGACACCTCTGCTTCAAAATAAAGCATTCACCCCGGGTCTCACCCCACTAGCGTTCGAATGGTGGACTAATAAGGGTTTTAAGTGTATTGCTGACTTGTGCGATCATAGAGGTATGCTGACCGAACGGACTATGGCTGACAGGCATCAAATGCCTCCAGCGGAGGGTTATAGGTTCGCCCAAATCTCACATTATGTACAAACCCTGGCTCGCAAGAGCGACCTAGCAACCCAAACTCCCATGGAACATCTATGCAAAAATTATGATAAAATTAAAGGACATTTATCTGCTATATATTCGATATTGCTGAGTGCATCGACAAAGCTGAATTATATGGTCCAATGGGAGACCGACTTGCAGGAAACCCTGGATCTGGACGAATGGCATAGGATAGCCGAGACAGCATCTCGTTCGCTCGTCAATACTTCGATAATTGAGGCCAATTATAAGGTTCTGCTGAGGTGGTATATGGTGCCGGTCAGACTGGCAACTTTTGTTTCAGGAGCTACCCCGTTGTGCTTTAGAGGATGTGGCCAGGTGGGCACCACCTATCATATTTGGTGGACATGCCCAAAGGTCCGGAGGTTTTGGATCAGGGTGTATAATTTAGTTTACTCCCTTACCCAACTAAACCTAACTAAATCAGCTAAGCAAGCACTACTGGGGGGAGGAGATGTGGAAGCCTCCAAGTCCTGCAAGAGGCTCTTGACATTTATATTTATCTCAGCCAAAATCACCATTGCTAGGAACTGGAAATCGGCAGCTCTACCATTCGATCAGCTTAAAGGCAAGTTGTCTTGGTTGATGCTAAACGAACGCTTGACCGCTCTGGCCCAAGATAAAATGAAACTGTTTCATAAAGTGTGGGACCCATGGCTTCGTTACCTAACTAATGACCCGGGGATGTTTACAGCATAGCCTAAGGGGTTAGGTTGGGATGTCTGGGTGCTGAATCGGGGCTCCTCCCCCCCCCCTCCCTCCCCCCATTCCCCCTCCTCAACTGTCCTTTCCTTACTCTGTTTCCTCCCTTCTATTCTCTGTCACTGTCCTCTTTCCTCTCTTTTGAAATTTACTTATTGTTTATTTTTGGAGTCAGATCCAGACCTTAGAGGTTTGTGCTGCTCCCTGTTTTCTCAGCTCCTACGGGACCATTGTCAGTCTGATCGGACCTCTGGGCTGCCCACACAGCCGGCTGAGTTGCGCCCCCCCCGATAGATGGATGGGGGGGCGGCTCATCTGGGTGGACGGTTCAGATATGATCTGCGATGCTAATAGGGGTTAACGGCTCTACGGAGCTTCGGACTTATGTGAGCTATTAAGTAGTGATAATCGTTATTTCTACTTATTTATTTATTTATTTATTTTTTTGTTTACTACTCCAAGGACCCCTACACTTAGTGATCTTCATTGTGTTACCCCAAATGTTGATTGTGACTGTACAATGTTATGTTGCGACTTTTATACATTTTGTATGACAAAACTTGAATAAAAATATTGAAACACAAAAAATAACAAATGTTTTATCCTTCTCTACTCTACCAAAAATATTTTTATTGCTGCATCCTCATTGGAGAGATTTCCCCTCACTTCCGGTTTCAGGTACCACAGTCGCAGTCACAGGAAGTAAAAATAAAACCTCTTCATTAGAGACACAGACAGCAAATAAAACCAAACAAAGGTTCTATCCCTTCCCTTCACTGTGACAAGCTAGGAAAATGTTGCATATAATTAAAGTGTACCCATTGAAGATCTATGATGAACAGCCAAAAGTGTAACCAATTTCAATGCAACATAAATGAATGTCATAGCTACTATATAGTAAATTTGAAATATGCAAAGCAAAGATTAATTTATATCAAATAAAATCAACTCTCACCTGATTTGTCTTTCTGAATTGCTTTATCCTCAAAGTAAAAGAACATAACCTGGAAACGGTCCTTATCTGTGGAGTGCAAGACCCTACCAGGCAGGAAAGGATTTCAGATTAAATATAAATAATAGAAATCAGGTTTGACATATGAGAAAAAGCATAACTTCAGTGGATGTAGGTTGGTGTGCTCACCTCATATGCTCCAGCCGATATACAGAGAGCAGGTAAGTGGACATGGCAAAGTCTAGTTTGTTGATATTTTGGCATACTTCTGGGGCTGGATCCAGCAGATTAATTATAGTGCTCCTTAGCTCATTTAGCTCTGCCTGTATGTAAAATATCAAAATCCATACAATTGTTTTGTACACAACACAGTAAGGCTCCATGCACACTAGCTTATTTTTAAGCTCCTAGCAGCTACTTTGAGCGTTTTTTTTTTCTGCCTCTAGAACCAAATAATGTAATCCTGTATGTCCATGCATAGTATTTGTAGGCTAGAAGTGTTTTTTAAGCTTCAGCCTCTAGGAGCAGAAAACAAATGGCTTTTTTCCCTTTGCGTTTCTGGGAGCAATTTGCCAACAGATAAAAAGCCGACAGCTCCAAAACGCTGTTAACCACTGGTTTCCATTTTTTTTTTTTCCTTAGCCATCGGCCCGCCAGCGCCCCTAAACAACCAGTGTATAGCCTTGTTAAGGGGTGGGCCAGCAAGACGGCTGTCCATACCATACCTTTATCTGAGCATGCAGAAAAGGAAGGGGGGGGTAAGCGTCCTCCCCCTCTCCATGCCTTAACATGGTGGGGTGCTTTGGGGTAGGAGGGCTGGTATGGATTGGGGGGGAGATCCCCACTTTTTTTTTTTTGCCCGCTGACAGCTGATGAGTCATCCATTGGCAACGACATGGCGGCTGGCTTGCCAAGCCTGATCCTTAACAACCTGCTATTCACTGGCTAAGGACGCAGTCGGACACCTCCTCTTTAACAAAAATGCTACCACTACTAAATACTTTTAAAAAAGCTTACAAAAAAATGCTAAACATTAGAATATTTTATCCAGCATGGTTTTGGTGGATTTTGAGCGTCTAGTGTAAATGAAGCCTTAATATTAAAAAATTTAAAAAATTGCTCACAGGTGTTACGGTGTCATTCTTCATTGCGGAGTTGTACTGCAGGACAGACCGCAAAGGTTCCTTACTGGGAAAAGTCAGCAAAGGAGATTTAGTTGCTATTTCACAGACTCCCTCATACCACTCTTCAGGCCACAGACCTGCAGTATAAAATAACTTGGCTGATAAGATTTAGAACTGTACACAAAACAGAGACAAACTCAACAAGACACCAGTTAAAATGCAGTTCCAAGAGATATAGCAAGTCAGTTATACAGCACTACAATGACGTTATGTCTAAAATGGTGTGCTAACTTTTGTGGCATATATTCTTTGCAATTTGGCAGAGTAGAGAAAGTGCATACTAGTAAACAGGCATTTTTTAAATGTGTTTTTCTGCCCTGTCCTCTTCTCTTTCCTACCTTTACCTATCTGATCCTTAGTTTTTCTTTATTTAGCCGTGGTTCACATTGATGCTACTTTTAAATTGGCAGGTCAGCGTGATTTTAGGTGCTACTTGGCGGACATCTGTGCCACTTCATGCACAGCGGTCTATGCAAGTCACACCTGAAATCGCAAAAATAGTGCAGGAACCTTTTTTTCAAATCGGTGCGGCACCGCTAAGTCAGAGACGCACAGATTTGAACAGTTCGATTGCAGACGATAGGGTGCGACTTGTCATGTGATTTGGAACTGTCGAATCGCATGACAAGTTGCAACGGTGTGAACGGGGGCTCAATAATAATTATTTAATAATAACTAACTCAATCTTAAGTTATATAGTCCACATATAACTGTTGGACACCATGCTCTGCACAGCCTATATTTATCTAAGCATTGTGCCTTTGTATAATCAGGTCTATTATTTTCCTGTTACTTGGTGGTCAGAATCACTCCCATTCCCTTGGGGAGATGTATCTCTATTGCTGCCCCAGCAACACAAAAGTTTTGAGGAAATCGCACTAACTGGGACATTTGTTCATACTTTGCTTACCCTTAGTAAAAGTGCTTAAAACTGTGGTGTCCCCGTTACAGTTCCCCCCTCCTGTTCATGGGAATCTTCTAAATAAAGGTTATAGACAAAAAAAAACAAAACATGGAGAGGTTCTAAACTTTCCTTTATCAATCCAAAACTCACAAACATTTTGGATGAACTAAAGTTCCACTGTAAGAAATAGCGAGCAGGCAGGCTTTGATTGCAGAAGAGACATAAGCCTCTTCTGCAATAAAATGATCCTACCTGCCTGCTTCCTGTCTTCTCCAGCACTGAAATTAAGCTGCACATGCGCAGCTCAGCTCACAGTGCCATGCCAGTCTTTAAGTGTCGAGATGACTGGCTCCTGTGCATGTGCAGGAGTGACCTCATTCTGCGCCGACAAATGAAGAGACCTGAAGACTGGCTCTCAGATAATGCCGACTCTGGCAAGGGACTGTTGGATAGATAAGTGTTGACCTTTCAGTTTCGCTTTAATATTCTAATGTTGTGAATAGTTTGTGCAATCTGAAAATTTAGAACACCATACAAAAAAAAATGGACCGTGCAGTATTAATGTGGTACAATTCGGTAGCAAGATCAGATCCACGAAGACAAGACAAAAGTTTTTGCAACAAGAAAAGAGTAAAGCCCTGTACACACGATCGGTTTTACCGATGAAAACAGTCTGATGGACTTTTTTCATCGGACAAACCGATCGTGTATGGGACCCATCGGTCTTTTTTCCATCTGTTTTAAAAAATAGAACATGTTTTAAATTTTTCCAATGGATCAAAAACCGATAGCAAATTACGATCGTCTATGGGCAAGTCCATCGGATAAAAAACCCACGCATGCTCAGAATCAAGTCGACGCATGCTCAGAAGCATTGAACTTCATTTTTCTCGGCTCATCGGAGTGTTTTACGTCACCGCGTTTGGAACGGTCGGTTTTTTGACTGATGGTGTATAGGCAAGACTGATGGAAGTCAGCTTTATCGGATTTCCGATGGACAAAACCATCGGATTAGAATCCATAGGATATCCGATCGTGTGTACAGGGCTTAAGCCACTAAAAAAGAATAAAAACAAATTCACAGAAATTGGGTGTGTCATTACAGGGACAAGCAACTGAAGCCGTGGCTAAAACCCAGACGTGCAAAGCAGCTGTCACAACTCAAGGGCTTTTTCAGTGTTGTTCCTTATTTTGGACACTGGATAAATACCGTATGTAGCCAGTACACATACATACACACACACACACACACACACACAGTCTTGGGAGGAATCTGTTTACCAGCTGCAGCCAGGTATCAAAGTTTCCAGTCAGCGACTAGCTCTAATGTAAAAGTGGTCCGAGCGGCTCTACAGCCACCCAATCACTTTAACAGAGCTTGGAAAGGCCACCCCCCATCCCTCTACCATTCACTGGGCTCTAGTCCCATCAGGGAGCCCGCGACCAATGATAGCAATGATAGCGGTCAGGTTGGCTGAAAACAGAAGAGAAGGAGGAACAGCCATAGCTCACCTAAGACAAATAAAGCTGGAACTGACATGTATTACATCACTTCCAGTTTTGGTTCTTTGTTTACCGGTACCAGACACTGACCAAACTATCACAAGGGATTTTGTTCATCCCTTGTGACAGCAATAAAGTAAAAAAAAAATAAGGAAAAAGTGTAAAACAAATACATTGAAATAAAGTAAATACCATAAAAAAAAAAAAAGTAATGTTCCCCCCACCTCCTTGTGCTCACATGCAAATGCACATGTAGCTCCCGCACGCATATGTAAACAGGAATTGCATCACACATTTGAGGTATCGCCACGAACGTCAAAGCGAGAGCAATAATTCTAGCACCAAAGCTCACTTTGTACTCTAAACTGGTAACCTGTGAAGGCTTTAAAAGCATCGCCTTTAGAGATTTTTAGGGACCATCGTTTTTCACCATTTCACATGAGTAACATTTTTTAAATGTTGACAAAATTGGTATCTATTTACTCAGCACAACATAATATTTTACCAAAACAAATGAGTGTTATATTGTATTTGTGTGCATTAAAAAGGCATTAAACTGTATTTTCCTTATAAAAAAAAAAAAAAAAAAAAAAAGACTATATATATATATTTTTTTCATGTTTGGGAATTTTAAGTAATTTTAGGCATGGGCCACAAAGACAAATATCATACAACAGATCTGGCATTTCTTTAATTTAGAGACAATATGAAATAAGAGTGGGTTTAGTTGACTAAGAAAAACAATCATGCATACAACAAAACCTAGCCTGTAAATAAGCCTAGAGAAAGAGACCAGGTGTAGATGGACCATCTTAGAAGGTGAAAAGCAAAAGGAAGCATGAAGGAAATGTTTTTGGCATTAATTCAACACCAATATTACCAAAATACAGTGAAAACCTGTATGGTAGCTATAATTTACCTGATCCCTCCACTGCAAAGCCCATAAGAACAGAATATAACCAGAAATCTCTGAAGAGCTTCTGTAGACGTGGCTTGGCCTCTTTAATAGGTTGTAGTCTTCGAGTTAGCTGGAAATCAAGTGCACAACAAATAAATGCATGTCATTCCATAATGGCGAATCAGATACCAGTTACAAAACATACACAAAATGCAATCATACTTCTTTACACCAATTACTAAATTACACCTTAAGATCAGTCTAGGGCAGGGGTGCCAAACCTTTTAGAGCGAGGGCCACTTAAGCGAGCCACAATGAGCGACGGGGGGGGGGGGGGGTGACAGGTCCGTGTCCTCTTTGCATATGCAGAGCAGACAAGGACACAGCTCGCTCTACTCTATGGGCCCTCCGATCTGATCCGCCCAGACGGAAAGGGATAGATCCCCTTCTATTTTTTTTAGAGGATCGGATTGGAGGTAGGCAGGTGTAAACAGACACAACTTTGTTTACATCTGCCGCTCCATGGAGGTGAATGGAGGGTCTGATTGGGTTCACCTGAAAACCGGACAGGCGGACCGGATCAGACTAATGTGAAAGGGGCCTAAGGCTGCTTTCACACTGATGCTCTGCAGTTTACCCGCATTGCGGGTGCAGTGCAATGCAACGGTGGCTTTCCTGTGGGTTAGCTGCACTTTGCCATAGACTTCGATTATATCCTGCAGGTGTGGTGTACTTTATGAAAGCCCACCAAAACTCCTGCTTTTAGGAGTTTTGGTGGGCTTTCAGAAAGCGCACCAAAACCACAGGTAATAACAGAAGTCTAAGGCTCAGTGCAGGTAACCCACAAGTGCACCTGCGGAGCAGTTTGAAAGCAGCCCAGTAACCACTGCAGAAGAGATGACTGATTTTACAATATAAACTGACCTTTAATAATAATCTTCCATTTAGGAATCCCCCTTGCTGCAGATATTGCCGGCACTTGCTGTCCCTGGCGGAGTGCAATTGGTATCGCTCTGCCTGTGACACAAGCCTGCGCTATACAGAAAGTATCAACTAATGCAGCTCTGCTCCCTCCTCCGCCGGTTCCCATTCATAACACTGATGGTCTGGGATGGTGGGTCGGGAACCCGCGATCTGGGCTTGCTGACCCACCATGCCAGAGCAGGAGGTCACGGGCCATACCAGAGGGGTTGGGCATCCCTGGTCTATGGTATATCTAGACCATCTTTCCAGCCCATGTTGAAACATGGCTCTTCTTGCAATATGATAAATTGGAAGTCTCAAAAGAAAGAACAGTTGAACGATTTCATAGGTGCTTTGGTAGAGTGCATAATGTATTACACTGTATTCCACTGTGGAAATTAAATGGTCATAAAAAATTTGTTAGAGAAACGCTAAAGCCGGCCATAGTCAGTTTGAATCATGTATGGGCAGGCTAAATGTACCCAAAGTTGATCGATCGACTTAGGTATAAACCAGCCTGTTGGATTTTACGTGCAAATATTGCTAGCGGATGTTATAGCCGCTACCAATAATCACTGTGTTCTCACAGGAAGAACACAACGGCTCTGCGGGAGATTCCCCCATCAACACGGTTTGGGTTGATGGTGAAAATCGATCGATTTTCTTTCCTGCAAAACCGTCTATGGCCGGCTTAAGACTTCCAGTTTTGCATACAGAAGGAGGACATGAGAGTTAATGCTGAATAGAGCAACAAAGGGACCCAAAACAAGAGAGGGGAGGAGAGGACAGCTACAGAAGAAATTTTAATCCTTTGTTTACTTCATAGATCTATACTGGGGCAGCTCATTAGACAAAGAAAATATATTGGGGCGTGTTGTGACATCATTAGAAACCAGAAGTTTACAAAATATTTTAACAAAGATAGATATACAGTGGGGAAAACAAGTATTTAGTCAGCCACCAATTGTACAAGTTCACCCACTTAAAAAGATGAGAGGCCTGTAATTGTCATCATAGGTATACCTCAACTATGAGAGACAAAATGTGGAAACAAATCCAGACAATCACATTGTCTGATTTGGAAAGATTTTGTTTTGCAAATTATGGTGGAAAATAAGTATTTGGTCACCTACAAACACGCAAGATTTCTGGTTCTTACAGACCTGTATCTTCTTCTTTAAGAGGCTCCTCTGTCCCCCACTCATTACCTGTATTAATGGCACCTGTTTGAACTTGTTATCAGTATAAAAGACACTTGTCCACAACCTCAAACAGTCACACTCCAAACTCCACTATGGTGAAGACCAAAGAGCTGTTGAAGGACACAAGAAACAAAATTGTAGACCTGCACCAGGCTGGGAAGACTGAATCTGCAATAGGCAAGCAGCTTGGTGTGAAGAAATCAACTGTGGGAGCAATAATTAGAAAATGGAAGACATACAAGACCACTGATAAGCTCCCTCGATCTGGGGCTCCACACAAGATCTCACCCCGTGGGGTCAAAATGATCACAAGAACGGTGAGCAAAAATCCCAGAACCACACGGGGGAACCTAGTGAATGACCTGCAGAGAGTTGGGACCAACGTAACAAAGGCTACCATCAGTAACACACTACGCCGCCAGGGACTCAGATCCTGCAGTGCCAGACATGTCCCCCTGCTTAAGCCAGTACATGTCCAGGCCCGTCTGAGGTTTGCTAGAGAGCATTTGGATAATCCAGAAGAGGATTGGAAAAATGTCATATGGTCAGTTGAAACCAAAGTAGAACTGTTTGGTAGAAACAACTCGTCGTGTTTGGAGGAGAGAATGCTGAGTTGCAACCAAAGAACACCATACCTACTGTGAAGCATGGGGGCGGCAACATCATACTTTGGGGCTGTTTCTCTGCAAAGGGAACAGGACGACTGATTCGTGTACATGAAAGAATAAATAGGGCCATGTATCGTGAGATTTTGAGTGCAAACCTACTCCCATCAGCAAGGGCATTGAAGGTGAGATGTGGCTGGGTTTTTCAGCATGACAATGATCCCAAACACACCGCCCGGGCAACGAAGGAGTGGCTTAGTAAGAAGCATTTCAAGGTCCTGGAGTGGCCTAGCCAGTCTCCAGATCCCAACCCCATAGAAAACCTTTGGAGGGAGTTGAAAGTCTTTGTTGCCCAGCGACAGCCCCAAAACATCACTGCTCTAGAGGAGATCTGCATGGAGGAATGGGCCAACATACCAGCAACAGTGTGTGACAACCTTGTGAAGACTTACAGAAATGTTTGACCTCTGTCATTGCCAACAAAGGATATATAACAAAGTATTGAGATGAACTTTTGATATTGACCAAATACTTATTTTCAACCACACTTTGCAAATAAATTCTTTCAAAAATCAGACAATGTGATTGTCTGGATTTGTTTCCACATTTTGTCGCTCATAGTTGACGTATACCTATGATGACAATTACAGGCCTCTCTCATCTTTTTAAGTGGGAGAACTTGCACAATTGGTGGCTGACTAAATACTTTTTTGCCCCACTGTACACACGCACACGCACGCACACACACACACACACACACACAACCATCTCCTCCCTACCTCCTTGTGGTTTTAGTCACCTTTATCATTGGGTAAAAATAATGAAGCAATATGGTTACTTACATTAAACATTTAAAAAAAAAAAAAAAACATGTCGTGTTTAAATCGCTATGACTCGCAGCATCCCTGGTCTAACCTAATGCACACTTGTTGGCTACTTGATAGTTAACTTATCAAGTTTTTGTTGTAGGGGTTATTAAACAAGTATATAGTAATAGTTGCAACTTAGGAAAGCATATATAAGATTTAGAAGACATGAAATAAAAACAATTAATATTTCATTCAGTAACATATTTCCTGCACAGACAGAATGCTAATGCCGAGCCGTTTGTTATTGTGTAGTGGTCTGCTGAATACAGGAAATAAAGAAGGGGTGGGTAGCAGGGAGGGAACCAGGGGCCCCAGCAGAAGGAAAAGACTTTGGCTGACCAAGCATTTCTCTGTCTGTTTGAAGTATTCTGTTTACTCGGTGGGCGACAAAGGTCATGTTTTAGCTCTTTTTAGTGCATTTAACATATTCTAGGACTAGGAATAGTCACCAGGGGCTGTCAGGTAAGGACACTTTTCAGAAAGCATGTTTGATATAAGTGAATAGGATGCATAATTCAATGTTTACTATACTGTTGCTATGCTATCATTACCATCTTACATCTGCAAACAGCAAAATGCAGCTCAGTCCGCTTCTCTAACTTTTATATTCCTTTTACACAGCTGACTCTGGTGTTCCTTTTAAAAAATCCTAAACTCAGTGGTTTCCAAAATGAATCTGCTCTACTTTACCACAAGTTTGCTACTAATTTCTTCGGCATTTTGTGGTGTTAAAGACCTAAGTGATCATTATGAGAGCAGAAATGGAGCTGTGGGAGCACGAAGTGTTTCACCCCAAAATGCAGAAAGCCTTCAGGATGACACTGTGACCAACGACCTTATTCCTGAAGGAGATGATGAAGAGGACTATCTGGATTTTGACAAAATACTTGGTGAAGATGATGATTATACAGACATCATTGATGTTCTTCCAGAGATCAAGAGTACTGAAAAAATACCAGGGAATATATATGAACTTTTCCCAGGAAAAACAAGGATTCAAAGGCTGAACATAATCAATGCCAATTTTGGCTTTGATCTTTATCGGGCCATAAAAGAAACCACAAATGCAACAGAAAACATCCTATTAGCACCAGTCGGTGTATCTACAGCACTGGCTACAGTGTCACTGGGTACAAAAGGGCAATCTCAGAGCCAAATTCTATCTACTTTAGGCTTCAAGGAATTCCTTAATGCCAGTTCAAAATATGAAATCTTCACAGTTCATGAAGTCTTTCGTAAATTAACTCACAGACTTTTCCGCAGAAACTTTGGCTATACTTTAAGAGCAGTTAGTGACCTCTACATAGAAAAAGACTTTGCCATTAGGGAGGACTTTCAGAATAACTTGAAAAACTACTACTTTGCAGAGGCTCAGATTGGTGACTTTGAAGATAAAGCATTCCTCGGTAAAATCAATCAACGCATTCACAAGCTCACCAAAGGCCTGATTAAAGAAGCACTCTCAAACTTAAGCCCAGATCTTCTGCTGTTACTTGTAAACTGCATCTACTTCAAAGGTAAGAATTTCTAGTAGATGACTAATTAAGTTTATGGAGATATAGCCAGCTAGCTATATTAGGTATAAACACAGTGAATTATGTAATAAACAAACACCAAAACCATGCTGCTACCTAATTTACTTTAGAATTTCAGGAAAGGGTACTAGGTTAAAATACCCCTGTAATGAGAGCAACATGCAGACTGCCAAAGCAGATCTCTTTTTGAAAATCATAGTTACCTGGCTGTTTGTGGCTTCAAAACTAAGTCATTCACCCAGAATAAAGCTGGATCAAAATTCGATCCATCTTTGGCCATTCCTGCTTGAGAGAAGTTGATCTAATGATTAGCTTCTCTGGAAGGGGGCAGTTGAAAAACTTTAATTTAATCACCACATGCAGCCAATCAGCTGCAGCGCTGATCAGTGTATTCTGACAGCGGACAAGTCCCAGCTGTCAGAATACAATAGCACAGCAGAGAGCATTTCTCCAACCACTTTGAATGTGTAGATGGGGGACGATCCATCTATGGCCAGCCCCAGCACACAGGCAAAGAAATACCTCCTGATCTGCATACTTATTCTAGGTCAAGGATGAAAAAAAAAAGTAAACGAAAGGTCAACAATACAGTTTATGTTTTCTCAAATGGTTATATAAATCTAAGTCCGTGAGCATAGTTCACAGTATTGCAATACAGCTGTGATTTTTACAAGTACAGTATATATCAAATGTAAATCTTGCATATATATGAATGGCATACAGATGAAAAACGTTGTCTTCTTTTTTTTTTAAATAGGAACTTGGGAGAATAAGTTTCCAGCAGAGTATACACATAATGCAAATTTTCGTGTAGGTGACAAAGAAGTTGTAAAAGTGCCCATGATGAAGACCAAGGGGAACTTCTTAGTAGCTGTAGATTCTGAGCTGGACTGTGATGTTCTGCAGCTGCCATATGTTGGCAACATCAGCATGATAATAGCTATGCCACATAAACTGTCTGGCATGAAACTCCTTGAGAAGCAGCTCAATTCACATGTGGTAGAAAAATGGCAGAAAATTATGACAAACAGGTAAGCCTGCAAAAAGTTAACAACATTATGCATCAGCAGAGTTGTTCATTAGTTTGCTGCAGGACACTATCCTGATGTCTAAAGATGGCCATACACTGAGATTTTTTCATTCAGCTTACAGCTTGAGCAAAAAAATTCTAAAGAGATTCCTTCATCTATGGTATACAGCACAGGTGGATGAATCCCCCTGCCAGGCTATTGTATTCTGACAGCCGATGCAGGTAGCTCTCAGAATACTTGAACAGCAGCTGCATCTGATCAGTCAACAATTTTCCACCCAGGTTTCTCGACTTTTCAATCAAAAGAGGTCAGGTGTGACAGTGCCAACAAGGTCACTCATGAAGCAAATCTGCCAATTGTATGGCCAGTTTAAAGTGGTATTAAGCCCAAAAGTAAATATTAAACTGCAGCTTACCAACTGCATGTGGTGGCTGCATTAGTTCTCTATCTTAGGCTTTCGTTCCTTTATTCTCAACTAATGATCCAGCCAGTAAGTCTGTCCTGCAGATGTAGCAGCTAGGGGGTTGAGACAAACCATTTACCACTGACAGGGTAAGCTTTTATCTATCTCCTTATCCCAAGGAACAAAACGGCTGCTGTAACTGCTTAGAAAGTGTTAGCGGGAGTGTGGCTTCTTTTTGCTTAGTGTATCTAAATCTGCTAGCACAGCTAAATCACCCCCCCCCCCCAAGACTCACATTGCTCTCATACAAAAGGTGTCCCTGTTTCTCCTTCATCCAGAGTGTAGGAACACCAATACTGGAGTTGTGTTACTGGCTGGATCACAAAGGGAAAAAGCTTAAAATTGGAAAATGAATGCAGTACCACCATCTAATGATTGGTATGCTGCAATTCATTACATTTTTAGTTTTGGGTTTACTACTGCTTTACGGCATCCCGATAAAATAAATCTGCTTCTGTACGCCTCAAGTATACCAAGAGCTCTATTTATACTTATGGAAAAGTCATTGACTTGTGGCCTTAATGGTTAGTGGCCTTCCCATTGGGATGAATGAAGAATAAAGAAACAGAGCCTAGCTGAGAGACTCTCTGTGGAGAGGCTGTGCAGGACCCAGCAGTCACAAAGTAAAGATCGTTTAGGGTAGTGGATAGATACGTTTAAGACTTTGGGGGTACTAAAAGTACAGTTATCCTTTAATATTTCCCTGTCAGTTTCCAAGAATTTTTTTATATATATAATTTTAGCTTACATGACAAAATTAAGCTATTGTATTAATTTTATATTTGTTCCCAGGACAAGGGATATTTATCTTCCTCGCTTCAAGCTGGAAAAGAACTATAATTTAAAGGATGTTCTCAGCAACATGGGAGTGAAGGATGTGTTCACTGCCAAGGCAGACTTCTCAGGCATTACTAATGAAGATATCAACATTGGCCTGGTCAGTATCTTCAGCTTCTCAGACATATGCCTTTTACAATGCAGATTATAAAAAAAAATATATAATAATAATAATAATAATAATAATAATATATATCATATGCATGAAAGAAGAACTGTTTGTGTTGCCCATCACAACAGTTAGCATTTACTATTACTGGTCAAACTCAGTCCAATTTTTTGTTGCATGCCATCATCTCAATTTGTTTGCTATGGTTGCTGCTGTCTGCATTTTAATCAATATAAAAAAACAAAACAAAAAAAAAACCTCTTCACTAGAGGGCAAGAACATAGGGGTAGATTTACTAAAGCTGGTGCATTAAGAATCTGGTGCAGCTGTGCATGGTAGCCAATCAGCTTGTTCAATTAAGCTTGGGCAATAAAACCTGGAAGCGGATTGGTTTCTATGCAGTGAGCCTGATTTTGCACTCTCCAGCTTTAGTAAATAAACCCCACAGATTTATAGGGATTAAAAGTCTCTAATTTGATATTTTGTCTCAAACATGCCAATTAATGCTTGTATAATAACTACTTTACTACATAGTTGGTGTTGGCAACAACGTGGTGTAATTTCTAGCCAAAGCTACAGGGCAGTTCCTATTTTGTTATTTGTTTAGATTACAGGGGTCTCGAACTGGCAGCCCTCTAGCTGTTGCAAAACTACAAGTCCCCTGCCTGTGGGAGTCATGCTTGTACAGTGCCTTGCGAAAGTATTCGGCCCCCTTGAACTTTTCATCATTTTGCCACATTTCAGGCTTCAAACATAAAGATATAACATTTTAATTTTTTGTGAAGAATCACCAACAAGTGGGACACAATTGTGAAGTGGAACGAAATCTATTGGATGTTTTAAACTTTTTTAGCAAATAAAAAACTGAAAAGTGGTGCGTGCAAAATTATTCGGCCCCTTTACTTTCAGTGCAGCAAACTCACTCCAGAAGTTCAGCGAGGATCTCTTAATGATCCAATGTTGTCCTAAATGACTGATGGTGATAAATAGAATCCACCTGTGTGTAATCAAGTCTCTGTATAAATGCACCTGCTCTGTGATAGTCTCAGGGTTCTGTTGAAAGCGCAGCGAGCATCATGAAGACCAAGGAACACACCAGGCAGGTCCGTAATACTGTTGTGGAGAAGTTTAAAGCCGGATTTGGATACAAAAAGATTTCCCAAGCTTTAAACATCCCAAGGAGCACTGTGCAAGCGATCATTTTAAAATGGAAGGAGTATCGGACCACTGCAAATCTACCAAGACCTGGCTGTCCCTCTAAACTTTCAGCTCAGACAAGGAGAAGACTGATCAGAGATGCAGCCAAGAGGCCCATGATCACTCTGGATGAACTGCAGAGAACTACAGCTGAGGTGGGAGAGTCTGTCCACAGGACAACAATCAGTCGTACACTGCACAAATCTGGCCTTTATGGAAGAGTGGCAAGAAGAAAGCCATTTCTCAAAGATATCCATAAAAGTCTTGTCTAAAGTTTGCCACAAGCCACCTGGGAGACACACCAAACATGTGGAAGAAGGTGCTCTGGTCCGATGAAACCAAAATCAAACTTTTTGGCCACAATGCAAAACAATATGTTTGGCGTAAAAGCAACACAGCTCATCACCCTCAACGCACCATCCCCACTGTCAAACATGGTGGTGGCAGCATCATGGTTTGGGCCTGCTTTTCTTCAGCAGGGACAGGGAAGATGGTTAAAATTGAGGGGAAGATGGATGCAGCCAAATACAGGACCATTCTGGATGAAAACCTGTTGGAGTCTGCAAAAGACCTGAGACTGGGACGGAGATTTATCTTCCAACAAGACAATGATCCCAAACATACAGCAAAATCTACAAAGGAATGGTTCACAAATAAACGTATCCAGGTGTTAGAATGGCCAAGTCAAAGTCCAGACCTGAATCCAATCGAGAATCTGTGGAAAGAGCTGAAAACTGCTGTTCACAAACGCTCTCCATCCAACCTCACTGAGCTCGAGCTGTTTTTCAAGGAAGAATGGGCAAGAATGGGCAAGAATTTCAGTCTCTCGATGTGCAAAACTGATAGAGACATACCCCAAGTGACTTGCAGCTGTAATCGCAGCAAAAGGTGGCTCTACAAAGTATTAACGGAAGGGGGCCGAATAATTTTGCACGCCCCACTTTTCATTTTTTTCTTAGTTAAAAAAGTTTCAAAAAAACAATAGATTTTGTTCCACTTCACAATTGTGTCCCACTTGTTGGTGATTCTTCACAAAAAATTAAAATTTTATATCTTTATGTTTGAAGCCTGAAATGTGGCAAAATGATGAAAAGTTCAAGGGGGCCGAATACTTTCGCAAGGCACTGTAACTGTCAGCCTTGCAATGCCTCATGGGACTTTCGCAAAAGCTGGAGGGCCGCCAGTTTCAGACCCCTGGTTTAGAAGATTGGAAATCTTTTAAAGAAAATCCAGAAGAAAAGTATATAGCAATAGCTACAACCAGAGAATAAAAAGGTAAGGTTTGTCCTAAACAGCATATGTTTAAAAGCTAGAACAGGCAACATAAACTAGCTAGCAACAGCTTTTACTATATAGTTATCTACACAATTTGATTACAGCAAGGCAGCATGCTGGAGCATACTATAGGCTTGCGTTAATTGGCTTCTGTTTACATCAGAACATAACACAGGTCAGAATCCCTAAAATAATGTCATTTTGTAACTTTGTCCAGAGTGCTTTTTAATTGTTCTCTCTAACAAACTACTTTGCAGTTTCAACAACAAGGCAGCATCACCGTGAACGAAGAGGGAACACAAGCTGCTAGTCTTACTACCGTGGGCTTTACGCCACTTTCCATACAGACACGCTTCATTGTGGACCGTCCCTTCCTTTTTTTCATCTATGAACATCGCACCAATTGCCTTATTTTCTGTGGAAGAGTGTCTAACCCCACCAAGTCTTGAACTGGTCTCACAACTAAGCACTGGGCTTTATAATTTTACTATTTATGTAACTGAGAAGGGCAACTACATACAAAATAGGCGCCTACTCAGCATGCTCATTAGACAAAAGTGTAAAATAGTCTTTATGAGGAACAGCAAACACAGAATTACAGATTCAGCTGCTAGAACTTTCATCTTTGTCAAAATGTATGACCTTAAAAATGTAGAATTCAAATTGTATTTGCTCGAGTGTCATATGGAAAACAGATTTGTCACTTTGCAATACAGACCTGTTTATTATATTATTGTGAACTATACCATGTGAAGTGTTCAAAACATAATAAAAGTCTTCAATCTAGGAGTTTGTCAACTTGATGTGGAATAAGTCTTTTAACAGCAAGTTAGAAGGGAAATTGTCTAAAATCAACATAGAAAGACTGTTTCTGAACAGCTAACGGTTTGGGCTGGGATATTTTTGAACTGCTGGGTTTATGCAAGCTTGATAAATATTTGCTCTGTTTCTACCAGTGTAACCATTGACCCCACGTCAAGTGTCCTCTGAGCTCTTAAACTGAATAGTTGCAAAAAAGAGTTGAGTATACAGTGTTAAAATGTATGAACTCAATTACCTTTTATTTATAAGACTCTGTCCCGTGTAATTCCTCTTATTTATTTATTTCTAAACATTGGACTGTTACCCCGAAGAAACCAACATAATTCCAAAAGGGGTTTATAAGACAAAACAACTATATTGAAACAAGATGGTAAAAAGTGAAGCAAAAAAGGAAAAAGGGGGAAAATACTTATGGACCACTCTAAAGCCTCATACACACGATCGGATTTTCCAACGGGAATTGTGTGATGGCAGGCTGTTGTGGGAAAATTTGACGGTTTGTATGCTCCATCGAACAATTGTTGTCGGATTTTCCGCCAACAAATGTTGGATAGCATGCTTTAAAATTTTCCGACAACGTACAAAGTACAAACACGCATGCTCAGAAGCAATGCTAACCATAACACAACATTAGCAGAAGTTGCCCAAAGGGTGGCGCTAAAGAGCTGAAAAAACACGTAGTTTTGCGTTTATTGGCCAACAATTGTGTGCCATTTGTATGCAAGACAAATTCCTGGCCAACGCCCTTCGGACAAAAGTCCTACGCTTTGTCCGCGGAAAATCCGATCATGTGTACAAGGCTTTAGTTTGACATCTATTTACCAGAAACAATAATTAATCCACAAATTTAAGTTTGCAGTTCTTAAGAAAAGAAACCTCTTTGAGTATACTTCAGGAGAATAAAGTACCTAACATTCCCAGCTCAAAATAGTGGTCAGTAATCAAAACTTTTAAATGACTTGAGTCATTTGAAAAGTAGAACCAAGCAGCCCCAAATCCCAGGGGATACTCAAATATTGAAACTTTGACACTTTTAGGTAATGTTGACACCTAGCCTGCATTTGCCCAGTTTCATGACCTTCCTTTTGGCCAGCATCACAATGACGGGCCAATAGGAATGTTGGAGAGGAGGTAGGCCAACTCTTGACACTGTCAGAAGTGCTGTTATTTATGCATTCATTTATATGAGATTAATGTGAGCATACACTGGCTTCCAAGCAGTTCTAGTAGTACAACTGTTATATCTGAACTTTGGTACATTGACGCGCCTTCATGTTGTCTGCAGTTGCTGCAAATAATTTTGCACTTGGGCTTCAAAATGGTGAACATGTAAGGATTTGATCCATTTTTTGCATTTTTTTTTTTTTAACCAGGTTTGGCAGCTTGGCCTTGAAAATAAATATTTAGTGAAATAGATTTGTATGCCCATCTAATAAATTGCAAAATGGGTACCTAATGATTCACATCATATGAATAAATGAAAGTATACTGATCAAAATTTTAAAATAAATTAACGTATATTGACATAAATTTTAAATGCATCTGCAGGGACAGTTTCAAATCGCAGAAGCAACATTTAATAAGGACATGCAGGAAGCAATATGATAAAAATGGAGCTGATAAAACTGGTTTCTAGGGAGCAATGGCGTTGAAGTTTATGTTCATTTTGGATAGCAAATGTAAGGGTTTTACTCTTTGAAGTTTTTATTTCTGTATCCCCACTGAGGAGAACCATCCTCTCTCTTCTTTCTAGTAGCCATTGTATCCAGAACAGAAAGTGAGGGAGAATTTTGATATGTCATCAGAACAGAAATAGAAGAAAAGTCTTCCAATGAGGACACCTATTGCAGTAACAGCTGTTAAAAAGTGGATTTCCCTCACTTAAGAGACATTTTCCCGGGTTTTTATAGCATCTACTAGACAAAAGTGAAGGGAAATCTCTCTAAGGGGCTAAAGAAGGGAACAAAATCCTGACAGTGCCATATTCATTCCTATGAGTCCGTCACACTATAAAGGGACCACTGAAATTCACTACGAGTACAGCTACCCATAGGAATGAATAGGGCCACAAAATGTATGCATGATATAATGAGGGGCTGGCCAGGAATTTGAGAGAGTGGAAACTGATCAGACATAAAGGTGCAAATTATCCCAGATGGGCTGCATTCAAGAGGTTAGGGGAATTTATTAAAGGGCAACTTCACTAGAGGTAAATGCACCACTTATTGATAAAGAATTGCTGCTATAAAAGAGTAACCTAATTCAAAACAGAAACCCACGGTCTCATATAAGTCACAGACATGTGAATCTTTTACCTTTAAACTAAACACCCCAAAATGTTTCTCATAAGTACTGTGCCCAGCAATACTCACCACAGCAATGACAGGAATTAGAACTCCAAGGTTTCCCGCACTACTAGATGCCTGTTGCAAAACAAAGGAAAAATGATTAGAGAAAATATGATTTTCTTGTGTAAAAAGGATGAAGGTTGCATCAAGACAAAGTTATATAACAGATTCCATGAAATGTAGTTCTGTATCTGAGTACATGCAATTTTTACTTGCGGTTTGCATGCCTTTAAAGGTTTGAATAGACAGACAGTTATACTAAATTTAGTTAAGAGCACTTGCACAACACAGCTATCCTCCAAGTTATCCTAAAATGTTTTGCAAAAGCTGTTCTAGGCAAGGCCTTTTGTTTAAAGAAAGAGGATGGAGCATTGGAAGCTTGCTTTTTCTTCATTGTTTAAGTTTGGGTAAAATTTAAATTACAGTAATACCTCAGATTGCGAGTAACGCGGTTTACGAGCGTTTCGCAATACGAGCTATTATTTTTTTTAAATCCTGACTCTGTTTGCGAGCGTTGTCTGGCAAGACGAGTAGGATTCAATCCTCTGGGGTGTGCAGTACCGCATTTGGCCAAAGGTGTGGGGGGCGCCGGTGGCACTAGGAGGCGCTCGGAAACACTCCATTCCCGGGTGTCTCTGGCGCCCCCCCCACCTCTGGCCACATGCGGTACTGCATACAATAGCAGGCACAGTGGAACAAATTATGTGAGTTTCCATTGACTCCTATGGGGAAACTTGCTTTGATATACGAGTCCTTTGGATTACAAGCATTCTTCTGGAATGAATTATGCTTGTTATCCAAGGTACCACTGTATTATTATTATACAGGATTTATATAGCGCTGCAAACTGTTGGAGACACAGTTTACAACACGAGGGCAGACAGTACAGTTACAATACACTTCAATACAGGAGGAATCAGAGGGCCCTGATCGTTGGAGCTTACAATCTAGGATGAAAATAAAATAGAAAAAAGTTATAGTGCGTGATAATTGCATCGCATGTCAAGCTCAAGTTCCCATATATTCACCCTCAGTGCCACCATGTGTGAGCTGTCAGTGTTTAGGAACATCTTTCTACATGTTCTCACACTCCAAAAAAGATATGTAACAAGCTAATAATCATGGGGATGAAGTACCTATAGAAAAAAAAAAGGTAAAACAGATCTTGTGTATATAAAAGGTTGCAGTTGGATGATCATTCCTAGCTGCAGGACAGGAATAAACAGGACATTGATCTATGTACATTGTGATTCATTTTAGAGTTTCCCTATCTGTTACTGGAGGACTTTGCCTGTATACTGTGGGTGGGAACCTTGACACAGCTTGCCAAGGAATGTCACAAACCTATCAGTCACTCTTTGCCTTCCACATAAGTAAAGCTTGCACAGTTTTTTTGCCTTGAACTTAAAACTGGCATACACATACAATCAGTCAAAATCTAAAGTAAATTCTAAAGATGCCAAAACATATTGGTTAGTAAAATCTCATCATACGAAGTACTAGTCCTAGCCAAAGATATTCTAAATTGATTATGCTACCAATAAAACACAACTTTCCATAGGTTCCATAAGACTTTCCATAAGTCAATCAGAACGGCTAATGCCATCCACAAAAAATGGTAATGCATGGTGGCGGCGCAATAATGGTTTGAGCAGCCATATCTTGGTGGGCAGGATGAGACATGTAGATGCTGGGACGTGCCCCCCTACGGTGCAGCCACCCAATATGCCTCATGAGGACCAATAGGAATTATACCGGACTGGCTATGCCTATCCGCAAGTGATTCGGCTGGAGCCACCGTTACCCTGGCAAGCTCACTTATACGGCGTGGAGATTACAACGTAACCATCATATAACACCATGGATGGAGGGCTGCGAGTATGTACGATACCAATTGCAACTGATATCGGCTATATGGCTTATGATTTACAGGTGGAGAGTTACCTAATCAGTATAGGACTTTCCCTGTGATATCAGCGTCCTTACATATATATGTGAGAGCCTTTATCATAAATCACTCCAGCCATACTAGGAGTTATACATTCAAGCATCATATTGTTGTTTATTTCCATCTGTTACTGGATAGACTGCCCAATATCTAACGTGTTTAGATTGAGATGGCCTTTATACCCAGGTGACTGGGATAGGCGGGCTGAGACAGGCTGGCTATTCAGGCATACCTACCTCCACAGTACTTTGGTGCAGTGCCTCATTCGCCCATTGCGGCTTTAAGGTGTGGCACTGCCCAGAGAAGGGCTGTGGTGACATCATACGGTCCTGGGTGGGTTGTCATTAGGGCCTTTTTCTGGGGGGCTGTTGGGGAGGTATAGCCCAGCTCCCTCTGTGGGACTGCATCCACATCCTTTTTCCTCATTCAGGTGAAGGTTTTATTGGGGAGGTTTTGTATAGGGGAGGCTTTTTTTCTGCAGGGTCAGGAGGTGGGGTTTTGTTAGGTTTCTTGATGTTGTCATGTGCCGTTGTCCTGCTTCAGGCATAATACATTTTCTGGAGGCAACTCTGTTTGGGTGTGTTTTGTCTTTCATTTTTTGTTTCCTCTCATATCTTGGTATTCAGCAGACCCCATCATTACCTTTAAAAGGTAAAGTCACTGCCAGTAACTATGTACAAATTTTGGCCAACCACATGCACCCCATGGTGCAGACATTGTTTCCCAAAGACAGCACCAATTACCAAGGTGAAAATACTCAGTTTCACACAGCTGGGGTTGTCAAAATTGTGGTTTGACGAGCATGCAGACAAAGACTCCCACCTTCCCTGGGCACTGCAGTTGCCGGACCCCAATATCATAGAGCTACTATGGTCAATTTTGAAGAACACGGTTCGGGCTCGTATTCCACCTCTGTGAGAACTGGAGCGATTTTTGCATGAAGAGTGGTATCAGATATCATTATCCACCATCCAAGACTTATATCTGTCAATTCCCAGGAGAATTCAGGCCGCCTTGGATGCCAAAGGTGTTCTAACACCATATTAACCACTTCCTTCCTGCCGTACGACTATAAACGTCCTGTCTTTGAAGAGGAATATCGTTGTTATGGTAGCAGCTAGCTACCATAACTACGGTATCCTCTTCAAGAGCCGGCGGTTCTCTTTCAGATAAAAGTGGTCTCTGCGGTGGATTCGCCGCAAGATCACTTATCAGCAGCGGGAGAGGGCCCCCTGCCTCCCACCACGCTCCGGTACCCTCCACCGCTTACCGTGGCCGTCGGTAACGGCGGAGGCGATATGGACCTGTCCCTAGCCTGACATGGAGACGAGTGAGAGGAAGATGGCCCCTGCCCGTCTCCAAGTCATTGAAGGGTCGGAAGCGACGTCAAAACGTCACTTTTGTCCTTAGCTCCTAAAGGGACATTTTATTTTTGTTATTGCATTTTCGTGTAAATATGAGATCTGAGGTCTTTTGGACCCCAGATCTCATATTTAGGAGGACCTGTCATGCTTTTTTCTATTACAAGGGATGTTTACATTCCTTGTAATAGGAATAAAAGTGACACAAATTTATTTTATTTTTTAAAGAACAGTGAAAAATGTATTTTATTTTATTTTTAAACGTGCCCCGTCCCGCCGAGCTCGCGTGCAGAAGCGAGCGCATACGTGAGTAGCGCCCGCATATGAAAACGGTGTTCAAACCACACGCGAGGTATCGCCGCGATCGGTAGAGCGAGAGCAATAATTCTAGCCCTAGACCTCCTCTGTAACTCAAAACATGCAACCTGTAGAAACGTCGCCTATGGAGATTTTAAAGGATAAAAGGTTTGTCGCCATTCCACGAGCGGGCGCAATTTTGAAGCGTGACATGTTGGGTATCAATTTACTCGGCGTAACATGATCTTTCACAATATAAGAAAAAATTGGGCTAACTTTGCTGTTGTCTTATTTTTTAATTCAAAAAATGTGTATTTTTTCAAAAAAAAGTGCACTTGTAAGACCGCTGCGCAAATACGGTGTGACAGAAAGTATTGCAACAACCGCCATTTTATTCTCTAGGGTGTTAGAAAAAAAATATATATATATTTATATTATGTTTGGGGGTTCTAAGTAATTTTCTAGCAAAAAAAACAACAGTTTTTGCTGTGTTAACACCAAATCTCAGAAATAGGCTATGTAATGTAGTGGTTAAAACAACAATTTTGTTATTTTACCTGGTGTTTCAATATTTTTGTCCGACCCCTGTATATCTTATCTTACCTGCCAACAAAAATGGTTTAGTCAACCTTGAAGTTCAGGTATCCCTGTCAGACAGAACATCCAGGTCCTGGACCTCTTTACATACGAAGTCAATGGCCTGTCCCAGCCTGATACTAGACCAGGAAAGATCAACAGTATAATAATGGGTGGGAGGTTATCACTGTACATGTCTAGTGTAGGCATGTTAGGGATACTAACAGCAATGTGCAAAGCAATAGATTCCTCATCGGTTTACAGTGCTGACCCTCAGGAGACCGACTAAATACACATTCAGGTAACTGTTTATTAAATATAAAAAAATACACTTTTAATAAGTTTCCTTATATTCAATGCAGCAATATTTACCAGGCTGCCTAAAGATACTTTCACACTGATCATTAGCAAAAACCTGGTAAAAATGCAAATGCGTTATTGCAGTGATCTTGCAGCGATTTTACTGAGTTAGCGGTGCGTATTTCACAAGACATGTGACTCAAAAAACGTATCAAAAACACAAGACAGTTGTGTTTTTGATGCAGTTTTTGCAGCGTTTTCAATGTATTGCAATGTGGAATTTTGGTGCAATGTTTTGGTGTTTATTTTAAATTGACCAAACATGCTTGTAGTTCTGCAACAGCTGGAGGGCTACAGGTTGAACACCCATGTTGTAGGCTGTGTCTGAGTCAGTTGAACCATATCATCCTTGTGGCTATGTCATCTACTAGTACCTGTGCATACAGCTTGTTGAGTACAAAAAGTTAGTCTCCTATATTCCTGGATCTACTGTAAATTTTTGCATACAGCTTTCTTAGAAGGTAATTCTTGTTTGCACATTTTTTTACCAGAAATGCTCAAAGTTTATTTACCAGGTTTGAGATTTTTAAATAGATGGCATTTCTATTCAATCAACAATCATCTGAAGTTGGATGATTATTACATTAAGCTAAATCAATTGACGTCTTTATTTAATCATTCCTTTAAAAATTCCAGGCAGCTCCATTTATTTTTTTAGGGACAACTAAACTGGATTCCCAGTTGCCAATGGTAAAAGCAACCTGGGATTGCAGGCAGCCCCCTCGGAGCTTGAGGCCATCCATGAAAATCTCACAAAGATGTTTTGAGTCAATACCAATACTATGCAGAGCTACTTTTCCCTGTAATTCCTCCAAGCAGGATTAATCAACAATTACCAGAAACATTTCATTTCAGTTAATGTTGGTCAAAAAGGACACACTAACCAGTGAAGTTCTCGAACGGCTGTGTAAGAATTCATTGCCGCTGCCTGGTTGGTGGAGCGGTTTTGGCCCATTCTGAGAGGGACCTCCCTGCCCGCCGGAGATGCTGGATTGGCTTTGCAATAAGAGCGCATGTTGACCACCCTTATTAGGGGTCACACTCCGTCTGATAAGTAGAGCATGAGAGTGAAGGGTGTCACCTGGCCTTCTTGGAGTCTCCCGTTTCCATCACAGATGTGGGATCACTGAAATTGATGTTTTCTATTTTTCCTGGACTGTGATCACTTTTAATATTTCACTTTTTTTACTTTATGGATTACTAAAGTTCAATTGCATGTGTTACTTGAGCACTGCACTATTGCTTTCCCATATTTCAAGTGTTTTGTATCAGAACACAGTGCACAGCAGCTGCAAATTTGTTTGAATTAGCGCGGATCTACACCAATTTTTGTATTAACTGAAAACTAAAACATACAGAATTGCTGAAATTGTACTCTGTTCATCAGGCTTTCAGCAGACATACTTAAATTACTACACTTTATAAATAATTTCTTTATGTATATTACTTAATAAAAATAAAAAGGACTATTAATAGTGCCATAATGGATACCAACAATGCTCTCATCAAATCCTCTAACTCACCTTTAGTGCTGGGCCTTTTTCACTGGCTCTTTCACTGGCCCGTTTTCCCTCTAGCCCCAACTGCACAAACAGCTCCAATAGATTCATCAAAAGCTCATCCACCAGCTGTTCTCCCTGGATGTTGGCCGCAATGTTTGCCAGTGCGTTTATGACAGCCAAGGAACAGTGCCTGTAAACAGAATGGATGAAGAAGTGTCAAACTTAGCTGCTAGCAGGTGTAAAGTGCCTGCACATATCCAAAGCAGTTTTCATTGCCCATTCTATACCTAAATTCCAGGCTTTTTTGACAGGCATGCTCCAACACTGCCTGGTCTTTGTGGAGCTAGCTAGCCTCCCTCTCATGTCCTACACATTTCTAGTCTGTCATAATGATGGGACAATCGGAATGATTCAGGGAGGAAGGAGAGCGAGTGGGCTGTCTTAGACACTACCCAGATGCATTAGCGCTTTGTCTTTTAAGAATCAACTGGCATTTGATAAAAGTGTGGGGGGGTAAAAGCTGTTGAGGGTATGTAATGTCAGTGGCAAAGTCACTTTAAAAAAGTTTATGTTATAAAAAGCTTTGAATAAATAGAATGAATGAAAAAATGGAAACCGGTAAAAAAAAAAAAGTTACAAAATATGGACACCCAAGAAGTGCAGTAGCACGGTGTTCATTTTATCCATAACATGTAAATTCATGGTTCCAAGATAATACAAATACAGTGGGTGCCGCCGATTTTGTGTTTCCAGAGCGATGGCATCGCACTGGAAATCCCTGCTGCGAGGCTGTGCTTCTCGCGCTTGCCACCCCCACAAGATGCAGCGCATCCATAGGAATCCATTGGGGGCGGCGAGCTGGAGGAGCGAAAGAGCTTGGCGCTGGCTCTCGCGACGGGGGTCGCGGGCAACCAATAACTCCGCTGCCTGGCTGCGTTATTAAATCGCGGTCAGGTACTGTAATACAGGAAGTTTATGATCTTTGTGAAAATCAGGCAAGCTTAGGCCTTTGGAAAAACAGGCCAATCAAGGTTAACAAAAGATATGCTTTGTGATTATTGAAGCAATATTAAAGGCTTAGTTTTTTTTTTTTAGAAAAAATAACAAACATGTTATACTTACCTGTTCTGTGCAAAGGTTTTGCACAGAGCAGTGCCGATCCTCCTCTTCTCGGGTCCCCCGCCAGCGCTCTGGGCTTCGCCCTCTTGCCGAGTACCCCCATAGTAAGTCACATGCTTGAGTGCCCTCATAGTAAGTTTGCTCTTCAGTTCCGTTCTGTGCGTCCAAAAAACCACACAGAACAGGGCTCAGCCCAGCCTCTGCACCCTCCTCACTGGCTGTGATTGACAGAATTGGGAGCCAATGGCTCCCCCTGCTGTGTCTCAGCCAATGAAGAGGCAGAGACCCGGGAGAGCAGCCACTCTCATGTACATCACTGGATCGGGGTCAAGTATATGTAGCGCCCTGCTCCCAATGACTGGGCGCTATGTTAAATTTAGTGGGTGTCTGAGCCCATAGTTGGGCTCAGACTTAAGTGATTATGCTAAATTGGCCTCTGTTCAGCTGTGGCTGTGCCTGACAGGATTTCCCACTGTTGCCGTAGATGGCGATACCACCACAGGCCGGCGTTGGAATATGGGCAGGTCATGGTGTATTGAGCGTCCTTTCCCGGGAACAGCCCAGTGGGAGTGGTGTCCCCATTGGGCATGCTGGGAAAGGGTACTTAAGGGGTAGACGCCATCTTTTGGGGTCCTTCTCTCCCTCGTGGCGCGAGGAGTGTGTTTTGTGATTTCAGCCTCGGGACCATGTTGGTCCAAGGCTGCAACTCTACCAAGTAGGCCCCGTTATGCTGACTGGGGCTTACACTTTGAAGGTGATCCTGTGCTGTCCGTCCTGCAGGAGGAAGCCACTCAATGGAGGAAACCAGGGGAGGACCTGTCCTGGAGAAGACCGAGCGGAAGGCTGGTGTCTTGAGGAAGGCCTGGTGATTCTGTTGGAGGATGCACCGTAGCTAAAGTTACCTTGTAGTCTGCCGGGTCGGCTTAAAGGCTCTTTGACTGTTTGGCTGGAAGTTCGGGCGTTAAGTCCTGTGGCAGAGGATCCCGGATTATCCAATTTTGTCCACAACTAGTCTGTGGCAGAGAGGGGCCAGGTGGGAGGGGCCTATCCGGGTGAGCAATACCCCGCTCGAGGAGGAGTGGCGAATGATTTTGTAGTTAAGAAGTTTTTCCCCAGTGATCTGTACTGCGTACCTGAACCTACCCCTTTCTCCTTCATCCTTCTACTATTCTTCACAAGTTTCATGCAAAAGAAAACCTAAACAGTGGAAGGTTTTACATCTTGTGTGGACATTGGAGTTCTTACAGACTCTCCCCCTAGACAACGAATTCCCGAGGTAACGTGCAAGGCCCAAATCTAAACCAGCAGCTCCTACGGGGGTGTGCTACATATGTATTAGAGGGAACTGCGGGGGGGGGGGGGGGGAGGTAAAAAAAACCTTCAGGCTTTACAACCACTTTAACAATATCAGATTAAAATAGGATTTTTGTACTCAATATAAATGTATTTTCTTGGAGTCTATTGAGGGACACAGCTTGGTAATAAGCAACTTGGGATTTTGCTGCTGTCTACAGGCGAAATAGACACTAGTCATATAGAAAATTAAAGGCCACCCCCCTTGAGACTATAAACCCTCATACCCGCTCAGTTGTAGCAAGGAGAGAATGACACCATAGAAGAGAAAGGAGCTGTGTCACTCAATGGACTTGGGAAAATATTTTTATGGGGAGTACAAAAATCTAATTTTTCCCTTTGCCCACTGAGGGACAGAGATTGATAATAAGCAACCTAGCGACATCCAGAATCAGTCCAAACTGAGGGGCCAGGATAGTTAAACAACACAGGTGAACCAGCCCAACAAGAAAAACACAAAGCAAAATCTTGTTTGCAGAACCTTTTGACCGAAAATAGCATGAGCAGAAGCAGACATATCCACCTTGTAGAACTTGGAGAAAATATGTACAGAAGACCAGGTTAAGAAGAAAGAGTTTACCCAGCGCACGACATTGAGAACACCTGTAACATAGTTCAGTTTGATATTGTCTTTTTTGTTTTGATTGGAATTTGTCCATATATGCTTTAGGAAAAATTCAGGTGCAAGCCATCCCCAGAGCGTATCCAAGGTACTCTTTGAGCAATGTAAAAGAGAGAGGGAGGGAGGCGCAGCTTTACAAACCTGAGACTACGAGGCCTGAAGACAAAAAGGCAAAGAAAACACTCACTGCCCTACTGGAGGTACTTTATCTCCGAACTCATAGGTTGGCAAATTAACTTGCCAATACTACCTAGAAACAGTGGATCTGGAGCTGAAGAACATATTTTAAGAGATTTCGAAATGACGAACAGGGAACTCGTCTACCCTTACTGGCCCTCACCATATGCAGGCTATGAAGAGAGCGATCTCCATGGTGTACACTGGACAAAAATAACATAATACAATCTCCTCATTACAGTGGAGAGACCACTTCAGGCCAATACTTGATTGTCAGGGTGTTTCCAATTTTTGTACAACAAATCATCAAAAAGGGAATAATGAAAAAACACTTTAGAAAAAACTGCCGACTGAAATTTGGTTGGTCGGGTCTCCCTCCTTTAACCACTTCAATACCAGGCACTTTCGCACGTTCCTGCCCAAGACAATTTTCAGCGCTGTCGCACTTTGAATGACAATTGCGCGGTCATGCAACACTGTACCCAAATTAAAGTGGAGCTCCACCCTAAATAGCAACTTTTGCTATTTGGAACCCTCCCCCCCTCCGGTGTCACAATTGACACCTTTCAGGGGGGAGGGGGGTGAAGATACCTGTCTAAGACAGGTATTTTCACCCACATCCGGGAGTCCTGTCTCCGGGAATCTGCGGGAGTTACGTCACTTCCCGCAGACTTCCCTTGGTGTTCTGGGAGACACTCGGCTCCCAGAACACAGGAGCACCAATCAGAACGGCGCAGCGCGACTCGCGCATGCGCCGTAGGGAACCGGGCATGAAGCCGCAGGGCTTCACTTCCTGGTTCCCTCAGTGAGGATGGCGGAGGGAGCAGCAGAGCGACGAGCGGTCGCTCGTCCTCTGCTGCGGACGTCGCTGGACTCCAGGACAGGTAAGTGTCCAAATATTAAAAGCCAGCAGCTGCTGTAGCTGTAGCTGCTGGCTTTTAATTTTTTTTTTCCGGTGGAGCAACCCCTTTAACTAGTTTTTATCATTTTCTTAGCACAAACAGAGCTTTCTTTTGGTGGCATTTTATCACCTCTGGGGGGTTTTTTTTTGCTAAACAAACTAAAAAGGACCAAAATTTTTGGAAAAACTTAATAAAAAATTCTAAGTTTCTGTCATAAAATTTTGTTTTCTCCTTCACTGATGAGGCAGCACTGATGGGCACTGATGAGGCGGCACTGATGACCGGTGACAGGTACGGACAGGTGTTACTGCTGGGCACTGTGATGGGCTTTGATTGGCACTGTGGTGGGCACTGAGAGACTTTAATGAGGGGGCACTGACTGGCAGCTGTTGGGCACATGTGATGGGGGCTGTGCTGATTATCAGCACAGACTCTCTTCCCCCCCCCCCCCCCGACAGGGAGAGCCGCTGATCAGCTCTTGCTCTCAGGGAACCAAGGAAAGCCGTTTACGGCACTTCCTAGTTCACGCGATGATCTGATCACGTGGTAAAAAGCCTCTGTCAGAGGCTCCTTACCGCGATCGGAGATGCGGTGTGTCAGTCTGACATGCCGCATCAGTGATTGCCGCGCTGTGCCAGCATGTTATCCTGCTGGATGTCATATGACGTCCAGTCAGGATAACAGAACCACTGCCCGGCCGGTGTTTTTAGGGACAAGGTGGTTTGGGACAAAACATGGCTCAAAACGCCAGCATGCACAATGTTAGCATAGTTACAACTGAAGGAGAAAAGCCGTGGGAGATTAAAATGGCAGTTGTGGCATTAACAGTGCCCAGCTGCCAAGAACCCAACACATATGCAGCCCAGGAGGCAGTTCCAAACTTGTATTAAAGTTCACCACATACAGTACACATCTAGAGACAGTTACTTTTGTGGCAAATAGCACACATACACCTTTGGTACAAGAGGACAAAAAAAAAAAAAATCCTCAACCTGAAAAAGCCTTCTATTCACTCAAAACAGTGAGTCTTTGGAGACAGGGACAGGAGAACTGCTGCAGCAGCAGCACTGGCCCTGAAAACTCAGCACGGAATCCCTGGGTAAGCCAGCCTAACCTGGATAGCATGCCCTTACTAACTGGAACACAGATGGGTTTGATGGGTTGTGTGAGGGGGTTAGCTCGGCAGCGGGTGTGTGTGACCCCCGGGATGGGCTCCCCACACAAAAACAGGCCCAGCAAACGGAGGTTGTGGTTTTCAAAATCAAAAAGGTGCGGTTTATTTTCTATTTACAGTGACAAAACACAGCAAAGCAAAAGAAACATAAATAAAATAAATCCTGGTCAACTTGACCTCTGACTAAACATACAGGTTTCCTAACTAACAACTGGGATCAGCCTAGTGCTGTCCTAGTCCCTAAGTCCCTGGTTTTAAATGTCCAAGCAAATAGCCACACAGGCTTTGTCTCACCGCACAGGGGTTCACTCTCCCTAGACAGTCCACACAGGTCTGGTTCCAGGCATGAGCAAACACCTAATGAATCTGGGAGTTCTTATAGAGGCCTAAATGAGCTGACAAGCTTCAGCTGGTCTCATCAACTCCCTGTCTGCACGACGCCCCACACTCTCCCTAGAGGTATGAGTCATCCATGAGCCCACTAGCCTCAGCTGGGCTTATACAACTCTCCACCTAGTTGTATAAGTCGGCGTAAAGCCTGAATCTGGGCGAAATATATCTACCCCCTGGATGCAACCAGGTGACTTTACCTTCCTGCTGTCACATACCCCCCCCTCTTGTTTTAACCTCGGGGTTGGAACACCAGCAATCAGGCATTCATGTACTCGAGACAAAGCATCCACATTCCCCATTTGAACGCCAGGGCGATGCTTTACTGTGAAGTTGAATTCCTGGAGGGCCAGGAACCACCTATTCACTCTTCTATTTGTTTCCTTGTTTTGAGCCATCCACTTTAACGGAGCGTGATCCGTAACCATGTCAAAGTGCCTACCTAGCAGGTAGTACCGAAGGGAATCTAGAGCCCACTTCACCGCTAAACACTCCTTTTCAACGGTGGCGTAATTTACCTCATGGGACTTCAACTTCCTGCTGAGGTAAATGACTGGGTGCTCTTCCCCGTTCCAGACCTGGGACAATACTGCTCCTAACCCCACATCTGACGCATCACTTTGTACGACAAAGTCTTTAGAGAAGTCGGGTGAGTACAACACTGGCTGGCTACATAAGGCTTGTTTCAAGAATTGGAATGCTGCCTCAGCCTCGGGGGTCCATTTAATCATGACCGACCCTTTCCCCTTCGTCAGGTTGGTTAGGGGCACAGCCTTAGAAGCAAAGTGGGGAATGAATCGCCGATAATACCCAGCGATTCCCAGAAAGGCTCGTACCTGCTTCTTGCTGTTGGGACGTGGCCAACTCTGGATGGCCTCGACTTTGTTGAGTTGGGGTTTTATTACTCCCCTCCCAATGGTGTACCCAAGATATTTGGCCTCCTCCTGCCCAATGGTACACTTCTTGGGGTTAGCCGTAAACCCCGCTTCCCGAACAGAGTCCAGGACTGCTTGCACTTTTGGCAGATGTGAGGCCCAATCTGTGCTATGGACAATTACGTCATCCAGGTAAGCCGCAGCATACTTCCGATGGGGCCTCAGCATCTGGTCCATTTTCCGCTGGAATGTGGCCGGCGCATTCTGTAACCCGAACGGCATTCTTTTATATTGGAACGCCCCGTCTGGGGTTACAAATGCGGTTTTCTCTTTGGCCGACTTGGCCAGGGGGATTTGCCAATACCCTTTTGTGAGGTCAAGAGTCGTCATGTATCGGGCTGTTCCCAGCCGGTCGATCAACTCATCTATACGTGGCATGGGGTAGGTGTCAAATTTTGTAACTTTGTTCAACTGACGAAAATCGTTACAAAATCGCCAGCTCCCATCCGGTTTAGGCACCAACACAATGGGACTAGACCAATCACTTTGGGACTCCTCTATCACCCCTAAGTTCAGCATTTTCTGTACTTCCTCCCGTATTGCCTCCCGTCGGGCTTCTGGGATCCGATAGGGTTTTAACTTCACCCTTTCACCGGGCGGGGTAATGATGTCATGCTCTACCCCAGATGTTTGTCCCGGCAGCTCAGAGAATACCTCCTTGTTGCGAAGCACAAACTCCTTAACCTCCTGTTGTTGGGGTTGTGACAAGGTGGCTGCTATTCCAACCTCAGGAATCACGCAACCAGTTTGAGCTGGTGACCAAGTGTCTGCGACTAGGGACTCTCTATCCCTCCAGGCTTTCAACAGATTAACGTGATAGATCTGTTCGGGCTTTCGCCTTCCTGGTTGTCTGACCTTGTAATTCACTTCGCTCACTTTTTCCATTATCTCATAGGTGCCTTGCCATTTGGCAAGGAATTTACTTTCAACCGTAGGGACAAGTACCAGTATCCTATCCCCCGGGGAAAAGGTACGGGTCTTGGCTCCACGGTTGTACACTCTGCTGTGCTAACTGCGCTTGGGCCAAATGTTCCTTCACGATGGGCATTACCTGTGCAATTCGGTCTTGCATCAGGGCGACATGCTCAATCACACTCCTGTGGGGAGAACTCTCACTTTCCCAAGTTTCCTTGGCAATATCCAACAGCCCTCTTGGGTGTCTCCCATACAGTAACTCAAAGGGGGAGAATCCCGTAGAGGATTGGGGCACCTCCTGTCAGGAAAGGCGTTTTTACAATCTGCCTGGCAACAGTGCCGCCAGGAGATTGTCTACACTCCATAGGTCCACTCCGCGCATGCGCGTGCACAATAGCGCGATCGGCGTGCGCGGGCGTGCGCGTTCACGGGAGCGCGCGTGCGTTCGCGGGAGCGCGCGCGGTGACAGCATTTGGCGCCAAACAAGGTATTTAAACTATCTGCCTACCTTGCTTCTTGCTGTCTGGTCTACAGCGTTCCCGAGACCCCTGCTATTGACTTCTGATTCCTGTACTCCTGTTATCTGATCCGGCTTGTCTCTGTTAACCCCGATTGCTGCCCGCCCCGACTTCGGCTTGCTCTGACAACTCTCTTGGTCATCCCTGTACCTAGTCGCCTGCTGGTCCGACCCATCGGTCTGCTCGAACTATAAGGCACCTCCACCTGAACTACAGTGCACCCTGCCTGAAGCCACCGTGCATCTCTGCCTGAATCATAGCGCACCTCTGCCTGAACTACCCTGCACCTGTGCCTGAGCTACAGCACACCTCAGCCTGTACTACAATACACCACCTTGTTTCCGCAGTCTGATCTGGGACTTTTATACATCTGCCTGCCGTCTGCATTCTGATTAGTCCTACTGTGCACCTTCCAGCTATCTTCGGACTGTTCCAGTTTGCCGTGCACCATCTGCTGCCGCAACTACCCAATATCCTGCTTACCTGCCAGGCACTTGTGCCCCCTGTCCTCCTGAGCCTCTGTCTGCTCTATCAGGGGCTCTCGAGCTAGGGGTTTACGAGAGGCCGCTCCCTGCACGTTGGGCTCCCATCACAAGGTACGTGACAGTACCAGACAGCCATGTCGGAGCCTACGCAGGGGGCCTCTCCCATGGAGGAACTATGCCGCCACCTGGACGGACTTACTGCTGCAGTCAGGAGTTTGCAAGAGGGATATACCCGGCTAGAGGAGCGTGTCCAGACCCTGGCTACCTCAGCACCTGTCGCATCAGGTACCTCACCTGCACCGTCGGTTGTCATGTTGCCACCTGAACCCAGGGTCCCTACTCCGGAGAGGTTCTCTGGGGACCGCGGCAAGTACAGGGCCTTTCGTAACGCCTGCGAACTTTTCTTCGCGCTACAGCCCAGGACCTTCTCCCTGGAATCTACCAAGGTGGGCTTTGTCATAGCCCTATTGTCCGGTGAACCTCAGGCCTGGGCACACCGCCTCCTGGAACAGAAAAACACCTGCCTTGACCAACTAAGTACTTTCCTCCAGGCCATGGACCTCCTCTATGAGGACCCTCAACTGGCCGCTACCGCCGAAGCAGCATTATGCTCTCTCCAGCAGGGTCGCAGAGCCGCTGAAGACTATGTATCGGACTTTAGGCGCTGGAGCGCCGATACCAGCTCGAACGACGCCGCCCTGCGACACCAATTCAGGCTGGGACTATCTGAGCCCTTAAAGGACGAGTTGGCCCGGGTCGGTATACCGAACACGCTCGATGCCTTGATCCTTCAAGCTATTCAGATCGACAGGCGACTAAGGGAGCGTAGAGCCGAACGGTCAGCGGGACCATCCCGTCCAGTATGGATGTTGCCACGGGTACCCTATCCTCCTCATTCCGCTTCTTCGACCTCCCCACGCTCCACTACCGATGCCTCTGAACCCATGCAACTGGGGTTGATCCGACCTTCACTTACTCCGGAGGAGCGCCAGCGACGCCGGGTTCACAACCTCTGCCTCTACTGCGGGGACTCAGGACATTACGTGAGGATGTGCCCCGCTAAACTGCGTAAGTGCCACCTCTCCTCTACTGTCTCGCCTGTTCTGCCTAACCATTCCGCTCACCTGATCGTTTCCATCTCTCTACAGCTCCCAGGAAGGAACATCCGGACTCCCGCCATTATTGACTCCGGTGCCTGCAGCGGCTTCATGGACCTTTCCTTCGCCTTGAAACATCAAGTCCCTTTGAGGCCCAGACCTAAAGAACTCACGGTCCACCTTGCCGACGGATCGGCCATCAGATCAGGACCAGTGACACAGCAGACTATTCCCCTGCGCACAACCACTGCGGACAAGCATCAAGAACTATTGTGCTTGGACATTATAGAATCCCCTCTCTTCCCAATTATCTTGGGGATACCATGGCTAAAAGCTCATAATCCTCAGATCGACTGGAACACTGGAGAGGTTCGCTTTCCATCTCTCTATTGCCGTGAACACTGTTTTCCAGCACCATCCGACACCTCGTCCCCATTACTTTGTCTGGGGAGTGATATGGAGAACCGGCGGCTGGTCCCGGAGGCCTATCACAACTTTCTAGATGTCTTTAGCAAGAAGGGCGCGGAGACTCTACCTCCGCACAGGCCCTACGATTGCCCTATTGACCTTCTTCCGGGGGCAGAGGTCCCTTTTGGAAGAATTTTCCCCTTATCTGAACTAGAGCTTGGAACTCTCAAGACGTATCTGGATGACAACTTAGAGAAGGGATTCATACGTCCCTCCACCTCTCCTGCCGGAGCCGGTATATTCTTTGTAGAAAAGAAGGACCATTCCCTACGCCCCTGTGTGGATTACAGAGCCCTGAATAAAATAACTATTAAAAATAGGTATCCCCTGCCATTAGTACCCGAACTTTTTCAAAGACTTGGGACAGCAGCCATTTTCACTAAACTGGACCTCCGCGGCGCCTACAACTTAGTCCGCATTCGGAGCGGTGATGAATGGAAAACAGCGTTTCGCACCAGATTCGGGCACTTTGAATACCTGGTCATGCCCTTCGGGCTATGCAATGCCCCTGCCACGTTCCAACATTTCATAAACGATATTTTTAGAGACTACCTAGATCTGTTCGTTATCGTCTACCTAGACGATATCCTGGTCTTCTCTTCCTCCTTAACCGACCATCGTGAACACGTCCGGAAGGTATTGGCCCGACTTCGCCAACATGGTTTGTACGCCAAGCCCGAGAAATGTGCATTCGAACAACAAGATATTCAGTTCCTAGGGCTAATCATTTCGGTAGAGGGTATTAAGATGGACCCTCAGAAGGTCACGGCCATTCTGGATTGGCCAGCCCCCAGCGATAAGAAGGGGATCCAACGCTTCGTGGGCTTTGCGAACTTCTACCGGAAATTCATTAAAGGATTCTCCTCTATCATTGCCCCCATTACCAACTTAACTAAACAAGGTAACCGGTTTCACTGGTCCCCCGAAGCTCAGGCCGCCTTCGCTAACCTTAAGAATCTGTTCATCTCGGCCTCTGTCCTAAAGCACCCTAACCCGGCCTTACCTTACATCTTGGAGGTGGATGCCTCTGAAGTGGCAGTTGGAGCAATACTTTCCCAGAGACAAGGCCCAAAGGCCGCATTGCATCCAGTAGCCTTCTTCTCCCGTAAACTAACAGAGGCCGAGAAAAACTACGACGTCGGGGACAGGGAACTTCTGGCAATAAAGTCCGCACTTGAGGAATGGCGCTACCTCCTGGAAGGAGCAGCACATCCTATTCTGATCTATACCGACCATAAGAACTTGGAATACTTAAAGATTGCCAAGAGACTGAGACCACGCCAGGCCAGGTGGGCACTCTTTTTTACCCGATTTTCGTTTCACATCACGTACCGACCCGGATCAAAGAACACCAAACCGGACGCCCTTTCCCGGATGTTTGCCGAACCTAAGGTCCTTTCCCCTCCGGATACCATTCTACCTCCCGGTAACTTCCTCCTGTTACAAGAGGACCTCCTGTCCCAAATCAGACAGGCCTCCTCAGGACCATGCCCAGTTCCTGGCCTTGCCCTACAGTCTAAAGACGGTCTGCTGTGGAACAAGGACAAGATTTTTGTACCTCAACAACTTCGGGTGGCCGTCTTGAAATCCTGTCATGACCACCAGTTAGCCGGCCACTTCGGTGTGTACAAAACTTCCGAACTTCTCCAGCGGACATTCTGGTGGCCACGATTATCCCAAGATTGCAAGCGCTATGTGGAATCTTGTACCACCTGCATCCAGAACAAAAACAGCAAAACCAGAGCCTGGGGGTTACTAAAACCACTACCCGTCCCGGAGAGGCCATGGAGGATGATCTCAATGGACTTCATAGTTGAACTACCTCCATCAGAAGACTTTACGACCATCTTTGTAGTGGTGGATAGACTCTCCAAGATGGCCCATTTCCTACCCATGAGGGGCGTCCCCTCGGCCTCTGAGACTGCAAAGATCTTCATCAGGGAAATAGTAAGGCTGCACGGTGTACCTGCTAACATTACATCTGACCGGGGGGTACAGTTTACATCAAGATTTTGGAGAGCACTATGTAAATCACTGAAGATCGATCTGTTCTTTTCCTCAGCATACCATCCCCAAACCAACGGCCAAACAGAACGCACCAATCAAACGCTCGAGCAGTACCTGCGCTGCTTTTCAAGCTTCTCCCAGAACGATTGGGCCCCTCTTTTGCCTCTTGCTGAGTTTGCCTACAACAACTCTGTTCATTCTGCCATCAAGCAATCCCCATTTTTCGCAAACTACGGGTTTCACCCATTATTTCTATCTAACAACATGCCCGAATGTCCGGTACCAGCCGCCCAGGAAACTCTAAATTTCTTCTCCACCAACAATAAACTTCTCCAGGAGACCATGACTAAGGCACAAAGCTACAACAAGGAAATTTTCGACAGGAAGAGGAGAGGGGAGCTCAACCTGGCACCTGGGGACCAAGTTTGGCTCTCTACCCTGAATCTAAAATTGGCATGCCCATCCAAGAAGTTGGGCCCTAAATTCGTGGGTCCCTTCCCTATAACAAGGAAGATTAACGAGGTAGCTTACGAATTGAAACTGCCTGAGTCCTTCCGGATCCACCCAGTTTTTCATGTAGCCCTGCTTAGGCCCACGGTCCCCGATCCCTTTACAGATCGGGACATCAATCCTCCCGAACCCGTGCTTATCGATGGAGAAGAGGAATTTGAGGTTGAGTCCATTCTGGGTTGTAGACGAAGACGAAACCAGATCCAATACCTGGTGAAATGGAAGGGTTACGGCCCAGAAGAAAACTCATGGGAGCCAGAGATGAATGTCCACGCGGAAAGGCTAATCAAGGACTTTGAGAGATCTCACCCAGACAAAGTGGCCCAGTTGGGCATCCGGAGGCTGCCCCTTGGGGGGGGGCAATGTCAGGAAAGGCGTTTTTACAATCTGCCTGGCAACAGTGCCGCCAGGAGATTGTCTACACTCCATAGGTCCACTCCGCGCATGCACAATAGCGCGATCGGCGTGCGCGGGCGTGCGCGTTCACGGGAGCGCGCGCGCGTGCGTTCGCGGGAGCGCGCGCGGTGACAGCATTTGGCGCCAAACAAGGTATTTAAACTATCTGCCTACCTTGCTTCTTGCTGTCTGGTCTACAGCGTTCCCGAGACCCCTGCTATTGACTTCTGATTCCTGTACTCCTGTTATCTGATCCGGCTTGTCTCTGTTAACCCCGATTGCTGCCCGCCCCGACTTCGGCTTGCTCTGACAACTCTCTTGGTCATCCCTGTACCTAGTCGCCTGCTGGTCCGACCCATCGGTCTGCTCGAACTATAAGGCACCTCCACCTGAACTACAGTGCACCCTGCCTGAAGCCACCGTGCATCTCTGCCTGAATCATAGCGCACCTCTGCCTGAACTACCCTGCACCTGTGCCTGAGCTACAGCACACCTCAGCCTGTACTACAATACACCACCTTGTTTCCGCAGTCTGATCTGGGACTTTTATACATCTGCCTGCCGTCTGCATTCTGATTAGTCCTACTGTGCACCTTCCAGCTATCTTCGGACTGTTCCAGTTTGCCGTGCACCATCTGCTGCCGCAACTACCCAATATCCTGCTTACCTGCCAGGCACTTGTGCCCCCTGTCCTCCTGAGCCTCTGTCTGCTCTATCAGGGGCTCTCGAGCTAGGGGTTTACGAGAGGCCGCTCCCTGCACGTTGGGCTCCCATCACAAGGTACGTGACACCTCCCTAATAGCAAACATCAGATAAGGAAGTAGACAGTCCCAATCCTTTCCATCTCTATCCACCACTTTCTTCAACATTTGTTTTAGGGTTTTGTTGAATCTTTCAACCAGCCCATCGGTTTGGGGGTGATACACAGATGTACGTAATTGCGTCACTTTGAACAATTTACACAGCTCCTTCATAACCCGGGACATAAAGGGTGTACCTTGGTCCGTAAGCAGTTCTTTACAAATACCCACCCGGCTAAACACAAGAGATAGCTCTTTGGCTATGGTTTTGGCCGAGGTATTTCGGAGAGGGATCGCTTCTGGATAACGGGTGGCATAGTCCATTATAACTAATATGTACTGGTGCCCCCTAGCGGACTTGATTATAGGCCCTACCAAATCCATGGCGATCCTCTCAAACGGGACCTCAATGATGGGTAGAGGGACCAGCGGGCTACGGAAATGTGGCATCGGGGCCGACCTCTGACACACAGGGCAGGAGGAACAATAATTTTCTATGTCCTTCATCACCCCCGGCCAATAGAATCTCTGTAATACCCTCTCTCGGGTTTTCTCTGTCCCCAGATGACCTCCAAGAATGTGCCCATGGGCCAACTCCAACACCAACTTCCTGTAAGGTTTGAGCACCACAAGCTGCTCAACGGTTTCTTCTGCCCTTTTTGCCACCCGATACAGTAGGTCCTTCTCTACGCTGAAGTATGGGTAAGTGCAGGTATTATCTGGGTTCACTAACTCGCCATCTATTTTCACTACGTTTTCCCGTGCCTTTATTAGGGCGGGGTCTTTCAACTGTTCTGTGGCAAAGTTTTCCCTGTGAACCTCAAGATCAGAAAACTCCACAGACGGTAGGTTTTCGTCTGAGGAGGTGGGCTCCTCTCCAGTTTCTTGAGTCTCCCCTGCCAATACTGATAAGGGAAATTCCGGAGAGTCCTCACCACTCTCAGGGGAGTTCTGGCTATCACATTCCTGGTACATAGGGGCACCAGTGGGGGGCTCAGGATCATCCCACAGTTCCCAGAACTTCGGAAAATCCCTTCCCACAATGGCGTCATGCGGTAACTGAGATACTAAGCCCACTGGATGAGAGAGGGTACCTTTGGGGGTCTCGAAACACACTGTAGTCACTGGATACTCTCGGGTGTCCCCATGCACACAAATAACAGCTACCTTGCTATTCCCAAAGACCTCTGTTTTAACTAACTCAGCCTTTATCAGGGTCACAAGGCTACCTGAATCCAGCAATACCACAACATTTCTACCATTAACACACATTTTGCATAAATGTTTCTCAGTTCCTCGAATGGCAGTGCATGCGACTGTCGCACACAGCGACTGACGTCTGCCCGTCAGAAAGTCACACTGCATGGGTTCCTCCACAACCGGGCAATTGGCTGCAATATGTCCCGCTTGCCGGCAGCGGTAGCAAACGATCCTTCTTGCCGCCTCTTGAGCCGCTGATTTCCCAGGCTGTTCTCGCCAAACTTGGGGTAGAGCTCCCACCCTCTCACTCTCTCCACCCTCACCCCTTGGAATCCTCTTATCCGCCCCTGGGGATGGTCTGGTCTTAGGGTGGAAAGTCCGAGTGTCTCTGGAAGAGGCCGTCAGGTTCTCTGTAGCCAAGTATTTCTCCACACGATCCACAAGACCATCGGCCGTCTCTGGGTCTCCATGGCTTACCCACTTTTGGATGGCAGTAGGAAGAGCTCTCAAAAACCGATCCATTACAACACGTTCCACAATCTTTGGTGCGGACAAAGTCTCTGGCTGTAGCCACTTTCTGCTCAGGTGAATGAGATCATACATTTGAGACCTGGGGGGTTTTCCAAGCTGGAAAGTCCAGTTATGCACACGCTGAGCCCGGACAGCCTGGGTGACACCCAGCCTTGCCAAAATTTCAGCTTTTAGCATCACATAGTCTTTTGCTTGGTTAGGCTCTAGGTCATAGTAAGCTTTTTGCGATTCACCAGTTAACAGAGGAGCCACCAGTCCAGCCCACTGCTCCTCAGGCCACTTTTCTCTTTCAGCGGTCCTTTCAAATGTGGTCAAAAATACCTCTGGATCATCCTCTCCAGTCATTTTTGTCAATAAACGACTCACCCCAAAGGACGCGGTATTAGTGGGACGGCTTTCCTCACTGGTCTGCGGACGTTGCTGCATTACTGCTTCCATTTGTTGTAGTCTCTGCTCTTGCTTCTGTAACAGGTCTATGAAGCGGGCCTCAGATTGCTGCTGGGCTTGTTGCTGAGCCTCCAGACTCTGTTGCAAAGTTGCGTTTGTCTGCTGCTGGGCTGCAAGGCTCTGTTGATGAGCTTGCTGCTGGGCTGCGAAGCTCTGTTGTTGAGCTTGCTGCTGGGCTGCGAAGTTCTGTTGTTGAGCTGCAAGGCTCTTTTGCAAACCTGCATTTGTCTGCTGTTGATTGGCATTTGCTAGAGCCAGCTGCTTCAGTATCTCCTCCATGCTGGCTTAACAAAAAACTACCCGCATTCTCCACCAACTGTGAGGGGGTTAGCTCGGCAGCGGGTGTGTGTGACCCCCGGGATGGGCTCCCCACACAAAAACAGGCCCAGCAAACGGAGGTTGTGGTTTTCAAAATCAAAAAGGTGCGGTTTATTTTCTATTTACAGTGGCAAAACACAGCAAAGCAAAAGAAACATAAATAAAATAAATCCTGGTCAACTTGACCTCTGACTAAACATACAGGTTTCCTAACTAACAACTGGGATCAGCCTAGTGCTGTCCTAGTCCCTAAGTCCCTGGTTTTAAATGTCCAAGCAAATAGCCACACAGGCTTTGTCTCACCGCACAGGGGTTCACTCTCCCTAGACAGTCCACACAGGTCTGGTTCCAGGCATGAGCAAACACCTAATGAATCTGGGAGTTCTTATAGAGGCCTAAATGAGCTGACAAGCTTCAGCTGGTCTCATCAACTCCCTGTCTGCACGACGCCCCACACTCTCCCTAGAGGTATGAGTCATCCATGAGCCCACTAGCCTCAGCTGGGCTTATACAACTCTCCACCTAGTTGTATAAGTCGGCGTAAAGCCTGAATCTGGGCGAAATATATCTACCCCCCTGGATGCAACCAGGTGACTTTACCTTCCTGCTGTCACAGTTGTCCAATCCAATCTGAATGTGTTGCCTATCTGGAGAGACTTTCAGGATTTTCAATATCTTGCATTACGCTACCAACAGCTGTTGATTGTAAAAAAAAAAAAAAAAACCTTGCAATTCAAAGTAAAAAAATTAGCAAAAAGGGAAAGAAATATGCATACTTCTGGGAACACATTACATTCTGGCCATACAATCAACTTTAGATTAATGTATGAGGATGAACCAAAACTATCCAATCGATATCCAATTAGGCAAGTCCCTGCAATACAAAGTTGGAGGTAGATCTGTATAACCAAAATGTATTGTGTATGGTGAGCTAAAGAGATACTGAGCAGCTGTTAAGCAGGAAGGGTCATGGCCTCAAGGAGGTTGGCTTTCATTTCCCTATGTGCCTACAGTCTATTTGTCCTGCAGAAGGCAGTTTAACCCTCGACCGCTTATTACCAATGTGTGTCCCTCAATGATTTACAAATAAATACATTTTCTTTATTACGTCAGGTTTACAGAACACACAATGCATGCCAAATGAGGATCAGTTTGGCAATTTAAGGAAATTATGTAAACATACCTATAGCCATGATCTTTGTAATCCTTGGTGGCATAGACTACTGAGCTGGCTTTCACACTAATCTGCTGGAAGAGATTCCACACTTCCTGGTAAATGTATTGCTGCAGAGAACATCGGAAAAACAAACATTAGAGACTTAATGGTTACAAACAGGTCATTTAATGCCAACGTTATTAACTCTTTATTCAAGTGTGAAATTACAATGAAGAGATTTTCTACAGATAAACAGAGGTCAGGTTTTAGGCCAAAAATAGGATTTTTTTCGTCATACTTACCTGTAAAATCCTTTTTTCTTTCTTTCTGAATAGATTTTACATTTGATTTCAAAGTGTGTATTTACACTGTAATGAATAATTCCCAGTTAGGATTGAAGAGAACGCACCCAATGAAATCCTTTTTTTTTTTTTTTTAAAACCATTTCTTTTTCATTCATCATGGGACACAGAGTCAGGCTAATATTCATTACCTGCTGGGTTATACGTCATCATCAGGTGAATGGACACTGGTAGACCCAAGTCTTTAGACAGGAAGCTATCTCCTATATAACCCTTCCCATACAGGAAGCACATCAGTTTTGTAGCAAACACGGAGTCCTCAAAAAAAAAAAGAGGGGAGGGGCCTCTGTGTCCCATGATGTACTCAAAGAAAAGGATTTTACAGGTAAGTATGACGAAAAAAATCCTATTTTCTTTTTCATACATAATGGGACATAGAGTCAGGCTAATATTCATTACCTACTGGGACGTCCCAGAGCAATAGCCTTGAGGGGAGGGAGACAACCTACCAAATAATAATAGCCATCAGAACTTTATACGGCAGCCTGCAGTACACTGCGGCCAAAAGCCGAATCCTCGGCTGCTCCAACAACCACTTGATAAAATTTTGTGAACGTATGCACTGAAGACCAGGTAGCAGCCTTACAAATCTGAGCCACAGATACCTGATGGCGTAAAGCCCAGGAGGTTCCTACACCCCTGGTAGAATGCGCTCTCACCTTAAAGGAAGAAGCTTTACGTTTAAGACCGTAGGCCTGAATGACCAATTGGCAATGGAAGCTTTGGAAGCTGCCCCTTCTTGGGTCCTTTTGGTAAAACAAAAAAAAAAAAAAAGAGTATTTTTCGGATCTCTGCAGATCTAGACAGATAAACCTTGACTGCCCAGACAAAGTCCAAAGAATTTGCAGCAGTCTCTCTTCCACCGAACAAGGCTGAGAGAAAAAAGAAGGCAAAATAATGTCCCGATTTAAATGAAAGGCCGACACCACTTTTGGCAAAAAGGATGGAACAGGTCGTAACACGACTCTGTTGTGGTGAAGGATTAAGTACGGTTGCCTGCATGAAAGGGCCACCTACTCCGACACCCTTCTAGCCGAGGTGATAGCCATCAGGAAGGCTAGCTTGCGTGACAGCAAGTCTAATGGAATTTCCTTAATAGGTTCAAATGGTTGTTTCTGTAACACAGACAACACCAAGTTCAAGTCCCAAGAACACCTAGGTGACCTAATGGGGGGAAGCAAACGAGTTGCCCCTGCATAAAGGTTCGGATCAGAGAATGGGAGGCCAAGGGCCTTTGGAAGAATACTGATAGGGCTGAAACTTGACCTCTGATTGTACTCAAAGCCAATTTGACTTCTACAGCCGACTGTAGAAAAGAGAGAATTCTCCCAATCACGTATTTCCGTGGATGCCATTTTCTGGCTTCACACCAAGCAATACAAGTCTTTCAGACCTTATGATAGATCTTCCTAGTGACAGCTTTTCTAGCATTCATTAGGGTAGACACCACTGGTCGCAAGATGCCACGGTTCTTTCAACACCCTGGCTTCAATAGCCATGCCGTCAAATTTAGAGACTGTAAATTGGGGTGGAATATAGGACCCTGAGACAGTAGATCGGGGTGCCTTGGAAGCGTCCATGGCCCGTCTATTGTTAGTCTCACAGTCTACGGGAACCAAGGCCTTCTGGGCCAGGCTGGTGCCACCAGAATGACTGGAACTCCCTCTCTCCGAATCCTGCGCAACTAACGTGGAAGGAGAGGGACCGGAGGGAAAGCATAAACCAAGGAGTACTGGTCCAAGGAACTACCAGAACATCTGCTCCGATTGCCAGAGGATCTCTTGTTCGGGATACAAACTGATGTAGCTTGTTGTTGAACCTGGATGCCATTAGGTCGACCTCTGGCCATCCCCAATGTTGGCAAATTTCCTGGAACACCTCTGGTTGTAGGGACCATTCCCCCGGGGCAGATCTGCTGGCGGCTGAGATAATATGCCTTCCAGTTCTCTACTCCTGGGATATGGACTGCCAATATAACTGGCACATGTCCCTCTGCCCAGGCTAGTATGTGGTTCACCTCCCTCAGAGCCAACGACTCCTGGTACCATCTTGGTGATTTATATATGCCACTGCAGTGGCATTGTCGGACTGTACCCTGATAGGACAGTCCTGAAGTTCCAACGTCCAGGACTGTAGGGCCAGACGTACTGCCCGTAATTCCAAGACGTTGATGGGCAGGATCTGTTCTATCCTTGACCATTTTCCTTGAGCAGTGAGCCCCTCTAGGGTTGATCCCCAGCCTGAGAGACTGGCATCTGTAGTCAGTACAGAGAGAAAAGATTTTCCCTCTAGTAAGTTCTGATCATGCAACCACCAGTTTAGGCTTAAGTTTGCCTGAGGGGATAAGCGCATTGGATAATCCAGGGCTCTTCTTCCTCTGTTCCAAGCCAACAAGATGTCCTGTTGTAAGAGCCTGGAATGTAACTGGGCACATAGGGCACCGCCTCGAAGGAGGATACCATTCTCCCTAGAAGACTCATACAGAGTCTAATGGAGGGTTGTCTGGTGCCCCTTATCTGACGCACCTGAACCTTCAGGGCACAGATCCTTATGGGTGGCAAGAATACTCTTGCTTGGACTGTGTTTAAGATCAGATCTAAATATTTTAGACTTTGAGCTGGTCTTAAGGCTGTAAAAAGTGAAAATCTTCTGCGCTACTAATGAGTAAAGAATATGTGGAGGGAGATAATGAAAATATGTGCCAATAGCTGCAAAAACTAATAGTGTTCACCTTAAACAACCATAGTCAATAAATATAAAGTATTTTTGCGCTAAAGGCAAAATAAATGAATTCCAATCACTAAAGTGCAACGATATCCTCAATATTAGTGATGTATAGTACATAAAATTGTGACAATGATCTAGATTGTGATAAATATTAATCAAAATAAATAATTATAGAGTGTAACATCAAGGGTAAGATCAATAGTGCAAAATCAGCAATTATGCAAATTAAATAAGTCCAAATCCTAAATTAAAATGGTGTAAGACTTATATAATAAGAGTGCTAATAATGCCAAAGAATATAAATGTGAGTCCTGATGAATTCAGGGTAATTCAACATCAAAGTCTCTTGGTACTGCTGGTGGGTGCAAAAACAAGGTAGTGAACAATGGAATCTGTGTCAGGTTGGTTCAGATCAGCGTAGCTGTATCATATGCAATTCTCGGTGTTAATAGGGTATCCCAACCTGTCTCCCAGAACTCTCACCTCTATGTGGAGTAAAATACCGTATTTATCGGCGTATAACACGCACCCCAAGTTTAGGAGGGAATTTTAAGGAAAAAAACTTTTAGGAGGGAAATTCAAGGAAAAAAAACTTACATTTAAATGCAGCATGCAGCCTTGCCCAGTGTCCATCTGCAGCCTTGCCCAGTGTCCATCTGTCCATCTGCAGCCGTGCCCAGTGTCCATCTGTCCATCTGCAGCCGTGCCCAGTGTCCATCTGTCCATCTGCAGCCTTGCCCAGTGTCCATCTGTCCATCTGCAGCCTTGCCCAGTGTCCATCTGTCCATCTGCAGCCGTGCCCAGTGTCCATCTGTAGCCTTGCCCAGTGTCCATCTGTCCATCTGCAGCCGTGCCCAGTGTCCATCTGTAGCCTTGCCCAGTGTCCATCTGTCCATCTGCAGCCGTGCCCAGTGCCTTTGCGATCGTGTCAGTCCCGGCGGTTTTAAAAATTTGGCGCCGATTTCTGTGGAGAGGAGCGAGCGGGGCCGAGTGTACTTCGGCTGGACTCGGCTCCTCTCGCAGTTCCGCCCATCTCCACTGACTGCGCCGCTGACGGAGAAAGCCGAGTGTACTTCGCCTAGACTCGTGTCTGCTCACAGTCACAGGCAGGACTGCGAGAGGAGCCGAGACTAGGCGAAGTACACTCGTCTTTCGCCATCAGCGGCGCAGTCAGAGATGGGCGGGACTGCGAGAGGAGCCGAGTAAAGCCGATTGTACTTCGGCTTCGGCTCCGCTCGCTCCTCTCGCTCGTTTTCAGCAGGGGAATTCGGAGTATCGGCGTATAACACGCACCCACGATTTTCCCCTGATTTTAACGGGAAAAAAGTGCGTGTTATACGCCGATAAATACGGTAAGCATCAACTGTAATCTCCTCCTTCCTCTGTTGGATTCTCCCTGCTTGGTATCCTGACTATTGTCGTCCTATGTGTCCAATCCTTGCATGGATGTCTCTACCTAGGGGCAATAGCTCCAGAGATGCGGCCGGCCTGGGGGTTGGGGGGAGAGAGAAAGATGCCTCCAATAGTGTAGTAGGTATTGGGTAAAACTGATTTATTTAAAAAACTTAAATGCCCTTACATCAACATAAATTAAAACATGTAAAACAAGTCGTGGCGTTTACAACGCCGTCTTACTAGTCCTCCGGGTACTTCCGGTTCAGAGTGACCTCGCCTTCAGCTGGCTGAATAGCTGAACTTGCCAAAGAAAAGGAAGCCTTTAATAATGACTCCAATTTCTTGTCAACAGGGTCCTTTAGGCCCTGTGCGTTATCTATCGAACAAGTTAAGTTCTTATTTAAGGAAGAGACAGCTGCATCTACGGCTGGCATGCTCCATTCCTTAATGAACTTTTCATCCATGGGATATAAAAGGGAAAACCTTTTAGGAAGAACAAAAATCCTGTCAGGATGTTCCCAATCATCATACACCGCTTGTTCCAACAGAGGGTGTAGGGGGAAAAATAGGATTTTTTACTCACCGTAAAATCCTTTTCTCTGAGTCCATGGACCGACACAGCTTCTCTATTGACAAAGTGGGTATTATCCGTTAATTAGGAGTGACTAGGCAAAAAAACTTGTAAAAAGTGTTGCATCACACCTTCTACAGTACCGCCCAGGGGGCGGACCCTCTGGGTATACCCTCTCAGTCTGCATCTTCGCAGATCAGTTCGTCAAAAAGCAGTACAAACTTAAAAGGAGGGGTGGGTGCTGTGTCGGTCCATGGACTCAGAGAAAAGGATTTTACGGTGAGTAAAAAATCCTATTTACTCTTTCGTCCATGGACCGACACAGCTTCTCTATTGACAAAGTGGGACGTCCCAAAGCAGTGTCAGAGAAAAAACGAGGGGTGGTAACAGCATAAAAATAAACTTCACCCCAAACACAAAACAGCACTCCTCCAACGGAGGAGTTGCAACTCTAAACAGCCGCTTGCAAAACCTTGCGGCCAAAAGAGGCATCCGAAGATGCACCTACATCAATTTTGTAGAATTTTGTGAAAGTGTGAGCGGACGACCAAGTCGCCGCTTTACATAATTGGGAAACAGACGCTTGATGTCGGAAAGCCCAAGAGGCACCTATTGCCCTGGTCGAATGCGCCGTGACAGGAAAGGGGGGCGCCTGACCCTTTAAGGCGTAAGCCTGGATTACTATCTGTCGGATCCACCTAGAGATGGTGGCCGATGAGACTGCTTGGCCCTTCTTGGGACCAGCCACCGAAACAAACAGTGAGTCTGACTTCCGGAACAGGGAAGTAGCAGATAAGTATACTCTCAAAGCTCGGACAACGTCCAAGGAATGCAACGCCGACTCCTTAGGATTCGACGGCTGAGGACACAAGGATGGAAGTACAATGTCTTCGTTGAGATGAAAAGCCGAAAACGACTTTCGGAAGAAAGGAAGGCTGCGGCCGCAGCACCACCTTATCCTTGTGGAAAATCAAATAGGGAGCCTTGCAGGACAAGGCTGCCAGCTCAGAGACTCGTCTAACTGACGTAACAGCCACCAAAAAGACCACTTTCTGAGAAAGTGTCAACAGGGGAATATCTCTAATATTCTCAAACGGTGCCTTCTGAAGCACCGAGAGGACCAGGTTCAAGTCCCACGGAGGTAACGGGGGACGGACCGGAGGGGCCACCTGTCGGACCCCCTGCACAAATTTACTCACGAGAGAGTGAGTCGCCAGGGGTCGCTGAAAAAAGACAGCCAGGGCAGATATCTGTCCCTTAAAATCGTACTTAGGGCAAGCCCTTGGTCCACCCCATGCTGTAAAAACAGCAGGATTCTGGAAACCAAATAGGTACGCGGATGCCATTTCATTTCCTCACACCTGGGGATGTAGGCCCTCCAAGTGCGGTGATAGACCTTCCTAGAGGACGGTTTTCGAGCACTTCCCATAGTAGAGATTACTGAGTCTGACAGGCCCCGGTCTCTCAGTACCCGGTTCTCAACAGCCATGCCGTTAAAGCCAATGACTGTAAAGCAGGATGGAATATGGGACCTTGCGATAGCAGGTCCTTCCGTAGTGGTAGGCGCCAGGGGACGTCTGCTACCAGACGTACTAGATCATCGTACCAAGGACGCTGAGGCCAATCTGGAGTGATTAGGATCATTGGAATTCCCTCTGCCTCCACTCTGCGGAGCAGAAGAGGAAGAAGCCTTAAGGGAGGGAAGGCATAGAGTAGCCGATACTGACCCCACGATGCTACCAACGCGTCCGTTGCGTCTGCCCATGGGTCTCTTGACCGGGCCACTAATCTCAATACCTTCCGATTGAGTCGGGAAGCCAGAAGATCTACGTCTGGTGTGCCCCATCTTTGGCAGAGGAGTTGGAACACCTCCGGGTGTAAGGACCATTCTCCCTGGTCCAGCATCTGGCGGCTCAGGTAGTCCGCCTGCCAGTTTTCCACACCCGGAATGTACACGGCCGACAGTGCCGGTACGCTCCTCTCTGCCCACTTCAGGATGCGAGCGATCTCCGATGCTGCAGCTGAGCTTCTTGTTTCTCCTAGATGATTGACATATGCCACTGCTGTGGCGTTGTCTGACTGGATCCTGACTGGACGCCCTTGCAGTCTCTGAGACCATTTGAAGAGGCACAGCTTGATCGCCCAGATCTCCAGGACATTGATCAGCAGGAGGGCTTCCTCTGGGGTCCAGCGACCCTGCGCCGACTGGACACCCCAGACTCCCCCCCAACCTGTAAGGCTGGCGTCCGTCGTGATCACTATCCAGTAAACCGGAAGAAATGACTTCCAGGCCATTACAGCCGGTGCTGTCAGCCACCATACCAGGGATCTCCTGACTAGGTGGCTCACTCGGATTTGATAATCCAGAGATGAAGGGCATCTGTTCCATCTGGACAGAACTTCCTTCTGTAACACTCGAGTGTGGTATTGAACATATGGGACCGCCTCGAAGGAGGCTACCATGAGGCCCAACACTCGCATGCAAAAACGGAGTGACGACCAATTCCTGGAAGTCAGCTGCCGTACTGCAGCCCGGAGGGTCTGCAACTTCTCCACAGGGAGGAATACCTTTGCCTCTGAGGAATCCAGAATCAACCCCAGGTACACTAGGCGTTGAGTGGGCACCAATACTGACTTTTGCGTGTTTAGTATCCAACCACAGTCTCGAAGAGTCTGACAGGTAATGGACACGCTTACCTCTAATTCTGAGCTTGAAGGGGCCTTCAGCAGAAGGTTGTATAAGTAGCCTGTGATAGCGATACCCCGCTGTCTTAGAAGTGCCAGAATCGGAGCGAGCACCTTGGTGAACGTCCTGGGTGCTGAGGCAAGGCCCAACGGGAGGGCCACAAACTGGTATTGGTCCTTCCCGATAGCAAATCGCAGAAACCTCTGGTGTCTGGAGTATATGGGGACATGCAGGTATGCGTCCTTGATGTCCAAGGAGGCCAGAAAGTCTCCCGGATGGAGAGCCGTGACTACAGATCGAACCGACTCCATCCGAAAACTTTGTACCTTCACAAAGCAATTGAGGGCTCTGAGATCCAAGCTTGGACGAACCCCCTCCTTCTTCGGCACAATGAACAGATTTGAGTAAAAACCCCGTTCCAGTTCTGGAACTGGAATAACTACCCCGCGTTCCAGTAGACCCTGGACCGCCCCATACAGGGCCTCCCGACGGGTCGGTAGTAGCTGGAGATTGGAGGTGTTGAATCTGTCCGGTGGACAAGAGAGAAACTCTATCTTGTAGCCTGAGGAGATTACTTTGCAAACCCACCTGTCGGAGATTAGTGCTGTCCACTGAGTCGCGAATTTGCGAAGACGTCTCCCCACCCGAGAGCTGGGTGGGGGTGGACCTTCATGCGGACGCAAATTTGTCCGCAGGCTTATTGGGTATGCGGGACCAGGGACGCTTATGTCCTTGGGCAGGCGCTTTATCGGCCTGGGGTCTTTTCCCCGTCGCCCTAGGGGGACGAAAAAAACACTTGTGTGCAGTAAAGGAGGGCCCTTGCCCTTGGCGTGGCCCCTTACCCTTGCTAATTTGGGGAAGCAAAGTGCTTTTACCTCCTGTGGCATCCTTGATGATGTCATCCAGAGAAGCCCCAAAAAGTCTGTCGCTCTTAAAAGGCAGATCCAACAGGGCTTTCTTGGAAATCTGGTCCGCAGACCAGCCTTTTAGCCAGATCAGGCGGCGTATTGCTACTGCATAAACCGAAGTTTTAGACAGCAGGGGAATAGTATTCATGTCTGACTTGCAGACAAACCTAAGGCCCTGGACCAACAGGTCGGCCAATGTTATCTCATCAGGAGGAGCATCTCGCTCCTTAACCCCTGGAGTAGCAATCTTGCCCATTCAGTAAGTGTGTATGACACTAGGGCCCCCGCCAATGCCGGGCGTACTGCCGAGCCTACCACTGAGTATAGGTAGCAAGCGAGTGCTTCAGCCTTCTTATCCACAGGATCCTAGAAAACAGGAGCCCCTTCTACAGGAATTGTGGTGGCTCTATTAAGTCTGGACACCGGAGGGTCCACTATAGGGGGGAGAGGTCCATTTCTTCAGAAAACTCTCCTCAAAAGGGGTACCGTACCGCAAACCTCTTTGGGGCTGTAAAGACCCTCAGTGGGTTCTCCCATTCCTTGTATAAGAGTTTATCAAAAGACACACAAGGGAACACCTTAGCAGTGCGGGCAGGTCTATGAAACCCAAGTGGACCGGAGTCTCTGCTGCTTCTGCAGAATTTTCCAATTTTAGCATATCCCGCACTGCAGTAATAAGGTCAGATACCAAAGCCGTCTCGCGTACTGACCTGGACTTGGAGTCATTCTCACTGTCCGGTCACGGTCTGCAGTCTCTGATGCGTCAGAATCTGGGCCCCGAGCCGTAGCTGGACCTGGTTCTGCACCAGAATTATCCCCAGAAGCTTGCAGGGGATGGGGCGTTTACTACCCCCTGTATTCCCGTGTGCTGCTTCCACCCTGGCAGCAAACGCCTCTAGGATTGCAGTCATAGCGTTCATAGACACCTCAGGGGCACCAGCTGCTAAATCTGGTGTTTCAGGGGAGAAGACATCTGGCTCAGATGCCATGCTGACCACACGCTGACACTCACAGGGCTCCAGGCAAGATATCAATAGGCCACCCTCCTGTGCTGCAGAGAGGCCGGATCACCCAGAGGACTCACCACCCTGGATAGGTACTGCTATGCTGCGCCTGTGATGCTGTCCCACTGCTGCTGTGTCAGTCTGCTTCTTTTATCAGCACTTCCTGTGTGAATTTTCGCGCCAGTGTAATGCACCCTAGAGGCCGGAGGCTCTCGAAAAATGGTTGCCAAAAACGTCTGTATGGAAGATAATGTGGGCTCTAAGAAAATGGCCGCCGACAGAAGATAGAGGTCAAGCAGCCATAGCCCACAAAAAGATGGCCGCCGAACGGCAATATCTGCATACAGGGTGGACAAACATGGCCGCCGATCAGCTGATAGGGGCCAGTGGGTGTGGCCGAACCACAGGAAGATGGCCGCCGGGCAGTCACAAGAGGCCAAACTTGGCATGGACCACCTCAAAATGGCCGCCGACAGCATGGAGGAGGAAGGACACAAACACAGGTAAGAAAAAGTAGGATTTTTAAAACAGCTTACCTGTAAAATCCTTTTCTTGGAGTACATCACGGGACACAGAGCAGCATAGTCATTACTATGTGGGTTATATAGAATTACCTTCAGGTGCTGGCACTGGCAACTTCCAAAACAGGAAGTACCCTCCCCTATATAAGCCCCTCCCATCCGGGAGTACCTCAGTTTTGTAGCAAAGCAATACGTGTCCCCAAAAGAGGGGTGGGAGCTCTGTGTCCCGTGATGTACTCCAAGAAAAGGATTTTACAGGTAAGCTGTTTTAAAAATCCTACTTTCTTGTTCATACATCACGGGACACAGAGCAGCATAGTCATTACTATGTGGGACGTCCCAAAGCAATGCCAAATGAGGGGGGGGGATACACCATACATAAGCTGGGCGCCATCAGGCATGAGGATCTTTTGCGGCCTGCAACACACTGCGCCCAAAGGCGACATCCTCCTGACTTCTCACGTCCACCTGGTAGAACCTAGTAAACGTGTGTACTGAAGACCATGTTGCGGCCTTACAAATTTGCGCCAGGGAGGCCTGGTGATGCACTGCCCATGAAGTTCCAACTGCTCTCGTGGAGTGCGCCCTAACTTTGAACGGAGGCGGTCTACTTTTCAAGCCATAGGCTTGTATTATGACCTGTCGAATCCACTTGGCTAAAGTAGATTTTGATGCTGCCTGACCCTTTCTGGGGCCTTCCGGCAGAACAAACAGAGAATCCGTTCTACGAATCTGAGCAGTGGCTTTTAGATAAGCTTTAACTGCTCTTACTACATCCAAAGAATGCAATAACTTTTCCTCTACCGAGCTTGGTTTGGGGAAAAAAGAAGGAAGAACCACATCCTGGTTCAAGTGAAACCTTGATACCACCTTAGGAAGAAAGGCTGGGTGAGGACGTAATACTACTCTGTCCTTATGGATAACCAGATATGGCTCTTTACAGGACATGGCGGCTAATTCCGACACTCTTCTAGCCGAGCATATGGCTACTAAAAATATCAATTTCCTGGTGAGTAGAACCAAGGAAATGTGCCGCAAAGGTTCAAATGGCTGCTTCTGCAGAACCGACAGAACCAAATTTAGATCCCATGGGCATATGGGAGCCTTAATCGGTGGAATAATACGAGTCACACCTTGCATAAAGGATTTGACAAGTGAATGCATAGCCAGGGGCCTTTGAAATAGTATTGACAAGGCCGAAACCTGGCCCTTGATAGTACTTAAGGCAAAGTTCCTGTCTACAGCCCACTGCAGGAAGTCCAGAATTCTGCCTATAACGTACTTACGTGGATGCCATTTTCTGGCCTCGCACCAAGTGATGTACGCCTTCCAAACTCTATAGTAGATCTGCCTGGATACAGGCTTCCTGGCATTGATTATAGTTGATACCACAGAGTTAGAGAGACCTCTCTTCTTTAGGATGTGGGACTCAATAGCCAGGCCGTTAAACTTAGAGTTAGTAAGGAAGGGTGGTATATCGGTCCTTGCGAAAGCAGGTCCGGACGACGTGGAAGGGTCCAAGGACTCCCCACAGACATTTTGATGATCTCCGCGTACCAGGCCCTTCGGGGCCACGCTGGAGCCACCAGGATCACCGGCTTCTTCTCCAACCTGACTCTGCGAAGGAGTCGAGGCAACAATTGTAGCGGAGGGAATGCATATATCAGTCTGAACTGATCCCAAGGGAACACCAGAGCATCCGAGCCGCAAGCGAGGGGATCCCTTGTCCGAGAGACAAACCTGTCCACCTTTGCGTTGAATCTGGATGCTAGCAGATCTACATCCGGTGTTCCCCACCGCTGACATATTGCTCGGAAGACCTCGGGATGAAGGGACCATTCCCCTGGGCATAACTGTTGGCGACTCAGAAAGTCCGCCTTCCAATTCTCCACCCCTGGAATGAAGACAGCTGATATACATGGGACATGCTTTTCTGCCCATTCCAGGATGTGACTTACTTCCCTCTGGGCTGCACGACTCCTGGTGCCTCCCTGATGATTGATATATGACACTGCTGTGGCATTGTCTGATTGAATTCTGACAGGGGACCCTTGGAGTCTGGATGTCCAGGCTACTAGGGCGTACCGGGCTGCTCGTATCTCTAAGAGATTGATGGGCAGGGTTTTTACTACATTTGACCATCTGCCCTGGAGAGACCATTGCTCCAGTACTGCCCCCCAGCCTGTAAGGCTGGCATCTGTAGTGACCACCTTCCAAGATATCGGGCTGAAGGGTTTTCCCTTCTGGAGATTCTGGGGGATCAACCACCAGCAGAGACTCTTCCGAACGGAAGGGGACAAAGCCATCGGGAAGTCTAGAGCCTGAACTTTTCCGTTCCAGGCTGACAATATGGCCCTTTGTAAATTCCTTGAGTGGAATTGGGCGTATGGCACAGCTTCGAATGATGCTACCATCTTTCCTAGCAGCCTCATGCACAGGCGTATGGACGGCTGTCTTTTTGCACAAAGCAGACGGACCAAGCCCCTCAAAGAGGATACCTTGTCTAGAGGTAAGAAAATCTTCCTCTGGTCTGAATCCAGCCGTAGCCCTAGATATACCAGGTTTTTCACTGGCTGTAGGGCTGACTTGTCCAGGTTGATGACCCAACCGTGAGATTCTAGATACTTGATTGTATCGATAATTACCACTTCTAGCTTGGCAACTGAGTGGTCCATCAACAACAGGTCGTCTAGGTATGCCATTATCGTTACACCCCGTGTTCTTAGATCGGCCAACAGTGGGGCCAGAATTTTTGTGAACACTCGTGGTGCTGTGGCCAGACCGAATGGTAAGGCTCTGAACTGAAAATGGCGCCCTTCTACTGCAAAGTGTAGGAATTTTTGATGACCTGGAAAGATGGGAACATGCAAGTAAGCATCTTTGATGTCGATCGAGGCTAACCATTCCTCCCCTTGTAGGGCAGCGGTGACCAATCGGATCGACTCCATCCGGAAAGACCGGACGTTTAGAAATTTGTTTAGACTCTTTAGGTCCAATATGGGTCTTATGTCCCCGTTTGGCTTCGGGACTGTGAAAAGGTTTGAGTAGAAACCCAACCCCCACTCTTCCATAGGAACTTCCATAATTACTCCTTGGAGCAATAGTTGTTCTAACGCCAATAGGAGAGACCGTCTTTTCAGAGGGTCTCTTGGCATGCCTGACCACATAAAATGGGACGGAGGAGACTCTTTTAACTCCAACTTGTATCCCAGAGTTACTGCGGAGAGCACCCATCTGTCTTTGATCGTCTCCCGCCAGGTCTCTGCGAACAACTGAAGTCTTCCCCCCCACCCGTTTGAGTGGGGGCAGCCCTTCATAGGCTTGACTTGGAGGCTGGTTTAGTACCTCTTCGGATCCAGGGCTTTTTATTACCCTGTGGCTGTCCCTGATTTTTACCTCCTGAGTTTGACCGAGGAGGCCGTCGGAACTGCTTAGTAGCAGACGTCGCAGGGATAGGAGAGGTAGTCCTCTTAAAAGATGGACCCCTAGACCTCTTCTTACTCGGTAAGAGAGTACTTTTACCACTGGAAATCTTCTGGATATACTTATCCAGGTCTTCGCCAAAAAGGCGTTCCCCATGAAATGGGAAGCTAACTAAGAGCTTCTTACAGGGAGCTTCAGCAGACCAGTTTTTAAGCCACAGAAGCCTACGCATATGTACCAAAGACAGCGTGAGGCGGGAGGCCTGATGGATAGAATCCTTGATGGCGTCAACCGCAAAGCATAATGCTCTAGGCAGATCAGCCAGAGCCTGGGCCTGTTGGTCTGGCAAATCCCTCAGGACCATTTTCATTTGATCCTTTAAAGCTTGGCAGACCCCAATAGCTGCCACTGCTGGCTGTGTAACAGCCCCTGCTGTGGAAAAAGCAGATTTTAATAAAGATTCCAATTTTTTATCCACTGGATCTTTGAACATTTGAACATTATCTACTGGACATGTCAGTGATTTGTTCACAGAAGAGATGGCTGCATCCACCGTAGGAACATTCCATCTCTGGGTGAACTTTTCCTCCATGGGATAGATCACCGGAAACCTTTTAGGCGGAACAAATAGTTTATCAGGATGTTCCCAGTCCTGGTATATAAGTCCTTCCAATAATGGATGTATTGGAAAGGAGCAATTAACCTGGGGAGCTTTTAGCGACCCCAATTAGGAGACAGCAGTAGTTGATGGTTCAACAAGAGGCATTTTAAATGCAGATCGAACCATGTCAGTTAGGGTCTGGACCCACAATCTTTCAGTCTGTGATGCTGAAAATGGTTCATCTACTGTCGATTCCTCAAAAACAGAGCTAACCTCCTCCTGATCCCCTTCAGGTAGGTCGGTCCCTTCCTGGGACTGTTGCTCTGCCAACAGGCACTCTAATGGAGGTGATGGAGATCTGGCGCGCTTTCTTTCCTGTAGAGAAGAAGCGATCAATGCAGCCAATCTCTGCTCCAATCCCTCCAGAGTTGAGGAAAAAACCTCCTCTGTTATATATGCAGGAGCAGGTGGACTGAGGACAGCCGCAGTACCTGGCACTCCCGGGGGTTCCTTATGGGTATTAACCTCTGATTTCTCAGGGGAGGAGGGTGCAGATGACTGCTCCAGATCCTCAGAGCCCGATGGAGACCCCCTACACTTCCTGAGAGGTATATCTCGGAGTTTTTTAGGCGGCATATTCCTTAGTTCAAAGCTGAGGTATTCCAGCCGCAATACACCCCTTACTGAAATAGTCTAATGCAATTTGCTGCTATGTACATCAGTGGGTGTCTACTAATGCGTCTTTCTGGGGATGCCTGTATCAACCGCCCACTGTAAGCCCCTATACCATGCTACCAGCTCCTTTTCATGCTCTGTGTCCATAGCAAGCAGCGTGGACTGAGTCCTTTTATCTTGCTGGGACGCCCGCGCATGCGCAGAAGCGCTGGGCGCACAGAGCGCGTCATCCGCCAGGCTCCGCCCCCTTTTTTGAAGCTAAACCTTATAAAAAGAAAGCATGTGTGCGCGCGCGCGTGCACGTGTGCGCTCTTGGCGCCATGTAGGGAGAGGAGCCAGGGTCCCTGTTTTACCAGGACTCGGGGATGGAAGGAAACTACTTGGCAGCATGACAGAGGAATGCAGCTTCCCTGATAGAGAGCTCACTCATCTGCCTGGACTTTCACCATGGAAGGAATAGTCCCAAGAAAAAAAAAGACGTTCCACAGCGGCCTCTAGTGGACAAACACAGGTACCGCACTTTTGTCTTTTTTTTTTTTTTTTTTTTAAAAACCTCCTTTATGAAAAACATTTCCAGGTTTACAGTTTTTTAAAACTTCCCTTATGAAAAAACATTTCTAGGATTTCTTAGGCATATACAGCTATTAGCGGGAATACCCTTTAGGTAACAGGCAGAAAGACATATTAGGCTTGGGGGTCCCCTCAATAGAACCAAGTTCCTGAGGGGCCCCCACTTACCTTTTCCCCGCCGCAGGACTTTGTTTGGTCCACAGAAGCCCAAACTTCACCTCTCACGGCAGGCATTGTACTAGACCTTCAGGGACCGGGTTCCCAAGGATTCCACTCCCCTGGACCTGTATAGCACCCTGCACAGATAGCCTCTTGGTTTTGGGTATGACCAGAGCTCTGGATCCCAGGGTCCAGCCCTCCTAAGAGAGGCATTACAGGCAAAACCCTGCTCTTCTCTGCAAGGCCCGGGTACCGACCGTTTAGCTATGAAGCTTTTTTGGTCGGATCCGGAATAGCTTGCTAAGGCCCAGAGAACCTGTACACAAGCCCAGATGAATACATGTTAACCCTGGCCAACACCTTAGACACTGGAAAAAAACTGAGGTACTCCCGGATGGGAGGGGCTTATATAGGGGAGGGTACTTCCTGTTTTGGAAGTTGCCAGTGCCAGCACCTGAAGGTAATTCTATATAACCCACATAGTAATGACTATGCTGCTCTGTGTCCCGTGATGTATGAACAAGAAAATGACATTTCTTTTAAATGTTAGTTACAGCCAGCCCCACTCCAGTGGGACCCCCTAGGTGACCCCCAGCACCCAGCAACCTTTAGCTAGAAGCCCAGGGAGGAGGGAAAGGCAGGGAGAGAGGGAAGAAATGGGCCACAACCACTTACTTGATCTCTCCAGGAATGTCCAGCTAAATCACCCAGCCGAGGCAGGGGAGTTTTACTTACCTATCCTGCATGTATTCTGCTGGAAGACATTCCAAACAGATCATCGTCCGCGCACAGAAGGTGACTGTTGGCCAGGCATGCTGTGATTGGACCCAGAAGGGACGATCATATGTATGCCCTGGAGCATGATGCTCACCGGACAGGCTGCTGCGACTCGGCCGTAAGATCAGCCGAAGCTGAGCGGTCCGATGCAAGCCTTGGAGCGTAAGCTCACCGGCCAGGCTGCTGCGACTCGGCCGTAAGGTCAGCCGAAGCTGAGTGGTCCGATGCAGGCCCTGGAGCGTAAGCTCACCGGCCACCCGTGGAGCGACGGGCATGTCGTGGAAAACCCAGCGCGTAGCTAGGGTCGGCACACGCTCGATGGCCGAAACTGGGGAGACTACAAGGATCGAGGATCCAGCCTGTCACCCAGTCGGCAGTTGATCAAAGATCGCAGGAAACAACAAATGTAGCAAAAATTTTTTTTATATATATATATATATATATATATATATATATATATATATATATATATATATATATATATATCTTTTTTCCCCGGACCAATGGGCCCGAAGGGAGCCATGTCCTACTCCTTGCTAGACAGAAAAAAACTGATCTGCGAAGATGCAGACTGAGAGGGTATACCCAGAGGGTCTGCCCCCTGGGCGGTACTGTAGAAGGTGTGATGCAACACTTTTTACAAGTTTTTCTGCCTAGTCACTCCTAATTAACGGATAATACCCACTTTGTCAATAAAGAAGCTGTGTCGGTCCATGGACGAAAGAGTAATCTGTGTGGCCTGAGGGGGCTCAGTAACCTCTGCAAGAGGCAACTTACTTAAAGGCAGAGCGGACCATTTCGGTCAGAGTCAGGATCAAAAGCCTCTGTGACAGAGGCAGACATGGTGGATATTTTCTTGTCCAGATTGCTCGAAAGCAGACTCCACTGCCAGGCACTTCGCTGAATCCTGAGCTTTAAGCTCTTCCCCATCCTCAACCCATTCCTGCTCCAAACTAGAAGGCTCCGGGGAGGGAGATCTGTCACATCTGGGATGTTGCCAATCATGCCAGATATCCTGTGCTCTAATCCGGCTAGGGCTGAGGACAGTTCATCCTTAGTGATAAAGGGTGAGGCAGCAGCGTTGACTGTAGGCACAACACCAGATCGGTGCAGCGGCTCAGATTGCCCGGAAGCCTCTGATCTTTCAGGGGATACAACGACTAGGTTCATCAGGAACTACTGATGACATAAGTGTGCCCTTCCCTGTAGGGTTAGTCCCGCACCTCTTTTTGGACGACATTCAATAGCCGCAAACAAAGAGTGCTTGAGTGTAGATTTAACACACCTCAGAAGGAAGACCCTTTAATAGGGCTCACGAAGCCCCTATGTAACAATCCTGCTAAGCACCTTTAGCCTGCCAAGCAACACCTGGTGACTCACGTGACCCGGGTAAGGAGAACTGAACCGCTGAAAATGCTTGTTCAGAGCCTGCTCTGTTTCCCACAGCTGCCTGGAAGCACCAAATGCTTTGCTTACACAGCTTATATAAGCTGGGTGTGCGCCGGGAACGGTCTGTGCGTGCGCGCGCACGTGCGTGGTCCCGGCGAATGGGCGTGGCTGTATTCGCGTACGACGCAAATCTTCTTCGCCCAGATAAAGGCTGATGCGCAAGTGCGGCGAAGCCGCATGCGCCGTGCCGCCAAGCAAACCAACTACTAAGCCAGCGGTTCTTTTTGAAAGAAATGCACGTGCGCCATGGCCGCCAAACCACAACTGCTGCATATTGCTGCGCTCCTGCGAATGCATGTGCGCCATAGCTGCCAAACTGCTGAGCAAAGCGGCACTCCTGCGAACGCACGTGCGCCACGAATGATCGTGTGCCATCATAAAAGGCAAAAAACAGCCAGACACAAGGAACAAAAAGGTACACTTTGCGAACACCCAAGCTAGCCCAAAACTCCCCCTGTATGGTCACCGCACACAGGTGTCCAGCCTTTAGCCAGCTTGACTGATTGTTACAATCACTGGGACACCTCACAATAATAAAATAAAAGGGGTTTTACTTACCCGTCCAGGCGCAGGGCCACTTAGAAACGAAGGGCCCAATCTTCACGCTTCACAGCGGGTTCCTGTCACTAGGACCTTTAAGGACTGCGTACCCTTTCAGGTTTAGGGTCCACTCCTTTGGACCTGTAAAGCACCCAGCAGGAAATGCCTTAGCGCTGTAGTGTCCAGGATATCCACTCCGTAGGGTCCAGCGCCCGAAGGTCGCTTACAGGCAAAACCTCGCTGGACCTTGAATCTTCTTTGCGAGGCTCGGGTACCATTGATCTAGGTCTAAAAGCCTGTGTCAAAATGGATCCGATCAGTCAATCCCTTGATTCATTTTTGGAACAGTTTGTGGGAATAGAGACCTGGAGCTCAGAGAGCTCACACACCGTGCCATCCACCTTGCAGACACTGGTAAAAAAAACTGATGTGCTTCCTGTATGTGAGGGGTTATATAGGGGATCATTTCCGGTCTAAAGACTTTGGTCTACCAGTGTCCATTCACCAAATGATGAAGTATAACCCAGCAGGTAATGAATATTAGCCTGACTCTGTGTCCCATGATGTATGTGTAGCGGGGTGTTCCCCTTTAATGCAGAGAGACTACATTACCCATAACCCCATTCGGCAGTGTTTTCACCGCAGAGACTCATGGGAAGGATTATAAGAGGAGGAGGTGAGGCTGGGCTCGGTCTCTTTGGGACACAAGACTTCAGGGACTGATCCTCCTGTGCGGATGTGTCGGAGTGCAAGGCCTGAAGCCTGAGACCTTGCGCAGCACCAAAGAGCCTTCCACCCCACTGCGAGCCTGGGTGGCATCTGACTTTGCTTGTCTACAGCCTTGACCGGATCGGGGACCCGATAGCTGGAGACACTGTGTGTGTGTGTGACACAGTCGGTGGAAGTTCCCCGGACTGGGACCGCGTCCGGATGGGTGAGAGGGTGTATGCCCAGACCATATACTGTTGTTGCTAATGGGCCTATAGACTGCCGTGGCCCACAAATTATTTCTGATACTCTCATTAGAGAACCTTATCAGAGCTGAACTCGGAGTTTACATAGCAAAGTGTTTATTTCATCTCTACCTTCTCATTGGATTACAAATGGTATTCTGTTAATGTGCACCACCTTTAAAGACCTGCCGGTGAAGAAAACCATCATCCCCTATAGACTGAGTTGTAGATATCTGAGCTAGGCCTGGCCAGCTAGTTAGTTCATTTGGTTACTGCGTCACAGGACGCCTAGTTAACGGTCGCCCACGCGGGGCACCTTTACTGTTCATTCTAATGCATAGTGTGTTATTGCTGCAGGGCTCTGCAATTTATTATCTGTGAACTGTTAACCTTTCTTATCAAAAGCTTAAGTAAATCTTATACCTTTTTCATTATTGTCTTGGTGTCTGGGTTTACTCATACAGTATAAGGAAATATATATATTGCTGCCAATACTAACTGTGCCAGTAGGGGGTCGAGTACATTGCCGGGGGTTGGCGGAGCTGTTTTCAGGGCCCAAACTAAACTTGCGGCCTTCTTAAGTGAAGGTATCGCTACATATGAAAAATAAAATACTTTTTTTTTTTTTTAAGGATTTAATTAGGTGCGTTCTCTTCAATCTTACCTGGGAATTATTCCTTACAGTGTAAACACACACTTTGAAATCAAATATAAAATCTATTTAGAAAGAAAGAATTTAAAATTTGTCAGTATTTTAACTTGGATCCCCCAGACTTACTGTGAGAAAAATTAGATACCAGACCTTTTGCCTACATCAAATGAAAGTCCTCCTGTGTGTGGCTGTTCCAGCCTTAAAGTGTACCTGTCAGCCATTTGAACCTTTTCTTTAAAAAAAAAAAAATTCTTACTTTATAAAGTTGCTATCCAATTTAGTTTATTAGAAAAACTCATTTTTACAGATAAGCCTTGCCTAGCTGCCTGTACCCCTTTTGCTTTAGCTGGACAAATTAAATGTAGCCAGGCAGGACTTGTAAAAGTGAGGTCCACATCAGGGTTGCCAATTATCAGTAAATTCACGGACAATTTATAAAATTGTACAATCTGCATGTCCATAATGGACGTTCACAGATAAATGTAAAAATCACGGATTTTACAAACTGCCTGTGAATTTACAGACGTTTGCCAACCCTGGTCCGAATATCAAAGTGTAACTAAACCACACAGACAAAAGTCAGGTTAGGAACATTCCATTTTAACATGCAAAATGGCCGATAGGCACACTTCATGATGCAACTCCAGGAAACAAAAGATTTTGGGGGGGGGGGGACCCCACACTGTTTGTTTGTTTTTGGCGTGGGGTACCCTTTTAAGATCCATACCAGACTCAAAGGGCCTGGTATGGATCTTGAGGGAGACCCCAAGCCGGTTTTTTTCCATTTTTATTTTAGCGTGGGGTTCCCCTTCAAGATCTTCAGAGCACAAGTCGCACCACAAGTCAGATCATGATGATCCGACTTGGATGCGATTTCCATTCAAATCAATGGGCTGAAAGCCCTGCTTAACACTGTATCTTAATGTTTACACACGCCTGTAAAGCGGATGAAAAACGCCCCCCCTGCAGTCTCAGTGTGAAAACCCAAGGGCTTTCACACTGAGGCAATGCGCTGGCAGCACGTTAAAAAAACTCCTGAAAGCAGCATCTTTGAAGCGGTGTGTACACCACTCCTTCACCACCCCAGCTCATTGAAATTAATGGGTAGCGTGGCTGAACCGCCGGCAAAGCACCGCAGTGATTTTAACCCTTCTTCGGCCGCTAGCCGGGGTTAAAAGCGACCCGCTAGTGGCCGAATCCCTCCGCTAAAAATAGCGTCGCTTTACCGCCGCCCGCGCCCCAGTGACTGAGTGTACATGTTGTGAGGGGGTTAGCTCGGCAGCGGGTGTGTGTGACCCCCGGGATGGGCTCCCCACACAAAACAGGCCCAGCAAACGGAGGTTGTGGTTTTCAAAATCAAAAAGGTGCGGTTTATTTTCTATTTACAGTGACAAAACACAGCAAAGCAAAAGAAACATAACCAAAATAAATCCTGGTCAAGTTGACCTCTGACTAAACATACAGGTTTCCTAACTAACAACTGGGATCAGCCTAGTGCTGTCCTAGTCCCTAAGTCCCTGGTGTTAAATGTCCAAGCAAATAGCCACACAGGCTTTGTCTCACCGCACAGGGGTTCACTCTCCCTAGACAGTCCACACAGGTCTGGTTCCAGGCATGAGCTAACATCTAATGAAGCTGGGAGTTCTTATAGAGGCCTAAATGAGCTGACAAGCTTCAGCTGGTCTCATCAACTCCCTGTCTGCACGACGCCCAGCCCTCTCCCTAGAGGTATGAGTCATCCATGAGCCCACTAGCCTTATACAACTCTCCACCTAGTTGTATAAGTCGGCGTAAAGCCTGAATCTGGGCGAAATATATCTACCCCCCTGGATGCAACCAGGTGACTTTACCTTCCTGCTGTCACAATGTACACATAAAATAACATTGAGGAAAGTCCAGGGGCTGTTGAAAAAAAAAACGCCCAACTGCTCCTAAATGTGAGTTTAGCAGCTGCAGTATACATGAAGAACTGACCTGCTTCTGTGCTTGAAATCGGTGTAGGTTATTACAGGTAGGATTGGTGTAAAATAAGGAAACAAATAAAGCATTCTTTAGCTTTACTACTTTAGTGAGCAGACTGTTGGTTGGTCCAAATGTCTAGAAGCTAATTGTTTCTTTTTCAAATCTGTCTACTTACATTGCCAGTTATCACCATACACCCCAGTTGGTCTATGATGAGCACATCAAGTGGTGATGGCGGCTGGCAGAACTTCTGCTGCAATATCTGAAGGATCGGCTCCATCACCTTTGGGGTATCCCTGAGGGCCACCGCAATATGCCCCAATGCACGGATTGTGTGATCTGGAATAAGATGGGCCTCCCTAAAACACAATACAAACATCTCTTTATTGTGAAACAAATGTAATAAAAGATTCATTTTTTTTTAGTGAAGAAACTGATTTTAGATCCTAATAAACTTTAAGAAAAATAACAGATTACATGTTTCTGTGGAATTAACTAGGACAAGTAAAACACAGAATAGGATTATTGTATTCAAAGATATAATTCATCTTTAAGACTATAGACTTTGAAATAACATCTTCAAATAGCTTGTTACATTATGTTTAAAAATAGGATTTTTATAACAGCTTACCTGTAAAATCCTTTTCTTGGAGTACACCACGGGACACAGAGCCAGTCATTACATAATGGGTTAAGGGTCACCAGCGGTGATTGGACACTGGCACAACCAATGGAAGACAGTTCCCCTCCATATAACCCCTCCCATCAGGGAAGTACCTCAGTTTTGTAGCAAAGCAGTAAGGTTCCCATAAGAAGGGTGGGACCTCTGTGTCCCGTGGTGTACTCCAAGAAAAGGATTTTACAGGTAAGCTGTTATAAAAATCCTATTTTCTTTATCGTACACCACGGGACACAGAGCCAGTCATTACATAATGGGACGTCCCAGAGCAATGCTCATATGAAGGGGGGGAGACACAGATCAAACCGACCGCTTGCGGACCAGAAGCCCTATACTGCTGCCTGCAGCACACTTCGCCCGAAGGCGGAATCCTCATGTCCTTTCACACCTATTTGATAGAATTTGGAAAATGTATGGACTGAGGACCAAGTTGCAGCCTTACAGATCTGAGCCATCGAAGCCTGGTGGTGCACTGCCCATGAAGCACTTATCGCCCTGGTAGAGTGCGCCTTAACAGGAAAAGGAGGAGTCCTGTTCTTTAAACCATAAGCTTGAACAATTACTTGTCTAATCCACCTGGAAATGGTGGATTTTGATACCGCTTGGCCCTTCTTGGGACCATCTGGTAAAATAAACAAAACATCTGTTTTACGTATCTGAGCGGTTGCTTGCAGATACACCCTTACCGCTCTCACTAGGTCTAGAGAGTGTAATAATTTTTCCCCCGCCGTCCGCGGGTTTGGAAAAAAGGAAGGCAGAACAATGTCTTGATTCAAGTGAAAAGCCGACACCACCTTAGGCAGAAAAGCCGGATGGGGTCGTAGTACGATCTTGTCCTTGTGACAAATTAGATAAGGCTCTTTACAAGAAAGAGCTGCTAGCTCTGATACTCTCCTAGCAGAAGCTATAGCAATCAGAAAGGCCAATTTCCTACTTAATATAATTAAAGGAATATGGCGAATAGGTTCAAAAGGTTGCTTTTGCAACACTGACAATACCAAATTCAAATCCCATGGACACAAGGGAGACCTGACTGGAGGATTTATCCTCAGTACCCCCTGAATGAATGTCCGAACTAGGGAGTGAGATGCCAATGGTCTCTGAAAGAAGACTGATAGAGCCGATATTTGCCCTTTGATGGTGCTAAGGGCTAATTTCATATCCACTCCTAACTGGCAAAAAGCAAGAATCCTACTTATTTCATATTTCAGAGGATTCCAACTTCTGGATTCACACCAGGAAACGTATGCTTTCCAGACTCTATGATAGATGAGTCTGGAGGCTGGCTTTCTAGCATTAATGAGCGTAGAAAGAGCCAGGCCAGAGACCCCTCTCTTTTTCAAAATGTGGGTCTCAGCAGCCAGGCCGTCAAATTTAGCCTTTGTAAGGAACGGTGGAATACTGGACCCTGTGACAACAGGTCGTGTCGAAGTGGAAGCTTCCAGGGCCTTCCTATCGCCATTTTTACAATCTCGGCGTACCAAGGCCTCCTGGGCCAGTTTGGGGCCACTAGGATTACTGGTATTCCCTCCTCCTTGATCCTGCGAAGCAGTCTTTGTAGAAGAGGGATCGGAGGGAATGCATAGATCAGTGAGAACTGATTCCATGGAGTTATTAGAGCGTCTGTCCCGTAGGCTAGAGGATCTCTCGTTCTGGACACAAAGTTGTCCAATTTCTTGTTGAACCTGGAAGCTAGCAGGTCTACATCTGGGTTTCCCCATCTCAGACATATGGCCTGAAAGATCTCTGGGTGAAGAGACCACTCTCCTGGTAGCAGCTGCTGACGACTCAGGTAGTCTGCTTGCCAGTTTTCTATCCCTGGAATGAAGATTGCAGAGATGCAAGGTACATGCTCTTCTGCCCATGCCAAGATCCGGTTCACCTCTCTTTGGGCTGCCCGACTGTGGGTGCCTCCTTGGTGATTGATGTAAGCTACTGCCGTAGCATTGTCGGATTGAACCCGAACTGGGTAGCCCTGTAACCTGTATGTCCAGGTTTTGAGGGCTAGATATACTGCACGGATCTCTAGCACGTTGATGGGCAGGATCCCCTGAGTCTTGGCCCAGGTTCCCTGGGTAGAAGCCTCCTCGAATACTGCACCCCAGCCCGATAGGCTGGCATCCGTAGACACCACCTTCCAGGCTGCTGGGAGGAAGCACTTTCCCTTCCGTAAATTCTTGGCTTCTAGCCACCAATTGAAGCTGTGGCGTACTTGTGAGGACAGGCGCATGGGTATATCCAGAGCTTGGCTCTTTCTGTTCCAGGAGGCTAAAATATTGCCTTGAAGTAGTCTCGAATGAAACTGGGCGTAAGGGACCGCCTCGAAGGAGGCTACCATCTTTCCCAATAGTCTCATGCAAAGGCGAATAGACGGCCTCTTGTTTGCTTTGACCTTGTGGATCAGGTCTTTCAGAGACTGTATCTTTGGCTCTGGCAGGTATACCCTGTTTTGGGCTGTATCTATGATCATGCCCAGGTACACTATCCTTCTTTGGGCCTGGAGAGAGGATTTTTGTAAGTTTATAATCCATCCTAAATGCTCCAGGTAGCCTACTGTAGTGTCTACAGCGTGATCCAATCCCTCCTTTGACTGATCTATTAATAGTAGATCGTCTAGATAGGCTGTTACCGCAATGCCCCGTGTTCTCAGGTTTGCTAACATAGGAGCTAGCACCTTTGTGAATACTCTGGGCGCGGTGGCTACACCAAATGGCAGGGCCACAAATTGAAAGTGGCGATCTTCTACCGCAAACCTTAGGAATCTTTGGTGAGCGGGGAGGATTGGTATGTGTAGATATGCGTCTTTGATATCTATGGACGCAATGAATTCTCCGCCTTTTAAAGTAGCGACCACGGATTGAATAGTTTCCATTCGAAAATGGCGAACGTTCAGAAACTGGTTTAGATTTTTTAGATCCAGGATGGGTCTGACTTCTCCGTTCGGTTTTGGAATCACAAAGAGGTTTGAGTAAAAACCTGAACCTTGCTCCTTTTGGGGTACCTCTGTAACCACACCTTGAGCTATTAAGTGATTCAAACCTTTGAAGAAGGATCCTCTTTTTTGTGGATCCTTGGAGAGTCTTGAACTTCGGAATTGAGAAGATGGGATCTCTCGAAATTCCAGTCTGTACCCTGAGGATATTGTGGATACCACCCATTTGTCCTGGGTTTCTGTCCGCCAAGTCGCTGAGAACTGACGAAGCCTTCCCCCCACTCGGCCGAGCGGGGGCGCCCCTTCAATGAGAGGTTTTGGGGGCTTGCTTATTAGCTCTTGAACTCCACGGCTTCTTGTTCTTCTGAGCCTGTTCTTTGGCTTTTTTGGGCGGCTGAAAAGGCCGTCGCCACTGGCTGGAGTCAGATTTCCCGGGAGCTGGGGAGAGAGTGTGTTTAAAACAAGGTCTCTTGTTTTTCTTTCTCTCAGGTAAAAGTGTCGTTTTACCACTTGATATCTTTTGGATATATCTTTCTAAATCTTCCCCAAAAAGGCGTTCGCCATGAAACGGGAAACTTGCCAACAACTTTTTGCATGGGGCTTCCGCTGACCAATGCTTAAGCCAAAGTACTCTGCGCATCTGTACCAGCTGGAGTGTAAGGCGTGATGCCTGTATGATAGAATCTCTCATGGCATCCACTGTGAAGCATAAGGCTTTAGGCAAATTCTCCCAATTTTTAGCCTGCTCTGAAGGCAGCTCCTTCAGCCCCTGCTTTACCTGTTGGCTGACGACCTGACACATACCGACTGCTGCTACTGCAGGTTGGATAATTGAGCCGGCCAAAAGGAAGGAGGATTTCAGTAAGGATTCCAACTTCTTCTCAGAAGGATCTTTAAACACTTGTACATTATCCACTGGACATGTCAGGTTTTTATTTACACAAGAAATAGCCGCATCTACCGTAGGCAGGCTCCATTTCTTTAAAAAAATTTCCTCCATAGGATAAAGAATGTTAAACTTTTTTGGAGGTGAAAAACGCTTATCTGGATGTTGCCAGTCTGCGTACAATAGATCCTCTAGTAACGGATGAACCGGGAAGGAGCATGCACCTTGCAGGGATCTTAATGATCCTAGGGAGGAGACAGGTGATTCTGTTACCTCCAAAGAGGGTAACCTAAATGCAGCTCGCACGGCTCCTGCATAGCATTGCACCTGTGACTTTAAAATCTGGGATACCGAAAAAGGCTCATCCGATATCCCTGATCCGTCTGACTCCTCATCCTCTGCTGATGTAGCCTCCTCCTCATCCTCCTCCTCCTCAGGTACTTCTGAAGGGAGGTCCAATACTGGAGGAGATCTGCTTCGCTTATTGTCCTTTTTAGAGGATTTAGCGATTAAAGTAGCAATTTTCTCCTCCAGATTATTTAGGGCAGCTGATAAAGTGTCCTCAGTGACATATGCAGGCCCAGGCTTCACTGGGGAAGCCGCCATACCTGACAGAGGTAATGGCTCATCCTGTACAGGTGCTTTTGGCAACACAGGAGAGGAAGGTACCGAGTCAGCACAGCTAGAGCCCCCTGTCTCAGGCGGCGGTGCTCTTTTATCTCTTTTTGTCCGCATTACTTCCCCTGGAAGACTTACTGTTTAGACAAAATACAAGGTACCTAAATGCATATACTACCGTGTTCAGTTTAGCAAATACATTAAGTATGCAACTTTTAACACATAACTATGCATAACATGGATGTCTTCTAGGAAGTACCCAATCCAACCACATGGAGTCTTGCGTCCCTGTATAGCTGCTGTGTTTCTCTGCCAGGAACAAGAGAACTAACGAGCTTGCTTGCTGCTGCAGTGCTTTTTACACTGACAGTCTTTTAAATTTGGCGCCGTTTCTGTGCCTGCGCGCGCCACGTGCCCGCGCACGCCTTCGGCCCCCCCCCCCTCCGATAAAGCGCGCTCCCGCGTGCGCGCGGCCTTTAGCGCTATGGTGGTGGCCATAGTGAGAGAGGACTCTCATCAGCCCCTGTCCCCACTTACCTGCATCTGCAGGTGTCTGTATCGGCCACCGAAAGGAGGAGCGGGGTGCTCAAGCAAGCTCAGCAGCGGAGGTGACGAGCAGTGTACTTCGCCGAAGCCGACACTGAACAGAGTGAGGTGAGTATATTCAGCTCTTTACTCCCCCCCAGTGGTGGAAAAAAAGAAGACATCCACTTCTTGAAAAAAAGGTCCCAACTTATTTTTTTTTTTTTTTTTTTTTATTTTTTTTTTATGGACCTTCTAATCTTACCTTTCCACGCCGCAGGTTTTTCTGCTGAAAGTTTTCAGACAGATACCAAACTTCACCCTTCACGGTGGGCTATGTGTGCCAACCTTCAGGGATATGGGTTCCTATTTAAAAGGATACCTCTCCCCTGGGCCTTGTACAAGACTCTTACCAGGACTTTATAGCGAAATAGCGAAAGTGCTGGATCTTAGAGCCCAGTCCTCCGAAGAGAGACATTACAGGCGACGCCTCATGGATGAGGCCCGGATCCCATCCAGATTCAGCTCATTTGTAGGCGTCTTGGATGGATCCGAAAGCATAGCTCTTTTACCCCCAGAGGGTCTCTTTGGTAGAGCTTTCCTTTAGCACCTCCTAACGCGTCCAACACCTTTCGACACTGGCGAAAAAACTGAGGTACTTCCCTGATGGGAGGGGTTATATGGAGGGGAATTGTCTTCCATTGGTTGTGCCAGTGTCCAATCACCGCTGGTGACCCTTAACCCATTATGTAATGACTGGCTCTGTGTCCCGTGGTGTACGATAAAGAAATCACTTTTCTAAGCATTTTTTACTTCATCTTCATACTGGTAGTTTGTCACACAAATGCTGCATGCATTTCTATCACAAACTGAAAGAACTTGTTATGAACTCCAGTATACAATGTCTATACAAGTAAAAATGCGCAAAAAAAACAGAGACTCAAATATCCAAACAATATGGTAGTAACTAAGTGTACATAGTGATAGACACAGCTAGTAGACTTATGTGAAGAGCTAGTTAAAAGTCCAAAGTACTGGAGGTGAAGGCTATATCAGGGTTAAAGTTACACTCCCAGGGCTGCCTTCCAGTGACGTCAGCACCCCTCGCCTGCTACACCATCGCGCTCCAAGCCCCGCTTTGGATTTCCTCCTCCATCCCAGCTAGCCTCTTCTATACATCTGTCAGCGGTGCGAGCGAATCCAGAGCACCCTAGCGCCCCAGCAGGAAGAGAAGTGGACTGACACATCTGATGATCCCTCCTTTCCCCTGATTGGGAAGTTCTACATGCTTGTTTTATACCAACAAAATGTAAGTGGCTTTTGTTCACTGCCTAAATAAATTGTTTTAATACTGCTACACCCAGAGGCGCCTCTCTCCTCGAGTATACAATGTCTAGCTGTAGAGATGGGAAGGGTAAGAACCACTGTCAGTTTAGTGCCCCTGGATGACGACAGGTTTGTCGAAACAACGTAGGGAGGAGCGGCGTGCTGACGTCACCACGATACGAATCCCGGAAGCAACGGGTAGTGAGAGCCGGCCGGCCTTATACTAAACCATCGCTGTTTTTATTTCAACATGCTGTAAGTGCATTTTTTATTACAATAAACATTTTTATATATTGGATTACGCTATGGGGTTTTTTCTTTTACCCTAAATGTGACTCACGGAGCTACCTGGGGACTACAGACTGGAACCTGGATGAATAGAGAGCACAGAGAGCCAATTAGAGCCCTTGGCGGGGATAACAGCCACCTATTCAGACCGATCTCTCTCAGGGATCAGAATTTCTGGCAAGCAGCCTGAGAGGGACAAGGTGGTGGATTCCTTTTCTGTCATATCATCACTCCTTCTATGGTGTTTCATTTTGGAAGTCACTAATGCAGTTCTGAAGAGTTCGGAATCTTTTTTCTTCTTTTTGGGGACTTTAAGTTACCTATGGACTATCTTTGAACTCTCTTGTGTGTCAATACCAAGGAATATAGTTTAAGTACCATCTATTACCTAGAGACGCATAGAACAATATCCTTTATTCCATAAGTTTTATTGTTTAGTCACGTTACTCATAGGTGATATCACATTGTGTTTTCACAACTAATCATTTTTGTTTTTTCACATTTAGTACTTAGCTGCGCAGCCTTAGTTCTTTATGAAATTGTTTTTTGTGTGTGTCCCACATTTTTTTGCTTGCAGCACAGATATTGAGTTATCACATTTGTTTTTTCCTTTTAGACAGCGCAGTATTTTTTACACTTTTTACAGAATTACAGGTTTATCATAAGCACTTTAAATAGTTTGGGCCAAGCTAGCCAAAACCAATTTTTTCTTACATGCAAGAAAGTTCTGACTGCTGGGGCTGCTGTAATAGACTGTAGTAGCAATAGCTAAATACAGTATTCGGCGCTGTGTTAGGGCAGCAGTATGAGACACTACTACCCAGTCTCTTCACAAGACCTAAAGAACGAATAGAGACTTTCCAAACAGATGTTATTCAGGAACCTTCAGACCCTGCATCCGGCTTAAAGCAGAGCACCCCCCTAAAGGGGAAGCTCTGCTAGTTTACTTCCTCCTGCCCCCCTCCGGTACCACATTTGGCACCTTTCAGGGGGGAGGGGGGAGCAGGTACCTGTTTGACAGGTATCTGTCCCCACTTCAGGGAGACCTCGCAGCAGGAAGTTCGGCACCTCGCCGTCGGGCCATTAAAAAAAAATAGGATTTTTATAACAGCTTACCTGTAAAATCCTTTTCTTGGAGTACATCACGGCACACAGAGCGGCATAGTCATTACTATGTGGGTTATATAGTTTACCTTCAGGTGCTGGCACTGGCAACTTCCAAACCGGAAGTACCCTCCCCTATATAAGCCCCTCCCATCCGGGAGCACCTCAGTTTTGTAGCAAAGCAATAAGTGTCCCCAAAAGAGGGGTGGGAGCTCTGTGTCCCGTGATGTACTCCAAGAAAAGGATTTTACAGGTAAGCTGTTATAAAAATCCTATTTTCTTTCTCGTACATCACGGGACATGGAGCTGCATAGTCATTACTATGTGGGACGTCCCAAAGCAATGCCCAATGAGGGGGGGGATACACCATACATAAGCTGAGCGCTATCAGACATGAGGATCTTTTGCGGCCTGCAACACACTGCGCCCAAAGGCGACATCCTCCTGACTTCTAACGTCCACCTGGTAGAACCTAGTAAACGTGTGTACTGAAGACCATGTTGCGGCCTTACAGATTTGAGCCAGGGAGGCCTGGTGATGCACTGCCCATGAAGTTCCAACTGCTCTCGTGGAGTGCGCCCTAACTTTGAACGGAGGCGGTCTCCTTCTCAAGCCATAGGCTTGCATAATGACCTGTTGAATCCACGTGGCTAAAGTAGATTTTGACGCTGCCTGACCCTTTCTGGGGCCTTCCGGCAGAATAAACAAAGTATCCGTTCTGCGAATCTGAGCAGTGGCTTTTAGATAAGCTTTAACTGCTCTTACTACATCCAAAGAATGTAATAACTTTTCCTCTACCGAACTAGGTTTGGGGAAAAAGAAAAGGAAGGAAGAACCACATCTTGGTTCAAATGAAACCTCGATACCACCTTAGGAAGAAAGGCTGGTTGAGGACGTAACACTACTCTGTCCTTATGGATAACCAGATATGGCTCTTTACAGGACATAGCGGCTAATTCCGACACTCTTTTAGCCGAACAAATGGCTACTAGAAAAATCAATTTCCTGGTGAGAAGAACCAAGGAAATGTGCTGTAATGGTTCAAATGGTTGCTTCTGTAGAACCGACAGAACCAGGTTTAAGTCCCATGGACATATGGGAATATTAACCGGAGGGCTAATACGCATCACTCCTTGTATAAAGGGCTTTGACTAGTGAATACGAAGCCAAGGGCCTTTGAAAAAATATTGACAAGGCCGAAATCTGACCCTTAATAGTACTCAAGGCAAGCTTCCTATCTACAGCCCACTGTAGGAAGTCCAGAATCCTATCTATTACGTACTTACGTGGATGCCATTTCTTGGCCTCCCACCAGGCGATGTACGCCTTCCAGATTCTATAGTAGATCTGCCTGGATACCGGCTTCCTGGCATTGATCATGGTAGATACCACAGGATTAGAGAGACCTCTCTTTTTTAGAATGTGGGCTTCAATAGCCAGGCCGTCAAACCTAGGGCTGGTAAGGAAGGGTGGTATATCGGTCCTTGCGAAAGCAGGTCCGGACGATGTGAGAGGGTCCAAGGACTCCCCACAGACATTTTTACAATCTCCGCGTACCATGCTCTTCGGGGCCACGCTGGAGCCACCAGAATCACTGGTTTCTTTTCTACCCTGATTCTCCGGAGTAATCGAGGTAACAATTGTGGCGGTGGAAATGCATATATCAGCTTGAACTGATCCCAAGGGAACACTAGGGCATCCGAGCCGCAAGCTAGGGGATCCCTTGTCCGAGAGACAAACCTGTCCACCTTTGCGTTGAATCTGGATGCTAGCAGATCTACATCCGGTGTTCCCCACCGCTGACATATTGTCCGGAAAACCTCGGGGTGAAGGGACCATTCCCCTGGGCATAATTGTTGGCGACTTAGAAAGTCCGCCTTACAATTCTCCACTCCTGGAATGAATACTGCGGATATGGCTGGGACATATCTTTCTGCCCATTTCAGGATGCAATTCACTTCCCTCTGGGCTGCACGACTCCTGGTGCCACCCTGATGATTGATATATGCCACTACCGTGGCATTGTCTGATTGAATTCTGACAGGGGCCCCTTGGAGTTTGGATGTCCATGCTACTAGGGCATACCGGGCTGCTCGTATCTCTAAGAGATTGATGGGCAGGGCCTTTTCTGCATCCGACCACCTGCCCTGGAGAGACCATTGCTCCAGTACTGCTCCCCAGCCTATAAGGCTGGCATCTGTAGTGACCACCTTCCAAGAAATCGGACTGAAGGATTTCCCTTTTTCCAGATTCTGGGGAACCAACCACCAACGGAGGCTCTTGCGCACGGAAGGGGACAAGGACATTGGTAAGTCTAGGGCCTGAACTTTTTTGTTCCAGGCTGACAGTATGGCCCTTTGCAAATTCCTTGAATGGAATTGACCATAGGGTACTGCTTCGAATGATGCCACCATTTTTCCCAGCAGCCTCATGCACAGGCGTATGGATGGCTGTCTTTTTGTACCCACTAGGTGGATCAAATTTCTCAAAGACGACACCTTTTCTTGAGGCAAGAAAATTTTTCTCTGGTCTGAATCCAACCTTAGCCCCAAGTATTCCAGACTTTTGACTGGTTTTAGGGCCGACTTGTCTCGGTTGATAATCCAACCGTGAGATTCCAGATACTCGATTGTCTCGTGAACAACCACTTCTAGTTTTTCCACTGAGTGGTCTATCAGCAACAAGTCGTCTAGATATGCCATTATCGTTACACCTCGTGTTCTTAGATTGGCCAATAATGGGGCCAGAATTTTTGTGAACACTCGTGGTGCTGTGGCCAGGGGTAAGGCTCTGAACTGAAAATGGCGCCCTTCTACTGCAAAGCGTAGAAATTTTTGGTGGACTGGAAAGATGGGAATGTGCAAATAAGCATCTTTGATGTCGATCGAGGCTAACCATTCCTCCCCTAGTAGGGCAGTGGCCACCGATCGGATCGACTCCATCCGGAAAGTCCTGATATGTAGGAATTTGTTTAGCCCTTTTAGATTTAATATGGGCCTCACGTCCCCGTTTGGCTTCGGGACTGTTAAGAGGTTTGAGTAAAACCCGAACCCCCATTCTTCCAGGGGAACCTCCATAATTACTCCTTGGAGCAATAGTTGTTCTAGTGCCAACAGGAGGGATCCTCTCTTCTGGGGATCCCTTGGCACGTTTGACCTTATAAAGTGGGAAGGAGGGGAGTCTTAACTCCAATTTGTATCCCAGACTTACTGCGGAGAGCACCCATCTGTCTCTGATCGTGTCCCGCCAGGTCTCTGCGAACAACTGGAGTCTTCCCCCCACCCGATTGAGTGGGGGCAACCCTTCATGAATTTGACTTTGGGGGAGGTTTTGTACCTCTCCTGACCCAGGGTTTCTTGTTACCCTGCGATTGTCCCTGATTTTTACCCCCGGGATTTGACCGAGGAAACCGTCGGAACTGTTTCACAGCCGATGTCCTAGGGACTGGAGAAGCAGGCCTCTTAAAAGAGGGACCTCTAACTGTGTTTTTAACTGGCAAGAGTGTACTTTTACCGCTGGAAATTTTCTGGATATATTTGTCCAGGTCTTCCCCGAATAAGCGTTCACCATGAAATGGGAAGCTGACCAGCAATTTTTTACAGGGAGCTACAGCAGACCAGTTTTTGAGCCATAGAAGCCTGCGCATATGTACTACAGACAGCGTAAGGCGGGAGGCCTGATGGATTGAATCCTTTATAGCGTCAACCGCAAAGCATAAGGCTCTAGGTAGATCAGCTAGGGCAAGAGCCTGCTGATCTGGCAAGTCCCTTAAGACATGTTTCAACTGATCCTTCACTGCTTGGCAGACCCCAATAGCTGCCACTGCTGGTTGTGTCACCAAGCCTGCTGTAGAGAAAGCAGATTTTAATAAGGACTCCAATTTTTTATCTATTGGGTCCTTGAACATTTGGACATTATCTACTGGACATGTCAGTGATTTATTCACACAAGAGATGGCTGCGTCCACTGTAGGGACCCTCCATTTTTTGATGAACTTATCCTCCATGGGATAGACCACCGGAAATCTCTTGGGGGGGGAGTAAATATTTTATCAGGATGTTCCCAATCCTGGTAAATGAGCCCTTCCAGTAAAGGATGGATTGGAAAGGAACAAACAGTCTGGGGAGCTTTTAGCGACCCCAACGAGGAGACAGAAGTGGATGATGGCTCCGCAAGGGGCATTTTAAATGCTGATCGGACCATGTTAGTCAGGGACTGAACCCATAATCTTTCAGCATGTGATGCTGAGAATGGCTCTTCCACTGTTGATTCCTCTACAACAGAATCAACCTCATCCTGATCCCCTTCAGGTAGGTCGATCCCTGTATGGGACTGTTGCTCTGCTAACAGGTACTCTGAGGGAGGAGACGGAGATCGGGCGCGCTTTCCCTTTGACAGAGAAGCAGCGATCAATGTTGTCAATCTCTCTTCCAGTCCTCCCAGAGCTGAGGAAAAAACCTCCTCTGTTATATACACAGGAGCAGGTGAACTGAGGACAGCCACAGTACCAGGTACTCCTGAGGGTGCTCTACGGTCACTAACCTCTGATTTTTCAGGGGAGATTGGTGCAGCCGAAGCATGCCCAAGATCCTTAGAGCCCGATGGAGACCCCCTATGCTTCCTGGGATTCTTAGTCCCGGAGACTTTAGACGGCATATTCCTAAGCCCAAAGCTGAGGTATTCCAGCCGAAATACACCACTTACTGACAATAGTCTAGCACAATTGCTGCTATATAAAACAGTTGGTGTCTACTAATGTGCCTTTCTATGGGGATGCCTGCATCAACCGCCTGCTGTATGCCTTTCTAAATGTTGCCAGCTCTGTTTCTGCCTTCCATAACCAGCTGACAACACCTAATTGTGTTTTTTATCATGCTGGGACGCCCGCACATGCGCAGAAGTGCTGCGTCGCGCACAGAGCGTCATCCACCAAGCTCCGCCCCTTTTTCAAGCTCACCTCTATAAATAGAGGCGCGCTCATGCGCACGTGCGCCTTCGGCGCTCTTTTTTGAAAAGGAACTAGGGACAGAAGCCAGGGCCCTGTTTGCCACAGGGCCAGGGGATGGACGAGCATTGCAACATGGCAGAGGAAACAGTTTCCCATCCAGAGATATCACCATCTGCCTGGATTTTGACTTGGAAAGAAAAAATCCACATGACAAGAAAACAACGTTCCACAGCGGCCTCTAGTGGTTTAACACAGGTACCGCTTTAACCATTTTTTTTTTTCTTGACCGCTCTTAAAATTATTACATTTTTTAGTAGTTACAGGCATGCACAGATATTTAGCGGGAATACCGTTAGGTAACAGGCAGAAAGACATATTAGGCTTGGGGGACCCCTCAATAGAACCAAGTTCCTGAGGGGCCCCCACTTACCTTTTCCCCGCCGCAGGACTCTGTTTGGTCCACAGAAGCCCAAACTTCACCTCTCCCGGCAGGCATTGTAATTAAACCTTCAGGGACCGGGTTCCCAAGGATTCCACTCCCCTGGACCTGTATAGCACCCTGCACAGAAAACATCTTGGTCGTGGGTATGACCAGAGCTCTGGATCCCAGGGTCCAGCCCTCCTAAGAGAAGCATTACAGGCAAAACCTTGCTCTTCTCTGCAAGGCCCGGGTACCGACCGTTTAGCTATGAAGCTTTTTTGGTCGGATCCGGAATAGCTTACTGAGGCCCAAAAGAACCTGTACGCAAGCTCAGTGAAAAACACATGTTACTTCTTGGCCAACACCTTAGACACTGGCAAAAAACTGAGGTGCTCCCGGATGGGAGGGGCTTATATAGGGGAGGGTACTTCCGGTTTGGAAGTTGCCAGTGCCAGCACCTGAAGGTAAACTATATAACCCACATAGTAATGACTATGCCGCTCTGTGTCCCGTGATGTACGAGAAAGAAAAAAGCGTAGCTCGCTTGGCGGATGCACAGTAGGGATCCGTCTGAGAAGCCGCAAAGGCGTCACTGCCGATTTCCCTTACAAGGAATGGCAGCTGCTGACTTTTAATTTTTGGGGGGGGAGCTCCGCTTTAATCCAAATTCCTTGAAATGATTAGTCTAATGTCAGAACTGGTTGAACAACTGTTATTAAAGTAGAATTCCAGGTTTACAATCAATCCCTTTAAATAGTTTGCCTGGGCAAAACTGACCTAAACAAATTATTTTTATGCCAGCATGGGCTGGCTATTAGGGCTACTGTAATAGACTGCAGTAGCATTAGCTACATACAATAAGTAGGGCTGCGGTCCAGCAGCAGTACACTTCCCCTCTGCTGCTGGTTATAGATTAAAAGGATTGTAAAGTCTCAAAGTTTTTCACCCAAGTCCACCCTATGTGTGTGATTTTATGCCAGTATTACATTGTATATCCCCGTATGTTGTGGTCGTTCAGGTGAAGATCTAATTGTTTATTGAAATTATTGATGCTCCCCGCTGAAATCACAGCTTGTGGAAGAGAATTCCACATCCTAACCGCTCTTACAGTAAAGAACCCTCTACGCAGTTTAAGTTTAAACCGCTTTTCTTTTAGCTTTAGTGAATGGCCCGCGTGTCTTATTAAATTCCTTTATGCCGAAAAGTTTTATCCCTATTGTATTGTATAGCCTTAGATGAATGTGCGGTTCCTTCCATTCTTTCCATTGCAGAGTGATTCACTGTTGGGTCTACAACCTGACTTTTACTGTTCAGCTGTGACAATTCTGGTACTGATCTTATGACTGATGAGGCCAACATCTAGCTGAACACTGTATTTTAGTAGTAAGGGCAGTCTGCCATTAGGCAATCCCTGTCATAACATCTGAGGAGGTCTCCTCCACAACGTTGGCAGGCTTTGCATTGGAAGCCGTAGTGTGCATCAACCTAACTGCTGTGCTTGCCACTTCTTTTTCACAATCAGAGCTGTCCAGATGGGCAGAGCAGTGCAATTTTTTCCACTTAGACATTACCAAAAGGTATTCTCGAGGCCAAGCAGTGGGATTTGAAGTGGAAGTAAACCTTTTATTGGCACTTGTACCTACAGGTAAATCCTAAAAACTGGCTTACCTGTAGGTACAGTGAAGATCTCCTAAACCTGCATGGTTTAGAAGATATTCACACGCATGCGCTCTGAAGGGATGATATACCCGTGCCGTCCCTTCAGAGTTTCGTGCAGCAGTCGGTGACTCTCGCTGCGCATTAGTGACGTCATTGCGGGGCGGCCATTCAAACGGTTGGAGGATGCAAGCCTGAAAGGAAGACCGGGTAAAGATGGAAGAGCCTGTCAGCGGTGACAGCGTGGCGCTGGAGGGCTCTGTTCTAATTAAAGTATTTCATAATTTGCTAGTATGCGATGCATACTAGTACATTATGCCTTTCCTTTGCGGTGTTTAAAAAGGAAAAAAAATTGGTGCCTTTTACTACCGCTTTAAGCCCAGTAGGAGACAGCAAGGTAACATTATAGAATAGTACAGGATGAAACGATAGCACAGCTCCTTGCCCATGTGTTTGTCAAGGTCGATATCTTGGCCACATACCCCAGGCATGTGTATTCTCACTTTGACATTGGTGTTCTTTGTGCATTTCTTCCAGAGCTGTCAAGTGATCCAGTCTGAAACTTCTATATTTTACCTCTGTGCAGGAATTTCCTGTAAAAAAGATTGGTCACTGCTGTTCTCTCTCTCCTTGTTCAGGGTGAAAGGTCTTGTATCCGCTGCCCCCTGTAGTTTTCTACTAGCAGCATGTATTGGATGGCTCTACTGAGTCCCACCCACAGACTACTCTTTGCATAGGCTATATGCATCATAGTGATGATGTTACCACTACGTAATATCTGGGTTTGTAAATACATTTGGTACACACAAAATTGATTTATATCCTTTGTATCTATTGAATTTATTTAGTGCTTTGAGTTCAGCTTTAAATGTATTCCTCTTCATTGCCCTCAACTACATTTATGTATTAACTGTTTAACTTTCTAGTATTAATTTAAATTAAACTAGTTGTTAAATCTACATAGACAATTATTACAAGCATTTTGAAGGCCCAATATTTCTATTTAGTACACACTACTATGACACATACAAAGTATTTGTGACTCTACACATTGGAAATTATACGTGAGCAGTTCAACATACTTGTCATTCTCCTGGGATATGTAAAGGCGATTGGATAAACTAGCCAGGAAAGCTTCCACAATAACCGGGTCAATGGTTAATCCTGCATTTAGACACCTAAAATCAAAGATGGAGAAAATGAATATGACAGATATTAGCCTACAAAAATATTTAGATTATAAGCTGTATTTTTATTTAGGTTTCCCATGGCTGGTTTTCATTTTAATATCACATTGTGTTCACTGCCCTATTGCATTAAGCCAAAGCAGATTTGGATTTGCATACTGCCATACAGAGTATATCTTGGACATTTTCCAGTCTCTTTTTGTTGGTTTAGTAAGGTCATCGCTAAAGTAGTTCACATTCTGATGACGATGCAGAGACAGCCTGCAGATGGATGTTTCCTGTCAGCACAAGTATTACTGTTAAGAAACCAGAGAGTGAAGCATTCTAGCCATACAACTGGTACTACGAATAAGAAGTAATATATGTCTTGCTAAATGTCATATTTTCAAAGCTTGAAATTTTTCAATAAAAATTACCTGAATAAAAAAAAAATATATATATATACATATATTTGGAAGTCACCCTACACAAAACATTAGCTGCCAAACCCATTCATCATTTTTCTAGTTCGAGTTGGAAAGTCAATTACGTTGGGCATCACCTCCACCGTTCTTCATCTAATGTCAAACAATACACATTAACTTTCCCTGTTTTAGTAACACAGCCACAAACTCTAGTACCTGCATATGTTCTCAATAGCAATGTCCCGCAGCTGTTCATACATAGATGGTTGGCTCTTCTTGCCATGAATAATGTTCATTGTGGATTCAGAGTGCTCATTGGTGATGCTAATCTTGATATCATTGCCTCCTAAGAATATATGAAAGTTGGAAAAGCATGCTGTACTAATGTTCTTCACAGACTGGACAGTTACACCAATTACACCACTACTTTCAAAAGCTCCCACATTTACTTTGTAGGAGAACATTAATAAAAATAAAACAGCTAAAAAAACTAAAATCAGTTATGTGTGTACAGTCAAATTCTATTCTAAAGTATGAAAAACATACTTTAAAATAAAATACTTCCAATTACAGGACCTATACATGAACCTTTCAAAAACTGCAAAGAAAATTACACACACAAAATATATATATATATATATATATATATATATATATATATATATATATATATATATATTGTGACAGCAGGAAGGTAAAGTCACCTGGTTGCATCCAGGGGGGTAGATATATTTCGCCCAGATTCAGGCTTTACGCCGACTTATACAACTAGGTGGAGAGTTGTATAAGCCCAGCTGAGGCTAGTGGGCTCATGGATGACTCATATCTCTAGGGAGAGTGTGGGGCGTCGTGCAGACAGGGAGTTGATGAGACCAGCTGAAACTTGTCAGCTCATTTAGGACTCTATAAGAACTCCCAGATTCATTAGGTGTTTGCTCATGCCTGGAACCAGACCTGTGTGGACTGTCTAGGGAGAGTGAACCCCTGTGCGGTGAGACAAAGCCTGTGTGGCTATTTGCTTGGACATTTAAAACCAGGGACTTAGGGACTAGGACAGCACTAGGCTGATCCCAGTTGTTAGTTAGGAAACCTGTATGTTTAGTCAGAGGTCAAGTTGACCAGGATTTATTTTATTTATGTTTCTTTTGCTTTGCTGTGTTTTGTCACTGTAAATAGAAAATAAACCGCACCTTTTTGATTTTGAAAACCACAACCTCCGTTTGCTGGGCCTGTTTTTATGTGGGGAGCCCATCCCGGGGGTCACACACACCCGCTGCCGAGCTAACCCCCTCACAGTTGGTGGAGAATGCAGGCAGTTTTTTGTTAAGCCAGCATGGAGGAGATACTGAAGCAGCTGGCTCTAGCAAATGCCAATCAACAGCAGACAAATGCAGGTTTGCAAAAGAGCCTTGCAGCTCAACAACAGAACTTCGCAGCCCAGCAGCAAGCTCAACAACAGAGCTTCGCAGCCCAGCAGCAAGCTCATCAACAGAGCCTTGCAGCCCAGCAGCAGACAAACGCAACTTTGCAACAGAGTCTGGAGGCTCAGCAACAAGCCCAGCAGCAATCTGAGGCCCGCTTCATAGACCTGTTGCAGAAGCAAGAGCAGAGACTACAACAAATGGAAGCAGTAATGCAGCAACGTCCGCAGACCAGTGAGGAAAGCCGTCCCACTAATACCGCGTCCTTTGGGGTGAGTCGTTTATTGACAAAAATGACTGGAGAGGATGATCCAGAGGTATTTTTGACCACATTTGAAAGGACCGCTGAAAGAGAAAAGTGGCCTGAGGAGCAGTGGGCTGGACTGGTGGCTCCTCTTAACTGGTGAATCGCAGAAAGCTTACTATGACCTAGAGCCTAACCAAGCAAAAGACTATGTGATGCTAAAAGCTGAAATTTTGGCAAGGCTGGGTGTCACCCAGGCTGTCCGGGCTCAGCGTGTGCATAACTGGACTTTCCAGCTTGGAAAACCCCCCAGGTCTCAAATGTATGATCTCATTCACCTGAGCAGAAAGTGGCTACAGCCAGAGACTTTGTCCGCACCAAAGATTGTGGAACGTGTTGTAATGGATCGGTTTTTGAGAGCTCTTCCTACTGCCATCCAAAAGTGGGTAAGCCATGGAGACCCAGAGACGGCCGATGGTCTTGTGGATCGTGTGGAGAAATACTTGGCTACAGAGAACCTGACGGCCTCTTCCAGAGACACTCGGACTTTCCACCCTAAGACCAGACCATCCCCAGGGGCGGATAAGAGGATTCCAAGGGGTGAGGGTGGAGAGAGTGAGAGGGTGGGAGCTCTACCCCAAGTTTGGCGAGAACAGCCTGGGAAATCAGCGGCTCAAGAGGCGGCAAGAAGGATCGTTTGCTACCGCTGCCGGCAAGCGGGACATATTGCAGCCAATTGCCCGGTTGTGGAGGAACCCATGCAGTGTGACTTTCTGACGGGCAGATGTCAGTCGCTGTGTGCGACAGTCGCATGCACTGCGAAACATTTATGCAAAATGTGTGTTAATGGTAGAAATGTTGTGGTATTGCTGGATTCAGGTAGCCTTGTGACCCTGATAAAGGCTGAGTTAGTTAAAACAGAGGTCTTTGGGAATAGCAAGGTAGCTGTTATTTGTGTGCATGGGGACACCCGAGAGAGGATATTACAGAGATTCTATTAGCCGGGTGGGTATTTGTAAAGAACTGCTTACGGACCAAGGTACACCCTTTATGTCCCGGGTTATGAAGGAGCTGTGTAAATTGTTCAAAGTGACGCAATTACGTACATCTGTGTATCACCCCCAAACCGATGGGCTGGTTGAAAGATTCAACAAAACCCTAAAACAAATGTTGAAGAAAGTGGTGGATAGAGATGGAAAGGATTGGGACTGTCTACTTCCTTATCTGATGTTTGCTATTAGGGAGGTGCCCCAATCCTCTACGGGATTCTCCCCCTTTGAGTTACTGTATGGGAGACACCCAAGAGGGCTGTTGGATATTGCCAAGGAAACTTGGGAAAGTGAGAGTTCTCCCCACAGGAGTGTGATTGAGCATGTCGCCCTGATGCAAGACCGAATTGCACAGGTAATGCCCATCGTGAAGGAACATTTGGCCCAAGCGCAGTTAGCACAGCAGAGAGTGTACAACCGTGGAGCCAAGACCCGTACCTTTTCCCCGGGGGATAGGATACTGGTACTTGTCCCTACGGTTGAAAGTAAATTCCTTGCCAAATGGCAAGGCCCCTATGAGATAATGGAAAAAGTGAGCGAAGTGAATTACAAGGTCAGACAACCAGGAAGGCGAAAGCCCGAACAGATCTATCACGTTAATCTGTTGAAAGCCTGGAGGGATAGAGAGTCCCTAGTCGCAGACACTTGGTCACCAGCTCAAACTGGTTGCGTGATTCCTGAGGTTGGAATAGCAGCCACCTTGTCACAACCCCAACAACAGGAGGTTAAAGGAGTTTGTGCTTCGCAACAAGGAGGTATTCTCTGAGCTGCCGGGACAAACATCTGGGGTAGAGCATGACATCATTACCCCGCCCGGTGAAAGGGTGAAGTTAAAACCCTATCGGATCCCAGAGGCCCGACGGGAGGCAATACGGGAGGAAGTACAGAAAATGCTGAACTTAGGGGTGATAGAGGAGTCCCAAAGTGATTGGTCTAGTCCCATTGTGTTGGTGCCTAAACCGGATGGGAGCTGGCGATTTTGTAACGATTTTCGTCAGTTGAACAAAGTTACAAAATTTGACACCTACCCCATGCCACGTATAGATGAGTTGATCGACCGGCTGCGAACAGCCCGATACATGACGACTCTTGACCTCACAAAAGGGTATTGGCAAATCCCCCTGGCCAAGTCGGCCAAAGAGAAAACCGCATTTGTAACCCCAGACGGGGCGTTCCAATATAAAAGAATGCCGTTCGGGTTACAGAATGCGCCGGCCACATTCCAGCGGAAAATGGACCAGATGCTGAGGCCCCATCGGAAGTATGCTGCGGCTTACCTGGATGACGTAATTGTCCATAGCACAGATTGGGCCTCACATCTGCCAAAAGTGCAAGCAGTCCTGGACTCTGTTCGGGAAGCGGGGTTTACGGCTAACCCCAAGAAGTGTACCATTGGGCAGGAGGAGGCCAAATATCTTGGGTACACCATTGGGAGGGGAGTAATAAAACCCCAACTCAACAAAGTCGAGGCCATCCAGAGTTGGCCACGTCCCAACAGCAAGAAGCAGGTACGAGCCTTTCTGGGAATCGCTGGGTATTATCGGCGATTCATTCCCCACTTTGCTTCTAAGGCTGTGCCCCTAACCAACCTGACGAAGGGGAAAGGGTCGGTCATGATTAAATGGACCCCCGAGGCTGAGGCAGCATTCCAATTCTTGAAACAAGCCTTATGTAGCCAGCCAGTGTTGTACTCACCCGACTTCTCTAAAGACTTTGTCGTACAAAGTGATGCGTCAGATGTGGGGTTAGGAGCAGTATTGTCCCAGGTCTGGAACGGGGAAGAGCACCCAGTCATTTACCTCAGCAGGAAGTTGAAGTCCCATGAGGTAAATTACGCCACCGTTGAAAAGGAGTGTTTAGCGGTGAAGTGGGCTCTAGATTCCCTTCGGTACTACCTGCTAGGTAGGCACTTTGACATGGTTACGGATCACGCTCCGTTAAAGTGGATGGCTCAAAACAAGGAAACAAATAGAAGAGTGAATAGGTGGTTCCTGGCCCTCCAGGAATTCAACTTCACAGTAAAGCATCGCCCTGGCGTTCAAATGGGGAATGTGGATGCTTTGTCTCGAGTACATGAATGCCTGATTGCTGGTGTTCCAACCCCGAGGTTAAAACAAGAGGGGGGGGTATGTGACAGCAGGAAGGTAAAGTCACCTGGTTGCATCCAGGGGGGTAGATATATTTCGCCCAGATTCAGGCTTTACGCCGACTTATACAACTAGGTGGAGAGTTGTATAAGCCCAGCTGAGGCTAGTGGGCTCATGGCTGACTCATACCTCTAGGGAGAGTGTGGGGCGTCGTGCAGACAGGGAGTTGATGAGACCAGCTGAAGCTTGTCAGCTCATTTAGGCCTCTATAAGAACTCCCAGATTCATTAGGTGTTTGCTCATGCCTGGAACCAGACCTGTGTGGACTGTCTAGGGAGAGTGAACCCCTGTGCGGTGAGACAAAGACTGTGTGGCTATTTGCTTGGACATTTAAAACCAGGGACTTAGGGACTAGGACAGCACTAGGCTGATCCCAGTTGTTAGTTAGGAAACCTGTATGTTTAGTCAGAGGTCAACTTGACCAGGATTTATTTTGTTTATGTTTCTTTTGCTTTGCTGTGTTTTGTCACTGTAAATAGAAAATAAACCGCACCTTTTTGATTTTGAAAACCACAACCTCCGTTTGCTGGGCCTGTTTTTGTGTGGGGATATATATATTGTGAGGGGGTTAGCTCGGCAGCGGGTGTGTGTGACCCCCGGGATGGGGGTCAAAATCCGGTTTAGGCACCAACACAATGGGACTAGACCAATCACTTTGGGACTCCTCTATCACCCCTAAGTTCAGCATTTTCTGTACTTCCTCCCGTATTGCCTCCCGTCGGGCCTCTGGGATCCGATAGGGTTTTAACTTCACCCTTTCACCGGGTGGGGTAATGATGTCATGCTCTACCCCAGATGTTTGTCCCGGCAGCTCAGAGAATACCTCCTTGTTGCGAAGCACAAACTCCTTAACCTCCTGTTGTTGGGGTTGTGACAAGGTGGCTGCTATTCCAACCTCAGGAATCACGCAACCAGTTTGAGCTGGTGACCAAGTGTCTGCGACTAGGGACTCTCTATCCCTCCAGGCTTTCAACAGATTAACGTGATAGATCTGTTCGGGCTTTCGCCTTCCTGGTTGTCTGACCTTGTAATTCACTTCGCTCACTTTTTCCATTATCTCATAGGGGCCTTGCCATTTGGCAAGGAATTTACTTTCAACCGTAGGGACAAGTACCAGTATCCTATCCCCCGGGGAAAAGGTACGGGTCTTGGCTCCACGGTTGTACACTCTCTGCTGTGCTAACTGCGCTTGGGCCAAATGTTCCTTCACGATGGGCATTACCTGTGCAATTCGGTCTTGCATCAGGGCGACATGCTCAATCACACTCCTGTGGGGAGAACTCTCACTTTCCAAAGTTTCCTTGGCAATATCCAACAGCCCTCTTGGGTGTCTCCCATACAGTAACTCAAAGGGGGAGAATCCCATAGAGGATTGGGGCACCTCCCTAATAGCAAACATCAGATAAGGAAGTAGACAGTCCCAATCCTTTCCATCTCTATCCACCACTTTCTTCAACATTTGTTTTAGGGTTTTGTTGAATCTTTCAACCAGCCCATCGGTTTGGGGGTGATACACAGATGTACGTAATTGCGTCACTTTGAACAATTTACACAGCTCCTTCATAACCCGGGACATAAAGGGTGTACCTTGGTCCGTAAGCAGTTCTTTACAAATACCCACCCGGCTAAACACAAGAGATAGCTCTTTGGCTATGGTTTTGGCCGAGGTATTTCGGAGAGGGATCGCTTCTGGATAACGGGTGGCATAGTCCATTATAACTAATATGTACTGGTGCCCCCTAGCGGACTTGATTATAGGACCTACCAAATCCATGGCGATCCTCTCAAACGGGACCTCAATGATGGGTAGAGGGACCAGCGGGCTACGGAAATGTGGCATCGGGGCCAACCTCTGACACACAGGGCAGGAGGAACAATAATTTTCTATGTCCTTCATCACCCCCGGCCAATAGAATCTCTGTAATACCCTCTCTCGGGTTTTCTCTGTCCCCAGATGACCTCCAAGAATGTGCCCATGGGCCAACTCCAACACCAACTTCCTGTAAGGTTTGGGCACCACAAGCTGCTCAACGGTTTCTTCTGCCCTTTTTGCCACCCGATACAGTAGGTCCTTCTCTACGCTGAAGTATGGGTAAGTGCAGGTATTATCTGGGTTCACTAACTCGCCATCTATTTTCACTACGTTTTCCCGTGCCTTTATTAGGGCGGGGTCTCTCAACTGTTCTGTGGCAAAGTTTTCCCTGTGAACCTCAAGATCAGAAAACTCCACAGACGGTAGGTTTTCGTCTGAGGAGGTGGGCTCCTCTCCAGTTTCTTGAGTCTCCCCTGCCAATACTGATAAGGGAAATTCCGGAGAGTCCTCACCACTCTCAGGGGAGTTCTGGCTATCACATTCCTGGTACATAGGGGCACCAGTGGGGGGCTCAGGATCATCCCACAGTTCCCAGAACTTCGGAAAATCCCTTCCCACAATGGCGTCATGCGGTAACTGAGATACTAAGCCCACTGGATGAGAGAGGGTACCTTTGGGGGTCTCGAAACACACTGTAGTCACTGGATACTCTCGGGTGTCCCCATGCACACAAATAACAGCTACCTTGCTATTCCCAGAGACCTCTGTTTTAACTAACTCAGCCTTTATCAGGGTCACAAGGCTACCTGAATCCAGCAATACCACAACATTTCTACCATTAACACACATTTTGCATAAATGTTTCTCAGTTCCTCGAATGGCAGTGCATGCGACTGTCGCACACAGCGACTGACGTCTGCCCGTCAGAAAGTCACACTGCATGGGTTCCTCCACAACCGGGCAATTGGCTGCAATATGTCCCGCTTGCCGGCAGCGGTAGCAAACGATCCTTCTTGCCGCCTCTTGAGCCGCTGATTTCCCAGGCTGTTCTCGCCAAACTTGGGGTAGAGCTCCCACCCTCTCACTCTCTCCACCCTCACCCCTTGGAATCCTCTTATCCGCCCCTGGGGATGGTCTGGTCTTAGGGTGGAAAGTCCGAGAGTCTCTGGAAGAGGCCGTCAGGTTCTCTGTAGCCAAGTATTTCTCCACACGATCCACAAGACCATCGGCAGTCTCTGGGTCTCCATGGCTTACCCACTTTTGGATGGCAGTAGGAAGAGCTCTCAAAAACCGATCCATTACAACACGTTCCACAATCTTTGGTGCGGACAAAGTCTCTGGCTGTAGCCACTTTCTGCTCAGGTGAATGAGATCATACATTTGAGACCTGGGGGGTTTTCCAAGCTGGAAAGTCCAGTTATGCACACGCTGAGCCCGGACAGCCTGGGTGACACCCAGCCTTGCCAATATTTCAGCTTTTAGCATCACATAGTCTTTTGCTTGGTTAGGCTCTAGGTCATAGTAAGCTTTCTGCGATTCACCAGTTAACAGAGGAGCCACCAGTCCAGCCCACTGCTCCTCAGGCCACTTTTCTCTTTCAGCGGTCCTTTCAAATGTGGTCAAAAATACCTCTGGATCATCCTCTCCAGTCATTTTTGTCAATAAACGACTCACCCCAAAGGACGCGGTATTAGTGGGACGGCTTTCCTCACTGGTCTGCGGACGTTGCTGCATTACTGCTTCCATCTGTTGTTGTAGTCTCTGCTCTTGCTTCTGCAACAGGTCTATGAAGCGGGCCTCAGATTGCTGCTGGGCTTGTTGCTGAGCCTCCAGACTCTGTTGCAAAGTTGCGTTTGTCTGCTGCTGGGCTGCAAGGCTCTGTTGATGAGCTTGCTGCTGGGCTGCGAAGTTCTGTTGTTGAGCTGCAAGGCTCTGTTGATGAGCTTGCTGCTGGGCTGCGAAGCTCTGTTGATGAGCTGCAAGGCTCTTTTGTAAACCTGCATTTGTCTGCTGTTGATTGGCATTTGCTAGAGCCAGCTGCTTCAGTATCTCCTCCATGCTGGCTTAAAAAAAAACTGCCACTGGTTCTCCACCAACTGTGAGGGGGTTAGCTCGGCAGCGGGTGTGTGTGACCCCCGGGATGGGCTCCCCACACAAAAACAGGCCCAGCAAACGGAGGTTGTGGTTTTCAAAATCAAAAAGGTGCGGTTTATTTTCTATTTACAGTGACAAAACACAGCAAAGCAAAAGAAATATAAACAAAATAAATCCTGGTCAACTTGACCTCTGACTAAACATACAGTTTTCCTAACTAACAACTGGGATCAGCCTAGTGCTGTCCTAGTCCCTAAGTCCCTGGTTTTAAATGTCCAAGCAAATAGCCACACAGGCTTTGTCTCACCGCACAGGGGTTCACTCTCCCTAGACAGTCCACACAGGTCTGGTTCCAGGCATGAGCAAACACCTAATGAAGCTGGGAGTTTTTATAGAGGCCTTAAACGAGCTGACAAGCTTCAGCTGGTCTCCTCAACTCCCTGCCTGCACGACGCCCAGCACTCTCCCTAGAGGTATGAATCATCCATGAGCCCACTAGCCTCAGCTGGGCTTCATCAACTCTCTCCCTAGTTGTATAAGTCGGCATAAAGCCTGAATCTGGGAGAAATATACCTACCCCCCTGGATGCAACCAGGTGACTTTACCTTCCTGCTGTCACAATATATACACATATATATATATACACACACATACATACACACTGAAGCTACTATTAAAAGTTACTATTAAAGTTCTCCACAGCCACATTTAAATCTCAGCAAAAGATCTGTGAATGAATGATCTACAAGTCCCGTCTGCCACCCATGAGTGCGGGCAATCAGTGCACTTGTACTGTACTGAAACTTTCTCAAGCTCTCCAACTGAAAGCCCCTAAAGGGGTACAGGCAGAGAGCTGAACAACTGTCTGCAGGAGCCTGGAACCTGCAATCCACTGATCATGGGTGCAAGACTTTGTAGGCTGTAGAAACAAATAATAGGATTTTTATAACAGCTTACCTGTAAAATCCTTTTCTTGGAGTACATCACGGGACACAGAGCGACATAGTCATTACTATGTGGGACGTCCTAAAGCAATGCCCAATGAGGGGGGGGATACACCATACATAAGCTGAGCGCTATCAGACATGAGGATCTTTTGCGGCCTGCAACACACTGCGCCCAAAGGCGACATCCTCCTGACTTCTAACGTCCACCTGGTAGAACCTAGTAAACGTGTGTACTGAAGACCATGTTGCGGCCTTACAGATCTGAGCCAGGGAAACCTGGTGATGCACTGCCCATGAAGTTCCAACTGCTCTCGTGGAGTGCGCCCTAACTTTGAACGGAGGCGGTCTCCTTCTCAAGCCATAGGCTTGCATTATGACCTGTCGAATCAACTTGGCTAAAGTAGATTTTGACGCTGCCTGACCCCTTCTGGGGCCTTCCGGCAGAATAAATGAATTATCCGTTCTACGAATCTGAGCAGTGGCTTTTAGATAAGCTTTAACTGCTCTTACTACATCCAAAAGAATGCAATAACTTTTCCTCTACCGAACTAGGTTTGGGGAAAAAGGAAGGAAGAACCACATCTTGGTTCAAATGAAACCTCGATACCACCTTAGGAAGAAAGGCTGGATGAGGACGTAGCACTACTCTGTCCTTATGGATAACCAGATATGGCTCTTTACAGGACATAGCGGCTAATTCCGACACTCTTTTAGCTGAACAAATGGCTACTAGAAAAATCAATTTCCTGGTGAGAAGAACCAAGGAAATGTGCTGTAATGGTTCAAATGGTTGCTTCTGTAGAACCGACAGAACCAGGTTTAAGTCCCATGGACATATGGGAATATTAACCGGAGGGCTAATACGCATCACTCCTTGTATAAAAGCTTTGACTAGTGAATGCAAAGCCAAGGGCCTTTGAAAAAATATTGACAAGGCCGAAATCTGACCCTTGATAGTACTCAAGGCAAGCTTCCTATCTACAGCCCACTGTAGGAAGTCCAGAATCCTACCTATTACGTACTTACGTGGATGCCATTTCTTGGCCTCACACCAGGCGATGTACGCCTTCCAGATTCTATAGTAGATCTGCCTGGATACCGGCTTCCTGGCATTGATCATGGTAGATACCACAGGATTAGAGAGACCTCTCTTTTTTAGAATGTGGGCTTCAATAGCCAGGCCGTCAAACCTAGGGCTGGTAAGGAAGGGTGGTATATCGGTCCTTGCGAAAGCAGGTCTGGACGATGTGGGAGAGTCCAAGGACTCCCCACTGACATTTTTACAATCTCCGCGTACCATGCTCTTCGGGGCCACGCTGGAGCCACCAGAATCACTGGTTTCTTTTCTACCCTGATTCTGCGGAGTAATCGAGGTAACAATTGTGGCGGTGGAAATGCATATATCAGCTTGAACTGATCCCAAGGGAACACTAGGGCATCCGAGCCGCAAGCTAGGGGATCCCTTGTCCGAGAGACAAACCTGTCCACCTTTGCGTTGAATCTGGATGCTAGAAGATCTACATCCGGTGTTCCCCACCGCTGACATATTGTCCGGAAAACCTCGGGGTGAAGGGACCATTCCCCTGGGCATAATTGTTGGCGACTTAGAAAGTCCGCCTTCCAATTCTCCACTCCTGGAATTAATACCGCGGATATGGCTGGGACATATCTTTCTGCCCATTTCAGGATGTAATTTACTTCCCTCTGGGCTGCACGACTCCTGGTGCCACCCTGATGATTGATATATGCCACTGCTGTGGCTTTGTCTGATTGAATTCTGACAGGGGACCCTTGGAGTTTGGATGTCCATGCTACTAGGGCATACCGGGCTGCTCGTATCTCTAAGAGATTGATGGGCAGGGCCTTTTCTGCATCCGACCATCTGCCCTGGAGAGACCATTGCTCCAGTACTGCTCCCCAGCCTATAAGGCTGGCATCTGTAGTGACCACCTTCCAAGAAATCGGACTGAAGGATTTCCCTTTTTCCAGATTCTGGAGAACCAACCACCAACGGAGGCTCTTGCGAACGGAAGGGGACAAGGACATTGGTAAGTCTAGGGCCTGAACTTTCTTGTTCCAGGCTGACAGTATGGCCCTTTGCAAATTCCTTGAATGGAATTGACCGTAGGGTACTGCTTCGAATGATGCCACCATTTTTCCCAGCAGCCTCATGCACAGGCGTATGGACGGCTGTCTTTTTGTACCCACTAGGTGGATCAAATCTCTCAAAGACAACACCTTTTCTCGAGGCAAGAATATTTTTCTCTGGCCTGAATCCAGCCTTAGCCCCAAGTATTCCAGACTTTTGACTGGTTTTAGGGCTGACTTGTCTCGGTTGATAATCCAACCGTGAGATTCCAGATACTTGATTGTCTTGTGAACGACCACTTCTAGTTTTTTCACTGAGTGGTCTATCAGCAACAAGTCGTCTAGATATGCCATTATCGTTACACCTTGTGTTCTTAGATTGGCCAATAATGGGGCCAGAATTTTTGTGAACACTCGTGGTGCTGTGGCCAGACCGAAGGGTAAGGCTCTGAACTGAAAATGGCGCCCTTCTACTGCAAAGCGTAGAAATTTTTGGTGGACTGCAAAGATGGGAATGTGCAAATAAGCATCTTTGATGTTGATCGTGGCTAACCATTCCTCCCCTTGTAGGGCAGTGGCCACCGATCGGATCGACTCCATCCGGAAAGTCCTGATATGTAGGAATTTGTTTAGCCCTTTTAGATTTAATATGGGCCTCACGTCCCCGTTTGGCTTCGGGACTGTAAAGAGGTTTGAGTAAAACCCGAACCCCCATTCTTCCAGGGGAACCTCCATAATTACTCCTTGGAGCAATAGTTGTTCTAGTGCCAACAGGAGGGACTCTCTCTTCCGGGGATCCCTTGGCACGTTTGACCTCATAAAATGGGAAGGAGGAGAGTCTTTTAACTCCAATCTGTATCCCAGACTTACTGCGGAGAGCACCCATCTGTCTCTGATCGTGTCCCGCCAGGTCTCTGCGAACAACTGGAGTCTTCCCCCCACCCGATTGAGTGGGGGCAACCCTTCATGAATTTGACTTTGGGGGAGGTTTTGTACCTCTCCTGACCCAGGGTTTCTTATTACCCTGCGATTGTCCCTGATTTTTACCCCCGGGATTTGACCGAGGAGGCCGACGGAACTGTTTCACAGCCGATGTCCCAGGGACTGGAGAAGCAGGCCTCTTAAAAGAGGGACCTCTAACTCTGTTTTTAACCGGCAAGAGTGTACTTTTACCGCTGGAAATTTTCTGGATATATTTGTCCAGGTCTTCCCCGAATAAGCGTTCACCATGAAATGGGAAGCTAACCAGCAATTTTTTACAGGGAGCTTCAGCAGACCAGTTTTTGAGCCATAGAAGCCTGCGCATATGTACTACAGACAGCGTAAGGCGGGAGGCCTGATGGATTGAATCCTTTATGGCGTCAACCGCAAAGCATAAGGCTCTAGGTAGATCAGCTAGGGCAAGGGCCTGCTGATCTGGCAAGTCCCTTAAGACCTGTTTCAACTGATCCTTCACTGCTTGGCAGACCCCAATAGCTGCCACTGCTGGTTGTGTCACCAAGCTTGCTGTAGAAAAAGCAGATTTTAATAAGGACTCCAATTTTTTATCTATTGGGTCCTTGAACATTTGGACATTATCCACTGGACATGTCAGTGATTTATTCACACAAGAGATGGCTGCGTCCACTGTAGGGACTCTCCATTTTTTGATGAACTTATCCTCCATGGGATAGACCACCGGAAATCTCTTGGGGGAAGTAAATATTTTATCAGGATGTTCCCAATCCTGGTAAATGAGCCCTTCCAGTAAAGGGTGAAATGGAAAGGAACAGACAGTCTGGGGAGCTTTTAGCGACCCCAGCGAGGAGACAGTAGTGGTTGATGGTTCCGCAAGGTGCATTTTAAATGCTGATCGGACCATGTTAGTCAGAGACTGAACCCATAATCTTTCAGCTTGAGATGCTGAGAAAGGTTCCTCCACTGTTGATTCCTCTATAACAGAATCAACCTCATCCTGATCCCCTTCAGGCAGGTCGATCCCTGTATGGGACTGTTGCCCTGCTAACAGGTACTCTGAAGGAGGAGACGGAGATCAGGCGTGCTTTCCCTGTGACAGGGAGGCAGCGATCAATGTTGACAATCTCTCTTCTAATCCTCCCAGAGCTGAGGAAAAAACCTCCTCTGTTACATACACAGGAGCAGGTGAACTGAGGACAGCCACAGTACCAGGTACTCCTGCGGGGTCTCTACGGTCACTAACCTCTGAATTTTCAGGGGAGACTGGTGCAGCAGAAGCATGCCCAAGATCCTCAGAGCCCGATGGAGACCCCCTTCGCTTCCTGGAAGATTTAGTTCCGGAGCTTCTGGACGGCATATTCCTAAGCCCAAAGCTGAGGTATTCCAGCCGTAATACACCACTTTTACTGATAATAGTCTAGCACAATTGCTGCTATATAACAGTTGGTGTCTACTAAAGTGCCTTTCTAGGGGATGCCTGCATCAACCGCCTCTGTGTGCCTTATTTACTGTTGCTAGCTCTGTCTGTGCACTTCAATAGCCAGCTGTGATTGTGCCTTTAAACACGCTGGACGCCCGCACATGCGCAGTAGCGCCGCGGCGCACACAGAGCGTCATCCACCAGCTCCGCCCCTTTTTCCAGATCGCCTCTATATATAGAGGCACGTGCGCCTTCGGCGCTCTTTTTAAAAAAAATAAGGCGCTAGATGGGAGCCAGGGTCCCTGCCGCAGGGCCCGGGGATGGATGAGCGCAGCAACAGGGCAGAGGAGACAGCTTCCCAGCAGAGAACTTACCAACTGCCTGGATTTGACTTTGGAAGAAAAAAATCCACATTACAAGAAAAAAGAACCATAGCGGCCTCTAGTGTTTAACACAGGTACCGCGGTCTTACCATTTTTTTTTTTTTTTTTTTTCTTGCCTACTATTAATTTTTTTTACATTTTCTTAGTAGTAACAGGCATGCACAGAATATTAGCGGGAATACCTTAGGTAACAGGCAGAAAGACAAATTAGGCTTGGGGGTCCCCCAATAGAACCAAGTTCCTGAGGGCCCCCACTTACCTTTTCCTCGCCGCAGGACTCTGTTTGGTCCACAGAAGCCCAAACTTCACCTATCACGGCAGGCATTGTAATTAAACCTTCAGGGACCGGGTTCCCAAGGATTCCACTCCCCTGGACCTGTATAGCACCCTGCACAGAAAACATCATGGTCGTGGGTATGACCAGAGCTCTGGATCCCAGGGTCCAGCCCTCCTAAGAGAGGCATTACAGGCAAAACCTTGCTCTTCTCTTGCAAGGCCCGGGTACCGACCGTTTAGCTATGAAGCTTTTTTGGTCGGATCCGGAAGAGGCCCAAAAGAACCTGTACGCAAGCTCAGTGAAAAACACATGTTACTTCTTGGCCAACACCTTAGACACTGGCAAAAAACTGAGGTACTCCCGGATGGGAGGGGCTTATATAGGGGAGGGTACTTCCGGTTTTGGAAGTTGCCAGTGCCAGCACCTGAAGGTATCTATATAACCCACATAGTAATGACTATGTCGCTCTGTGTCCCGTGATGTACGAGAAAGAAAGGATTTTTGTACTCACTGTAAAATCCATTTCTCTGAGTTCATGGACGGACACAGCAGCATCTTGACATATGGGTATTAACCTCCTGTTAGGAGATTGACTAGGCAGAAACACAGCATGTTAAGTGTTAAAACATATCACACAGTACAGTACCGCCCAGGAGGCGGTCCCCCTGGGTACATCCCCTCTCCCTGCATCTTGCAGCTCAGTTCGTAAAAAAGCAGTACAAACATAAAAAAAGGAGGGGCAGGTGTTGTGTCCGTCCATGAACTCAGAGAAATGGATTTTACAGTGAGTACAAAAATCCTATTTTCTCTTCCGTTCATGGACGGACACAGCAGCATCTTGACATATGGGACGTCCCCAAGCAGTGTCAAAAAAACGAGGGGTGGGAAAAAACAGCATAAAACAAACTTCACCCCAAACAAACCAGAGCTCCTCAACAGAGGAGCTGCAACCTTAAACAGCCGCCTGTAAAACCTTGCGGCCGAAGGAAGCATCCGAAGATGCACTCACCTGGGAAAGAGACGCTTGATGTCAAAAAGCCCAAGGAGGCACCTATTGCCCTGGTCGAATGCGCCATAACCGGGAAGGGAGGCGCCTGCCCTTTTAGAGCATAGGCCTGAATCACGATCTGTCTGATCCACCTAGAGATGGTGGCCGACGAGACCGCCAGACCCTTCTTAGGACCAGCCACTGACACAAACAGTGAATCCGATCTCCGGAACAGAGCAGTCGCAGACAGGTACACCCGCAGAGCTCGGACAACGTCGAAGGAATGCAACGCAGCCTCTGTGGGATGCGCCGGCCGAGGACACAAAGACGGAAGAACAATGTCCTTGTAAAGGTGAAAAGCCTTAACAACCTTAGGAAGGAACGACGGCTGTGGACATAGCACCACCTTATCCTTGTGGAAGATCAAATAGGGAGCCTTGCATTACAAGGCCGCCAATTCAGAAACCCGTCTGACTGATGTAATCGCCACCAAAAAAGCCACCTTCTGTGAGAGAGTCAACAAGGGAATCTCCCTAATGTTCTCAAACGGTGGTTTCTGAAGTACCGAGAGAACCAGATTCAAGTCCCACGGAGGTAGTGGAGGACGTACCGGAGGGGCCACATGTCGAACCCCCTGTACAAACATATGCACTAGAGAGTGCATCGCCAAGGGTCGCTGGAAAAAAACTGAGCTGCAAGATGCAGGGAGAGGGGGATGTACCCAGGGGGACCGACCCCTGTGCGGTACTGTACTGTGTGATGTGTTTTAACACTTCACATGCTGTGTTTTTGCCTAGTCAATCTCCTAACAGGAGGATAATACCCATATTTAAAGATGCTGCTGTGTCCGTCCATGAACAGAAGAGAAAGTAATACATGCAGTATGTTTTTCCTGCATAAAAGTAATACAATCCAGATGATCACTATGCAACTAGTATGTATAGAAGGGGAGTAAATCCTCTCATGCAGGATCCCTTTTAGTAAAAACTAGTTTAAAGGAGTACCTGTCTGATGTTGGCTGTGATATTTGTACAGCTTCACCAGCACTGGAGATGGTATCACCAAGAAATCACGAAGAGATGGAGTCACAGAATGAACAACTACAGGGAAAAGCTCACAAAGGCGCCCCATACCCTAAGTAAAAGAAAGCAAATTGTAATACTGTATATGTATTTTTTTCATGGTTACCTTTAGACATTAAGGTGCTCTCCCTGCAAACTTGACTGTCAAAAACCAACCTGTAAGCAGCAGATCAGGAGAGGCATGTGAGCTATGATAACTTTGCTGGATGTCTTGGACTGCAGTTTCTCAGAAAGTTTGATGCACAGGTTTTCTGCACCTTTAGTGTGAAAGGCAAAAAACAAAATGTATATTAGAATCAAACCACTGAAGAGCAGATTTTCCTCCACTCTTCATCACAGATTTACCTTGCTCATCCTTTACTGCCCACACCATGAGGTCCACACAAGCAGCATTTGCTTGACACCTGAGCTTCAAAGGGCTAAGTTCATTGTGTAACTTTTCTACATCATGAAGTATCTTCTGCAGCTCTGACTGGCTACTGTTGAACTGTTCAAGCACAAAGTCATGGATCTCTTTCACAAATGAGGTTGGGAGGTCTAAAGAGGTAAAGTTGAAGAGGTTTATTAGTAATATTATTATCTTGATAAACACAGATTCTACAAATCAAAGAATTTAAACACACATATTTAACAATATCAAAGCGATTGTAAATCCTTACCCCCTAACCACTGTTAGGTGGCGAATAGCCTCACATTACACACATAGATTAAAAAAATTATCCCACATACATTGTACCCATTTATCAGCAGACACTCTTCTCTACAGCCTCCTAAAGCACACATTTTACACAGCATTTCTCAGCTTCAGTAGGCAGGAATCTGATGTCACACACTGCACAGCATACAGCAGGGAGCAGAGAGTAATCTCAGACCTGAGTGGAGGGAATTCACACTCCCCATACAATGTCTCAGGGGAAAACATACACAGCTGAGGCTGTCAATCACCTGCTGTGTGCTGAGGGGTAGGGCATGGCATCTGGTGGGATTGTCTGGAGTCTGTCAGAAGTGAATCATGCAGATAGCAGAGGAATGACACGGCAGACAGAAAACATACTAGGTGTATTAGTTCAGGGCAAGTACACACTATAGAAAGATATGCTTTGTTTATTTTCTAATTTCAGAGGTTTACAACCACTTTAGGAGAAGTTGTCCAGGCATGGGCTAGATGACTACACTACGCTCCAGCCAAGGTATCAGTGAAGGCAACCGAGAAGAATTCAAGACCATCTCTAGCTGGCCACATACCATGATCCTTTAAATTTTCACATCTGAATATATTTTTATTAAACCGTTTTTCAAGTGTTACAATACAGTGAGGCAAACATAGTTTAGCATTCATGTATGTGATGAGCCAACACACCCTATGTGTCAAACACAAGGCCCGTGGGCCGAACCCATTATATGTGGCCCTTGCACCCAGGGCTTTTTTTCAGCCCTAAGAGTGATGCAGAGGTCAGAGCCAGGAAGAAGCTCACACAGCGCGCCCCTGCACACTGCACTCTGTGCACAGCGCGCCCCTGCACCACTGCACTCTGTGCACAGCGCGCCCCTGCACCACTGCACTCTGTGCACAGCGCGCCCCTGCACCACTGCACTTCTAATTTATTGCTGTAGGTAAATCATCCAAATGTAGTTTGCTTTTTCATCATAACCCCTTAACATTCTAAACAAACACCATATATATTCCTTTCTGCAAACAATAAATGTGTCAGGCATAAACACTTACCTTTCATGTTATACAGTGTATCTCTGAGCATCTTAAACATTGCTACGTACAGTGGATCACTGAAGGTTTTATAATACAGGTCCGCAGTTGGATTTCCCTAAAGAAAAAAAAAATTGGATATGTATAATGTTTTTTACAATGTACAGTATAATAAAAACTAAAATATCATCATATTCTGACATGTTTTGTGGAACAGTTTATAGTGTACACCAGAGTATATACAAACAATGAGTGTGAATTGGAGAACATACAGCACATTTTATAGAGCGATGTGGTGTGCGGTATACAATGTACAACACAGTGTACATGGTACAGCATGTATATCACTCTGTACACTGTATACTTCTGCAGTATATAAAGTAAATAGGCTCAGTTTATATTTAACCTACCCTTTTAAAGAGTATTTCCACTTGTGCTGCCAAATTAAGATAGCACCTACTTTATATTTGTTACAAATTCCCATTCACACAAAGTTTTCTTCTGCTAAAAAAGGGGGTGGAAAGGTAAAGTTTACCATAAATGAACCCTGTCTGTACTGTGATGGCAGATCTCATTATAAGTTTTAAATTAGATTTAAACACTGTCTGACCTAAGAAAGGTTTAGACCCCTTTCACACTGAAGCGGTTTGCAGGTGCTATTGCGCTAAAAAATAGCGCCTGCAAACCGACCCTAATGCCCCTTTCACACTGAGGCGTATTTCAAAAAATAGCGCATAAATAACGCCTGAAATAATCCTGCCCCAGGATTCTCAATGTGAAAGCCCGAGGGCTTTCACACTGAGGCGATGCGCTGGCAGAAGGAAAAAAAATCTCCTGCAAGCAGCATCTTTGAAGCGCTGAAGGAGCGGTGTGTATACCGCTCCTTCCCATTCAATCAATGGGACACCGCGGCAATACCGCCCGCAAACCGCTGCTACTTTTAACCCTTTCTCGGCCGCTAGCGGGGCTTAAAACCGCACCGCTAGCGGCCGAATATGCATATAGGGTTCTTGAATAAAGTGAATTGAGTTAATTACGTTACTGGTTTTAAATTTCGTTTGTAACCTTTCAATTATTACAGCCTCTGGCAAAATTGACAGGTTCAGTGTTAACTGCATTGTATAACCAGCGATAACATGTGATCCAGAGTTGGCATATAAAGTGCAACTAAAATACATCTCATTTTAATAACAGGTGTAGGGAACTCAAAATCACAAACCTTTGGAGCTAGCAAGAAATAATCATTTCAGATGATGATTGAGTAGGACAGACTACACCTATTTTCTGTGTGTAGTAATCCGCTAGGATTATTCCTGCATAATTTGGAAAAAAATGAATAAATAAGTATAAAGAGTACCTCTGTAACTTCATTTATCAGGGAATCTAATGAGCTCAGCATTGGATCTGCTACAATCTGCTTCACCTGCAAGAAAAAACAAACTGTTTAGTATCAGGGGGAAAAAAAATCATCTTCATATATAAAATAAATCAAAGAAATACAATAATGTTACAGTCTCATACTGCCATGCATACTGTACTTACTGAATAGCAAGCCTTTTAAAAATATGTTCGAAATGTCAGGGAAAAATACATCAGTTGGTTCGGTAGATGAACGCATATCTATGCTAAGTTAGTTATGTTGTAAAATAACTGCAGTAGAAGTTGATTTTTAAGAAAACCATGCCACAGATAGCAACTTGCAGGGCGAAGCAACAAGCCAACTTAAAACCTGGCCCCCATAGCATCTAATTCTTAAGCTGGCCATATGCTGATCGAAAATGGTCTGGTCCCTGCTAAACCAGCCAAAATTTGATCTGTGTGGGTTGTTCCTGCTTGACAAGTCGACCGTTTAAGGGACATGCTGGAAACCTTTTTTCAGTCAGTGCCTGCAGCATATAGGCTGATCAGTGTATTCTGTAATGGGCAGGTCCCACTGTCAGATTACAATTTACTGTCATGGAGGATTACTCCATCCACCTTAATTGGGTGGATGGAGGAATCTGTTAGTATTTGTTCGTTCAGCCTGCTGGTAAATTAAAAAAACAAAAAACAACTTTCTATGGCCAGCTTTACCTTTTCTTTTCTCCCATCCACTTCAATTGACAGTGGGAGTAAAAAGGAGGAAATCTTTGAGTAAAGGCTGGTACACACAATATCAGCTGATTCAACAGAAACCGTCTGACACCCGGCCCTTGTGTACAGCAGCCTGTCCGACATAAGCTGGTCTACCGACTGATTAAATCAACCTAACCATAGTGGCACTTCTATGCCACTATGGATAGGTTGATACAAAATTCCTTTCCACACATATTCCTATTTGGTCTACCGAATGGCTTTTATTGAACAGGCATGCTGAAAAACCAGCATCCAATCAACCCCCCTGTCAGAACACGAGATCGCTGTACTAAGATTGCTTGTTATAGAATAGCGACCTGCCAGTTTTAGTTTAATTTAACTCAGCGTGCGTACCTGACAAAAGCGCAGGTTATATTTTAGTCAGAGATTACAACTCTGTTCCAACTCACGTGTGAAAGAGCTTGGCCAACTGTCAAGCAATGCTCTCAAATGGAAGGAAGAATGTGAGTCACATTGAGGTCGATTTACCAACGGCAATTTACAGACCGTGCACTTTGCAAGTGCAGTTGCACTATGCAGGAGCAATTGCTCTAAAGCTTATTAAATGAGGGGGAGCTCTGCTGACTTCTATCATCCAATCATGTGCAAGTAAAAATGCAGTTTCTTTATTTTCCATGCATGCGATTGGGTATTCTTTGTAAAGTGAAACTTTACCTCATTTACTAAGCTCTGGAGCAACTGCACTTGAAATGTGCACGGTCTAATCGCCCCACAATTACAATACCTTAAAAGTACTGTGCATCTCATTGCTCCCACAATGGCAGGTAGAAGTATGTGCAAAGGAAGGCTGTGTATTACAGTGAACCTGTTGCTTTGCTCTGCATGGAAATACACAAGCTCCATTAAATGGCATTGAAGAAGTAGGACTTCTATTCCACTCTAACCAGTTGAGAAAGTAATTTATTGTGTAACTACATCTAAGCTAAATCTATCTTCTTTGAAATGATTTGTCGGAAGGAAAGATTGTGTGACCATACCATGCTCTGTAGTTGACGTAGGGTTTCTTGTGGAATGTCAAAATCCTTGTGGTTTACACCAGTGAAAAGAGGGGACACAGAGAAGCTGGAGCTGATGGTGGTGAGGTAATAATCTGGGTCTACTGCACTGCCATCTGGTAGATAAGAACCTGAGGGGATTGAGACAGTAAATTTGCTGGGTGTGAAAATAGAAAGACATTTTTTTTCATTAGAGCATAGAAGTTGCAAGCTTACTTTCGAATAGCACTAGTACAGAGGTTTTTGAACCAGAATTATAAATAATCATGTGGGCAGGATGTCTAAGAGCTCTGGAAACAAAGCAATGCTTATTCAAACTATAACAAAAAACCACAGTAGCATGCGTTGCCATGAGTTCTCACATATACTGTCCTGTGTCCATGGACACAGCTTTATTGTAATAAGCTACCAAGGGTTATACTGCCACCTACAGCAGTAATGGAAACTAAACACACAGAAACTGAAGGGCAGCTTCCTACAGGCTATAACCTCTCCCACCCTGCCAGCTGAAGCAAGCAGTCCAAACAAACATGGGAAGGCACATCAATAAGGTGAACCAGCTCAACAAGAAAAAGCCCATAACAAGGGGAAAAATGGCCATTAGACAGCCACTTGCAAAACTTTTTAACTGAATCTAGGATCCACAAAGCGAGATGCATCAACGTTGTGGAACACAGAGAATTTGTGAGATGAAGACCAAGTTGCAGCCACACAAATCTAATATACAGAAGCCTGATAACAAAAAGCCCATAAAGAACTCACTGCTCTGGAGAAGTGGGCTTTTAATTGGGAAAAGGAGACAACTATCCCCCAACTTATAGGCCTACCCAACAAACTGTTGCATCCATCTAGAACTAGTGGAACTGGAAACCAGAGAAACTTTAAGACCTAAGTGGCCTAACAAATAATTCTAATGGCACCACACTACAACCAGACACTGGAAGGTGACAAAAGTCTGAAGAAAAACCTTGACATCTGTCAGCTGAAGGAATGAAAATGATAATTTTACCCCCACCACATTTAAAATTATGCCACCCAGGAAAGTGCCAAAAAGATGGTCCTCTGGAAAGGATAAGTCCAACAATGCCTTGTTGTTTGCTCCGCAAACTAGCCCTGCAGATCTGGATGAAAGGACAAATGACTAGAGAAATTACTTGGCTAGTATTCAGCGAAGTGTCACACAAAGTTTAAACAACAAATATCTGGACAACACAATAAGGCTACTTTTACACTGGGGCCGCGCCACGTTGGCGGTAAAGTGCCGCTCGTTTTAGCGGCGCTTTACCGTCGTTTTAGCGGCGCTCTATGGCTGCTAGCGGGGCGCTTTTAACCCTCGCTAGCGGCCGAAGAAAGGGTTAAAACCGCCTGTGTTGTGGCGCTTCCGAAGCGCTGCCCATGCATTCCAATGGACAGGGGTGGTTTAGGAGCGCTGTATACAGTGCTCCCAAACTGACCCAAAGATGCTGCTTGCAGGACTTTTTGTAACGTCCCGCAAGCGCACTGCCCCAGTGTGAAAGCACTCGGGATTTCACACTGGGGTGGCATGGGAGGCAGTTTTCAGGAGCTTTACATGGGCTATTTTTAAAGCTAAAGTGCCTGAAAAACGCCTTCAGTGTGAAAGTAGCCTGAGTGTTAAAGCTAGCAGCCTTACAAAAAAAAAAAAAAAAAAAGAGGAGAATATGTAGGGACAGTCAAAAAAAATCACTAAGATGGGACATAGGTGGTAAAGCTAGAAAAGGTATAGACAATTTCCCAACAAGAAAAACTTGTCAAAAAGTTAGAGTCCAATGAGAAGCCTTTAGGTCTATAAGAACCAAGTCCAGACCAGTATTAGGAAAAAGCAAAACTGTGGAAACTAGAGAAAACCTTGCATTCTTGATTAGAAAGGACACAAGTTCCTTCTAAGGCCTCATGCCCACTGGCGTTTTTACAGCTGCGTTTTTTGCAGCTTAAAAACGCCTGTCCATGTTATTGTAAATATTTATTTTTAAGAAAAAAAAAAAAACGTCGGAGCTAAAAACGCGACCGCGCGTTAGTGCGCGTTTTTGCGCGTTTTTTGACGCTCGCGTTTTTTTCTGCCTAATTCTGACGCTGAGGAACGCACTGGTCCTGGGTTTTTTTTACAGCTTAAAAAACGTCTATGCTATTTGCAGCTCAAAAACGTCTAGGTGGGCATGAAGCTATAGACTAACATGGACAGGCGTTTTTAAGCTGTAAAAAACGCTCAAAAACGCGGCTGTAAAAACGTCCGTGGGCATGAGGCCTAAAAATCAGCTAGTGGAATGCCTTCTTCTAGAGCAGTGGTTCTCAACTCCTGTCCTCAGGACCCACTAACAGGCCAGATTTGAAGTATTACCTTGGGGAGATGCAGACTAGAATACTGCAATCCCTGAGCAGCAAATGATATCACCTGTGATGCATTTCAGTTATCTTGCAAACCTGGCCTGTTGGTGGGCCCTGAGGACTGGAGTTGAGAACCACTGTTCTAGAGACTGGAGGGACTCCATGTCTGACAATGAATCCCCTGGAGAGTCTGTGACAAAATCAAAAGAGAACAAACAGAACCACTGCTGTACAATGCAACCTCTATTGGCAAGATAATACAAAAGACAAATATTACTAGTGATGGGTTTGCAGACTAGAATTAAGTGTAGTGAATAGCATCCAAGTCTTAATAAAAGAAGGGATGCAATGTACAATGTTAATGCAAAATAGTAAAGTATAATACTAGTATATAAACGTCTATGCAAATACACAGGAAAGTTCCTGTGATACCGCTAAATACAGGTTGTCTGTAAAAATATCACATATATAGTCTCAGCCACTGCAGAGCCATTAGTCTGCCAGTTCTCACAACCAGGGGCGTACCTAGAGCATTTGGCACCCGGGGCGGATCCAATATCTGGCACCCCCCCCCCCCGTTAAAATTTAAAAACACCCCACTGTGCCCCCTGCATACCTCTGCATCCTTCAATATCTCTTTGTTACTACTGTGTACCCCCTCTCCACAACTGCACCTCTGGACCCCTTTACATTACACAGCACCCTGCACCTCTGGAACCCTTTACATTACACAGCACCCTGCACCCCTTTACATTACACAGCCCCCTACACCTCTGGACCCCTTTACATTACACAGCCCCCTACACCTCTGGACCCCTTTACATTACACAGCCCCCTGCACCCCTTTAAATTGCACAGCCCCCTACACCTCTGCATCCCTTTACATTACACAGCCCCCTGCACCTCTGGACCCCTTTACATTACACAGCACCCTGCACCTCTGGACCCCTTGACATTACACAGCACCCCGCACCTCTGGACCCCTTTACATTACACAGCACCCTGCACATTACACAGCCCCCTGCACCTCTGGACCCCTTTACATTACACAGCACCCTGCACCTCTGGACCCCTTTACATTACACAGCACCCTGCACCTCTGGACCCCTTTACATTACACAGCACCCTGCACCTCTGGACCCCTTGACATTACACAGCACCCCACACCTCTGGACCCCTTGACATTACACAGCCCCCCGCACCTCTGGACCCCTTGACATTACACAGCCCCCCGCACCTCTGGACCCCTTGACATTACACAGCCCCCCGCACCTCTGGACCCCTTGACATTACACAGCACCCTGCACCTCTGGACCCCTTGACATTACACAGCACCCCACAGCTCTGGACCCCCTGCATGTTACACAGACCCCCTTCAGTGCAGACCCCACTTCAGTTCACACCCCCCTTCAGTGCAAACCTCCCCCCTCAGTGCAACCCCCCCCTAATACAGACCCCCCCTGTGCAAACCCCCCCCTCAGTGCAAACCCCCCCCAATACAGTACCTTTAGATCAGCGCGCGGCAGCACATGCACAGAAGGTCCCCTCCTCCTCTGTACACAAACAGAAAGGAGGGGGACGGGGAGGCGGCTTCACTCGGCTGTGCCTGTGTTCTGTGAGAAGTGCCGAACACGGCTCATCGGGAAAGCAGGTCAGCCGCGGCCGTGAGAGGAGGGGATGGAGGGTGCAGCGATGTCACCCCCTCCCCTCCCCCTTTCTATCGCGATATCTGCCTGTGCTGTCTGGAGAGCACTGCAGTTCTTACTTGCCGCGATGCTGCGGCTGCCTAAAGTCACGGAGGGGGGGCGCCGGCCTGACACCCCCCAGTGTGTGGCACCCCGGTGCGGCCCGCCCCCCACTTAGTACCCCTCTGCTCACAACAGGGAGTCTTCAGAAACAGAGACAGGTGAAAAATAGCTTTCTATGTTTCTTGTTCATACATACATGTGCAGTGATGTGCAGAAAAAAGCCATATGAAAATGGAAAATTCTAACTTAACTAACTGAAAAGACTTCCAGGATTGTAAGTAGACAACATCAATCTACCAGTAGCTGTCGATAGTAGAGAGGGTCTTCCAATTCAAGCAAAAAAAAATCTCAAGCGAGAGAGGAAGGAGACATCCGTTTTCCTGAGAAAACCAAGTTGCAAGGTGTGAGGAGGGAGGGTTTATAGCCTCTAGGGGGCAGGGGTAGGGGGCTTCAGTTTCTATGTGCCTAGAGTCCATTTTTCCTATAGGCTGCAGTATATTGGGACCAAGTAATCAAAAATTCATGTTAATAGACTATTCTCCAACAGAATACAACAGTGTTAACAAATTCAGTTTTCTAAAATTTCACAAAAAAAGCCAATGTAAATGTAGGTGCCCATTGCAATGACAGCACTGCATAAAAAAATCTGGCTGTTTGAATTTTTCTGTATTTTCAGTCAAGTCAATGGAAGCGTCATGGAAACAAAACACTACAATGCATTTCAATGTGCCCTAATGGAACAGTGGTGCATTATTTGATGTGTGCCACATGAAAGTTTTTAGGCATGCTCACAACCCATGTTAAAAATATGGTGCAACATTGTAGAAAAGCACAGCTCAATTCCAAATGCATGTCAACACATCTAAATGCACAAGTAGTAATGAACTGCGTGCAGTTTTAGCATCTACTAAAAAAACACTGCAAACGCGTGAAAATCGGAAAATGTGTAATGAAATGTATTTCATCCGGAAACAGTCGCGTCACTCTGCTGCTGGGTGGGAACCCAGCCTCTTTTCACAAGTCATGCCATGTTACCTTCAAAGTACGGGATGGAAGACCCTGCTGGAGATCCAGGAGGGAGGACAATACGATCAGGGCTAACCTAAAAAACAAAAAATGAGACTTAAGTTATAAAACACAATTAAAAGTGAAAACTAATCAAAATGTTTTATTTGGTTTTGGACAGGGTTAAAGCCTCTGTCATATGTCATCATTTCCTGTCCTGTTTCCAATGGAGACACAGAATCAAAAATATACTGTAGTTTTAGCAGAGTGAAAAAAGGTTTTAATTTTTGTTGATCTATTAAAAGGCATAGGGATAGAGACTGTTACATGTGAATGTGGATTTACTGGAGGAGAACGTGAATGTTCACTAAACATCATAAATAAAATGAAGCAGTGTTCACCGCAGACAAATTATGCACTTTTGTTTTTTTGGGCATTTATTTTTATCCAAGCCCAGGATTGGATTTTCAAATTAACACTGGTTTAGCTTATTTTTTGTCATTCATTTTGTAAAAATCTCTAGTGCAAGAGCAAATTAACCCCAATCTTTTTTATTGTGGTTTGTGCCTTCCTGTTACAATTGCTTTTCCAATTTCTTGAATGGATGTCACAGAGAAAAATCATGAAGGAAAATCTCCCCAGTGGTAGCACAGAGAAAAAAAAAAAAATTCTAAAACTTCTCCACAGAGAGCTAAAAAGACAAAATAATTCTGTGGAGATGGGCTTTAACAATATTATCAAGAACTAAAACAGAACTTTCAAAGCAGCTGTAATAACTCCCATACTTAAGAAATCTGGTGCACACCCCATGGACTTAGGTAACCTTAGGCCCATCTCCAACCTTCCTTTTCTATCCAAAAACCTTGAAAAAACAGTTGCTTCTTAGGTCTATACTTACCTCTCGTACTTATTCGATCAATTTCAGTCTGGTTTCCCTTCCCTACGTACCACTGAAACTGCCTTGGTAAGAATCACAAGTGATCTCTTCATGGCAGCTGATTCATAACTATTCTCATCCTCCTCGATCTGAGTGCGGCCTTTGATACCATTTCTCATAACATCCCCCGAGACAGATTAGCCCCCATAGGATTCACAACACACCCCTGAACTGGTTTAAATTTTATCTTTCTGGCCGTACTCAATTCATCGAACTCAAATTTTTCAAATCTCCACCCTCTCCTCTCTCTCTACTGGTGTGCCACAAGGTTCTCTCCTGGGGCCCCTTCTGTTCATAATCTTCTTCCTCTTTGTCTCATGTTTCGTAAATTTAACTTCCATTTCCATTGCTATGCGGATGACACCCAGCTCTACCCCTCCACTAAACTTCTACCACCATTCCTCCCTTCCAAATCCCTTACATACTGTTTACAGGAAATAAAATACGGTCTTTCTTCCAACTTTCTCAAATTAAAACCGTGATAAAACCGAAATTCTCCTCGTTAATAAGCAATCCACCCTAACAAAGCTTAACAGTTTTTCAGTTAATATTGATAACTCCATAGGCTTTCTCTCCCCTCAGGTACAAAGTCTGGGTAACATCCTTGATAGTATACGATTTTTCCAAGCCCACACCAGTAATGTTACTCGGTCAGCATATTTTCATCTACGCAAGATTAATCGCTTCTGTCCAGTCCTCACACCCAACAGCACTGCCGTTCTTGATCACAATCTGGTCAGCTCCCGCATAGATTATTGCAGCTCCCTTCTTTTTGGTCTCCCTCTCAAGTCCCTCCATAAACTACAATTCGTTCAGAACTCTTCTTCCCGTATTATAACCAGAAACCCCTCCTTTAATCACATTACTCCTGTCCCTCAGCACCTCCACTGGCTTCCGGTCAAATAACTTATCGATTTCAAGATTCAGTTACTTATCTGTAAGGTCATTCACAACGTTGCTCCTCCGTACCTTTCTGAACTCCTGCATATCAATAGTCCCTCCCGCACTCTCAGGTCTTCTTCTTCCATCCGTCTCAATGTTCCATCTGCCTTCCTGACCACTATGAAACTGAGAGCCTTTAACCGATCTGACCCTCGACTTTGGAACGCCCTGCCTCCTGACATCTGTAACATTTACTTTCTACCTGTCTTCAAATAACATCTTACAATTAATCTCTTTAAACTAGCATATTCTGTCTGACTTTATTGATTTGTTTTTGTCATTAATGTTTATGCAATGTATATTTATTTTCAATTGCTTTGCTGCTATCCTGTAAGGCAGTGGTCATCCTCAGGACCCACTAGCAGGCCAGGTTTGCAAGATAACTGAAATACATCACAGGTGATATGATTTGCTGCTCAGTGACTGCAGTATTCTAGTCTGCATCTCCCCAAGGTAATACATAAAATCTGGCCTGTTAGTGAGTCCTGAGGACAGTGACCACTGCTGTAAGGTGATCTTGGGTGTTTTGAAAGGCGCCTATAAATAAAATGTATTATTTTTTTATATATTTTTTAAGTAATATTGGTTATGTTACCACATCTGCATGACAGTTTTAAACTGTACTTTACTTTAATATGGATAAATGTAAAACCGTAAAAGACTATGATGCTTGGACAACTGTAATACTAGGGCCGAAACAACTAATCAATTAATCGACTATGAAATTAATCGATTACAGTTTTCATAATCGATTAATCTGCCAGTAACATAATGGGGTTAAAAAAAAACTAAAATTATCCCTTTATAGTACAAAAAGAGCAAATCGCTACTGTAAATATTACTTTCACTGTCCCACAGTAAAAAATGAACCCCTTACAGTAGCGATTATTTGCTCTTTTTGTACTAATTTTAGTTTTTTTAACCCCATTATGTTACTAAACATCTCAGGCCTGGGTCACTCCTCTGTTTTTTGGTGCTTTTTGCAGAAACACACTACAGTTCATTTACATGGTTTCCTATGGGACACGTTCACATCCATGATTTTTTCAGCTGCTGCGTATTTGGAAAGGGCAAGGACTTTTTTTAACGCAAAACGGTGCCATTTTGTTTTTTTGGTTTAATATACTTCAATGGAGAAGCTGCAGAAAAGCATGTAATGTGTTTTTGCGGCAATTTGTGTTTTGTAATCTGCCCAATTCGTGGGCAGATTACAAAACAAATTGGGCAAAAAAAAATTAAAAATGCAAATCGCAGCAAAAGTAACTTTTTTTTTTTATGTTTATTAACCGATTAGTCGATTAATCAAAACAATAATCGGCCAACTAATCGATTATGAGAATAATCGTTAGTTGCAGCCCTATGTAATACATTAAGTCTGTCACTCTGGTGATGCAATAAAAAGGATATAAGCACTCAAAACACATCTAAAAGCTTCTAAACATAGCAGAAAGTGAATATTACAATTTTATACCTGTGACCCACTAGATACGCTGCTAGTCTTCCTCTTCAGCGAATCCCCCTGACATACTGTTAGCAGTGAGTTTGGTAGAATAGATCGAAAATCATTGAAAGAGCGCCTGCGGATCCCTTCCAGCTCCTCTGGAGCCTTTGATTGAGGAGAGATCTTGGGAAACAACTTGGACAGAAGAGATTCTTCAGAGTTGCTGTATCGTCCAAATGCCCGAGAGATGCCAATCAAACAGGGCACTGCATATTTACACAGGTACTCTGTAGAAAATGATGACTGAGGTTTATTATATTGTGCAGCAAATGCAGACACCATAAAGGCAAGAATACAAACATAACATTTCTATATCATTTATATCTAAACATATCAGCTAGGTTTTCTAATATGCTTGTAAATTGTATGCAATGTAAATGCAATCAATATATGAATGTAAGCACAAGAATGGATGTGCACAAACTACAGAAAATGAAATACCACACGCCCAAGTTTTTTGATTTAGGCCACTTTAACATCAGCGGACCGATCGGGTCCGCCTGTTCGTTTTTCAGGCAGACCCGATCGGACCACCCATTGTTCTCTATGGGGCAGCAGATCTCAGCATGTGTCCCGCTGTCTCCTGTCGGCATCCGATCCGCTAAAAACAGATGGATGAGGATACGTTTGCCATCCATCTGGCGGATCAGATGACAATCAGATAGAGATGGAAATGCAGTCAGTTTCCATTCGACCGCCCCATAGAGAACAGCGGGATGTGTCTGGATCTGTTATCCGCCTGCTCAGCGGAGAGATACCCCACTGGGCAGGCGGGTCCGCTTCAATGAATTCCGCCCCGTCTGATGGGGGCCTTAGAAAATCCATCATGACATCATTAGAATGCAGGGGTGTAGTACATTTCCTGAAAAACAAGTAAAGCGTACATCCTAAACTGATGTTATTATAAAAGCTGCAGTGAAAAATGGGAATAAAACAGAACAGCATGCACACTAGTCCAATGTAACTGCATGATGACATGAAAGGGAAGGTTGGAAAACTGTGTGCGTATAGATCAAATAAAAAATAAATAAAAAAATCAACAGAGGATCTAATAATTTTTTAACTAGAAAATACCACCTCTGACATGCCCCATTAAACATAAACCAAACATATCATTACAAACACATACAGACCGAAGGGGTGCCAAAATGTATCATATGCAAAATCTGAAGTCTTATATAATCAGTTCACCTTTGTCCTGAATCTGTACAGACTGGCACATTCCAAGAAGACATTGCATCACATCCAAGATTGTCTCCAATATCTGAGGACACATGACATACAAACTTGTTATCTATTGCCAGAGAGATGTGGATGCCAGGAATGAAGCCATAGGTTTCCTTAGAGCTTGCATTCACAGAGCCCTTTACAGGCACCAGCACCTTGGGATTTTCTGTATATGAAACAGTGTACTTTTAAACAGGATATGACACGGGACCCCTGTACACATGGTAGACATAAATAGATGCCAAATGTGACACATTTTATCAAAGCCTTCCTGTGTACAAAGGAAGTAAGCTTATTACATTCCTGCTGTTAGTAGGATTCCTAAAACAAGACACTCACACATAGGGACTTCCAACACCATTTAATAATGCATGGGGGACATCAGTCAGTACATTTGTTTTCACCATCGGTGTCCCATTGGGGAGGTTTCCCTTAACTTCCTGTCCCAAAGCCAAAACAAAAACAGGAAGTGAGAGGAAATCCCTGCAAATTAAGGGAATTCATTGGGGACCCCCAGGTTACCAAAACTAGTGTCTCCACTTGAAGATTTCCCAGCTATTACTTTTCTGGGGCCAACCCAAAATGCAGGTTTTACTTTCAATAATAATGGTAAACAGGATAAACAGAGAGGGTGAATCTCCCTAACAGGAGTTTAGACAGAATTAAAATCTGACAAGGGTTTCAATCCCCTTCCCCTCTCTCCAAAACTAAAATAAAAAAAATTAATAAAAACATTTTGCCTGTAGGTTCAAGAGGAAGCAGCACAAGGGACACATCCGACTGACTGTAAGTTGTGTCCCTTAGGCTGATTTTGCTGTTTTTTAATTTTTGCTACACTTAAAGCGGGGTTCGACCCACGATTTTTTTTTTTTTTTTTTTTTTTTTAAAGTCAGCAGCTACAAACACTGTAGCTGCTGACTTTTAATAAGGACACTTACCTGTCCTAGGCGATAAGAATGAAAAGCAGGCAGGGAAAAACAGGAAGTTATCTGATCACTACACTTCAGGCACTTATGAAACAGATGTAAAAAAAAAATACTTTCATTGGTATAATTCATAGACCAAAAGGAGGGCAAATAAGAAAAGTTTTTTGGTTAGGGTTTACATAAAATTTAACAGGGTTTCACTGAAAAAATATGAAGAGATGAATAAGACACGAGACATGTACCAACTGAAATAAAAATACTAAAAAGTGTGCCTATATTTTCCCTGTTAAAAAAAAAAGAAAAAAAAAAAAAAAAGTGTGCCCATATTATGCAGAATAAAAGATTTACATATTCTGGACAAGCAGTAAAAGAAAATCATTCATTTATGCATCTATAAGCACTGCAGAGAAATTACATTTCAAATCTCACAACACAACACAGGTATTAAAATCTTAGATTAGTAATAAGAACAAATTATGTCAGACTGGCAACCCTCTAAGGTAAACAACTGGCGTTTTTTAGCTAGAGTTGGAAAACGAGGACCGTCTTTGTTGTTAAATAAATCCTGTTCCTTTAAAGCATGTTAGATAGCACAGTATTTGTGTGGTGTCATTTGGACCCCTCTATCACCTGCAATACCTGGCTGATCCTGCCTAGCTATACCCTCCCCCCTCTAAACTGACGACGGTGTATCATGGCTGCTGAGCCCTGTCACCGTGGTCAGTTTACGTGTCTCCGTCATCCACGGCTCTTCTCCGTCTCCTCTGTGCTCTCCCCCCCTGCATCCCTGCCTGTTAGCTCCTTGTTCATGCCGCTCTGCTCCCCACCCCCCTCCCGCTGCTCCAATTATGGTTAAAATTACATAATCCTTATAAAAATAATACTGCAATATACCGGTTTCAGAGCGCTGATTGGCGGTCATGTGATCTGCCGTCTCTTTCCTCTCTCGCATGACAGCTACAGCGGGTGGGGCCGCCTCTCTCCTTCTCCCCTCCTGGCTAACGTCAGCGGGGAATCCTATGCCCCGCCCACTGCAGCTGTCAGGCCGAGAGAGGAGATAGATAGCGCATCATGTGACTGCCTATCAGAGCTCGGAAACAGGTATATTGCAGCATTATTTTTATAAGGAATAGACACAGGGCACATTACAATAATACATAGAGAGTATTATGTAACTTTAACCTATTGGGTTAACAAGCCCTTTAAGAATCTTTTGGAATGATTTACTTCACATTAAGGGCCACTTCACACCACATGCAGTCCAGTGAGTTTGTCTTCTGCTTTAAAAATGCATTGAAAGTAGGCTATACCGTTTTCAATGGCATAGTTTACACAAGTGCTTGCAGTTCCAGTGCATTCCAGTTAAGTAGAAAATTCTGCATTTTTCCTGCACTGGAACGCTGTAAAATGCACCAAAAACTCATTGGAACATACATGTCCTTATTTAAAGTTTAGGAAAAAAAAAAAAGGAGGAGGGGGGAAAATGCACTAGACTGCACTAAAAATGCATCAAAAACGCGCATGCAGAAAAGCATCTGGAATGCATCTGGACTGCATTTCTATGGTGTTAACTGGCCCTTAAACCAGCTACAGAGTTGAGCGGGGACTACTTGTTTTGCCTTAGCAGTGCAATAGAATTACAAAGAAATCTAGGCAACATGCCACCTGCATATCTATGAGCACATCTTACCTGTCCTCTGAATGACACATCTCTATGAGCTACATCTGACAGTAATGTAACCAGACAGAAGCTGAAGGTCTCTGCAACTGGAAGTGTACCTGTGATATAAAAAGTAAAACTGACTTTATATGTGATAAAGGACCATTAAACCATAACCTAAATCAAGAGTTGACTCACAAATGGGCTACATCCACTTTATTGCTATATATACACACACTCGCTTATTCATGTCTTTATGGACCTTGTTTGTGCATTGGTGCGCAGTCATGTTGGAGCAGAAAGAGTCCATCCTGAAACTGTTCCCACAAAGTTGGGAGCATCAAATTGTGAGGCCTTAAGCGTTTCCTTCACTGGAAATAAAATAAAGGGCCAATTTCAACCCCTGAAAAAAAAAAAAAAAAACACACCATAATCCCCCCTCCACCAAATGATTTGGAGGGGTTGCGCAATACTTTTGGCAATATAGTGTGGACGTGCGAGTTTGGGGTGGAGGAACTTGACTGGCCTGCAGAGTCCTGACCTCAACAGTACACCTTTAGGATGAATTGGAGCGGAGACTGCGAGCCAGGCCTTCTCGTTCACATCAGTGCCTGACCTCACAAATGCACTTCTGGAAGAATGGTCAAACATTCCCATAAACACTCCTAAACCTTGTGGACAGCCTTCCCAGAAGAGTTGAAGCCGTTATAGCTGCAAAGGATGGGCCAACTCAATATTGAACCCTACAGACTAAGATTGGGATGCCATTAACCACATCAGCTCTGAAAGGTTTTACGCCCTTCCTGACCAGGCCATTTTTTGCGATACGGCACTGCGTTGATTTAACTGACAATTGTGCACCCATGCGACGCTGTACCCAAAAATTTATGTCCTTTTTTTTCCACAAATAAAGCTTTCTTTTGGTGGTATTTGATCACCTCTGCAGTGTGTATTTTTACGCTATAAACAAAAAAAAAAAAAAATTTAAAATTTTGAAAAAAAAACAAAAAAAACAATATTTTTTACTTTCTGCTATATCCAATAAAAAAAAATAAAAAAAAAATAATTTCTTCAACAATTTAGGCCAATTTTTATTCTGCTATATATGGTTGGTAAAAAAAAAAATCCCAAAAAGCGTATATTGATTGGTTTGCGCAAACATTATAGCATTTATAAAATATGGGACATATTTTTTGACTTTTTATTTTTTTTATTGTTTTTACTAATAGCGGCAAACAGCGATTTTGATCGGGACTGCGGGGAAGGGGTTAACATCAGGGGCAAGCAAAGGGTTAAGTGTGTTCCTAGGGAGTGATTTCTAACTGTGTGGGGGGATGTACTGAGGAAGAGAGAGATCTGTGTTCCTGATTAGCAGGAACACAAAATCTTTCTCTGCCGGTCTGACAGAATGATGGACTGCCTTGTTTACATAGGCAGTCCACCGTTCTCCCTCTCCTTTCAAAGATTGCGGGTGGCTGGCAGCCATCAGACCCGCTGATTGGCTCCCACTGTGTCCAATCACAGCGGGAGCGTAGCTCCGGCGGCGTGCGTGCCCCAGAGCCGATCCGAGGAATCACATACAGGTACGTGATTTTGCACTTAAGGGCCGCCCTGCCGCAGCAAATGTACGTGGGACGATCCTTAAGTGGTTAAAGTTCATGTACATGTAAAGGCAGGCATCCAAATACTTTTGACAATATAGTGTACCTGTCCCCATGGCTAGCAATATTTCAAAGGGCAGACCAATCGGGTCCACCTGTAAGTTTTTTAAACAGGCCCGATCAGACCATCTATTGCCCTCTATGGAGAAGTGTTGGCACCCGCCGACATCCGATAAAAACCGACAGATGGAGATCCGTTCCTCATCCATCTAGTGGATTGGAAGGCTGTCGGGTGTATATGAACAGTTGGAGTCCGCCCCATGTGAAAGAAGCCTTAAGCTATTATCTTGTTACATTGTTTTGTGAATCGTACATGAGCCAATGATTGCATATGATATTTGTCTATAATATAGTCAGTCTTTGCTTTCAAGACAGAGAGCATAAATCTGAGCCTGGTTCTTACCAATACTGGAACAGACACTCATAATATGCATTTAAGCCTACTGTGAAAATACATATTGCACTAGATGTGCCAAGATTATCAACCAGAAGTTATTTATATTCATGCTTTGATGCTTAACCTATGATGTGATGAGGTAAATCATGGAATGTGTTTAAAAAGTTCAAAGAGTTGTTGCATTTTCCCCTAAAGCACGTGCAGACACCACACTAAACCAAAAGCACAAAAGTAGATCTGATCCTGCTCTAGATTAGTGTTCTACTTATGATAGACACAGTTCTGCATAATTTCATATCATATTCTCCTATATTCAGATAATTTCAAGTGTTATTAAACCCAAAAGTTATTTAAATGCGTTTGCATGAAATATTGTATACATATTGGCTTAAAGTAGAACTATAGGCAAAACTTTTTTTCATTTTGGATAGAGTAAGGGATGGTTATAATCCCTGTCACATTTTTTTTTTTGCCATCTGCGTCCCATTGCAAAGATTTCCCTTCACTTCCTGTCCCATAGCCAAACAGGAAGTGAGAGGAAATCCAGGCAAATTAAGGGAATTCCTTGGGGACCCCCAGGTCACCAGAACTAGTGTCCCCATTGGAAGATTTGCTCTCTATTACTTTTCTTTTACCTTCACTTTCAATGATAATGGTAAACAGGACAATAAGAGAGGGTGAATTTCCACAGAAAGCAATAAAAACTGACAAGTGTTCTAATCCCTCTCGGCTTTGTCCAAAACTAAAACTAAAAGTTTTGCCTTCAGTTATACTTTAATCATTATCACATTAGTTTCATACAGGGTAACAAAAACCTGGATGATCCTGCCATTCACTTGCACTTCATTGTTGTCTGTGCCTTCACTGTAGCATTGGAGCCAATTCAATCACTGTTGCCACCAGTATTGTGCATGTTCCTTTTTTAGATAAACAGCCAAGCTGTTCACTTTCTCCCTTGTCCGAGTCTAGTCCTATGTGACTATGGGGTTTATTTACTAATGGCAAATAAAAGTGCACATTGCAAGAGCAGTTGCTCCAGAGCTTAGTAAATGAGCAGAAGCTCTGCTGACATCCATCTTCCAAGTCAGGTGCAAGCAAAAACCCAGTTTCTTTTTTAATTTCCTTGCACGTGATTGGGTAATCTTTGAAAAGTGAAGTTTTACTTCATTTACTAAGCTCTGGAGCAACTGCACTTTAGTCTTTTTACCTAGTAAATCAACCCCTAGGAGTCATCTTTTTTGGTGTAAAAACATTGATAAATGGTAAGCCCCTCCCTGTCCCCTCCTCTATGGTGATGTCATTATCAGAACACATTCTAATATGGTTTCAAATCCTTTATTCAGCTGTATTATGTATTTCTGTTTGCCATTAAGAACTATTTTTTTAAACTTGTCACGTGACTGCAACAGTGCCAATCAGCACTGTTCTGGTATAGGAGGCTAGTACAGACTTCCTCCTATGATTTCATCCATCATCAGCTTGCTCCATGCTACTACACCTGATATTTCCCTGCTGGAGGAAACAAGCAGGGAAAGGAAACATGACTGCTGCACAAAGAATCTAAAAAAAGGTAATTATAAGATTTACTTTTAAAAATAAGAATTATATTATATATATATACACATATACACACACACACACACACACACACACACACACATTTACAATGCATAGTGACAGCTAAGTGATGAGAGTTTAATAACATTTTAATTTAGAAGAAAACTATAGAATATATAACAGAAGATACACTGTGGTTGTATAAGCTCAAGGTTTTGTAGAATGTATGAAGGTAAAAAAAACTTCTGTGTGCAGCAGCCTCCCCCAACCCCCCTACCTAATACTTACCTGAGCCCCATCGCGATTCAGCGATGGGCACAAGGACCTCGACTCTTCAGGGATTCTTCCTACTCAATTTGCTGAGACAGCAGTGGGTGCCATTGGCTCCCGCTGCTTTCATTTAAGACCAACGACCCAATGGGGGAGAGAGAGAGGGGGTGGGCTGAGTCACAGCTCTGTGTGTGAATGGATGCACAGAGCAGCGGCTCGGGACTGAGCATGCTTGGGTGCCCTCATAGCAAGCTGCTTGCTCTGGGGGCACTTGGAAGTGGGGAGGGGCCAGGAGCGCCGGTGGGGGGACCCAAGAAGAGGAGGATTGGGACTGCTCTGTGCAAAACCACTGCTCAGAGCAGGCAAGTATAACATGTTTGTCATTTAAAATAACAAAATTGCCTTTAATATCACTTTAACGTACTAAAACACTGTGAGATGTGTTTCAACATTTTTCCCCCCAGATTCCATACAGGTTTCACATATTTTTCCAATTGAATCAAAAGTTGAAAACTGTATGAATGTTGGATGAATACATTCATAAATACATTCATAAATAAACCCCTTTCAGTCATTTAAAGAAAACGGTGGTTTGTTTTATTTCAGTAAATGTACTGGTATAATGTATCCTCACCTTTAGCTTTCCGAAAGGTGTTCTCTTCTATCCACAGAACCTTTGGAAGGCCTTTCAAAAGCCTCAGGAGATAGGGAACCACTTGGTCTTTGTGCTAAAAAATTTTTAAAAAAAATACAGATAAACATAATAATTTATGCAGTATTTATCTTTATTGTCAAATAGAACACTTGCAGTATAACCTGTCTAAATGACTGCAGGAGGAAACGCAGTGGGAGAGCTGAAAACATTATATGACTACAGACTTTAGAGCCCATTCACACAGGGGCGGCACGACTTGTCCCGCGACTGTGCTGGGCGTCTTCAAGACGACTTCAAAGGTGACTTCAAAGGTGACTTCAAAAATGACGACTTCAAAAATGACGACTTCAAAAATGACGACTTCAAAAATGACGACTTCAAAAATGACGACTTCAAAAATGACGACTTCAAAAATGACGACTTCAAAAATGACGACTTCAAAAATGACGACTTCAAAAATGACGACTTCAAAAATGACTTCAAAAATGACTTAAAAAATGACTTCTGTATTGAAGTCAATGGAAGTCGCCCTGAAGTCGTCTTGAAGTAGTACAGGAACCTTTTTCTAAGTCGGAGCGACTTCAGTCGCTCTGATTAGAACGGTTCCATTGTACAGAATGGGACACGACTTGTCAGGCGGCTGAGACGCCTGACGAGTCGCCCCTGTGTGAATGGGGTCTCACAGTACAAGAAAACCAACCAATCTTTTGTGTATGTCAACGTATATGCAAAGACAAGCCTTTTTTTTTTTTACTTTGACTAGACTGGAGGAAAGTTTTTATTGCATTTTGCCTCTGTAGGAGAGATTAAGGCTCGGTTCACACTGATGTGAGACCCCATGTCGCACAAGTCGGATTACATGTGAAATTCAATGTTTCCCTATGAGAGCGGTCTTAACTGATACTACACTCTGTCCGACTTTAGAACAGGTTCATGTACTACTTTGATACAACGTCAATACCATAGAGTGTAAAAGGTCACATTAAGTTGCAGGGCAAAGTTGGATCAGAAGTCGAGTGACTTTCATTGACCTTGGCCAAACCTTTGTTTGTACAGGTGAACATTGTCAATGAAACAGGAAGTGAGGCGGAAATCCAAAAATGTATAGTTGGCCCCAGAACAAGAAGAGAAAGGTGACATCTCCCATTAGGGACACCTGCTCCAGGGAGAACTCTATAAGAGGGGAATTCCCCTCATTTTTGAAGATTTTCTCTAACTTTCTCTTTGTGTCTCTGGGACAGGATGTGAAGGGAAAACTCCCCAAAGAGCCACAAATAACCTGAAAAGAAAATGTTTATCAAGCATACTAGTAATTGTGGGCTGACAGTAACAAAAGGTCATAAATTAAATGAATAGTATAACACATACCTGAAGTTCAGATTCAACCAAGAAAATGCCCAAAGCAATAAGGGCATGTCTTCTTCTCTCATCCAGTTGAAACACCCCATGGAAGTCAACAGGGCACATACACAGCAGCTTTTGTACCTGCAATAGAGCAAGAAAGAAGGTCCAGAAAAGTTTTACTACTAAATACCACAAATATGGAAGCCCATAGCACATAACAACTCAAATAAAACAAATAAAGCAACAAAGTAAAGATCTGCATACCTAATTTTTCCAGTGAAGTTTAAAAAAAGGAGAAGTAGGGCCAAAGCCCTTTTGACCATACTTCTCCTGTGGGTCACAGGGGTGCCTTTCGTTTTGCACACCTGTTATCCATCTTCAGCCGATAGAGGCCTAAAGTCTGCTGTTGGCGAACGTCACTCAGCTGGTCTAGGCTCTGGAAAGATCCTGACTTTAATGTCAGAATCCACCCAGATGCCTGACCGGCAGCTGGCTCAGCTTCTCGGTGCACCACTGAGAGCCTAAGCAAGCTGCTCCCTTCCCCTCCACAGCCCAGCGCTCCAGTGAGTGCTGAAGGGGCAGAGCAGAGAGCAGGTGACTGACAGTCACCGCTCCTTGCTCACTGAAGACCGGGCGGTCTTTGATCACTCAGTTCTCAGAATAGAGGTGGCAGAGGACCGATGCTGCATTCACCTAGGCGAGTACGATTGTTTTTTTTGTTTTTTTAAATCTCATACTTCTCTTTTAATGTGCTTATATTTTGCCTTCTCTGGTTCCTTATCTCCCCCCTTTCTCCAAATCATCATGCCAATTAAATTTGAAAATAAAACCTGTTTTCATTAAATACCTTATTTTAGAACCAGTGCTTTACTATACAATGCAAGCAGACAAACAGATCATGGCGCTGAAAGGGACCAGCAGGATGCTGTATACAGCTTCCTGAAAAAAATCACAGCACCCTGCCTCAGTATGCTTCTCAAGAGCCCTCGGTCCTAAAACAAGCAGTAATGCAGTTCTTAGGAGGGGTTACACATTCATCAAAATGCCTTGATAGGTAGATATCAGTCTGTGGAGTGGGTATTCCTAGGGCAGGCTACATTTACATGTATATTGCCATAGGTAAAACCCCACCTGAGATGCTGAGCCTCCGTGATTGAAAGAACTGAAATTAAATGAATGCAAGAAATGAGACAAGGACAGTCAGGTTGGAGAGCAAAGAGCTAGATTATGCTGGGCCTCCTTTAGCCAGGAAATGAAGTGTTACAGCCATTTCTGGTTAAAATACAGAAAAAAAAAAAAAAAAGGATAAGTTCACCTTTGTAAAAACGCTTGCAAAGCATAGCACCCACGATCAGCAGATTATGGGTGCAATGCAGAGCTCTTGCAGACATTCTGTGTAAGCCATCTGCTCGTACAAGCGGGAAGTTACACACTGCCAGGAAGACTCAATGAACTACCTAGAGCGCTCAACAGTGCCCTGGTAGTTCAGCAAAGGCTGTCAGTACTAGTTTTCACATTCACAGAACTTTGAATAAAATGACGCGGCCAGGGGAGGATCCCCCACTCGCTGTCACAACAGGGGATATGGAGGTGCGGGAGCCGGTGTTACAGTTACATGTTACACCCTGAATATGGGTGTATTTTGTAACATATTGCAAAAGCTGAACTTAATCTTAAAGTAGTTGTAAAGCCTAGACATTTTACACCTTAATGCATTCCTTGCATTAAGGTAAAAAATGTTTAGGTGTCCCCATTCCCCCTCACCCCCTTTTACTTACCTGAGCCCTCATTCGATCCAGCGCAGTGCATGTCTGCGGATCTTTTCTCCCCTCACTTCTGGGTCTCACTGGCTTTGCTGGGGCACTGGGAGCCATTGGCTCTTAGTGCTGTCAATCAAGTCCAGAGATGAGGGGGTGGGGTTGAGTCCCACTGTCTGTGTCAATAAACAAAGCAGAAGGACTCGAGTGCGAGCACGCACGAGTGCCCCCATGGGAAGCGGCTTCCCATGGGGGCACTGGCCAGAAAGGAGGGGCCAGGAATGGAAGCCCCGAAAAAAGGAGGTCCCATTGGGAAGTATAGACATGTTTGTTATTTTACAATCCCTTTAAACTCTGTATATGCAAGAACATATTCACAGGACGCAGTCACTGTTTAAAATATCCATTGTAACAATATTTATTATTACATTGTTTTATAAAGAAGATAAGAAAGGTGTGAGATGTTATTAAAAACTAGCAAATAGGATAATGCTGCATTTCATATGTTGTCCGTTATACCCAACAGTTACAAAACTAAAACCTTGAGAAGGAAGGGGAAGAAGGAACAGAGAGAGAACTTCTAGGAAAGCTTAGTCTGTGGTTTTTGAAGGACAAGGAAACATTGCAACATTGCAACATTGCAAGCAAGATGGAGCCTCTTGTGCTTAAATGAACAATACTGTGAAAGTCCATGTCGGGCGGGATCTGACTTGCTGCATCTTCTAAAGTGAAATACAGAGTGAGCAATTTCATTACAGGAACGGAATCTGTACAACTGTGCAAGACTGAAGGTAAGGTTGGAGCTCCCCTTTAAATATAGAAATTGGTCCAATATATCTTTTCCAGTTGATTGTGACCAACTACTGCTAGTCACCAAGGCAGCAATACATTGATCAGAAATGTAGTCATAACATTAATGCTCTTCTATTCAAACGTTCCACTATTTCCAGCAATTACAGTTTTAGATCTTTGGCCTTCCAGCTATTAGGATTCATTTTACCCAAAGCATCCTGTTGTTTTTCCCAAAGTGAACTAGGCAAGCCAACCCATCAAAAACAGAACTCGGGATTCTGGTTTCTTTACCCGACAGGTGTTTTATAGCCAAGACGTATACTTTGGATTGTTGTCCTGCTGCACGAAAAAAATAAATAGTTCTTGCTTTTTTCTTTAAAAACCTTGCCACCAAGGGCAACATTCCGGAGTTGTAGGTTTAATGCTGCACATGATGTTTGAATTTGGAGTGTGCTATTTAAAGAAAACATTTGATAAGACAAATCTAGAAGCTAATACTTCTGACTGCTTTATAAAATGCTAGTTGCCTGTCTGGAATGCAAAATCTCTGACTTCAACACATTTCGAGCCACTGATCTGGATCAAGCATGTAGCAAATGAAGTCTAAACCCCTGATCTGCATGCTTATTCCAGGTCAGTGACTCAGAAAGAACTAAAGACATTGAATCAAAATGACAGCCAGGCTACCAGCAACTTCAGGAGGAGGATACAACAATGGCAGCATCCAGGTCTTTCTGAGCACATCTGATACAATGAATAACCTTTGTTTCACAAAATAATAGGCTGACATGTTTTCTGAGAAAGCCATTTCATTGTGGAAACTTTAAAAAGGTGATGTTTTGAACAGGCAGCTGGTTCTGGCAAAAATCCACCCAGCTGTGCCTCCACACTGCAGCCGAATACTGTTCTGAGTATCTGTCCTCCAACACCGTGAAAGATAAAGTAGAACTTAAAAGGCATTTTTCATAACCCCTGTCAGATTCTTTTATAGCCATCTGTGTCCCATTGCAGGGATTTCACTTCCTGTCCCACAGCCAAACAGGAAGTGAGAGGAAATCCCTGCAAATTAAGGGAATTCCTTGGGGACCCCCCAGGTCACTGGAAATAGTGTCCCCATTGGAAGCTTTCCCCTCTATTACTTTTCTGGGGACAACCCCAAATTTGAGGTTTTCTTTTACTTTCAATTATAATGGTAAATAGGACAAATAGAGAGGGTGAATCTATTTAACAGGTGGCACAGACAGCAATAAAAACAGAAAAGTGTTTTAATCCCTCTCCACTCTATCCAAAAAAAAAAGTTTTGCCTTTAGTTATACTTTAAAGCAGGCATGTCCAAAGTCTGGCCCGCGGGCCAAATGCGGCCCTTGTTCCGGTTTAATGTGGCCCCCCTGGTAATTTGGAGATATAGAGATATAGAGATATATATATATATATATATATATATATATATATATATATATATATATATATATATATATATATATATATCTTTTGCGGCTCCCTGGGCTACTAAAGATATATACTGTGTTTATCGGCGCTACCTCAGAGGGGACAGGGAGGGGGCATAACAAGCGCCGTCAGATTACATACAGGAGAATCTCCTGTTTACTCAGCTGCATCTGTACTAAGAAGTCCTGTCTCCTGGGCTGCCATTAGACGACTGTTCTGTCTATCATAGAAGACGGGCCTTTGTAGTAAAGAGGCCGCCGAGTAAACAGGAGATTCTCTTGTATGTAATCTGTTGGCGCTTGTCCCGCCCCCTCCGAGGCTGCAGATGGGCATGGATCAGGCTGCACTGATGGCAATAGGGGAGGCTGCATTCATGGCAATAGGGGAGGCTGCATTCATGGCAATAGGGGAGGCTGCATTCATGGCAATAGGGGAGGCTGCATTCATGGCAATAGGGGAGGCTGCATTCATGGCAATAGGGGAGGCTGCATTCATGGCAATAGGGGAGGCTGCATTCATGGCAATAGGGGAGGCTGCATTCATGGGCACTGACCCTTATTTTGCTTTAAAGTTCTTTATTTAAAATTTTATTTTTTTTCCTGAAACCTCCCTCTTAAAGTGAAGGTGCGTGTTATACGCCGATAAATACGGTATACATAAAATAACACTCCAGAGCTCATCCTTAGTCTTGAACGGCGCTCAGGGATTTGTTGGGGCCACAAAAGATCTAGATCTATATCTAGATAGATAGATAGATAGAAATAACACGCCCAAGCTAATCTCTTCACCACACACAGCCACAAAGGCAAGATAATTCTTGTTGGGCAGTGTATTAGTGCTCTGACAAACACACTTAGACCGAATTTTAATGGTTCAAAGAATGTCAGGCAAAAATGGTCGGCCCTCGCGCATGTTCACTTCATCAAATCTGGCCCTCTTTGAAAAAAGTTTGGACACCCCTGCTTTAAAGTGATTGTAAAGTCTTGTTTTTTGTTTTTTAAATAACAAACATTTTATACTTACCTCCTCTGTTACAGTGGATTTGCACAGAGCAGCCCGGATCCTCCTCTTCTTTGGTGCCTCTTTCCTGCTCCTGGCCCCTCCCTCCTGTCAAGTGCTCCCAAAGCAAGCAGCTTGTTATGGGGGCACCTGAGCCGAGCTGCAGCTTTTTGTGTCTATTCAGACATGGAGTTGCTGTTCGGCCCGGCCCCCTTTCTCCCCTGATTGACAGCAGTGGGGTCCAATGGTGCCCCTGCTACATCTCAGCCAATCGGGAGGGAGAGTCCCGGACGGCTGAAGGATTCAGGGACATCGCTGGACAGAGGGGGCTCAGGTAAGTATTAGTGGGTGCTGGGGGGGCAGCTACACGCAGAAGGCTTTTTCATCTTAATGCATAAGGATAAAAAAACTTCTGCCTTTACAACTCTTAACTCCAGCCACCTTTACAGAGAAAAGTTGCACTGTTGGCTCACCTCTTCTGCCCTCTCCGTCATTCACAGAACTTGTATTACTACATTCCCACAATGCATTGCGTTTTGTAATTGGGCAGTGGACTCCTGTCACTTAGCATTTCCCCCTCTATTTACAGAATGTGATGCATTGTAGAAGTGTATTAATACCAGTTCTGTGAATGGCAGAGAGGGAAGGAGAGAGTGGTGGGAGTAACCTTTCTCTATAGCAGCCACTGCAGGTGAATTTTACAGCGCCGGGAGACAGACACTTAGGACAGTATCCAGCAGTGGATCGCAGGTGCATGCCAAGCTCCTGCAGACTCTTCTTCCAGCTTCCTGGCCATTTTGAGGTACATGCTTTCTGCTTAAGAGCATTGAGAACTACAAATACTTCTAGCACAGTGGCAAACGGGGCTTGTAGTTCATTCATTCACAAATCTCTGTAAAAAAATTAAGCGGCAATACAGCCCTGCATGGCCATGCTGATTTCAAAAGTCACAGTGGCTGCAAGGGAGAAAACCCTCACATGCTCTCACAGGGGGGCGCTCTTGGTTTTGAGGGGGGTGTGGATTAGCAACACTAAATATAGGTGGGAAAGGTGATAGCCTTTAGCCCCTTGTCTACTGGGTCAATGTTTAACTTAATTAAACACATTAAAATCTGCACTGTTTGCTAAAAATTACTGTGACCCCCGAAAAAAGTATATATTTTCTGAAAGCAGAATCCCTGGAAGAATAAAATGGCAGTAGGTGCAATTTTTTGCGCAGCTATTAATCAAACGCTTAAATATGCGTAAATTTATTTGGAGTGCAAACAAGCAAAATATAATACCCATTATATTGGTAGAATATAAAAGATGGGGTTGCGTCGACTAAATAAATAGCAAGCATGTCGGGGGGGGGGGCGTGTCCAAGCCACTGACCACGATGGCCGCTCAGCTTTAGATCTCCCAGCCCCACCTGGTCTCGGCAGCATCTCACAGCAATCTAGATGGCCACCTACAGTTCCCAAAGGGGGTACAAGCATCATGCAACACCCAGGCTATGATCCGACGGAAAAAATCAGCCTCCGGGACCATGCCATGATTTTTTCATGCAGCCGGCGGGCAAGCATTTCCAAGATGGCGCCCAAGAGAGTGGCTGCTCTCCTCCTAGATCTTACATTCAGCTAAAAGCTGCTCCTGCACAGGACAACCTCTCTGACATGAAGGACAACACACAGCAGCGTGGCAACTCCCCAGCTGACAGGAGCTAAGAGAGCAGCAGAATCTTCTGCACACTCTCCTCAGAAACTAACATCATCTAAAAAACACCACTGGGCACATACACATGAGCCACATCCAGACACACCAGCAGAGCACACTGTCTCTCTAGCTGCCTTTCCAGCATCAGATGCCCCTGCCTCTGAAAACATTATAAAAGGCAATGTTACTCTCTCTTCAGGCTGGTCTGCACTCTGAGTTACGCTCCTCAGTGTCCCACCTCACACACAGGATGTATGATATTAAGGAGCTCAGAGAATCACAGCTAGGAGTGGTCATTAAAGCACACAATGAAATGGTGGACGCACATGAGGAACAGGCAGACACGACCCACAAACTACAATTAAAAGTTACAGATTTAGAGGATCGCTCCTGCCACAATAATTAAAAAATAAGGAGGAATCCCTGAAACCGTTAAGCCACAAGATCTCATACCTTACTTGCAGCAACTATTCCTAAAGCTCATCCCAGATCTTACGCCTAGAGACCTGATGGACAGAGCACATAAGATTCCCATACCAACACACCTGCCTGACACAGTCCCCTAGGGATGCGCTAACACAAATCCATTTTTATACATCAAAAAACCTCTGCTGAGAGCGCCTAGAACTACTCGGTCGCTCTTGCTTCCATATGCGGGAATTGCCCTCTATCAGGATCTATCTGCCGCCACCTCTAAAATGAGAGAAGAATACACTCCTATCACTGCGATACTACTAGTTTACCGTTGGGGTTTCCCCACCAAACTGCTGGTCACATATCAGAGCCAACAAATCACCATGCTGCTCAACTGGGGTCTGATGCCTAAACCACCTGCAAGACCTCCAAGTATTTTCTCAACAAACAAAAAACATGAGTGGCATTCTGTCTGGCAAATACATCATCCACCTATGTTTTTCACTGCCACAATATCCGCCTACTGCCCCCACTGACAAGCTGTCAAGCCCTTCTTGCTCACTTGATCTGAGCACCAGACTATGGACCACTATGTTGTACTCGGTTTACTTGTGGATTCATTTCTTGTGGTTACCACACACCCCTGGCACGAAGTGTGCTATGCACACAGCCTACACCTAGGTTTATTGTTTCTGTTATTTTTGTGTTAAAATACAACCGCTTATTTAGCTAGAACCTACTGCTCATGGTAGCAATAGGCCGAGTCCAAGTACCGTTCCTTACCCTCCAACACAACAGCTAAACAGTAGTATATTTACCTACTTACTTGACATCCTTTTTTACACCATCTACACCACTCACAATGCCCATCTTCATCACTAATAAACAGAAATGGCCTCAACAGCCCTTACAAAAGATCTTGGCTATAGAGAGAAGCCATTTATCAAAAATCAGATATACTATGCGTTCAGGAAACGCATTTTATGCATGATGAACCCCCCTCCTGTCAGCACCATCTCTACCCCCATACTTGTTTCGCACACGCCATTAACAAAAAGAGGGGTGTCATGATTGCCATACGCAAGTCCCTATCCTTCCAACTTCGTCACTTTGACGCTGATCTCTATGGAAAGTATCTAATTCTAGACGCCCTTTTTGACAATGTACCATTTGTCATAGCCAACATATATACGCTCCCAACTCCCACCAAAAACAATTCTTCAAAACGATTATGAACAAATTATCTCACTATCTGAAAGAACGCATAAATTAAATGCAGTGATTTAAATGACACGATTGACACTGCTCGACTCCTCCAACCAGAGCAGACAAAAGATCCACAGCCCTCTCCACGGTGGCACAAATAGAAGATCTATATGATCCTTGGCGGTGCTTACACGGGACAGAAAGGGACTATACCTTCTATTCAGCCGCACAAAGATCGTCCTCCAGAATTGATCTATTCCGGTTACACAAACATACTTTGAAAAATATCTCCTAAGAAGATATAGGCCTAATAACATGGTTGGACCCTGCACTAGTCATGATCACTATATCGGTCAATGGGTTTGGTAAACAATCCACCCTCTACTGTATGAACATGTCCCTTTTATCTCAACCTAAGTGTCAGGAAAAGATCAAGCACAAGATGAAGGCTTACTTTGATCCCAATGTGAACTCTGTATCGAATAATGTGTTACTATGGAACTCTCATAAAGCCTTTATGAGAGGCGTGTTCATTAAACTTGGGCCCCACGAGAAATGTGCGTGAATTGAGAAATATAACCACTTTCTTGACCAGATACGTAAACTGGAAAAACAAACAAATCCTCTCCCAACCATGCAGACACTACGCGCTTATGCACACTTAGAGAAGAATTTTGCACGTTCTTGCATGCTTCCTTTGACCACAACATTAATCGTTTAAAAGGTTAACTGGTATGCCTCTCGAAACAGACCAGGTACTCTCATAGCTAGGCAAATCAAACATAAAGCTGCCACCTCCAAATTCTCATACATGCACACAGCTCATGTGCTCAGCATCAGAAATCCCACAGACATCGCCAATTGCTTTTGGGACTTCTACGCATCCCTATACAATTTGAATACCACTACAGCCACTCCTAACCCAGAGCCCTCTCAAATCTCCCATTTCCTCGACCCGCTACAACTGACTACCAATATGGCGAAAACTAGTAGACCTCAATGCCCCCTTCTCTGAGTCGGAAATTTTTAATTCAATCGGCTCACTACCCTTACACAAAGCCCCGGGGCCCGATGGCTACTGTAATGAGTACTTAAGAACATTTGCAGACTCCATAATGCCACACCTATGCAAATCATTTAACCATATTATGCAGAAAGGAGACATTCCGAAGAAATTCTTAGAAGCCCTCATTATCACTATCCCAAAACCCAAGTAAACCCCACGACAACCCAACCAATTATCAGCCAATTTCACTTCTAAATTCTGATCTTAAAATATATGCTAAAATACTCACCTCCCGTATCTCATTACACATTCCCACCCTAATACACACTGACCAAGTTGGCTTTATCCCACATCTGACGGCACTAAGAGAATCATAGACCTCATACAATGGGCTGAATTCCACAAAATGCCTTCTTTGCCCTTCTCTCTTGACAAATGGAAGGCGTTTGACAGAATACACTGGTCCTACCTGAAATCAGTCCTTCAAAAATTTGGCTTTGCAGGCAACGTCAACACAGCAGTACTAGCTCTGTATTCACATCCCTCAGCTATTCCCCATAGTGATGGAACCCCTTGCAGCAGCCATAAGATCTCACCGTCTTGGGATTAGAAATAGGAAATACTACCCACAAAATAGGGCTATATGCCGATGATATCATTGTAGTTATGTCTAATCTCCTCCAGTCTCTTCCAGCACTCCGTGATCTTCTGATCCATTTTCGTCAATTATCTTTATACAAAGTTAACTGCTCTAAATCCAACTTCATAGGTAATTGCCTAGATCAAAGTACAAAATTAACTCTCAAATCGCAAATACCCATTCCCGTGGGCCCCATCCTCAATGTTTACTTACCTGGGGATACAGTTAACAGTCCTCTCAAGCAACATCCTTTGTAAAAACTATAAAAGCACTTCACAAGAAACTGCTAGATATCTGCTCCTCTCTCAGATCCACCCGGGCCTCCTGGTATGGTAGGATAGCTCTATCTAAACTGTTTCTCCTCCCGTACCTGTTATACTTGTTCCGTACTCTCCAAGTCCCATTATTAGGCTCGCAACTGGACACGCTCCAATGTATCCTCAACAAATTTATATGGGAAGGCAAGTGTCCTAGAATCAAGCACACTGTCATGTATATTGCGACGTCCAAAGCAGGAATGGGAGCTCCCAACCTCAAGAACTATTACAAAGCCATCCTTCTAAACCAAACTCAACATTGGTGGTCATCCACCTCCAGCCCTCTTTGGGCACAGATCGAAGAAACCGCTCTCAGCCATTCCACCAAAGCCTTCCTAGCTGCTGTATGGATGCAACACCGACCAGCATTATCCTACCCAAGTACATTTAATGCAACTATCAAAGTCTGCAGCTCAAGCCATTTACTGGACTCTCAAAAAAAGTTATGGAATCTTTTCTTTTGTCAGCACTAGAATTAATATGCTCTGATATGTCATTATCCTCTTGGATATCAGCTGGTGCTACCACAATTGGGAGCATTCTCCATGAAGGATACATATGCAACTTCCAAGACCTACACAAAAAATACAATATCCCCAACAAAGACTTTTTCAAGCATCTCTGGAATGCGAGATGCCCTGGCCGCTATTATATGGTCAGACCAGACCATCACTTCCACCATCATACAAATCTATGAACACCCTACAACCTCTCCATATGGGATCCTCTACAAAAAGTTTGACTCCACACAGAACCCCAAAAAAACTGTCATCAATGGAAAAAATGGTAGAAAACTCTAAACTTTGCGACAGACCTAACACTTTGGCACCTAGCAACATGCCTCACCCTAAAAGCCCCCAGATGTATTTCACATGGGAAACGGCACAGAAACGAGTTCACCAATTGTATTATACAACAACAAAACTATCCCGTTCTCGTCCTCCCACGCATCCGTTTAGTGGGGGAACTGCAGAGACGCAGAATCTAAAAAATACACATCTGGTGGACCTGCCCCTGGCTCCATCCCTTTTGGCAGTCTGTTCAAGCCCTCATCAGCCCCACAGGCAAACCTGCAAAAAATCACCCCCCCAGTTTGCACTTCTGGGTCTGGGGATAGAAACATGGGGAGACCCCATATCACATCATCCTCACCACGGATGGACTCTCAATAACAAGGAACAATATCTCTCCCCCCCCCCTCCACAGCTAGTCTATCAAATCCTCAACTAACATCTCCAGATGAAATTTATGTTCGCCAAAGCAAACTTGACCCTAAATTCCAGAAAGAATGGACCCCCAGGTTCACCTACTCCAAACTGGACTCTACCTCCTTACACCATTAGCTATGCTACTGGCTAACTAAACCCAATCATACGTGCCTCATTGAAAAGATATGCCTCTCTTTGCCTCCTTGACTCACTTTCAAAATTACCCAATACCTTGTTGCAATACCCTCCCAACTCCCTCCCCACCTGGAACGGAATCCTGAACTACAGTGTATAGTTTCATGATCTTGTTTTGACGCGTTTATATTTACTACTGTTTCTTTGTTTATCTTCTTTGTTTAGGTCACCGCTGCCTGACGATACACTTGTGCGTAAAAAAAAAAAAAAAAAAAAAAAAAAAAAAAAAATGTAAAAAACCTTTAATAAGAAACTTTAAAGTGAAAAAAAAAAAAATGAAAAATAGCAAGCATGTCAAGCCATAAAATTGTGTATGCCATGAAATCACAACAAAATATGGTATCAAAAATTCTCATTAGCAACACTTTCAAAGCCTTTACAGTCTATCAGTTTACAGTTGATCATAAATTATGGCCATAGAATTATTGCTTTAACTCCATTAGCAATACCTCACATGTGGCACAATTGATGTTACATACTGTACATGTGCTCGTTCTGTTTTGCACTTTTATCTAGGGTGTGTGTGTGTGGTAGTGAAAGGGGTGCTCTAGCTTTTTTTTTTTTTATTGCTTATACAGCTTTTTTTTTCCCTTCTTTTACACATTTTGAATGTTTTTTGTTTTTTTTCTACTTCATTGCCATCGCAAGCCCCCTATGTGACAGTAAGGACAGGAGACAGGCAGTGGCGTATCCAAGGTATGGCAGGCAGGGCAAGAACCATGGGCGCCGTAGGGGGGGGGCGCCAAAAAAACGTTCCCTGCATGAAAAAAAAATTCCCACCCGTTCTCCTGCGGCCACATCCTGCACTATAGTCCCGGTGCCGGCGGCGGCACGGCAATTCAATTAAAAGTAATGTTTTCCTGGCTGGCATGTAGGAGGGTGATAGGTGCGGGCCGCGGGCACCCCCATGCTTGTCTATGAGTGGGATCGCCCACTGCCCAGACAGTCATTCGGCTAACTTGCGGAGGCTCCTCCTAAAGCTCCGCCTACCCTCTAGTCCTCTGCGCATCACAGCTTCATCTTCTCCCCGAGCAGCGAGCGCGAGCGGGTCGGTGACGTCGCCGTCGTCACTTGGTGAGGTCACTGAGGGGAAGAAGAACTGGCTAGTCGGAGTCTGACAGAGAGGAGACTAGTCTCTGGAACCCCCAGCCAGGCAGGCAGCACAGCACTGCAGCAGGTACTATATTCTATAGTCACACATGTACTGTGTTATGTTATCATCATGTGTACAGTATGATGATGTGTGCCAACTGCCAAATATAGTGCTCAATATGGATTAAATAAATAGAATTATTCATAGCCATAGATATCATAAATAAAGTGATTTGTGCAAGTAGTACCTGCTGTTGCACAAATCACTTTATTTATGATATCTATGGCTATGAATAATTAAATTTATTTAATCCATATTGAGCACTATATTTGATTGGCTGCTTGCTTGCTTCTGTTTGGGTCTGTGCCTGGCACATGATGACTTAGGCTACTTTCACACTGGGGCATTGCGCCGTCGGCGGTAAAGAGCCGATATTTTAGCGGCGCTTTACTGACGTTTTTTGCGGCGCTAGCAGGGCGCCTCAAAGATGCGGCTGGCAGGACTTTTTTGAGCGTCCTGCCAGCGCACCACTAGCAGTCCAAAAAGGGTTAAAACCGCCCGCAAAGCGCCGCTGCAGCAGTGCTTTGCTGGCGGTTCGGTTGCGCTGTCCATTGATTTCAATGGGCAGGGGCACTTTAGAAGCAGTGTGTACACCGCTCCTACAGTAACTTAAAGATGCGCTAGCAGGACTTTTTTGAGCGTCCTGCCAGCGCACCGCTCCAGTGCGAAAGCCCTCGGGCTTTCACAATGGAGTGAGAAAAGAGGCTCTTTCAGGTCGCTTTGCAGGCGCTATTTTGTAGCGCTGTAGCACCTGCAAAGTGCCTCAGTGTGAAAGTAGCCTAAGACCCCTTTCTCACTGAGGCGCTTTGCAGGCACTATAATGCTAAAAATAGCGCCTGCAAAGTGCCCTGAAAAAAAGCATCATCTTTTGAGACGCTGTAGGAGTGGCTCCTAAAGCGCCCCTGCCCATTGAAATCAAAGCGGCGCTTTGCAGGCGGTTTTTTAACCCTTTCTCGGCTGCTAGCCGGGGTTAAAAGTGCCCCGCTAGCGGCTGAATAGCGCAGCGAAAACTACGGTAAAGCCAACGCCCCCACCCCCCCAGTGTGAAAGAGGCCTTAAAGTCCTCATCATGTGCGATTGTGCGTGTGTGCTAAGCAAACAGGGCCGCTGGTGATCCTACTCCCTCTGTACAGTGTCAGAGGTCCTGGAGCAGCAGTGGCGGAGGACTGTATCCATTATGAGGAAACATCCCCTGTACCGCTGCGTGTCCCTGATCATCACCGTACCACTGCCAGTGAGTGTGACCTGTCTGTGTACCACTGCGCGCAGTCACTGTTTCTGATGTTCCATTCCACTCTGCCTTTCTGCCCAGTGCTGTGCCCGTCCACCGCATGATCCGCCCCCATGGAGGCCGCTCTCTCTCATTACTGCATTTATGGGTTCTCGTAAGGCTTCATTTTTATAGGTGCTGGTAAGGCTGCATTTTTATAGGTGCTGGTAAGGCCGCATTTATGGGTGCTGATATTACTGCAATTATGGGTGCTGATGTTACTGCATTTATGGGTGCTGGTAAGGCCGCTTTTATGAGTGCTGATATTACTGCATTTATGGGTGCTGTTACCGCATTTATGGGTGCTGATATTACTGAATTTATGGGTTTTGGTAAGGCAGCATTTATGGGTGCTGATATTACTGCAATTATGAGTGCTGATGTTACTGCATTTATGGATTCTGGTAAGGCCGTTTTATGGGTGCTGATGTTACTGCATTTATGGGTTCTGGTGCTTTTTTTTGTTAAGGTTATCTGAAAGATGGGTTTCAAATGTTTTGACAGGGGCGCAGTTTCAGTGCTTGCCATAGGCACCTTTTTCACTAGATACGCCTCTGGAGACAGGTACTCTTTATGGAGGGGATTCGATTGAGACCTTCAGTGTCTCCCCTGCCCTCCAATGCAGCTATTCCAGCACAGATAATACACGTTGTATCTGGGGTCATTAGTCACGGGGGGGGGGGGGGGGGAATCTGGGAAAAGATGTTCCCCATAGTCCTCTTGCTCTCACTAGGGATGCTGTTTCCCGCAGTCCTTGGCTCCTCAGAGGAAAGGGAGAGGGTGTCACCAGCAGGAGGGAGGGCACACTTTGTAAGGACTACAAAAGTGATCTTTAACCACTTGTCAACAAGCCGTTAATAAAATGTACCTTGGTGAACAAGTGATTAAGCTATAACAGAAAAAAAAAAAAAAGCGCACAAATGGAGAATATTCTATTTTGTGTAATCTACCATATATGTCCCTTAATTCACCAAATGCCACTGCCTGCCCAAGAACAAGCTCAGCATTTTAAAAGCTGTACACACTGACCTTTGAAATTAAATTCTGATCTCCTTTGGAATGCCTACATTCCATGAAACCAAGAATTTCAGTAGTGATGGTTTAAAAAAAAAAAAAAAAAAAAAAAAACGTTTAAAAAAACATAAGCCACAGCTACAAATATCAAAAGAGAATTCCAAGACTTCAGGCTATACACATATTAATCCATAAACAGTAGGCTCAGATCAAAATTTTAACACAAAATAAGAATTCTTGTTTTCGAAAAAAAAAAAAAAAGACAGATATATTCAAGTAATTCCTATTAGATTTGAAAATTACAGGTACAAACACGCCTTTGAAATCGTGCGACTTCATCTGAACACAAGCCGCATTTCAGTCCAACTTCGCCCCGGCTTGAAAGACATCTGGGTCCATGCACAGATGTCTAATGAAGTCACCCCCGAAGTAGCCAAAAGTAGTGCAGGAACTACTTTTAGAAATCAGTGCGGCGTTGCACCGATTGGGACTCGCCTATGGCCGGCAATAGGCTGCGATTTGAATCACATGTCAAATCGCACCGATGTGAATGGGGGTTAAATAAAGATTACACTTGGGTAAAGCTTTGTGAAATAAAGTGGAACTTTACCTAAAAATAAAAAATAAGAACAAGCAGAATTTTTGATGCAGAAGATTCTCTTCTACAGTAATCACTTCCCGACTGACGTAGGCATATACAAAATATTTAAAGAGGTTGTACACCCTGTACAACCACTTTTACCTACAGGTAAGCCTAGATTAAGGCTTACCCGTAGGTGCTGGAAATATCTACTAAACCTTCACGGTTCAGGAGATATTTACAATAGAGCCGTGCGCCGTAGACAGTGGTGCAGGCGCACTTTAGAAACGGCAATCGTGACATTTCTAAAGAGGGTCATGCCATGACTGGCGGGAGTGACGTCACGTGACTCCAGCCAGTCACAGAGCCGGAGTTCGTGGCCCCGGAAAAAAGAGGAGTGAAGATGGACGCTCGCTGCTAGTGGGGACAGCGGTGACATCGCAGGCTTCGGTTTCAGGTAAGTGTCACATAATGGGCTACTATGTGATGTATAATAGCCCATTATGCTTTACCTTTTTGCAGGGAAATAAAGAGGAAGTAAAACCCATCAGGGTTTACTTCCTCTTTAATCCCCTGCTGATTTTGTACGTTTGCCCACTGACAAAGAATTAATCAGTCTATAATTTTATTGGTAGGTTTATTTTAACTGCGAGAGACAGAATAACAGCAAAAAAAATAATCCAGAAAAAGGCATTTAAAAAAAAGCTATGAATTGATTTGCATTTTAATGAGTAAAATAATAAGTATTTGACCCCCTTGCAAAACATAACTTAGTACTGGGTGGCAAAACCCTTGTTGGCAATCACAGAGGTCAGATGTTTCTTGTAGCCACCAGGTTTGCACACATCTCAGGAGGGATTTTGTCCCACTCCTCTTTGCAGATCCTCTCCAAGTCATTAATGTTTCGAGGCTGACATTTGGTAACTCAAATCGCTATAGCTCTCTCCACATATTTTCTATGGGATTAAGGTCTAGAGACTGGCTAGGCGACTCCAGGACCTTAATGTGCTTCTTCTTGAGCCACTCTCTTGTTGCCCTGGCCGTGTGTTTTGGGTCATGGTTATGCTGGAATACCCATCCACAGCCCATTTTAGGTGCCCTGGCTGAGGCAGAGAGGTTTTCGCCCAAGATTTGACGGTACATGGCCCCATCCATCGTCCCTTTAATGTGGTGAAGTTGTCCATGTTCCCTTAGCAGAAAAACACCCCCAAAGCATAAGATTTCCACTTCCATGTTTGACAGTGGGGATGGTGTTCTTGGGGTCATAGGCAGCATTCCTCCTCCTCCTCCTCCAAACACATAGAGTTGAGTTGAGCTCAATTTTACACTTTCACCCAGTTCTCCTCTGAATCATTCAGATGTTCAATAGCAAACTCCAGATGGGCCTGTACATGTGCTTTCTTGAGCAGGGGGACCTTGTGGGCGCTGCAGGATTTCAGTCCTTCACGGCGTAGTGTGTTACCAAGATCGTCTGAGAGCAGCCACCCAGACAGCTGCTGCAACAATTGGTTTGCATAAACAAAGGATTTCTGCACAAACTGTCAGAAACCGTCTCAGGGAAGCTCATCTGCATGCTTGTCGCCCTCATCGGGGTCTCGACCTGACTGCAGTTCGTCGTCATAACCGACTTGAGTTGGCAAATGCTCACATTCTATGGTGTCTGGCACTTTGGAGAGGTGTTCTCTTGACAGATGAATCCCGGTTTTCACTGTACAAAGCAAATGGCAGACAACGTGTATAGCGTTGTGTAGGTGAGCAGTTTGCTGATGTCAACGTTGTAGATCGAGGGGCCCCTGGTGGCGGTGGGGTTATGGTATGAGCAGGCGTATGCTATGGACAACGAACACAGGTTCATTTTATTGATGACATTGTGAATGCACAGAGATACCATGACAAGATCTTGAAGCCCATTAATATGCCATTCATCCACTACCATCACCTCATGTTGCAGCATGATAATGCACGGCCCCATGTTTCAAGGATCTGTACACAATTCCTGGAAGCTGAAAACATCCCAGCATACTCACTGGACATGTCACCCATTGAACATGTTTGGGATACTCTGGATCAGCGTATATAACAGCGATTTCCAGTTTCTGCCAATATTCAGCAACTTCGCACAGCCATTGAAGAGGAATGAACCAACATTCCACAGGCCACAATCAACAATCTGATCACCTCTATGCGAAGGAGATGTGCTGCACTGCGTGGGGGAAATGGTGGTCACACCAGATACTGACTGGTTTTCGGACCCCCCCCCCCCCCCAAATACAGTAAAACTGCACATTTTTAGAGTGGCCTTTTATTGTGGCCAGCCTAAGGCACACCTGTGCAATAATCATGCTGTCTAATTAGCATCTGGATATGCCACACCTGTGAGGTGGATGGATTATCTCGGCAAAGGAGAAGTGCTCACTAACACAGATTTATATATTTAAGCGAAATAGGCCTTTTGTGTGCATAGAAAAAGTCGTAGATCTTTGAGTTCAGCTCATGATAAATAGGGGAAAATACAAAAGTTTATTGGACACGGCGCACCACCAATCACGGCAAAGAGCCTATGCCGTAGGTTTTTTTACCATGTGATCAGCTGTGTCCTATCACAGCTCATCACAGTGTAAATAGGAAATGCCAGTTATCAGCATCTCCTTACATTGACAGCGCGTGAAAAGAGGACAGCCGATAAGTGGCATTCCTCAGTAGGGACAACTGCACTGATAATCAGTGCCCTGAAAATCAATGCAGCCCCATCAGTGATGCCCACCAGTGCTGTCAAAAAATAATGCCTGTAAGTGCTGCCAATCAGTGCACATCAGTATAGCCCGTCAGTGCCTCCTCATCAATGCCACCTATAAGTGCTGCATATCAGTGCCCATCAGTGATGCCTGTCAGTGCCCATCAGTGATGCCTGTCAGTGCCCATCAGTGATGCCTGTCAGTGCCCATCAGTGATGCCTGTCAGTGCCCGCCTTATCAGTGAAGGAGAAAAATTACTTATTTAAAAAATTGTATAACATAAACTAAAAAAAAATTATTTAGCAAAAAAAAAAAAAAATACTAAATCCAGTTGCGATTACATACCACCAAAAGAAAGCTCTATCTAAAAAAATAAAATAAAGATAAAAAAAAAGTAATTTAGATACAGTGCTGAATGTTGTCAAAGTGTGACAACACTTAAAGCTGAAAATTGGCCTGGACACAGGAAGACAGGAAGGGATGAAAGTGCCCCCTGTATGTAGCACTGTCTGTCCAATAGAAATGTGTGGGCTGATCACTTCTCTCTATGATGGATTGATGATGGAGTGACTGCACAGTGCTGTGTATACCTGTCTCCGCTTACAGGTGTCATTCCCTGTCCCAGCCCCCCACTTCCTCTGACAGGTAATGCTCTCCCAGCAGGGCTCTGAACCCACAGCTCAGCTAGTGTCCCCCGGCTACGGGCTCACCTTTTCCAGGGCCGCCGGCCTCTGCACGGCCAGGGAGCGGGCCAGGGACAGTACGGTGTTAAAATAAAACCCCCGGGAGCCTCCGCCGCCCCCCTTGGCCGCCATCTTCCTCCCGGTCCCGTCAGATGACGTCCCCACTCCACTTCATCACGTGACTCTTACAGAAGTGACGGCAGCATAACCTGACGAATTGCCGTGTTACTATGGTGACAATGAATGGAGAAAATGGGCTGCCAGTAATCATGCGGCGCGTAGTAACAAGCACAGAATAATATGCGGGTACAGTGCACGGGATTAGTGGACAGGGGGTTTTAACACTGTTACTAAGCAATACCCCTGCTAGTATTGAATGGTTTAGTCCAGAGGGAGGGCGGAAGTGTGTATAGAAAGAAGCAAACGTCAGAGTTTGGGCGGAAGTAGTGACATCTGAATACTAGGGTCAGCTGAGCAAACGAGGAAGGAAGGAAGGGAGGGGCTTTCTAGAAGCCGTGTGACTGGAAGGGAAGGTACGGCAGCGGTCTCCGGCGATATTTAGCGGTAAGGATTTGGTGTAATGGGTTAGCTCTTGTTCATTTGTGCTCATAGATATACACTGACAACATGGCAGAGGGCTGCCTGTTACTGGGTTCCATAGCTAATAGGAGGGAGGTAATTACAGGGCTCTGCTATGGAATGCTTTTCCATCATGTATGAGGACAGGCACTTCACACAGCAACACCAGGCTCTGACTCCTTCACCCTAAAGGCTGATCACATGACATTCTAGTATTATTCCAGCTCATGTATAATATCTATGAATTCAATCCTGACTGGGTCTCTGGGATGCTTTAATTTTCTCTATTGTGTTGTACATTCAGTAAAATACACATTTTAAGCCTGAAGATTAGTGAACACACACACACTATATCGTTTCTCAAAGTAGAGACCCTGGAGAATAAAACGTCAGCAGTTGTTTTTGATGCCATGCAATAATTGGACACGTTTATCAAAATCATATTTTCAGTAAACATTCCTGAAAGTTAGTTTTAGTGCATGCAAGCGCAGTATATTGGCCAGTTTGTTTGTTTTTAACCACTTGTCTACCAGACACTTTCACCCCCTTCCTGCCCAGGCCAATTTTCAGCGCTGCAACACTTCTAATATAGCAGTGAATATAAAATTATTAACTATCATTATAACAAAAGTAATCTCCACATTCCTGTTCAATAGTGAAGCATTAATTAAATGTCACGTGTTCCAAACATCAAACAACTTAAATCAAACCTTAGGCCCTTACACACTGAGGCGTTTTTACCGCGTTTTCGTGCTAAAAATAGCACTATAATAACGCCTGAAATAATCCTGCCCCAGCATTCTCAATGTGAAAGCCCTGAGGGCTTTCACACTGAAGCGTTATGCTGGCTGGGCGTTGGAAAAAATCCTGCAAATCGCTTTTTTAGAGCAACTTTAGGGCGCATAAAATAGCGCTGTAAAAACGCCTATCCCCATTGAAATGAATGGGAACCGCGGTAAAAACGCATAGGCATAAGTGTTATTTAAAAAAAATAACGCTAACGCGTGTGCGTTTTTACCGCGTTCGCTCTATTTTTAGCGCGAACGCGGTAAAAATCATACGCGTTAGCGCTATTTTTACCGCGATCGCGGTAAAATAGAGGTACAAAATCCCATAATTTTTGAGCGTTTTTCCCATTCACACAGGGGCAACACGACTTCCAGCGCGATTTTATGAGGCAACTCAGACACGACTTGAGAATGAATCACAGCACGACCTGGAGCTACTTACAAGGCAACTCCAAGTTGCCTGCAGGACAGGAGACATTCCAGTGGCCAATCAAACAAGAATCAGCTCTGTGGGAGGGAGGGGGGGAGGGAGAGGTTTGCCTGATAAATGTATGTTATCTTCCTGGAGAGTCGCTCCTATTAAGACAGTGAGAGGCGACTCCCATTGAAATGAATGGTTACAGGTCGCCTAGGAGTCGGATTGAAGTAGTACAGGGACCTTTTTTGAAGTCGGAGCGACTGCAGTAGTGTGCATAAGGGCGGCTCCGTTAACTTACATTGATTTCTTCAGCCAGCGTGACCTGAGGCGACTAGGGGCGATTTGGAGTCGGATCCAAAGACGCCCCTGTGTGAATGGGCTCGTATGGAGACTAGAAACCATAACAAAAAATAATAAACAAAAATAGTGTTATGAAAAATCGGAATGAAACCAACAATGTGTAAATAAATATATATATATAGTCCCAGTGAATATCTTCAGTGTTATTCAACTGTTTCCTGTGTGTTCATCCCTCATCCGTGACTCGGCACAGCTATTTGTCCACCAATTTGTGACGGCACCACCACCTTATGAATTGGCCACTCACCGGAAGTAAAGTACATGTGCGCCTTTTGGTTGATCTATGGAATACCCACTCCACTTAAAAAGATCAGTCTACACCTTTCCCGATTAGCGTATCAGTAAATTTGGCTTCTCAAGCTTTCTCACTGGTTATCAGAATCTCATAGGAAAATAAATAGCAATCATTGCGTAGTATGTCTACTATTTATTAGTAAAAAAGTTAAACTATTGCACTCACAATTTTATGTGCCCATAGGCCGGCACAAAGCCTTTCCAGCAGTGCGTGTATCGGTGTGCGTCCCAGGCCTTGCTCTCACTCTGGTATCGGCAGGAAGTGATGTTGAAATTTTCCCAGCAGCCTCATTTTCCTGCTGGGAAAATTTTAACATCCCTTCCTGCCGATACCCGAGTAAGAGTGAGACCTGGGATGCACGCGAACACAGGGGAACGCACGCCGATACGCCTGCCCCATACACACAGCTGAAAAAGGCTTTGTGCCGGCCTATGGGCACATAAAATTGTGAGTGCAATCGTTTTTTTTACTTTTTTTACTAATAAATAGTAGACATACTACGCAATGATTGCTGTTTATTTTCCTATGAGATTCTGATAACCAGTGAGAAAGCTTGACAAGCCAAATTTACTGATGCGCTCACCGGGAAAGGTGCAGACCTGATCCTTTTAAGTGGAATGCTTATCCCATAGATCAGTGATGGCGAACCTTGGCACCCCAGATGTTTTGGAACTACATGTCCCATGATGCTCATGCACTCTGCAGTGTAGTTTTTTTTTTTTAAAAGCCCGTGGTATGTGAAACACTCAAAAAACTCCACCCGGTGCCAAAAAAATGTGCACAACATAAAGAGGTGACACAAAAACATGCAACGGGTGTACACAAGCCCTCTGAAATCAGAGGGCCTTGCCCTGAATCCCCCGGGGCGTTAGGCTCCTGACAGGGAAAAGGGTACATACACTTTGGTCCATCTGGCCAAAACCAGACGGACCCCATTCTCTGGAGGGTCTGCCGAAACAGACCCACCCAAGTACTAGGTGGGGCTCCCCCGAAGGAAGACCCTATGAGGGAAGGCGAACTAAGCCAGAAGGCCATGTCCACCTCCCCCCAAGACTTTCAGGGAAGGCCAGAGGGCCTACACCCTACCAGTCACACAGTGCAACAAACCATGTACAAAACATAAAAATACAAAAAGGTGACAAACATGGGCATAAATAAAATAAAGCGGGGAAGGAATAAGTGGAGAGGAGAGTGAAAAAGTGGCCATTGTGCAACACAATGGCCGGGCCCTCCGGCCAGGAATAAAAAAATTCCTCCGGTCCCAGCCAAAAAGCCCTGCCCAGGAGGCAGGTACTAAAAAAGCGTGTTCTGGTGCAGTGACCGTGGTGCCATAAATCAATGTGACCCTCACTCAGTGATCTTCTGCCACCCCTGAACTGCCACCCCAGGGGTTCATACACCATAGGCTTTCTAGTTCCTATCCAGCCCCCGAACAGATCAGTGCAGCCCTCCGTCCCTGCCGATAGAGAGCCCTTCAAGGTTTTCTCAGGGAGAGCTGCCCCCTTGATGCAGCCTCCCCTGGTACTAGCCCTTCCAGGCCCCCGTCAATCCGGCGGATTTGCATGGCCTCGCCCCATCTACAGGGCTAAGCCAGCTCCTCCCTCCAAATTGCCGATGGGGACAACACTTACACCGACACCAGCCAGAAGGCCGGAATAAAACTCGGCAAAAAGACCAGACCGAATGCAGCCACCCATCCTCACCAGGAGCACCCTTCCGGACGGCACAGACTCGACCATGTGCCAGCTCCCAGTTTACTGTCGGGCAGCCGGCATAGTCACTACTGAAACTGTCCTTCCAGGTGCAATGACGCCATTGGCTTTGCATCCACCCTCCCCATGTAGGAGGTGCTTCAGCGCATCCTCTGGCAACTGATAAGAACAGATACTACACTTGATCTTAGCCAAAAGGCAGAGAAGCGATGTGACTTCCCCCCCCCCCCCCCCCCCCCCAACGTTTTCTGTCTTTTTTCATTTGTTTAGCAAAAAAATAGAAAAACCCAGTGGTGATTAAATGCCACCAAATACAGTAGTTAAAGAATTAAAACTGTTTACAAAAATGGATTGTACAGATGCGGTCCCTTGTGCGTCTATGCGTTTCGCCGTGAGGCTTCTTCAGGACGGACAGAGATAGTAAGAAAGAATACAAATCTCACTATCTACAATGAAACATATTCCATAGTTATTGGACAGATATAAAACGTAAAAAACATTGTGTTCCAATATTAAAAGAAGTGTTCAGAAATGCTCAATAGGCTGATGACCAAGAACAAAAACATCCTATAGATACCTTAACCACTTCCCGACCGCGTCATGTACAAAAGACGTCCACAGCGCGGTCGAGTTATCCTGAGTGGACGTCCCAGGGACGTCCTCACAGAATCTTGCTCCCGCGCGCCCCCTGGGGCGCGCTCCAGGATATGTCCGTGACCGCCGGGTCCGGAAGACCCGGCGCATCACGGATCACGGTAGATGGCCGCTAATCGCGGCCGTTTACCACGTGATTGCTCCGTCAAATGACGGAGCGATCACTTGTAAACAGACCGGCGTCATTTGATGACGCCGATTCCTCCCTCCCCTCTCTGTACCGATCGGTACAGTGTGAGAGGAGAGGGGAGGGAGCGAATCATGTCCGCTCCCTCCCCCATGTCAGCTGTGGGCTGGATCTGTGACAATTGCAGTCACAGATCCAGCCATCCATCCATCCCTGCTCAGCCATCCCTGTGCAATACTCTGCAATACACCCTGTGCAATACTCTGCAATACACCCTGTGCAATACTCTGTGCAATACCCTGCCCATACCCTGCCATACTCCGCAATACTCCGGCAATACTCCACAATACCCGGCAATACTCCACAATACCCGGCAATACTCCACAATACCCAGCAATACTCCACAATACCCAGCAATACTCCGCAATACCCGGCAATACTCTGCAATAACCACTTCCCGCCCGCTGGCCGTCATATGACGTCCTTGACTTTGTGCGGAGATATCTGAATGATGGGAGCAGCTACAGGCATCATTCATATATTCGCTTTTTCAGCTGGCGATTCCCTACACCATAAGAACAATCATAGTGGCTGTTTCACCGCTTGATCGCTCTTACGGAAGGTGAGAGGGGATGCTGCCCTCCGGTGCTTCTACCGACTCACCGCTACGATCAAAGCCAAGATTGTTTTTTTTTTGTTTTTTTTTCAGGCTTCCCAGCCTAGAGGTGAGATCTTATTGACCCCATATCTCACTGTAAAGAGGACCTGTCATGCCATATTTCTATTACAAGGGATGTTTACATTCCTTGTAATAGGAATAAAAGTGATCAAAAAAAAATTTGGGGCGGAAAAACATGTCAAACTAAAATAAATAAAGTAAAATGAACAATAAAATATATATATTTTTTTTTAAGCGCCCCTGCCCCCGCGAGCTCGCATGCAGAAGTGAACGCATACGTAAGCCCCGCCCACATATGAAAACGGTGTTCAAACCACACATGTGAGGTATCGTTGCGAACGTTAGAGCGAGAGCAATAATTTTGGCCCTAGACCTCCTCTGTAACTCAAAACATGTAACCAGTAAAAATATTTAAAGCGTTGCCTATGGGGATTTTTAAGTAGCGAAGTTTACGAGCGTGTGCAATTTTGAAGGGTGACATGTTAGGTATCTATTTACTCGGCGTAACTTCATCTTTCACATTATGCAAAAACATTGGGCTAACTTTACTGTTTTTTTTTTCTTTTAGGCACAAAACTGTTTTTTTTCCGTAAAAAACGCGTTAGAAAAATTTCTGCGCAAATACCGTGCAAGATAAAAAGTTGCAATGACCACCATTATATTCTTTAAGGTCTTTGCTAAAAAAACATATATAATGTTTTGGGGTTCTATGTAATTTTCTAGCAAACAAATTATGATTTTTACATGTACGAGAGAAATGTCAGAATTGGCCTGGGTTCTCCAGAACGCCTGAAGGTGCTCCCTGCATGTTGGGCCTCTCTATGTGGCCACGCTGTGTAAAAGTCTCACACATGTGGTATCGCCATACTCGGGAGGAATAGCAGAATGTGTTTTGGGGTGTAATTTGTGGTATGCATATGCTGTGTGTGAGAAATAACCTGCTAATATGACAATTTTGTGGAAAAAAAAAAATCTTGATTTTTGCAAAGAATTGTGGGAAAAAATGACAACTTCAAAAAACTCACAATGACTCTTTCTAAATACCTTGGAATGTCTTCTTTCCAAAAAGGGGACATTTGGGGGGGTATTTGTACTTTTCTGGCATGTTAGGGTCTCAAGAAATGAGATAGGCCGTCAGTACTTCAGGTGTGATCAATTTTCAGATATTGGCACCATAGCTTGTGGGCTCTATAACTTTCACAAAGACCAAAAAATATCCACCAATTTGTACTTATTTTTACCAAAGATATGTAGCAGTATAAATTTTGGCCAAAATTTATGAAGAAAAAATACTAATTTGCAAAATTTTATAACGGAAACAAAGAAAAATTCATTTTTTTACAAAATTTTCAGTCTTTTTTTCTCTTATAGCGCAAAAAATAAAAAACCCAACAGTGATTAAATACCACCAAAAGAAAGCTCTATTTGTGTGAAAAAAAGGACAAAAATTTCATATGGGTACAGTGTTGTATGACTGAGTAATTGTCATTCAAAATGTGAGAGCACCGAAAGCTGAAAATTCGTCTGGTTAGGAAGGGGGTTTAAGTGCCCAGTGGTCAAGTGGTTAAGGAAGACGGGGTCCAATATACAGGTCCTTCTCAAAAAATTAGCATATTGTGATAAAGTTCATTATTTTCTGTAATGTACTGATAAACATTAGACTTTCATATATTTTAGATTCATTACACACAACTGAAGTAGTTCAAGCCTTTTCTTGTTTTAATATTGATGATTTTGGCATACAGCTCATGACAACCCAAAAATCCTATCTCAAAAAATTAGCATATCATGAAAAGGTTCTCTAAACGAGCTATTAACCTAATCATCTGAATCAACTAATTAACTCTAAACACCTGCAAAAGATTCCTGAGGCTTTTAAAAACTCCCAGCCTGGTTCATTACTCAAAACCGCAATCATGGGTAAGACTGCCGACCTGACTGCTGTCCAGAAGGCCATCATTGACACCCTCAAGCAAGAGGGTAAGACACAGAAAGAAATTTCTGAACGAATAGGCTGTTCCCAGAGTGCTGTATCAAGGCACCTCAGTGGGAAGTCTGTGGGAAGGAAAAAGTGTGGCAGAAAACGCTGCACAACGAGAAGAGGTGACCGGACCCTGAAGAAGATTGTGGAGAAGGACCGATTCCAGACCTTGGAGGACCTGCGGAAGCAGTGGACTGAGTCTGGAGTAGAAACATCCAGAGCCACCGTGAACAGGCGTGTGCAGGAAATGGGCTACAGGTGCCGCATTCCCCAGGTCAAGCCACTTTTGAACCAGAAACAGCGGCAGAAGCGCCTGACCTGGGCTACAGAGAAGCAGCACTGGACTGTTGCTCAGTGGTCCAAAGTACTTTTTTCGGATGAAAGCAAATTTTGCATGTCATTCGGAAATCAAGGTGCCAGAGTCTGGAGGAAGACTGGGGAGAGGGAAATGCAAAAATGCCTGAAGTCCAGTGTCAAGTACCCACAGTCAGTGATGGTCTGGGGTGCCATGTCAGCTGCTGGTGTTGGTCCACTGTGTTTTATCAAGGGCAGGGTCAATGCAGCTAGCTATCAGGAGATTTTGGAGCACTTCATGCTTCCATCTGCTGAAAAGCTTTATGGAGATGAAGATTTCATTTTTCAGCACGACCTGGCACCTGCTCACAGTGCCAAAACCACTGGTAAATGGTTTACTGACCATGGTATTACTGTGCTCAATTGGCCTGCCAACTCTCCTGACCTGAACCCCATAGAGAATCTGTGGGATATTGGGAAGAGAAAGTTGAGAGACGCAAGACCCAACACTCTGGATGAGCTTAAGGCCGCTATCGAAGCATCCTGGGCCTCCATAACACCTCAGCAGTGCCACAGGCTGGTTGCCTCCATGCCACGCCGCATTGAAGCAGTCATTTCTGCAAAAGGATTCCCGACCAAGTATTGAGTGCATAACTGAACATAATTATTTGAAGGTTGACTTTTTTGTATTAAAAACACTTTTCTTTTATTGGTCGGATGAAATATCCTAATTTTTTAGATAGGATTTTTGGATTTTCATGAGCTGTATGCCAAAATCATCAATATTAAAACAAGAAAAGGCTTGAACTACTTCAGTTGTGTGTAAATGAATCTAAAATATATGAAAGTCTAACGTTTATCAGTACATTACAGAAAATAATGAACTTTATCACAATATGCTAATTTTTTGAGAAGGACCTGTAGTTGTCCCGCAGTCAATAAGTATATAGATATAGAGCAATCCAAAAAGGTATATAAGACCAAGACCAAAAACATCTAAAAAGTAAAAAAAATAAAAAATATATAAACAAACCAGATATACACAGTTGCATTTTAAAGGGGTGGAACCCTATATTCCCGTTTCAGGGCTAACAAGTGATAACAGGATATATTAATCCCATACCTAGTGCACACATCAATTGGGCTTTTTTATTGACTGACTTCTTGTATGCCGGGGTGTCCACAGAGTACATGGGTCATCAACCAAAGGAAAAAAAAGTCACTTTGTTGGTCATACTTCTGTGCAGCAAAAGATGAGGATAAGACACTTCTTCCCCTCCTCCTTTTTACGTCTGGCGCGCATGCGCACACCGTACCTTTTGCATTCCTGGCAGCCAACCTATAGGAGATGCGGCACAGGATACACGTGGCGTTTGCTGATGACGTCACACACCTGACGCCGCTCTCCCAGCTAATTTTCGCAGGCTACAGGATGTTTAAACAGCGCGCCTAGCACCCGCTGATGTGTACAGTGCCAAGCTGTCTCCTGGGAGTATTTGTTTATCCACCTCGCAACCATCGTAAGTATACCACCTAATGCCTGTTGGCATGCTTATATTGCAGCCCTAGTAGTTCCTTACACCTGTCTATTTGTCTGTTAGACTGCTTAGCAGACTTGTGTATGAGTGGACTTCTGTCATCTGTTGGCTGGTCCGGGATGTTGGATTGCAGGCAATAGACCCCTTGTTGCTACATATATGTATTAGCCTTGGTGTGTTCTAACTACATATGCCCCCACCAATCACCAGACTATTTTCCTTTTGGTGAGTATCTTTCTGTTTTTGGGGGGTTTATATGTGTCCACTACAAATGGCGCTGGACCATATACTACTACTATCTATCTTTATTTCTTTCTTATATCCTCCTCTTTTTCTGCACAGAAGTATGACCAACAAAGTGACTTATTTCCTTTGGTTGATGACCCATGTACTCTGTGGACACCCCGGCATACAGGAAGTCAATAATGTGCCCAATTGATGTGCGCACTAGGTATGGGATTAATATATCCTGTTATCACTTGTTAGCCCTGAAACGGGAATATAGGGTTCCACCCCTTTAAAATGCAACTGTGTATATCTGGTTTGTTTTATATATTTTTTATTTTTTTTACTTTTCAGATGTTTTTGGTCTTGGTCTTGTATACCTTTTTGGATTGCTCTATATCTATATACTTATTGACTGCGGGACAACTATATTGGACCCAGTCTTCCTTAAGGTATCTATAGGATGTTTTTGTTCTTGGTCGTCAGCCTATTGAGCATTTCTGAACAGACACTTCTTTTAATATTGGAACACAATGTTTTTTATGTTTTATATCTGTCCAATAACTATGGAATATGTTTCATTACAGATAGTGAGATTTGTATTCTTTCTTACTATCTCTGTCCGTCCTGAAGAAGTCGTGCGGCGAAACGCATAGACGCACAAGGGACCGCATCTGTACAATCCATTTTTGTAAACAGTATAATTCTTTACTGTATTTACTGTCTATTTTATCATAATAAATTTAATTCTTTGTTTATCCACTGTGTTGTTGCCTAAAAAGTCCGAGCACTTGCTGCTCTTTTCAAGCAACCCTCCATGTTTTTTCATATACTACTACGGATGTGGCATTGTGAGTGCTTCCCCTTCCCTTGTTTTATATTTAAATACCACCAAAAGAAAGCTCTCCAAAAAAATTATAGAAATTTCATTTGGGTACAGCATTGCATGAGCGCGCAAATGTTAAAGTGCGACATCGATGAAAATTGTGTAAAAAAAAAAAAAAATGTGGGTCACCGGCGCAAAAAAACTATTCTTGATGAATCTAAAAAACATTCTTACGTTTGCTGCATTCAAGAAAAGTGTCCCACCCTAAAGTGGAATATCGAGAATAGAAAACAAGGCAATGACTGCATTAACTACCAAATAAGTGTATTGAAGAAAGGGGGCACTCTTGGTCAAATCTTATAGCACCACATCCCATATAATATAAAACTGGAAATAGGGGGGCAGTGGGTATACTCAATACCCTGGGATTTTTAAATACGGTGCTAGATAGAGATTGACAAAGGAATCAGCTAAAAAATATTACATTTTATTACATGACAAAAACAGAAAATACATAAATTATCTTAACCATCCATTGAAGACGTGTGACTCAGTGATCAAAGATGCAATTGCTAGGTCGCCACTCTACTAGTTTCGCTATGAATAGCTTCCTCAGGAGTGATTGTGACAATAGCAGATTATACTGAAAACACAGAATACATATGATTAACATGAAGGATGGTTACAGGTTAGTGAGCATAAGCACATAACGTTATTTAAATTACATTGCGGAAATTGCCGCATCAATATTGGCATGATAATAGGGAAAAAGTATTGAAAACATATTAACAAGCATCATTGATCAGGACCCATGCTGAACACCAAACATACATATGTGTACATATGCACTCACCAGTTTGCAAAATAAATCATTTATGAAGAACAGAAGACAAATTCTCTCAGAGCCATAAAATTCAAGCGAAACGACATTGTTCCACTGCTCCACTCAACCACCTGGCAGAATCCAGTGACACACCTGATAGTATTTGCAACCATAGGGGTATTTGAGCAAAATAAAATAAAATGAATACCTATGGGAATATTAATAAAATATATTAATATATCAGGACTGCATGAACATAGTCTGATTTTTATGAAAATAAAAAAGGTGTATGGAGATGAGCCTCTTACCTTTTGTAGAGTAAATATTGAGAAAATATGCCAATATTGGTAAGGATCTAGCGCCTAAGTTATTCATAAAGGAAGAAAACTGAAGCTGAGGTGTTTGAATGGGCAACTATCTGATAGCTATCAAAAAAGAGAAGGAAAAAAAAAAAGTGTCCCAGTGAGAAAAATGAGTCGCTAAAGAAACAAGGATCGAAAGGTCAAATGGCAAATCATCCAAGCAATGCCTTACCTGGATGAGTATGCTTCAAGCATAGTCCAGCTGGAAAAAGTGCAACCTGCCCCTTGGTATGGGGAAGGATCCTGGCAGAAAGTAAGCGGCGAAAGCCGCGCTTCTTATACCCCCACCGCGGCAGCGTCTGACCTCATCGCCGCGATACGGACGTCTACTCGGAGGTCTATGCGTGACGCAAGCACCGTCCATAGGGTTGGACTGGCGCATGCGTCATTGAAGCAGCCAATAGGAGTGGCTTATCACACGTCAAAGGACGTGTGTAGTAAAGCCCTCTGTGCTGCTGAAGTCAGCCGCGCCATATTGCAAAAGGGAAACAACCACACTATTACAAAGGTAAAGTGGGAAATGAGATGGTGTAAAATAGGAGTGGAAGGGCAGATGGAAATCATGAGCTGACAAGGCAAGGACCAACTAATAATGGGCGTCCTGAATGATCATAGGATTGGCGTAACAAATGAAATCAATGAGGGCGCCCTGGGCATCCGTATGGTTGCACTATAGTGTGTCAAAAAATAAACTGACAAGTGTGTCACTGGATTCTGCCAGGTGGTTCAGTGGAGCAGTGGAACAATGTCGTTTCGCTTGAATTTTATGGCTCTGAGAGAATTTGTCTTCTGTTCTTCATAAATGATTTATTCTGCAAACTGGTGAGTGCATATGTACACATATGTATGTTTGGTGTTCAGCATGGGTCCTGATCAATGATGCTTGTTAATATTTTTTCAATACTTTTTCCCTATTATCATGCCAATATTGATGCGGCAATTTCCGCAATGTAATTTAAATAACGTTATGTGCTTATGCTCACTAACCTGTAACCATCCTTCATGTTAATCATATGTATTCTGTGTTTTCAGTATAATCTGCTATTGTCACAATCACTCCTGAGGAAGCTATTCATAGCGAAACTAGTAGAGTGGCGACCTAGCAATTGCATCTTTGATCACTGAGTCACACGTCTTCAATGGATGGTTAAGATAATTTATGTATTTTCTGTTTTTGTCATGTAATATTTAATCTTTTTTTAGCTCTGATTCCTTTGTCAATCTCTATCTAGCACCGTATTTAAAAATCCCAGGGTATTGAGTATACCCACTGCCCCCCTATTTCCAGTACCAAATAAGTGTGTGTTGCAAAACTTCTAATATAGCAATGAATATAAAACTATTAAATATCTGTGACAGCAGGCAGGTAAAATCACCAGGTTGCATCCAGGATGGAAGGTATATATGTCCTAGATTCAGGCTTTGTGCCAATTTTATACCACTAGGGGGAGTGCTGGGAGTCTTGCAGGGGAAGAGTTAATGGGCCCAGCTGAAGTAAGTGGGCTCATTAGGGCCTCTACAAGAACTCCCAGCATGCTAAGGGCGATGCTCCAACCTGGAACCAGATCTGTGTGGATAGTCTGGGGAGTGTGATCTCTGTGCGGTGAGCCAAAGCCTGTGTGGTTAGTGCTAAGAACTTCTAAAAGCAGGGAGCTAGGGACTGGGACAGCACAAGGCTGTACCCAGTTGTTAGTTAGGGACACCAACGTGTGTAGTGAGCGGTCAAGTTGACCAGGATTTCTTTTCCTTTTTCTTTTGTTTTTGCTGTATTTTTTTTTGTCTGTGTATATAGTTCAAATAAAACCACACCCTTTTGTTTTCTCCTACCACTGTCTGCTGTGCCTGTTTTTTGTGTGGTGAACCCATCCAGGGGGTCACACACACCCGCTGCTGAGTTAACCCCCTCACAATCAGTACTCTCCACATTCCTGTTCAATAGTGAAGCATTAATTAAATGTGTCGTGTTCCAAACATCAACCACCAAACAACTTAAATCAAACCTTTAGGCTGGTTTCACACTGGGGCGGTGGGTGCGGTGGCGGTATAGCGCCGCTATTTTTAGCGGCGCTGTACCGTCGGAATTGCGGAGGTCTTCGGCCGCTAGCGGTGCAGTTTTAACCCCCGCTAGCGGCCAAAAAAGGGTTAATACCACCCGCAAACCACGGCTACAGACGCGGTTTGCGGGCGGTATTACCGCGGTGTCCCATTTATTTCAATGGGAAGGAGCGGTATACTCACCGCTCCAAAGATGTGGCTTGCAGGAGATTTTTTCTCCTCCCGCCAGCGCATCGCCTCAGTGTGAAAGCCCTCAGGCTTTCACATTGAGCATACTGGGGCAGGAGTTTTTCAGGCGTTATTTATGCGCTATTTTTAGCACAAAACACCTGAAACTCCTCAATGTGAAAGGGCCCTTATAGGTATGGAGACTAAAAACCGTAACAAAAAATGATAAATAAAAATGGTGTTATGAAAAATATGAATGAAACCAACAATGTATAAATATATATGGTCCCAGTGAATATATTCAGTGTTATTCAACTGTTTCCTGTGTGTTCATCCCTCATCCGTGACTCGGCATAGCTATTTGTCCACCAAATTGTGACAGCACCACCACCTTATGAATTGGCCACTCGCCAGAAGTAAACTAGACGTGTGCCTTTGGTTCATCTTGGCAGTGATGGCGAACCTTGGCACCCCAGATGTTTTGGAACTACATTTCCCATGATGCTCAATTACACTGCAGAGTGCATGAGACTTTAAGGGTCTATTAATCCACTAATGTCACATATTGACCCTGATAAAGCTGATTAAACACAAATCGTGCTTGATCATACCTGACCACAGCATCCAGGAAATAATGGCGCTAAATCCAGACGTTGCCTAATGAGTGTCGATTCCAGATTTATTCACTGGAGGGAGGATCCGTGAATAAAGGGATTTTTATGACAGCTTACCTGTAAAATCCTTTTCTTGGAGTACATCACGGGACACAGAGCGACTTAGTCATTACTAATGGGTTATATAGTTTACCTTCAGGTGCTGGCACTGGCAACTTCCAAACCGGAAGTACCCTCCCCTATATAAGCCCCTCCCATCCGGGAGCACCTCAGTTTTGTAGCAAAGCAGTAAGTGTCCCAAAAAGAGGGGTGGGAGCTCTGTGTCCCGTGATGTACTCCAAGAAAAGGATTTTACAGGTAAGCTGTTATAAAAATCCCTTTTTCTTTTTCGTACATCACGGGACACAGAGCGACTTAGTCATTACTAATGGGACGTCCCAAAGCAATGCCCAATGAGGGGAGGGATACATAAGCTGGGCGCCATCAGGCATGAGGCTCTTTTGCGGCCTGCAACACACTGCGCCCAAAGGCGACATCCTCCTGACTTCTGACGTCTACCTGGTAGAATCTAGTAAACGTGTGTACTAAGGACCATGTTGTGGCCTTACAGACTTGAGCCAGGGAGGCTTGGTGATGCACTGCCCATGAAGTTCCAACTGCTCTTGTGGAGTGCGCCCTAACTTTGAACGGAGGCGGTCTCCTTTTCAAGCCATAGGCTTGTATTATGACCTGTCGAATCCACTTGGCTAAAGTAGATTTTTGATGCTGCCTGACCCTTTCCGGGGCCTTCCGGCAGAACAAACAAAGTATCCGTTCTACGAATCTGAGCAGTGGCTTTAAGATAAGCTTTAACTGCTCTTACTACATCCAAAGAATGCAATAACTTTTCCTCTACCGAACTAGGTTTGGGGAAAAAGGAAGGAAGAACCACATCTTGGTTCAAATGGAACCTCGATACCACCTTAGGAAGAAGGCTGGATGAGGACGTAATACTACTCTGTCCTTATGGACAACCAGATATGGCTCCTTACAGGACAAGGCGGCTAATTCCGATACTCTTTTAGCCGAAAAAATGGCTACTAAGAAAATCAATTTCCTGGTGAAAAGAACCAAGGAAATGTGCCACAATGGTTCAAATGGTTGTTTCTGTAGAACCGACAGAACCAGGTTTAAGTCCCATGGACATATGGGAATACTAACCGGAGGGCTAATACGCATCACTCCTTGTATGAAAGCTTTGACTAATGAATGCAAAGCCAAGGGCCTTTGAAAAAATATTGACAAGGCCGTCTGACCCTTGATAGTACTCAAGGCAAGCTTCCTATGTACAGCCCACTGTAGGAAGTCCAGAATCCTACCTATTACGTACTTACGTGGATGCCATTTCCTGGCCTCACACCACGTGATGTACGCCTTCTAGATCCTATAATAGATCTGCCTGGATACCGGCTTCCTGGCATTGATCATGGTAGATACCACAGGATTAGAGAGCCCTCTCTTTTTTAGAATGTGGGCTTCAATAGCCAGGCCGTCAAACCTAGGGCTGGTAAGGAAGGGTAGTATATCGGTCCTTGCGAAAGCAGGTCCGGACGATGTGGGAGGGTCCAAGGACTTCCCACTGATATTTTTACAATCTCCGCGTACCATGCCCTTCGGGGCCACGCTGGAGCCACCAGAATCACTGGTTTCTTTTCTACCCTGATTCTGCGGATTAATCGCGGTGGGAATGCATATATCAGCTTGAACTGATCCCAAGGGAACGCTAGGGCATCCGAACCGCAAGCTAGGGGATCCTTTGTGCGAGACACAAATCTGTCCACCTTTGCGTTGAATCTGGATGCTAGCAGATCTACATCCGGTGTTCCCCACCGCTGGCATATTGCCTGGAAAACCTCGGGGTGAAGAGACCATTCCCCCGGGCATAATTGCTGGCGACTTAAAAAGTCCGCTCTCCAATTTTCCACTCCTGGGATGAAAACCGCGGATATGGCTGTGACATACCTTTTCTGCCCATTCCAGGATGCAATTCGCTTCCCTCTGGGCTGCACGACTCCTGGTGCCACCCTGGTGATTGATATATGCCACTGCTGTGGCATTGTCTGATTGAATTCTGACAGGGGACCCTTGGAGTTTGGATGTCCATGCTACTAGGGCATACCGGGCTGCTCGTATCTCTAAGAGATTGGTGGGCAGGGCCTTCTCTGCTTCTGACCACTTGCCCTGGAGAGACCATTGCTCCAGTACTGCCCCCCAGCCTATGAGGCTGGCATCTGTAGTGACCACCTTCCAAGAAACCAGACTGAAGGGTTTCCCTTTTTCCAGATTCTGGGGCACCAACCACCAATGGAGGCTCTTGCGAACGGAAGGGGACAGGGACATTGGTAAGTCTAAAGCCTGAACTTTTTTGTTCCAGGCTGACAGTATGGCCCTCTGCAAGTTCCTTGAATGGAATTGACCGTAGGGTACTGCTTCGAATGAAGCCACCATTTTTCCCAGCAGCCTTATACACAGGCGTATGGATGGTTTTCTTTTTTGTACCCACTAAGTGGGTCAAATTTTTCAAAGACGACACCTTCTCTGGAGGTAAGAAAATCTTTCTCTGATTTGAATCCAGTCTTAGCCCCCAAGTATTCCAGGCTTTTGACTGGTTTTAGGGCTGACTTGTCTCGGTTGATAATACAACCGTGAGATTCCAGATACTTGATTATCTTGTGAACGACCACTTCTAGTTTTTTTCACTGAGTGGTCTATCAGCAACAAGTCGTCTAGATATGCCATTATCGTTACACCTTGTGTTCCTAGTTTGGCCAATCGTAGGGCCAGAATTTTTGTGAATACTCGTGGTGCTGTGGCCAGACCGAAAGGTAAGGCTCTGAACTGAAAATGGCGCCCTTCTACTGCAAAGCGTAGAAATTTCTGGTGGGCCGGACAGATGGGAATATGCAAATAAGCATCCCTTATGTCGATCGAGGCTAACCATTCCTGCCCTTGTAGGGCGGTGGCCACCGATCGGATCGACTCCATCCGAAAAAGTCCTGATATGTAGGAACTTGTTTAGCCCTTTTATATTTAATATGGGCCTCATGTCCCCATTTGGTTTGGGGACTGTGACAAGGTTCGAGTAAAACCCGAACCCGCTTTCTTCCAAGGGAACCTTCATGATTACCCTTGGAGCAATAGTTGCTCTAGTGCCAAAAGGAGGGATCCCCTCTTCTGTGGATCGCTTGGCACGTTTGACCTTATAAAATGGGCAGGAGGAATGTCTCTTAACTCCAGCCTGTATCCCAGACTTACTGCGGAGATCACCCATCTGTCTCTGATGGTGTCCCGCCAGGTCTCTGTGAACAACTGAAGTCTTCCCCTCACCCGATTGAGTGGGGGCAACCCTTCATGACTTGGGGGGAGGTTTTGTACCTCTCTTGACCCAGGGTTTCTTGTTACCCTGTGATTGTCCCTGATTTCTGCCCCCTGGATTTGACCGCGGAGGCCGTCGGAACTATTTCACAGCCGATGTGCCAGGGACTGGAGAAGTAGGCCTCTTAAAAGAAGGACTTCTACCCTTGTTCTTAACCGGCAAGAGTGTACTTTTACCGGCAGAAGTTTTCTGGATATATTTGTCCAGATCATCTCCAGATAAGCGTTCTCCATGAAATGGAAAGCTAATCAGCAATTTCTTACAGGGAGCTTCAGCAGACCAGTTTTTGAGCCATAGAAGCCTACGCATATGTCTACAGACAGCGTAAAGCGGGATGCCTGTTGGATTGTATCCTTTATGGCGTCCACCGCAACACAAGGCTCTAGGTAGGTCAGCTAGGGCAAGAGCCTGCTGATCTGGTAAGTCCCTTAAGACTTGTTTCAACTGATCTTTCATTGCTTGGCAGACTCCAATCGCTGCTACTGCAGGTTGTCACCATGCTTGCTGTAGAGAAAGCAGATTTTAGTAAAGACTCCAATTTTTTATCTATTGGGTCTTTGAACATTGGAACATTATCTACTGGACATGTCAGTGATTTATTTACACAAGAGATGGCTGTGTCCACTGTAGGGACCCTCCATTTTTTTTTTTTTTTTTTTTTTTTTTTTTTTTTTTTTTTTATGAACTTATCCTCCATGGGATAGATCACTGGAAATCTCTTGGGGGGAGTAAATATTTTACAGGATGCTCCCAATCCTGGTAAATAAGCCCTTCCAATAAAGGATGGATTGGGAAGGAACAGACAGTCTGGGGAGCTTTCAGCGACCCCAGCGAGGAGACAGTAGTGGTTGATGGTTCCGCCAGAGGCATTTAAAATGCTGCTCGGACCATGTTAGTCAGAGACTGAACCCATAATCTTTCAGCCTGAGATGCTGAGAAAGGTTCTTCCACTGTTGATTCCTCTATAACTTTATCAACCTCACCTGATCCCCTTCAGGTAGGTCGATCTCTGGGACTGTTCCTCCACTAACAGGCACTCTGCAGGAGGAGACGGAGATCGGACGCGCTTTTCCTGTGACAGGGAAGCAGCGATCAATGCTGTTAATCTCTCTTCCAATCCTCCCAGAGTTGAGGATAAAACCTCCTCTGTTTATATATACAGGAGCAGGTGGACTGGGGACAGCCGCAGTACCAGGTACTCCTGCGGGGTTCCTACGGCTACTGACCTCTGAAATTTCAGGGGAGATTGGCGCAGTACAGCATGCCCAAAATCCTCAGAGCCCGACGGAGACCCCTTTCGCTTCTTGGAAGATTTATTTCCAGAGCGTCTGGACGACATATCCTATAAGCACAAAGCTGAGGTATTCCCGTCGTCATACACCAACTTTGCTGGTAATAGTCTAACACAGTTGCTGCTATATACCAGCTGGTGTCCACTAAAGTGTCTTTCTATGGGGATGCCTGCATCAACCGCCTCTGTGTGCCACCGTTTTGTTGCTAGCTCTGCTTGCATCCAGCTGACACTTGTACTGTGTCTTTTACACATGCTGGGACGCCTGCACATGTGCAGAAGCGCTGCGGCGCGCATCGAGCGTCATCCACCCGCCCCGCCCCCTTTTTTTTCATAGGAGGCGCGTGCACGCGCGCGCGCCATTGGCGCCCTTTTCGAAACCAAACAGGGACTAGGAGCCAGGGCCCTTTTTGCCGGAGGGCCTGTGCGGTGGATGAGCGCAGCAACAGGGCAGAGGAAGTGGATTCCCACAGAGAACTTACCAACTGCCTGGATCTTTTGACTTGAGAAAACCAAAGATCCACATGACAAGAAAAAATGGACCACAGCGGCCTCTAGTGGTTTAACACAGGTACCGCGGTCTTTTTTTTTTTTTTTTTTTTTTTTGACTACTATTAAAATTTTACATTTTCCAGTAGTTACAGGCATACACAGATATTAGCGGGAATACCGTTAGGTAACAGACAGACAAATTAGGCTTGGGGGTCCCCCAATAGAACCAAGTTCCTGGGGGCCCCCACTTACCTGTTCCCCGCCGCAGGACTCTGTTTGGTCCACAGAAGCCCAAACTTCACCTATCACGGCAGGCATTGTAATTAAACCTTCAGGGACCGGGTTCCCAAGGATTCCACTCCCCTGGACCTGTATAGCACCCTGCACAGAAAAACATCTTGGTCGTGGGTATGACCAGAGCTCTGGATCCCAGGGTCCAGCCCTCCTAAGAGAGGCATTACAGGCAAAACCTTGCTCTTCTGTTGCAAGGCCCGGGTACCGAACGTTTAGCTATGAAGCTTTTTTGGTGGGATCCGGAACAGCTTACTAAGGCCCGTAAAAGAACCTGTACGCAAGCCCAGGAAAACACATGTTACTCTTTGGCCAACACCTTAGACACTGGCAAAAAACTGAGGTGCTCCCGGATGGGAGGGGCTTATATAGGGGAGGGTACTTCCGGTTTGGAAGTTGCCAGTGCCAGCACCTGAAGGTAAAGTATATAACCCATTAGTAATGACTAAGTCGCTCTGTGTCCCGTGATGTACGAAAAAGAAATGATGATTGCTGAGCTCCCTGTGCTTTACAGAGTGACCAGTTTAACATTTAACACATATTTAAAGCGGAGGTCCGCCCACCCCTGCGATAATAAAGCCAGCAGTTGCACAAACTGCAGCTGCTGACTTTTAATAATAGGACATTTACCTGTCCTGGAGTCCAGCGATGTCGGCACTGCAGCTGATGTTCCATCAGCTGTCGGGTGCTGCTGCCGCCATTGCCAGTAAGGGAACCTGGTAGTGAAGCATTGCTGCCTCATCCTTCGTCCCTATTGTGCATGCGCGAGGCACCGCTGCGCACTCCTACTGGCCCAGCGGCGGGGGAAGGAGGAGGGAGCAGAGCTGCTGAGGTAATTCGCCACGGCCCGGTCTCCTGGAAGTGGGGACAGGTTACCTGTCGAATACGTATCCGCTCACATACCGAAAGATGCCAAACGTGGCACCGGAGGGGGGGAGGAGACAAATGAGCGGAAGTTCCACTTTTGGGTGGAGATCAGCTTTAAAGTAGTTGTAAAACTCAGGCCTTGTACACACGGCCGAGATTCTCGTTGAAAAAAACGTTGTTTTTTTCGACGAGATTCTTGGACAAGAAACTTGTCCCGGCCGAGTGTACACACGCTCGTTTCAAAGAACCCGCGGTTCTTTGAATGGAGCGTACGCGGTGACGTCATCGACTACGACGAGCATGCGCTCGTCACATTCGATGCTGTCGCCGCCATCTTGGTATACCCTACGTATGCCTAGGAAGCTACCGCGCATGCGTCAAATTTATTTCGAACATGCGCGGGCTTCCGGGAGGACAGGTAAGTGTACACACACTCACTTTTCTCGTCGAGAAACATGCCGAGGAGAATCTCGACGAGAAAATAGAGAGCAGGTTCTCTATTTTCTCGTCGAGGTTTCTTGTCGGTTTTCTCGACGAGAAACCCGATAGCCGCGTACACACGACCGATTTACTCAGCAAGACCTCTCTGCCAGCAAGTTTCTTGCTGGTTCTTGCCGAGAAAATCGGCCGTGTGTACGAGGCCTTAGACATGAAAAGTGAACAAACACATCCCACTATAGTGTGTACCAGCCTAGTGGTTCCTTTCTGATGCCTCTGATATTTGCATGTGTCACTGAGAGACCTCTAAGCTGAAACCTTAGTGTCGGTTCACACTACAGCGACATAAAAGTCGGCACGACTTTGCGAGGCAACTTCAAGTAGTCGCCTCCAGGACAGATAACTTTGCCAGTGACCAATCAAACAATAATCGGCTCTGTGGGAGGGAGGGGTTTGCCTGAGAACTATTTTCTCTTCCTGTAAAGTTGCTTCAGTTAAGACACTGATCCGACTTGGGAGGCGACTTCCATTGAAATCAATGGGTACATGTCGCCTAGAAGTCGCCTTGAAGTAGTACAGGAACCTTTTCTGAAGTCGGAGCGACTTCAGTAGTGTACATTAAGACGGCTCTCATTCACTTTAATGTAATTTCTCATGTCGGGACACAAGTCGGATCCCAAGTCGCGGTAGTGTGAACCGGCACCAAGCCTCCCGGGAGATGGCTTGCCCCCATCAAGCACAGATTAGGTGACCCATAGATTCAGCTCTGTGTTTTTCGCTATGAGCCTGTTCAAAAGGGGTGTATCCCTTCCCTTCAGTTTAGCAGCTGCAAAATCAATCATTCTGTTTCAGTGACCTTCTTTCTTTTTTTTTTTTTTCGGTTTGCATCTTTCTTGGGGGGTTTTCTCTGCCATTTATCTGACCAAGGTTCTGGTGCGGTCCCTGTATGTCCCCCAGTTTTTGGTTGCTAAGCAGCCACACGGGCGCCCCAGGACGCAAAGGCTCCTTTGCCTGTTGCGCCCATCCCAGCGTCATCCCCACATGCAGTCTTTCCTCTCCCCCTTTTTCAGCAGAGTAATTACTATCTCTTTTTTTTCTCCATCTACTTTTATTGGCCATCGTGCCCAGCCTTCCATCAGCCACGATGTGGTTTTTTTTGGAGAGGGGTGTGCCTTCGTTCCCGGAGACACATCCCCCTTTGTGTTCGGCACTGACACTTCCTCCAGCTCAGTGCTGACACACGTGACCTCTCCTACCCGTGGCGCACGGCATCTTGGGCAATGTAGTTTTCTCGTTGCTAGTTGAAGTGCGGGACTGTGCTAGCGTGCTGACGCCACTGCGCCTCCCTCAGTCGATGACGCCGGACGTCGACTGTCTGGGGAGCATAAATAGGCCGGCCCTTCAGTCTGGCTGAGTGTCTGAAACGAAGGGTTACACTAAGCATGGTTTCATGCTCCTGTCAAGTAAGTGTCAGTCATCTCTTGGTTCTTTTCCTTAATATGCCTGCCAGTACATCTGAATGCTTTTATCTACGCATTACTTTAGCTGTTCTTTTACAGACCAGCCTCTGTTCACCTTCCCTCTGCAGTATTAAGAATAGTATGATACCTATTTATCCATAACATTCAGATAATTCTTTTTGAGACTTTGTCCTAATCAGACTCTATTTTGAGCCTGTAGTTGTTTTTCTGTTTTCTTGTTTGATTTCCATTTCAAATATATCTGGTATCTACTTTCTCAATCATTTCTATTTTTACTTTCCCAAGTCTATTTCCTAAATCTTTTATTTATTTTTCATGTTTCTGCTTTGTTATCAGCTAGCATTAGTGCATGACTGCAATTTGGGTACCCTTCATCCCATGCGTTTCTCATCTTGATTTTAAGTAAGTGTGACTTTACCTGCAACATACCTATTTTTAATTGGTATTTTTATACCATTCTGCTCCATCCTGATTGAGCTGTTCTTAGCCCTTTCCCTCATATTTTTGTATTCATTTCTCTCTTTGCATATTTTGTATTTAGCCGGGCCTCTGCATTCTCCTTGTGGCTGCTCCTTGGCTCCCCTAGCGGGCTTCCTGGTGCCCCGCACTGGATTGTGGTCTTTTCCTGGAGGTTCTCCTGGCTGGGTATGTGCTCGCCCATATATGTGTGGTTGGGGGGGGGGGGGGGGCGGAGGATGTTGTTTGAATATTGGCACGTTGCGCTCTTCTGCAATAGTTATATTATGTCTATTCTACTCATATGTTTCTAATTTTATTTATTTCTACATTTATTATCTAGTACCATACACGTCTCTTTTTATACCCGTTTGTCCCCCGATGAAGCTCTTATGCGAAACATGTGGGGGCGTCACGAGTAATTCTGTACTGTTCAAAACCAACTTTACTTTTTTTTGACCATCCAGCTGTTTGTTGTTCTTCAGTAGTAACAAACTGTGTGTGGTTTTACATGTACCTTTTTAAAGCGAACTTAATTTAAAATATTTGAATTTCTCTAGTCATCTTCCAGGACGGCACACCTGAGAGATGACTGGTCCACCTGACAGGAAACACAATCAACACATGAGGTTAAAAGGCTCCTCCCTTCCCCCTGCACCTCAGTTCTTGATTGTGTTTCCCGGCAGCGAAACTTTTGTTGTTTTTGTCAGACCTGAAGTCGGTAGCGGATGGTCTCCCCCCTGAGAGCTGGACGCCAAGGCCGGGGTGGGTTGTGGGTCCAGCCAGGGATAAGTCCCTTCTCAGGGGTGGTTCCCAATGACCGGTGGTATCCCCGGTAAAGAGCCTCCCGGGCACAGGGGCGTTTCCCGGATCTCTTGTGGGTACATGCCTCCCCACTTACCTTCCACCCAGTATAGGGTACTTGGGGGATGAAGGAACCGGAGGCTCTGCAGGAGTCCAGGCCACTGGAGGAGAAAGGCTGTCATTTTCCAGACAGTGCAGCTCCATAGGGAATGCCAAAAACACTCCTAGGCAGGAGTGAGCATTCGTCGGGTGGAGCAAGATGGCGCCGCTTCCGTTTCTGGGTGACATCACATCCTGTTTCCGGTCCCTGCCAAAATGGCAGATCCGGACACTAGAGGCCAGAATAGGACTACTTCCGGTGGCGGGACTTCAGCAAAATGGCGCCGATCGGCGTCCTGGCCATAAAAATCTCACCGCCTGGAGTCTCACAGCAGTGCTCCTAGGAAGAAGGAACCAGCGGAGACCAGGAATGAAATTAGAGGAGGACACAGCAGTGGCTGCATCCCAGGAGGGGACCACGAGTGTTGAGTCTTTCCTCTATTTTTCACAAGGGGTGGGTTAAGGGAGGTCTTACCCACACCCCTTGGGTGGGGGGGGGCAGGAGAGAGTGCAGCTTGCTAAAAAACTAGTGCTGTCATGTCTTTTTGTCTCCTTAGAACCTAGTGGATCTGCTCAAGAGGCCCACAAGTTTAAAAGCGAAAGTACCCCTCCCCCCTAGAACAAAAAGGTGTGGGAATTGCAATGAAAAGCTCCCACTTGATCACGCAAAGCCTTTTTGTTACAGGTGCATTCATAAATTGTCGGGTAAGGAAACCTCACAGGTGTTGAGGGACTTCCTTACAGTACAGGCAGAGATGCTGACTACGTTACAATCCCTTTAAGATGTTGGACCAGGGGGAATGGTCCTTACGTCCGGGGGTGTTTCAACTTCTTCGCCGGAGGTGGGGCATGCCGGATATGGACCTACTGGCCTCTCGACTCAATCGCAAGGTGTCGAGATTCGTGGCCAGGTCCAGAGATCCCTGGGCAGACGCGTTGCTGGCCCCGTGGGGTCAGTATCGGCTGATTTATGCCTTTTCTCCACTGAAGTTGCTTCCTTGACTACTTCGCAGGGTGGAGGCTGAGGGGTTTCAGGTAATCCTCATCGCTCCAGATTGGCCTCGGCGTCCTTGGTACACCGGTCTTGCGCGCCTAGTGGCGGACGTTCCATGGCGACTACCGCTGCGGGAGGACCTTCTGTGTCAAGGTCCCATTCTTCATCCAGCTTTACAGTCGCTGGCTTTGACGGCATGGCTATTGAAGTCCAGGTGCTGTGGGACCGAGGTCTCTCGGATTTGGTCATCTCGACCATGCTGAGGGCACGGAAATCTTCCTCCAGGAAGATATACCACTGTAACTGGAAGGCCTACATCGCTATGTGCGAGGAGCTGGATTGGCGTCCACATCGTATTCCGTTTCCAGGATCCTGCTGTTTTTACAGTGAGGAGTGGACCATAAGTTTACTTTAAGCACCGTTAAGGGTCCGATTTCAGCTTTAGCTGTTTTCTTTCAGCGGCCGCTAGCGGGCCATTCTTGATTAGTACCTTCATGCGGGGGGTTCATTGTGCGTTTTCCCCCTATTAAACCACCTCTTCCTCCTTGGGATTTGGTGCTCTCGGTTCTTCAAGAACCTCCCTTTTGAAAACATTAGAGAGATTCTTATCTTTATCTCAGAAGGTGGCTTTTCTAGTAGCCTTAACTTCTGTCAGCTAGGTTTTCTGAATTGGCGGCCTTGTCTTGCAAACCGCCATACTTGGTCCTCCATAAGGATGAGGCGGTGCTACGCCCGCAGCCTTTTCTCCAAAAGGTGGTCTCGGTCTTCCACCTTACTGAGGACATTGTGTTTCTGTCTTTATGTCCTCATCCATCGCATCCCAGAGGGTTTGCGCGTCACACGTTAGAAGTGTTGCGTGCTTTACGGGTGTACATGTCTGCTACGGCTTGGTTTTGGAAGTCTGACTCGCTGTTTGTGTCTGTGTTTTGGTCCAAAACAGGGCCAAGCGGTTTCGTCTGCCACCATTTCTCGGTGGATCAGGGCAGACCGTCATACAGGCCTATGCCCTTAAGGGGCGGGCACCTCCCTTTCAGGTTACGGCACATTCAACCAGGGCAATTGGTGCTTCCTGGGCTTTCCGACATCAAGCGTCTGTTGCACAAGTGTGCAAGGCAGCGACCTGGTCGTCCATTCATACCTTTTCAAGGTTCTATAAGGTTGAAGTGGCTGCATCTTTTGATGCTCCTTCGGCCGCAAGGTTTTGCAAGCGGCTGTTTAATGTTGCAACTCCTCCGTTGAGCTCTGCTTGTTTGGAGTGTAGTTTGGTTTTTTCCTTGATACTGTTCCCACACCTCGTTCTTCGACACTGCTTTGGGACGTCCCACTTTGTCAAGATTGAAGATGCTGTGTCAGTCCATGGACGGTAAGAGAAAATAGGATTTTTTTTTTTTTTTTTTTATACTCACCGTAAAATCCTTTTCTCTGATGTCCATGGACTGACACAGCACCCACCCCTCCTTTAAGTTTGTACTGCTTTACTACGAACTTAGGCAGCTAGCTGCAGGTAGGAGGGTTATGTCCGGAGGGACCGCCCCCTGGGCGGGGCTGTTCAGCTCTGGTAATGGAATGTATGTTAAAACATCTAACATTCTGCCTAATCTTCTCCTATAAGCAGGAACATAACCCACTTTGTCAAGATTGAAGATGCTGTGTCAGTCCATGGACGTCAGAGAAAAGGATTTTACGGTGAGTACAAAAAAAAATCCTATATTTTTTTTATATATTTTTTTTTTCCCAAAAAAGTGCGCTTGTAGGACCGCTGCGCAAATACGGTGTGACAAAGTATTGCAACAACCACCATTTTATTCTCTAGGGTGTTAGGAAAAAAAAAATATGTATGTGTGTGGGTTCTAAGTAATTTTCTAGCAAAAAAAACTGTAAACACCAAATCTCAGAAATAACCTCGGTAATGAGGTGGTTCAAGGGTAAAACAATGTGCATTTTATTATTTTTTTTGTTGCAGGAGCCTGGAAAGCATTGCACCAGTGATCAGCAGATCGCTGATACACTGACAGTGTGCAGGAGACATGCATGTATCCGCTTACCTGTACATACCATACGGGTTAGCCGATACTCCCTCACAGAAGCACTCGATTAACTACCATGGTGCTCCATAGCACCGTAATAGTTCATTGAGAACTACAAGCTGACAGACGTTAAGTTTGTCGGGCCTTGTATTTCATTTAGACACCCTAAGCTGTGTGGCTGATGTGGCCGTGTGGGCAGAGCACCACACGGCCGTGTTATTTTTCAAACAGTGGTAGCTAGTACGGGAAACTTCTCCCTGTACTGCTGCCATGTAACATGTTTCCAAAGGTGAACTTATCCTTTAAATGCACAGTTCTTTTCAGCATCACACAGGAAAACGTTCTGGCCAGGGTCGCTTCCTACTACGTATCTCACTGCTCATCCACATTAATAAGAGATCTGCCCATCTATGGCATACCACAGTTAATAAACAAGATCATTTCTCTTGGCAATTAATTGTCCAATTATTTTATACGGATTTCACCTTTACAAACAAGTGGATGGGAGGGCAGTTATTAGAGACAATTGTCAGTCTTTTTGTATGACCGTTTGGGTGCCTTTTTGAGAGTTGCAGTAAAAAAACAATAACCTCTTATGTCACCCTGCAGCTTAAAAGACCGATAACTAAGATTCACCATCATGTCTAAGAGCTATAACCCATTTGACGAAGAGGAAGATGAAGACTTAAAGCCTGTAAGCTGGAATGAAGACCCCGCAGAGCGGAGAAGAAGGGAAGAATCAGACAGACACAGATCTCTGCAGCAAGAAGTGATGTATAGAGCACAGAACACGGTGGACAGTAGTAATAGGTCACTATCTCTTATGTATGAATCAGAGAAGGTTGGGACAGAAACTGCTGAGGTGAGATCATTGGGGTTCACTGACACAATATTGTTTTCTAATGAAATATGGAGGGGAAAAAAGTAGTTAAAAGGGAATTTCAGTTTAATATCCTCTAGTAGTGAGAACTCAGTTTAAAGCGGAAGTAAACCCTCTAGAAAAAAAAAAAGAGCCTGCAAGACAAAGGCATAATGAGGTAGTATGCACAGCATACTAGCTCGTTATGTAGTACTTACCTGAGATCGAAGCCCCCGCAGCGGCCCTCGTTCCTCTCCACCGCCGCCATCTCACTTTATTGTATTGGCGCTGTGTCTGGCCGGAGCCGCGATGTCACTCCCGCGCATGCGCACAGGAGCCGGCAGTGACGGCATGATTGCCTTCACTAATGGCACGCTCAGTGCGCCTGCGCCATTGTCTACGGCGTGTATGCGACTTAGCCATCAGTGCCCGTTTTTGGGTAAATATCTCCTTAACCGTGTAGGTTAAGGAGATATTTCTTGCACCTACAGGTAAGCCTTAATCTAGGCTTACCTGTAGGTCTAAGTGGTTTGTAAGGGTTTACAACTACTTTAAATTATGTTTTGATTTTTACACTAGATATGGTGTGGGGGTACCAAATTAAGAAAGAAAATCATATTGCTAAAGTACTCAGTACACAAATATATGTCGTGACTTTATATACACACACACACAGTGGGGCAAAAAAGTTTTTAGTCAGTCACCAATTGTGCAAGTTCTCCCACTTAAAAAGATGAGAGAGGCCTGTAATTGTCATCATAGGTGAACCTCAACTATGAGAGACAAAATGTGGAAACAAATCCAGACAATCACATTGTCTGATTTGGAAAGAATTTATTTGCAAATTATGGTGGAAAATAAGTATTTCTCTTACCGTCCATGGACTGACACAGCTGGATACTGTAAACGTGTGGGTATATGTCCCTGCTCGCAGGAGAAGATCTAGGCAGAATGTTAGATGTTAGAAACATTCTAGAACAAACCAGAGCTGAACAGCCCCGCCCATTACCCTCCCACCTGCAGTCAGCAGACCTCAGTTTTTTTCTGCCAAGGAGAAGACGTGGCTCTCTCAGGAGCCAGTCTCCTGGAAGAATTTACTTTTAAATTTTTATTCCTTTGGGAATTTTATTTTATTTTTGAGACCTTCAATCAACTGTCGGCTGGGCAACAGGCTGGGTACACTAGTATCCTCGTAGTCTTCCCTGTCCGACCATCGAGCGTGCTGATCCTCGCCTTGTGTGCGTGAGACTAAAGCCCCGTACACACGATCGGTTTGACTGATGAAAACCGTCCGATGGATGGTTTTCATCAGACCAACCGATCGTGTATGGTACCCATCGGTCTTTTTTCCATCGGTTGTAAAAAATAGAACTTGTTTTAAAATTTTCCGATGGATAAAAAACCGATGGGAATTTCCGATCGTCTATGGGCAAGTCCATCGGTTAAAAAAACCCACGCATGCTCAGAATCAAGTCGACGCATGCTCGGAAGCATTAAACTTAATTTTTCTCGGCTCATCGGAGTGTTTTACGTCACCACGTTTGGAGCGGTCGGTTTTTTGACTGATGGTGTGTGACCAAGACTGATGAAAAACAGTTTCATCGGATTTACGATGGACAAATCCATAGGTTATCCGATCGTGTGTATGGGGCTTTAGTTCACGACATGCCCCATGACTCCAGGGGTGGCCGGGTTGCTTTCATGCTCCCGCGGTCCTCTCAAGATTGAACAGTACCTACTGTATCTTTCGCGGTGGACTGGGCCGACAGCTACGCAGTACGACTCTGTGATAGGTCTGTCTGAAACAAGCCAGTGGGTCCCTGAAAGGGACGGGTAAGTAGTCTCTCCTGCTGCAAGGTGAGTACATACTGGCTGTGTTTCTGTGTGTGGGGGGTTCTCCCTGTCTCCCCCCTGTTATGCTGCTCTCTGCACCCTGTACTGGTGCTGTGCTGTGGGGTGCTTGGGGGTCACTCTGGCCTGGCTGGGCGCTCATGTGTGCTGTTTTTTCTCGTGTGTGAGGTGATTATTGCGTGCGCCGTTAGCGCGCGCATTAGCGGGAGCTTTGAATTTCACGCTCTTGTGGCCGCTGCGCATTTATTTTCGATTCTAGCGGCGGCGCAAATCCCCTCACAATCTCCTCAGACTGAGCGGTCCTTAAGGGTTGGTGGGTCCTCCGGGTATCCCCTCCTCAGCCTCAGCATAGCCAGTGGGTGGACTGTATATTCACTGTATAGTGTATAAGGTCTCAGAGGGTGGCGTTATGGAGTCTGATACACCTGCTCTCCACACTTGCCTGGGACAACTGGCAGTGCTGCACAGTTAAACATGTTCATATGTTTCCTGCACCTGCGGTCCTTATGGACCAGGTGTCAGCAGTCCTGGAATCGTTCCTTGTCAGAATGGAAGCGGTGTGTGAGCAAAAGGAGCTATAAGCCCCCCCCCCCCCACAAAAATCTTTAGTGAAGGAGTGCTCTGAGTCAGATATGGGCCTAGCTATTGGGCTCAGGACCCTAGCTCTGAATATTTCATGTTTATGAACAGGACATTCTCTTGTGAGGAAGACTCCAGTTCTGTGTCAGTGAATGACAGGGCGCTTGTAAGTGATCTCATTGATGTGAGGAACACTCTCAAACTGGAATTGCTGTGACAAGCCTTTCTTTTACACAGCTTACTCACTGTTTTCCACACACGCTGCGTCAGAGCAGCATGGATGATACATGGTGGGGGGGAGGACTTTATTCATTTATGTCTCTAGTCCCTGTGAGCCTTCTGTGTGATATCCTGAGGCAACATTTCCCGCCATTTCCTGGGGACCGCTTGAGCTCTGACAGACACACGGTCTGAGGGTCGGAGGTGGTTACCTGTTACCAGCATGCTGCTTCGGCAGCACAGTCAAGCAGGTTGGAATGATACAGAGAAGATGATGCGCCTCTGTGCCATAATTTAAACTCATCCTATACCTCTACACTGCATACATTCACAGTGTATGTATGTGTTATTGGTCTCTGTGTCTGCGTGGGTGTCCCCCCACGTTCCAATGCTGTGTTTCAGTGCCATGCATGATATAAACGTACAAAATATGTTTATGCACGACTCCAGATACATTCACAGTATATGTATATATTATACTCTCTGGGTCAGCGGGGGCTCCGGTGTCCTCCCGCACGCTCATGGTATGTGCGCTTCGGCTCTCCGCGCAGTATAGACATGTTCAATATGTTTATTGCACATACTATACATGTTTACAGTATGGGTATACTGTTTGCGTGGGGTTCCTCCGGGTACTCCGGTTTCCCCCCACGCTCCAATGGAAATGCACAGCATAAACATGTGCAATATGTTGATTCACATGCTATCATTCCTACACGGTATCTGTGTGCTGTCTGCGTGGAGTCCTTCCGGGTGTTCCGGTTTCCTCCCACGCGCTGACGGTATGTGCGCCTTTTGCACAGTTAAACATGTTCAATGTTTATCACGCATGCTATAATACCTACACGGTATGTGTAGGCAGTCTGTGTGGTTTTCCTCCGGGTACTCCGGTTCCCTCCCACACTCCATTGGTATGGGCGCTTCGGCGCTATGCACAGTCTAAATTTGTGCGATTGGATATCCACATACTAACATACCTACCTGGTATGTCTGTGCAGTCTGCGTGGGTTTCCGCCCACGCTACATGACATGCATGTCTTTGGTGCAATACACGGTGTAAACATACACATTATGTTTATACACTACACTAAATACTTTCACAGTAGTTGTAGGTATTGCATTCTCTGAGTATGCGTGGGGTACTTTGGTTCCTCCCACGTGCCAACGGTGTGCGCGCCTTCGGTGCTATGCACACATGGGCTTGTGAAAAATGTTTAGCACACATACTATAATACCTACACGGTATGCAGTCTGCATGGGTTTCATCCGGGTGCTCAGGTTTCTCCCCTGCGTTCCAAAGGTGTGCGCATTCTCAGCGCTATGCACAGTATAAACATGTGCAAATTGTTTATTCGCAGGCTAACATACCTACACGATTGTGTACGCAATCTGCGTGGCTGGTTTACGTCCAAGCCCTGATGATGTGCGCGCCTTAGTCACTGGCACAGTATATACGTGTTTAATAGGTTTATCCACACATACTAAACTACATACGCCGTATGTGGTGGTATTATGCTCTTTGTGGCTGGGTGGGTTTCCCCCCCACACTCTATTTGCGCCTTTGACGCAATACATAGTATAAACTATGTGTTTGTACAATCAACACTTATCCATGGGTAGCCGCTGGATGGAGTATTGTAACAAGGATCCCTGGTTTCAGGGGTATCACTTTCCACCTGCTTTCAGTGGTGATTAGAAGCGCTGGCTTGGACTGTGCTCGCCAGGCTGAGGTTAGCGTTACGCCCGTTAGTGGCTGCGTCTCTGGCGTTTTTTGTAGCTCAATGACTGGGCAAAAGCCTCTGCTTCATCCATCAGTCATCTAGCAGGTGCACTGCAACTGCTTTAGCCTTTAGGGTCTCTGTGCCCGGGGTGGGTTTGCGCCACCTGTGGAGGCTGAGGTACTAGTCCTCTGAGTTTCTAGGGAAGTTCCATCAAGTTGCCTTTATTGGCCAACAGTTGAGGCACCCTGTAAACCGGGACCTCCCTTCTCCGATGCATTGCGGAGTCTCTTTGGGATTTTCATACATCTCGCTGCAAGACGGTCCTGTCGGCCGTGTGCATTGCAGGGGAAGGGTCCTTGCATCCGGAGGTGTTTCCACCTACTTTACCGGAGGTGGGGCACCGGAAGTGGACCTTATGGCCTCTCGACTCACTCGCAAGGTGGCAAGATCGTGGTCAGGTCCAGGGACCCCTGGACGGACGCGTTGGAAGCCCGTGGGGGCAGTATCGCCTGATATATGCTTACCCTCCGCTACTGTTGTTGCTTCGCAGAGTAGGGGCAGAGGCCATTCCAGTGCCCTGGAACGGCGACATTGGTACGCCGATCTACTTTGGCTAGTAGCAGATGTTTCTGGCGACTGCCTATTGGGGTGGACCTTCTGTCTCATGATCCCATACTTCATCCTGCTTTACAGTCCTTGGCTTTAATGGCATGGCTGTTTAAAGCCAGGTGTTGAAGGACCGAGTTCTCTCGTATTCGGTCATCTCTTCTATGTTGTTGACACGGAATCTTCCTCCAGAAAGATATCTCACTGTACCTGGAAGGCTTACATCACTATGTGCGAGGAACTTGAGTGGCGTCCTCGGATGTATTCCGTTCCCAGGATTTTGCTGTTCTTACAGCGTGGTGTGACCCAAAAGCTGGCCTTGCATACCTTTTTGAGGGTCGGATTTCGGCCCGGGCTGTCTTTTTCAAAGACCACTACCGGGCCATTCCTTAATTGGCACCTTTTTGTGCAGGGGGTTCGCCATGTGATCCCCCCTGTCAAGCCTCCTCTCCCTACTTGGGATCTGAATTTGATGCATCTTGGTTCTCCAAGAACATCCCTTTGAGAATATCAGAGAGATTCCTCTCTTGACCTTGTCCCGGAAGTTGGCCTTCTTAGTGGCCATTGCTTCGGTTAGTCGGGTGTCCGAGTTGGCGGCCTTGTCCGGAAAGTCGCCTTACTTGGTCCTCCATAAGGATATGGCGGTGTTGTGCCCACGACCGTCTTTCTTTTCTAAGGATGGTCTCGGCCCTTCACCTTAAGAAGGACATTGTTCTTCCGTCCTTGTGTCCTTACCCATCGCATCCCTGAGAGTTTGCGCTTCATACATTAAGATGGGTAAAAGCCTTACGAGTGTACCTGTCTGCTACTGTTTCCATTCGGAAGTCTGTGTCTGGTCCAACACAGGGCTGAGCGGTGTCGTCTGCCACAGTCTCTAGGTGGATCAGGCAGACCGTCATACAGGCCTATGCCCTTAAAGGGCGGGTGCCTCCCTTTCCGGTTGCGGCGCATTCCACCAAGGCAATTGGTGCTTCCTGGGTCTTCCGACATCAAGCGTCGGTTGCACAAGTGTGCAAGGCGACGACCTGGTCGTCCGTTCATACCTTTTCAAGATTTTATAAGGTTGATGTTGCTGCATCTTTGGATGCTCCCTTCGGCCGCAAAGCATTGCAGGCCGCTGTTTAATGTTGCAACTCTGTACAGGAGCTCTGCTTGTTTGGAGTGAAGTTTTGGTTGTTCCTTTACTACTGCTCCCACCCTTCTGATACTGCTTTGGGACGTCCCACGCGTTTACAGTATCCAGCTGTGTCAGTCCATGGACGGTAAGAGAAAATAGGATTTTTGTACTCACCGTAAAATCCATTTCTCTGACGTCCATGGACTGACACAGCACCCACCCTTCCGTTTAAGGTTTGTACTGCTTTGTTACGAACTGAGGTCTGCTGACTGCAGGTGGGAGGGTAATGTCCGGAGGGACCGCCCCCCTGGGCGGGGCTGTTAAGCTCCGGTTTGTTCTAGAATGTATGTTTCTAACATTCTGCCTAGATCTTCTCCTGCGAGCAGGGACATATACCCACGCGTTTACAGTATCCAGCTGTGTCAGTCCATGGACGTCAGAGAAATGGACTTTACGGTGAGTGTAAAAATCCTATTTTCTCTTATCGTCCATGGACCGACGCAGCTCTCATACTGATTACATGTGGGTATATGTCCCTGCTCGCAGGAGAAGACCTAGGCAGAATGTTAGAGGTTAAAACATTCTAGAACAAGCCAGAGCTGAACAGCCCCGCCCAGGGGGGCGGTCCCTCCGGACATTACCCTTCCACCTGCAGCTAATCAGCCTCAGTTTTTTTCTGCCTAGCAGAAGGAGAAGACGTGGCTCTCAGGAGCCAGTCTCCTGGAAGATTTTACTTTTGATTTTTATTCCTTTGGGAATTTTATTTTATTTTTGAGACCTTCAATCAACTGTCGGCTGGGCAACGGGTTGGGTACACTAGTACCCTCGTAGTCTTCCCTGTCTGACCATCGAGCGTGCTGATCCTCACCTTGCGTGCGTGAGACTCAGTTCACGACATACCCCATGGCTCCAGGGGTGGCTGGGTTGCTTTCATGCTCCCGCGGTCCTCTCAAGACTGAACAGTACTTGACTGACTGTATCTCTCGCGGTGGACCGGGCTGACAGCTACGCAGTACGACTTTGTGATAGGTCTGTCTGAAACAAGCCAGTGGGTCCCTGAAAGGGACGGGTAAGTAGTCTCTCCTACTGCAGGTGAGTACATGCTGGCTGTGTTTCTGTGTGTGAGGGTTTCTCCCTGTCCCCCCCTTGTTATGCTGCTCTCTGCACCCTGTACTGGTGCTGTGCTGTGGGGTGCTTGGGGGTCACTCTGGCCTGGTTGGGCACTCATGTCTGCAGTTTTTTCTGGTGTGTGAGGTGATTATTGCGTGCGCCATTGGCGCTGTTTGAGGTGGTTATTGCGTGCGCCATTGGCGCGCATTAGAGCTTTGAATTTTGCGCTCGGCGGCCATCTTGGCGTTTAGTGGCACAGTTATAGCTGCGGACGGCGGCCATTTTCTTGTGGCCGCCGCGCATTTATTTCTGGCGGCGGCGCGAATCCCCTCACAATCTCCTCACAGACTGAGCTGTCCTTAAGGGTTGGTGGGTCCTCCCGGGTATCTCCTCCTCAGCGTAGCCAGTGGGTGGACTGTATATTCACTGTATAGTGTATAAGGTCTCAGAGGGTGGCGTTTATGGAGTCTGATACACTTGCTCTCCACATTGCCTGGGGCAACTGGCAGTGCTGCACAGTTAAACATGTTCATATGTTTCCTGCACCTGCGGTCCTTTATGGACCAGTTGTCAGCAGTCCTGGAATTATTCCTGTCAGAATGGAAGCGGTGTGTGAGCAAAAGGAGCTATAAGCCCCCTCCCCCCCACAAAAATCTTTAGTGAAGGAGTGCTCTGAGTCAGATATGGGCCTAGCTATTGGGCTCAGGACCCAACCTCTGAATATTTAATGTTTATGAACAGGACATTCCCTTGTGAGGAAGACTCCAGTTCTGTGTCAGTGAATGACAGGGCGCTTGTAAGTGATCTCATTGATGATGTGAGAATCACACTCAGGCTGAAATTGCTGTGACAAGCTTTTCTTTTACACAGTTTCCTCACAGTTTTCCTCACACGCTGCCTCAAGAGCAGCATGGATGAGGGAGGACTTTATTCATTTATGTCTCTAATCCCTGTGAGCCTTGTGTGTGATACCTGAGGTAACATTTCCCGCCATTTCCTGGGGAATGATTTGAGCTCTGACAGACACACGGTCTGAGGATCAGAGGTTAACTGTTACCTGTATGCTGCTTCAGCAGCACTGTCAAGCAGGTTGGAATGATACAGAGAAGATTATGCGACTCTGCGCCATAATTTAAACTCATCCTATACCTCTACACTGCATACATTCACAGTGTATGTATGTGTTATTGGTCTCTGTGTCTGCGTGGGTGTCCCCACGTTCCAATGCTGTGTTTCAGTGCCATACATGATATAAACGTACAAAATATGTTTATGCACGACTCCAGATACATTCACAGTATATGTATGTGTCATACTCTCTGGGCTGGCGGGGGCTCCGGTGTCCTCCCGCACTCTCATAGTATGTGCGCTTCGGCTCTCTGCACAGTATAGACATGTTCAATATGTTTATTGCACATATTATACATGTTTACAGTATGGGTATACTGTTTGCGTGGGGTTCCTCCGGGTACTCCGTTTCCCCCCCACGCTCCAATAGAAATGCACAGCATAAACATGTGCAATATTATGTTGATTCACATGCTATCATTCCTACACGGTATCTGTGTGCTGTCTGCGTGGAGTTCTCCCGAGTGGGCGCTTCGGCGCTATGCACAGTCTAAATTTGTGCGATTGGACCTACCCGGTATGTCTTTGCAGTCTGCGTGGGTTTCCGCCCACGCTACATGACATGCATGCCTTTGGTGCAATACACGATGTAAACATACACATTATGTTTATACACTAAATACATTCACAGTAGTTGTAGGTATTGCATTCTGAGTATGCGTGGGGTACTTCGGTTCCTCACGCGTGCCTTCGGTGCTTTGCACACATGAGCTTGTGCAAAAGGTTTAGCACACACACTATAATACCTACACGGTATGCGTATGCAGTCTGCGTGGGTTTCTGCCCATGCTACATGACATGCATGCCTTTGGTGCAATACACGGTGTAAACATGCACATTATGTCTATACACTACACTAAATACATTTACAGTAGCTGTAGGTATTGCATTCTGAGTATGAGTGGGGTACTTCGGTTCCTCCCACGCGCCAACAGTGTGCGCGCCTTCGGTGCTATGCACACATGGGCTTGTGCAAAATGTTTAGCACACATACTATAATACCATACACGGTATGCGTATGCAGTCTGCATGGGTTTCATCCGGGTGCTCAGGTTTCTCCCCTGCGTTCCAATGGTGTGCGCATTCTCAGCGCTATGCACAGTATAAACATGTGCAATTTGTTTATTCGCAGGCTAACATGCCTACACGGTTGTGTACGCAATCTGTGTGGCTGGTTTACGTCCAGGCCCCGATGATGTGCACGCCTTCGTCGCTGGCACAGTATATACGCGTTTAATAGGTTTATCCACAAATACTAAACTACATACGCCGTATGTGGTGGTATTATGCTCTTTGTGGCTGGGTGGGTTTCCTCCCACACTCTCCATTTGTGCGTTTGACGCAATACATAGTATAAACTATGTGTTTGCACAATCAGCACCTATCCATGGGTAGCTGCTGGATGGAGCATTGTCACAAGGATCCCTGGTTTCAGGGGTATCACTTTCCACCTGCTTTCAGTGGTGATCAGAAGCGCTGGCTTGGACTGTGTTCGCCAGGCTGGGGTTGGCGTTGCGCCCGTTAGTGGCTGCGTCTCTGGCATTTTTTGTAGCTCAATGACTGGGCAAAAGCCTCTGCTTCATTCATCAGTCGTCTAGCAGGTGCACTACAACTGCTTTAGCCTTTAGGGTCTCTGTGCCCGGGGTGGGTTTGCGCCACCTGTGGAGGCTGAGGTACTAGTCCTCTGACCGAGTTTCTAGGGAAGTTCCGTCAAGTTGCCTTTATTGGCCAACATTTGAGGCACCGTGTACACTGGGGCCTCCCTTCTCCGATACATTGCGGAGTCTCTTTGGGATTTTCATACGTCTCGCTGCAAGACGGTCCTGTCGGCCGTGTGCATTGCAGGCGAAGGGTCCTTGCATCCGGAGGTGTTTCCACCTTCTTTACCGGAGGTGGGGCACCGGAAGTGGACCTTGTGGCCTCTCGACTCACTCGCAAGGTGGCAAGATCGTGGTCAGGTCCAGGGACCCCTGGGCGGATGCGTTAGACGCGTTGGAAGCCCGTGGGGGCAGTATCGCCTGATATATGCTTACCCTCTGCTACTGTTGTTGCCTCGCCGGCTTCACAGAGCATACTTCATCCTGCTTTACAGTCCTTGGCTTTAATGGCATGGCTGTTTAAAGCCAGGTGCTGAAGGACCGAGTTCTCTCGTATTCGGTCATCTCTTCTATGTTGTTGACACGGGAATCTTCCTCCAGAAAGATATCTCACCGTACCTGGAAGGCTTACATCGCTATGTGCGAGGAACTTGAGTGGCATCCTCGGATGTTTTCCGTTCCCAGTATTTTGCTGTTCTTACAGCGGGTGTGACCCAAAAGCTGGCCTTGCATACCTTTTTTTTGAGGGTCGGATTTCGGTCCGGACTGTCTTTTTCAACGACCGCTGCTGGGCCATTTCTTGATTAGCACCTTTTGGGCAGGGGGTTCGCCATGTGGTCCCCCCTGTCAAGCCTCCTCTCCCTACTTGGGATCTGATTTTGATGCATCTCGGTTCTCCAAGAACATCCCTTTGAGAATATCAGAGAGATTCCTCTCTTGACCTTGTCCCGGAAGTTGGCCTTATTGGCCATTGCTTCGGTTAGACGGGTGTCTGAGTTGGCAGCCTTGTCTGGCAAGTCGCCTTACTTGGTCCTCCATAAGGATATGTTGGTGTTGCGCCCACGACCATCCTTCTTTTCTGAGGATGGTCTTGGCCTTTCACCTTAAGAAGGACATTGTTCTTCCGTCCTTGTGTCCTCACCCATCGCTTCCCTGAGAGTTTGCGCTTCCTGCATTAAGATGGGTACAAGCCTTACGAGTGTACCTGTCTGCTACTGTTTCCATTCGGAAATCTGTGTCTGGTCCAAAACAGGGCCGAGCGGTGTCGTCTGCCACCGTCTTTAGGTGGATCAGGCAGACCGTCATACAGGCCTATGCTCTTAAGGGGCGGGCGCCTCCCTTTCCGGTTGCGGCGCATTCCACCAAGGCAATTGGTGCTTCCCGGGCCTTCCGACATCAAGCGTCGGTTGCGCAAGCGTGCAAGGCGACGACCTGGTCGTCCATTCATACCTTTTCAAAGTTCTACAAGGTTGATGCGGCTGCATCTTCGGATGCTTCCTTCGGCCGCAAAGTGTTGCAGGCCGCTGTCTAATGTTGCAACTCCTCCATTGAGGGGCTCTGCTGGTTTGGAGTGAAGTTTTGGTTGTTCCTTACTTTTTTTGCTCCCACCCTTTTCTTATACTGCTTTGGGACGTCCCACATGTAATCAGTATGAGAGCTGCGTCGGTCCATGGACGATAAGAGAAAATAGGATTTTTGTACTCACCGTAAAATCCGTTTCTCTGACGTCCATGGACCGACGCAGCACCCACCCTTCCTTTTAAGTTTGTACTGCTTTGTTACGAACTGAGGCTGCTAGCTGCAGGTGGGAGGGTAATGTCCGGAGGGACCGCCCCCCTGGGCGGGGCTGTTCAGCTCTGGTTGTTCTAGAATGTTTTAACCTCTAACATTCTGCCTAGGTCTTCTCCTGCGAGCAGGGACATATACCCACATGTAATCAGTATGAGAGCTGCGTCGGTCCATGGACGTCAGAGAAACGGATTTTACGGTGAGTACAAAAATCCTATTTTTGTCAATATTAAAAGTTCATCTCAATACTTTGTTTTATATATCCTTTGTTGGCAATGACCGAGGTCAAACGTTTTCTGTTTAGTCTTCACAAGGTTGTCACACACTGTTGCTGGTATGTTGGCCCATTCCTCCATGCAGATCTACTCTAGAGCAGTGATGTTTTGGGGCTTTCGCTGGGCAACACGGACTTTCAACTCCCTCCAAAGGTTTTCTATGGGGTGGAGATCTGGAGACTGGCTAGGCCATTCCAGGACCTTGAAATGCTTCTTACGAAGCCACTCCTTCATTGCCCAGGCGGTGTGTTTGGGATCATTGTCATGCTGAAAGACCCAGCCACGTTTCATCTTCAATGCCCTTGCTGATGGGAGGAGGTTTACACTCAAAATCTCACGATACATGGCCCCATTCATTCTTTCATGTATACGGATCAGTCGTCCTGTTCCCTTTACAGAGAAACAGCCCCAAAGCATGATGTTGCCACCCCCGTGTATCACAGTAGGTATGGTGTTCCTTGGTTGCAACTCGGCATTCTCTCTCCTCCAAACACGACGAGTTGGGTTTCTACCAAACAGTTCTACTTTACTTTCATCTGACATTCTCCCAATCCTCTTCTGAATCATCCAAATGCTCTCTAGCAAACCTCAGACGGGCCCGGACATGTACTGGCTTAATCAGGGGGACACGTCTGGCACTGCAGGATCTCGGCGTAGTGTGTTACTGATGGTAGCCTTTGTTACGTTGGTCCCAGCTCTCTGCAGGTCATTCACTAGGTCCCCCCGTGTGGTTCTGGGATTTTTGCTTACCGTTCTTGTGATCGTTTTGACCCCACGGGGTGAAATCTTGCGTGGAGCCCCAGATCGAGGGAGATTATCAGTGGTCTTGTATGTCTTCCATTTTCTAATTATTGCTCCCACAGTTGATTTCTTCACACCAAGCTGCTTGCCTATTGCAGATTCAGTCTTCCCAGCCTGGTGCAGGTCTACAATTTTGTTTCTGGTGTCCTTCGACAGCTCTTTGGTCTTCACCATAGTGGAGTTTGGAGTGTGACTGTTTTGAGGTTGTGGACAAGTGTCTTTTATACTGATAACAAGTTCAAACAGGTGCCATTAATACAGGTAATTAGTGGAGGACAGAGGAGCCTCTTAAAGAAGAAGATACAGGTCTGTGAGAGCCAGAAATCTTGCTTGTTTGTAGGTGACCAAATACTTACTTATTTTCCACCATAATTTGCAAATAAATTCTTTAAAAAATCAGACAATGTGATTGTCTGGACTTGTTTCCACATTTTGTCTCTCATAGTTGAGGTATACCTGTGATGACAATTACAGGCCTCTCATCTTTTTAAGTGGGAGAACTTGCACAATTGGTGGCTGACTAAATACCGTATATACTTGAGTATAAGCCGAGTTTTTCAGCACATTTTTTTTTGTGTGCTGAAAATGCCCCCCTCGGCTTATACTCGAGTCACCTTTTTGCGCCTGATCTCCCGAACTTTGGGGACCCGGTACTGGCCAGCCATAGATCTCCTGGACCCCAAACTTGGCACACATGTAGCCTCACTCTACCTCTACAAGTGTGCAAAGATTTTTGTTCGGGAGACCTATGGCCATGGAGCACCGATTTTTTTTTTTTTTTGTTTGTTTTTTTTTGTTTTTTTTGTTTTTTTTTGTTTTTTTTTCCAAAGCCGGGAACCCCTTCCATAGACTCCCATGTTTAAACGTCAGTCTAGGCATGGGCACAGTGAGGCATGGACACAGTGAGCTTATACTCGAGTCAAGTTTTCCCAGTTTTTTTGTGGTAAAATTAGGTGCCTCGGCTTATACTCGAGTATATACAGTAATTACTACGTGTTGTCCTATAGAGCAGAGGAAAAACGTTTCAAAGTAGAGCAGCCAGCCATTAACTTTCATTGCCAGGCTCTGTGGTCCACTTTAACCCTCAGGTGGCCAGACCAGTTTTCCCATTTTTCACTCAATTTACAAAATACCCTGCAAATCATACATTTCCTCAAAGGAATGGTATAATTAAAGCATAACTGTACTCGCCTAGAATCCAGCGATGCGCCATCCCCAGAACTCTCTGCCTGCCGCTGACATCTTTGGGGCAGCTGGCTTCCAGGTCTTGATCGCCGGCTGCTGTCCTTGGCCAGGCTGAGATGACGTCACTCCCGTACATGCACAGAAGATCCCTCAGCTTCGACATTGTGCATCCTACTGTACAAGGGCTAACAGGTAGATAAGTACTGTATATACTCGAGTATAAGCAAAGTTTTTCAGCACATTTTTTTTTTTCAGCTGAAAATGCCCCCCTCGGCTTATACTCGAGTCAAAGTTTGTTGTCATGGGGACCTACGGCCGGGGAGCACCAATTTTTCAAACCGGGCACCCCTTCCATATACTCCCATGTTAAACGTAAGTCTAGTCATGGACACCGTGAGGCATGCACATGGACAAAGTGAGACACAGTGAGGTATGCAGATGGACACCCTAGGCTTATACTCGAGTCAATAATTTTCCCAGTTTTTTTGTGGTAAAATTAGGTGCCTCGGCTTATATTTGGGTCGGCTTATACTCGAGCTATATACGGTAGCTTTAATGCAGAAAAGACAAAGCATGTCTCTTCAGCATTAAAAATCCTGCCTGTCCACCCATTTACATTTTTGGAGCTTAAAGTTCAATTTTTAACAGATGGTGCTACTGGTTATGTAGGTCCCTGGAAAATTGTGAAAATGTTTATCAAAAGCAATAATATTTTTGATTAAAAATACACTAAAGCATTTATTGCCATTCACAACTTACAAAATTCCTCCAGCTAAAACTGTATTGAGTTAATAAAAAAATATTTGTACATTTTTAAATTATTTATTTTTGCAAAACGGTGAAAATCACAGGTATGCAAAACCGTAAATCAGGAACGTATGCTAAAAATCTGGAGGTGGGCTTCCTACCTATGTGTTCTGGTAAAGCCCAATCCACAATGCTACGTGTGCATGCTGCATTGGTGTGCGTTGCAATAAAATAATTCAGATCTACCGGTACATTGTATTGCAATGCAGCACATTACAATGCAAAGGCAGTTTGTGGCAATGCGCTGCCTTAAATATAGTTGAATAGATGTAATTTAAAAGTAAAAAATGAAGCACTACTGGGCATTCTAACGATGCTCTGCAGTGCTTGTGAACAGCACACATGGGTTATGTGCACCACAACATGTGCCCACTTATGTGAACGGGCCCTTAGTGTGTTTGTGCACTGCAGTTGTGTGTGGGGCAGATGAGTGATTTTAAGCCTTATTTACAAAGCGCAGTGCAACATCAAGAAGTAGCGCATTTCTGTGCCCAGAAGCCTGGAGCCACAGATCTTTGCATACAGCCACGGCCAGTAGCTTTTACAAATCAATGACAGACACCATAATTTTACACATGTAACAGGGGATCCGAGCAATAACATGCATTTAGAAATGTATGAGTGGCCCAGTTTGCATCCAGGATGTGCACTTACATGCGTACAGCCACAGCATCTGTCAGCCTGCCATTGGTTTACATCTTTATTGGGATTTTTGTTCTTCCATTTATTTCTATTTCTTTAAAAAAAAAAAAAAAAAAATTTTATTTTAATTTTTTCAGACCTGTTGAGTTTTGGGGGATTAGTGAATGAGCACGTTTCTGAACGGTGACAATTGTGCACTGTGCCTGTCTAGTGTATGTTTAAATGGCCACTTGTAGTATCGATCAGTAGTCTTGGTTTTACGGGGGGGGGGGGGGGGCAAAGCAGGAGCGCAGATGGAAGACGGGGTCTGAGTGTTGCATCCTTTGTGGCGGGATGAAAGCTACAGATTTACAAATATTTAAACTTGACTTTTGATGTTGCCATGTTAAAGGATATATGAAATCTTGGTGATTTGGTTTACATATTCATATATTTTTTATTTTTTTTTATGTTCAGGAGCTAATGCGTCAGGGAGAGGCCTTAAAACGCACAGAAAAAATGGTGGATAAAATGGAACAAGATATGAAGATCAGTCAGAGGCATATTAGTAGTATAAAAAGCATGTTCAGTGGTTTCACCAACTATTTCAGAGCCAAACCTGCTGAGACACCCCCACAAAATGGAGCATATGATTACAAGGCTAGCAACAAGTAAATCCACTCTTTCTTTCTTTCTTCTGGTTTGCCTGTAGTTTAATGAACACCTTTTTCTAATAATCATATCTTTTTAAAATATGATCCTGCCATAACTGAAAGTTTATTTGCACTGTAAATACCAATATTCTAAGTGCAGTTACCTATAGCTGCCAATCAAAGTTACTCTGGTATTGGTCTGGGTTTAGCTAAGTGAATTTCAATTGGCTAAGCATTTTGGAATTCACACTTGAATAAAGTATTTTGTAAAGTCATAATAATTCCAAATCATCATATCAGACCTTACACTGTTCCTAAGCTATTTGCCTACTATGCATAAATGAAGAAAAACTGCAAATGCCTTTTTATTTTCTCCCCCTTTTTATTTTTTTTTATTTTTTTTTTATTGATTGGTTCTTTTTTCTCTAAGCTCCAGGAACTGGGGACAAAAAACTCAAGGCTAGCTTCACATTTGAGCAGGTGCGGGAGGGCATGTAATCACACGCCTTCCCACACTGGCAGAGAAAAATCTGCTGTTGCTTAGAAGATGATGAGTGGGGGTATTAATCCTACTGGCAGCCCCACGCACTGGGAACTGTACTGCACTATGCGGTTTCTGCGCAGCCGCACTTTTGGGAAAAGTGCACAGACTTTTTACCGGTGTTTTCGGTGGATATAGCAGCCCAATGAATGTTCCCGAGCAAACGTAGCCACCGGAAACCATAGATGTGAACCGGGCCTAGGTAATTTGGTTCTGTTGACATCTTGGCTCCCAGGAATTTTTTCACTCCATGGAGACCTTTTTAGGCATCTTTGGGCTGTAATTCTAGCCAGTGTCAGTGGCTGCAGTAATGTGTCTTCAGTTAGCACGACATGCTGTAGCTCAAAAGGAGGAAGAAGAGATGCAAACTGACCATGCTGAAAGATGGATTTGCTTCTGTGCCTAGCAGGGTCAGTTAGAAACAGGAAAACATTCTTTCATAAAAGGACCGGCAGGATCACCAGGTATTTACTGCCTTTTTATCTGATTTCGAAGATTAGTGGTTATTAACTTTGTTGAATATAGGGGGCTTCAACTGCACCTCCTGACATGTTGAGGGGCGTACAATAGTTTCGTTTTCTTAAATGTGTTATGTCAATGCATGGTAAAACCTCCATACTGTGCATGAATGAATGAGCAAGCCCAGACAAACTACAGTGCTCAGAAGTGGTCTGATAAACCAGGCTCAAAATGGGTAAAAAGTAGCAAGTAAAAAATAAGGGATGAAACGTTTTGGCACAAGATTGGTAAATGACTTCACTGATGATGTGTACCCACAGTGTTGTATAGCATGTGGGTCAAACAGGCACTCTTGAGGGAATGAACTCAAACAGGAGCTCCCACCACTGGAAAAACGATGAGAAGCGTTCCACTCAAAGTTGAATGAGGACTGTTGGATATCCATGATGGACTCCAAAACATGCGATGAATCGCATTAAATGGTGTGCATGAAAAACAAATGATCCGCACATAGTGTGATATGGTTTGACACATACAGCAAATCCATTAAAACAAACTTGTAATTAAAATGGCACATGGGCAACGATTCCAAGAGCAGCACCTGACATGTTTCGTCCTATTGGACATCCAGTGTCCAGTAGGATGAAACATGTCGGGTGATGCTCTTGGAATCGTTGCCTGTACTCCATTTTTAATTACAAGCTTGATTTATCGGATTTGCTGTAAGTGTAAACCCCCTTTTTCTTTTTTATCATTAAATGTTAAACCGTATCAAACTATGTGCGGATCATTTGTTTTTCATGCACAACATTTGATATGATTCATCGCATGTTTTGGAGTCAATCATGGATATCTCACAGTCCTCATGCAAGTTTGGGTGGAACCCTTCTTACCGTTTTTCCAGTGGTAGGAGCTCTTGTTTGAGGTCATTCCCTCAGGAGTGCCTGTTTGACCCACATGCTATATGGTACATGTGTCCATCGAATCTGGTAAGCTTGAACACTTTTCCATTTTAACTGTATTTTCAAGATCATGGACTCTTCCATGTCCTTCTCCTGCTATATGCAGGGATTGTCCTCCCTTTTTTATTTTTTTAAGCAGATAAAATTAAAAAAATGATTTCTTCTAAATCCTTTTTATTTATTTTTGATGGAAACCATCGGCAGTAATAGTGATGCATCGCAGAATCAAATCGAATCATTGACCATATGTAGCGCCCTGCTCCTGATGATTAGGCGCTATATTTAAATCTAGTGGGTATCTGAGCCGCTTACTGGCTCAGATCTGATTTAGGAAGGCTAAATTGGCCTTCCTGTTTTGGCTGTGGCTGTGTTGGGAGGACTTCCCACTGTTTGCCTGTGGGTGGCGTTGCCACCACCGGCCAGTGTTGGAACACAACCAAGCCAGAGTGGATTGGATGTCCTTCCCCGGGAACAGCTGAGTGGGAGTGGTCTCCCCGCTGAGCATGCTGGGGAAGGGTACTTAAAGGGCAGACACCATTGTTTTGGGCTCGTTTGCTATGTGGCCCTCCTGGCCCAAGGCGTGTGTTTTTCTGCCTGTCTCGTTTTCCCGCCCTCTGGGCCTGCTGGCCCGAGGCTGTGCACCTACAAGGTAGGCCCAGATGTCCTGTCTGGGGCCTACGGCTCGGGGGTGGTTATGTGCTGTCTGTCCTGAGTGAGGAAGCCGCTCAATGGAGGAACCGGGGGAGGACCCGTCTTGGTCCTGTGCTGTCTGTCCTGAGGGAGGAAGCTGCTCAATGGAGGAACCGGGGAAGGACCCATCTTGGAGAGAACCCAGCGGAAGGCTGGTATCTCGGGAGGAGGCCTGGTGACTCTATTGGAGGATGCACCCTAGCCAAATGCTACCCTGCAGTATCGCTGATCTGGCTTAAAGGCTCTCGTACTGCTCGGCTGAATACTTGCGAGGATTGTCTACCTGTTCTACTTCCATCAAGTCTGTGGCAGAGACTTTGGGTCCATGCTCCACCCCGGTTGCTAGGCCGGTGAGAGAGGTCTGTCCGGGTGAGCAATTTCCACTCGAAGGAAAGTGGTATGTGTACTTTGTTTAGTGTCGCTTTAAAACCTAAAATTTCCTTAGTGGTCTGCATCATGTGCCTGAACTTCCCCTAACCCTCCGTCTTTTTTTCCCTGCAAGTTGGAGTGAAATAAAAGGATTTATAACTTGTGTGGACATGGAAGTTTCTCCTCAAGTGTATAGACTCTCATCCCCTAGACAACGAATGGTGGGGTAATGTGCAAGGCCCAAATCTAAACCTGCGGCTCCTACGGGGATAGTGCTACACATATAATCATATTTGAATCGTGACACCAGTGAAGATGCACGGCTCTATTGGGCACCAAGGTCATAGACAATGTAGAGAATGAAATGGAGGTTAATGAGGGACAAAGCAAAGCAGTTTCATGAGTATTGCTAGATGTTCTGTACACCATTCGGCTTCCAAACCGATATGCAAAACTAGCTAGGTGGTTTTTATACATTGCATCATGAGGAGTGACATATTGGGGTTGATTTACTAAAACCGGAGAGTGCAAAAAATCTGGTGCAGCTCTGCATGGAAGCCAACCGGCTTCTAATTTCGGCTTGTTCAGTTAAGATTTGGCACAAAAAACATGGAAGCGGATTGTTTTCAATGCAGAGCTGCACCTGATTTTGCACTCTCCAGTTCTAGTAAGTCATCCCCATACTGTCAGCCATCATACAGTAGTGATAGTAAAAAGGACACTCTGATTTGTTTTATTCAAAGACAATATGATATGAACACTACCCTATTCCTTGGCGGGGTGATATCTACAGTGTGTATTAACTCCCCCCCCCCCCCCCCCCCTTCCAGATCGGGTCTAGATAAAAACTGAACAATTCGGTATTTAAAGCTGACATATTATATATATTTCTTTCTCGTACATCACGGGACACAGAGCGACATAGTCATTACTATGTGGGTTATGTGCTAGACTATTTTCAGTAAAAGTGGTGTTTTTACGGCTGGAATACCTCAGCTTTAGGCTTAGGAATATGCCGTCCAGAAGCTCCGGAACTGAATCTTCCAGGAAGCGAAGGGGGTCTCATCGGGCTCTGAGGATCTTGGGCATGCTTCTGCTGCACCAGTCTCCCCTGAAAATTCAGAGGTAAGTGACCGTAGAGACCCCGCAGGGGTACTTGGTACTGTGGCTGTCCTCAGTTCGCCTGCTCCTGTGTATGTAACAGAGGAGGTTTTTTTTCCTCAGCTCTGGGAGGATTAGAGAGAGATTGTCAACATTGATCGCTGCCTCCCTGTCAGGGAAAGCACGCCCGATCTCCGTCTCCTCCTTCAGAGTGCCTGTTAGCAGAGCAACAGTCCCATACAGGGATCGACCTGCCTGAAGGGTATCAGGATGAGGTTGATTCTGTTATAGAGGAATCAACAGTGGAGGAACCTTTCTCAGCATCTCAAGCTGAAAGATTATGGGTTCAGTCTCTGACTAACATGGTCCGATTAGCATTTAAAATGCACCTTGCGGAACCATCAACCACTACTGTCTCCTCGTTGGGGTCGCTAGAAGCCACCAGACTGTCTGTTCTTTTCCACTTCACCCTTTACTGGAAGGGCTCATTTACCAGGATTGGGAACATCCTGAGAAAATATTTATTCCCCCCAAGAGATTTCCGGTGGTCTATCCCATGGAGGATAAGTTCATCAAAAAATGGAAGGTCCCTACAGTGGACGCAGCCATCTCTTGTGTGTATAATTCACTGACATGTCCAGTGGATAATGTCCAAATGTTCAAGAACCCAATAGATAAAAAATTGGAGTCCTTATGAAAATCTGCTTCTTTCTACAGCAAGCTTGGTGACACAACCAGCAGTGGGGTCTGCTAAGCAGTGAAGGATCAGTTGAAACAGGTCTTGAGGGACTTGCCAGATCAGCAGGCCCTTGCCCTAACTGATCTACCTAGAGCCTTAAGCTTGCGGTTGACGCCATAAAGGATTCAATCCATCAGGCCTCCCGCCTTACGCTGTCTGTAGTACATATGCGTAGGCTTCTATGGCTCAAAAACTGGTCTGCTGAAGCTCCCTGTAAAAAATGGCTGGTTAGCGTCCCATTTTCATGGTGAACGCGTATTCAGGGAAGACCTGGACAAATATATCCAGAAAATTTTCAGCGGTAAAAATACACTCTTGCCGGTTAAAAACAGAGTTCGAGGTCCCTCCTTTTAAGAGGCCGGCTTCTCCAGTCCCTGGGGCATCGGCTGTGAAACAGTTCCGACGGCCTCCTCCGTCAATTCCCGGGGGTAAAAATCAGGGACAATCGCAGGGTAATGAGAAACCCTGGGTCAGGAGAGGTACAAAACCTTCCCCAAAGTTAAATTCATTGAAGGGTTGCCCCCACTCAGTCGGGTGGGGGGAAGACTCCAGTTGTTCGCAGAGACCTGGCGGGACACGATCAGAACAGATAGGTGCTCTCCGCAGTATGTTTGGGATACAGATTGGAGTTAAAAGACTCTCCTCCTTCCCATTTTTTGAGGTCAAACGTGCCAAGGGATCCCCGGAAGAGAGAGTCCCTCCTGTTGGCACTAGAACAACTATTGCTCCAAGGAGTAATTATGGAGGTTCCCCTGGAAGAATGGGGGTTCGGGTTTTACTCAAACCTCTTTACAGTCCCGAAGCAAACGGGGACGTGAGGCCCATATTAATTCTAAAAGGGCTAAACAAATTCCTGTATATCAGGACTTTCCGATGGAGTCGATCCGATCGGTGGCCACTGCCCTACAAGGGGAGGAATGGTTAGCCGCGATCGACATCAAAGATGCTTATTTGCACATTCCCATCTTTCCAGTCCACCAAAAATTTCTATGCTTTGCAGTAGAAGGGCGCCATTTTCAGTTCAGAGCCTTACCCTTCGGTCTGGCCACAGCACCACGAGTGTTTACAAAAATTCTGGCCCTTTATTGGCCAATCTAAGAACACAAGGTGTAATGATAATGGCATATCTAGATGACTTGTTGCTGATAGACCACTCAGTGAAAAAACTAGACGTGGTCGTTCACAAGACAATCAAGTATCTGGAATCTCACGGTTGGATTATCAACCGAGACAAGTCAGCCCTAAAAACCAGTCAAAAGTCTGGAATACTTGGGGCTAAGGTTGGATTCAGGCCAGAGAAAAATATTCTTGCCTCAAGGAAAGGTGTTGTCTTTGAAAGATTTGATCCACTTAGTGGGTACAAAAAGACAGCTGTCCATACGCCTGTGCATGAGGCTGCTGGGAAAAATGGTGGCATCATTCGAAGCAGTACCCTACGGTCAATTCCATTCAAGGAATTTGCAAAGGGCCATACTGTCAGCCTGGAACAAAAAAGTTCAGGCCCTAGACTTACAATGTCCTTGTCCCCTTCCGTTCGCAAGAGCCTCCGTTGGTGGTTGGTTCTCCAGAATCTGGAAAAAGGGAAATCCTTCAGTCCGATTTCTTGGAAGGTGGTCACTACAGATGCCAGCCTTATAGGCTGGGGAGCAGTACTGGAGCAATGGTCTCTCCAGGGCAGATGGTCGGATGCAGAAAAGGCCCTGCCCATCAATCTCTTAGAGATACGAGCAGCCCGGTATGCCCTAGTAGCATGGACATCCAAACTCCAAGGGTCCCCTGTCAGAATTCAATCAGACAATGCCACAGCAGTGGCATATATCAATCATCAGGGTGGCACCAGGAGTCGTGCAGCCCAGAGGGAAGTAAATTACATCCTGAAATGGGCAGAAAGATATGTCCCAGCCATATCTGCGATATTCATTCCAGGAGTGGAGAATTGGAAGGCGGACTTTCTAAGTCTCCAGCAATTATGCCCAGGGGAATGGTCCCTTCACCCCGAGGTTTTCTGGACAATATGTCAGCGGTGGGGAACACCGGATGTAGATCTAGCATCCAGATTCAACGCAAAGGTGGACAGGTTTGTCTCTCGGACAAGGGATCCCCTAGCTTGCGGCTCGGATGCCCTAGTGTTCCCTTGGGATCAGTTCAAGCTGATATATGCATTCCCACTGCCACAATTGTTACCTCGATTACTCCGCAGAATCAGGGTAGAAAAGAAACCAGTGATTCTGGTGGCTCCAGCGTGGCCCCGAAGAGCGTGGTACGCGGAGATTGTAAAATGTCAGTGGGGAGTCCTTGGACTCTCCCACGTCGTCCGGACCTGCTTTCGCAAGGACCGATATACCACCCTTCCTTACCAGCCCTAGGTTTGACAGCCTGGCTATTGAAGCCCACATTCTAAAAAAGAGAGGGCTCTCTAATCCTGTGGTATCTACCATGATCAATGCCAGGAAGCCGGTATCCAGGCATCCACGTAAGTACGTAATAGGTAGGATTCTGGACTTCCTACAGTGGGCTGTAGATAGGAAGCTTGCCTTGAGTACGATCAAGGGTCAGATTTCGGCCTTGTCAATATTTTTTCAAAGGCCCTTGGCTTCGCATTCACTAGCAAAGCCTTTATACAAGGAGTGGTGCGTATTAGTCCTCCGGTTAATATTCCCATATGTCCATGGGATCTAAACCTGGTTCTGTCGGTTCTACAGAAACAACCATTTGAACCATTACAGATATTTCCTTGGTTCTTCTCACCAGGAAATTGATCTTTCTAGTAGCCATTCGTTCGGCTAAAAGAGTGTCGGATTTAGCAGCTATGTCCTGTAAGGAGCCATATCTGGTTATCCATAAGGACAGAGTAGTGTTACGTCCTCATCCAGCCTTTCTTCCTAAGGTGGTATCGAGGTTTCATTTGAACCAAGATGTGGTTCTTCCTTCTTTTTTTCCCCAAACCTAGTTCGGTAGAGGAAAAGTTATTGCATTCTTTGGATGTAGTAAGAGCAGTTAAAGCTTATTTAAAAGCCACTGCTCAGATTCGCAGAACGGATACTTTGTTTATTCTGCCGGAAGGCCCCAGAAAGGGTCAGGCAGCGTCAAAATCTACTTCAGCCAGGTGGATTCGACAGGTCATAATGCAAGCCTATGGCTTGAGAAGGAGACCGCCTGCGTTCAAAGTTAGGGCGCACTCCACGAGAGCAGTTGGAACTTCATGGGCAGTGCATCACCAGGCCTCCCTGGCTCAAATCTGTAAGGCCGCAACATGGTCTTCAGTACACACGTTTGCTAGGTTCTACCAGGTGGACGTTAGAAGTCAGGAGGATGTCGCCTTTGGGCGCAGTGTGTTGCAGGCCGCAAAAGATCCTCATGTCTGATAGCGCTCAGCTTATGTATGGTGTATCCCCCCCCCCTCATTGGGCATTGCTTTAGGACATCCCATTAGTAATGACTATGTCGCTCTGTGTCCCGTGATGTACGAGAAAGAAAATAAGATTTTTATAACAGCTTACCTGTAAAATCCTTTTCTTGGAGTACATCACGGGACACAGAGCTCCCACCCCTCTTTGGGGACACTTATTGCTTTGCTACAAAACTTAGGTGCTCCCGGATGGGAGGGGCTTATATAGGGGAGGGTACTTGCGGTTTTGGAAGTTGCCAGTGCCAGCACCTGAAGGTATCTATATAACCCACATAGTAATGACTATGTCGCTCTGTGTCCCGTGATGTACTCCAAGAAAAGGATTTTACAGGTAAGCTGTTATAAAAATCCTATTTTTTTTTTTTTTTTTTTTTATTCTTTCTAGATTACAAGAAGCAATTGCAAGCAGCAAAGAGCAAGAGGACAGATATCAAGCTACTCATCCAAACCTCATGAAACGGGACACATTGGGTATGTTGCAAAAAAACAAGACTGATGTGATTTGTTGGCCCAGTAAGAAACCTTAGAATGTGATGGGGCAGTCTCAAATTCCACTGTTGCCGTCATAATGTGATAATTGCGCTCCCAGCCTCAGTCAGCGCAGAGATTTTCCAACTCGCTGGACAACAACTTTTTTCACCAGCAGACGACTATAAGTGATCATCACTGGGATCAGTTAACTCCGCATTTATCCCTTTACACACCAAACTGTAGCCACCACCACTTGTTTTAAAAGGTAAAGCACACCCATAATCGGTTGTAGCAATTCTAAACTTTAAGAAATTTCTGTGACACTTGCTGCTATGGCACAACGGAGTTTAAAATATTGTAGCTTTCTTCAGAGAGGCAGTATTTTATTTTTTTTCTTCTTATTTTTTTGCTTTAGAGCATTTTAGAGATTCAACTTAAAAGAGAAGTATGTTTTTTTTTTTTGTTTTTTTTTTTAAGAATCATACTTGCCTAGGTGGATGCATCATCGGTCCCCCGGCGCCTCTACACTAAGAACCGAGCGATCGAATACCACCGATCACTCGGTTCTCACAGCTCTGTGAGCAGAGAACTGCTGACTGTCAGTCACGGCTCTCTGCTCTGTCCCCTCCTCGCTCACTGGAGCGCTGGGCTGTGGAGGGGCCGGGGGCGGCCAGCTCAGGCTCTCAGCGGCTCGCTGAGAGCCTGAGCTGGGTGTCAGTCCTGGGATCTAGAGGATCCCGACTCTGTGGTCGTGATGACTTCAGCCCGATCTCTGCTGAAAACGGGAAAGGAAATAAAACTGCAAGTCTTTACAGAAAAGATATTACAAAACGGACAATAGCATTACTAAAATATATAAGATTAAAAGTGAAAAGTACTCGCAACATTCACCTGATTTGTACGTTTCAGCCCAATCTCACGGTTTGTTACTGACCCCCTGCTATAGCTTGAACTGTTTTATAAGCTTTACAATGTACTGCTTTGTGTTAGATGTGTCTTAAAGCAGAACTTAACTGTATTGTCAAGCGTGTGAGGTAGTGAGCCATTGTGGATCTCCAGCTCAGGGTTCCCCAGAGTGCGGAGTCTAAAGCCTCGTACACACAGTAAGATTGTTGGCCAACCGAGCATCTAATTTTGTCAAAAGAGCATGTGCCAGGATCTTGTCTTGCATACTAACATTACACAATTGTCGTGCCACAAATGCGAACGTAGTAACGTACTACTAAGAATTTCAGCTCTTGAGCGCCACCCTTTGGGCCCCTTCTGCTAATTTTGTGTTTTTGGTGAGCATTGATTCAGAGAATGCGTGTTTGTACTTTTGACTTTTGTGTGACGGGTTTGTGTACTGACCATAAGAAAATCTGATGTAAAACCATTGTCCGCCGAAAATTTACTATCATGTCATCCAATTTGTTGGCGGAAAATTGGACAACAATTGTCAAAAGGAGCGCACTAACTGTAAGATTTTAGGACAACAGTCTGTGAACCGACAATCCCCTGCCAACAATCGAACCGTGTGTACGAGGCTTAAGCCCCAGCCCGATTGTTCAGCAGAGCCCCTGATTGTGGGGATGAACTTGCAGTAAGCTGGAACCAGGTCATGGCCCCCAGGTACGCCCAGCTGAGGATGCGGAGAACAATTGCGTGTGCAGAGTACGAAACGGTAGGGGACAACTGGAAATCCAGGAGTCAAACTGAGGTCAGGATAGGCATCAAACAAGCACAGAGAGGGTAAAACAAAGCTGGGTTGGTACACGGGTAGTCAGGCACAGGATGCACAAGTAACAAGGCAAATAGGAGCTCAGAGAACTGAACTTGCTCAGGGAGATTTGGTGATCCCCACAGTGTTAAAGGCACGCAAGTCTACCTATCGGAAGATCTATCATCACACTTGGAAAGCTTATATTGCCTGGTGTGAGGCTCTGGGTTTCCGTCCACATTATTTACCCATTGGTATGGGTTTTGACCTCTCTCTAATGGAGTGTTGCACAACAGATTGCATTGAGTACAATAAAAGGCAGATTTCTGCCTTTGCAGTCTTTTTCTCCTCCGTTCCTTGGCCATGCATTCCTTGATCCAAACTTTCATCCAAGGGCTTCGTCACGTGGCTCTTCTTATGTATTCTTTGTCGCTGCCTTTGGGACCAAAACTTGGTTCTTTCGGGCCTCCAGAAGCCTACTTTTGGGAGAATTTTAGATATTCCCCTGCTTACTTTTTCTCAAAGGTTGCCTTCTTGGTCACCATCCCTTCTGTGTGGTGGGTGTCGGAACTTGCATCCTTATCCTGTGAGTCTCCCTCTTTGGTCTTGCACAAAGTTTTCCATCCATACTCCTTGCCTCCGAAGGTGGTGTCGGATTTTTACCTGAATGAAGACATTGTCCACCTTTTTTGTTGTGTCCATGGTCATTGGTTGCGTTGCACTCCCTGTGGATGTGGTCCGGGCGATTTGTGTGTGCCTGTCTGCTGCAGCTTCCTTTTTAACTCTTTGTGCTCGCAGTCAATTAAAACACCTGGTGGCCTCCTCTGCTACTTTTATTCCATTGGCTTGGGCAGTTGATTGTTCTGGCGTATGCTATTAAGGGTTGGGCCTCTCCCACCCGAGGTTAGTGCCTCCTGGGAATTTAGACTTCAGGTGTCTGTGTTCCAGGTTTGCAAGGCCGCTTTCTAGTCATCTGTGCAGACTTAAAGTGGTTGTAAACCCGAAAAAAAAACAAAAAAAAAAAACACCTGTAAGACAAAGCCATAATGAGCTAGTATGCCTAGCATACTAGCTCATTATGCATCGCTTAACTTAGATTGGGGCCCCCGAAGCTGTCCTTGTCTCCCCCTCCAGCCGCAGCCATCGCTCCACAAATGCCCAGAAGGTTACTTCCGGGTGTCGCCGCTCCAGCCAATCACAGCGCCGCTCTGGCGCTGTGATTGGCAGGAGCGGTGAAGACGTCGCTCCGCGCATGCGTGCGGGAGTTGTCAAATCTGGCAAAGCCGGATTTGTGAATGGGGATTAACCCTATGAATGCACCGTTATCTACGGCGCGCATGCGCTGTAGACATCGTGCATGTCCTTTTTTTTTTTTTTTTTTTTTTTTTTTTTGCAAATATCTCCTAAACCGTGAGGTTTAGGAGATATTTCTTGCACTTACAGGTAAGCCTTAATCTAGGCTTACCTGTAGGTGCATGTTGCATAAGTGGGTTTACAACCACTTTAAACAAAATAAATCTCCCTAGCGGGGGCAAAGACCACAGTAGCAATTGCTCTAATCCCTTTTCGGTCTTTTCAAAACTGGGGGAAAAAAAATGTCTTTAGTTATACTTTAGGGTAAACCCGTTGCTTTGTTCTGCATCGACAAAGAGTGGGTTTGCTTTAACTATGTAATGGATTCCTTATTGTAATAGATTATTTTCACAGTATTATACATTTTGGACCTTTCATAATGGCCTTTATTTCTTTGTAATCCTAGCGGTCTGTCATACGATTCAAATACTTAACAATACTGTGAAAGTTTTTTTAGGCAGGTGGAAAAATTAAGAATGCTTTTAGAAATAGCCACGTTTTACCACTTGCTCTCCAGAAGATTTTACCCCCTTCATGACCAGGCCATTTTTTGCTATTCGGCACTGTGCTACCTTAACAAGTGATTGCGCAGTCATGCAACACAGTACTCAAATTCAATTTTATATCTTTTTTTTTTTTCCACTCAAATAGAGCTTTCTTTCAGTTTGCTTTCATCACCACTGGGTTTATTTATTTTTTACTTTCGTTATGAAACAGATCCAATAAAAAAAAAAAATTATATCAAATTTCTTCATAAATTTAGGTCAAAATGTATTCCGCTACATGTCTTTGGTAAAAAAATAAAAATCTCAAGTGTAATGTTGATATTCCATGAAATTGTGTGTGTGTGTGTGTGTGTATGTATATATTAATATAAAAAATTTTTTTTTTTTTTTTTTTTTCTTTCACACATTGATAAAAAATGGCTTCAGCCAAACACTAACAATCAACTGTGTTTATTCTTTTTAAATTGTAATGACAACAAGACCCTGATCAAAACTTTACATACCCTGGAATGTTTTTCCTTGATACAGAAGGTGGCGCACACAGGTTAAAATGTTAATTTCCCACATTTGTGACTTTTTAAATCACAATTGGTGTCTGTGTATAAATAGTCAATGAGTTTGTTAGCCCTCACATGTACTGAGCCATGAGGAGGTAGAAAAGAACCGTCAAAAGACCTGCGTAACAAGGTGATGGAAAAGGATATAAAAAGATATCCAAAGCCTTGAATATGCCAGTCAGTATTGTGTAATCACTTAGTGGAAAATTAGGGGTCTTTTGATACCAAGCCAAGGTCTGACACTTTTATGGGAACTGGTTAACTGCCAGTGACACTAATGCAGTGATCAGTGCTAATAATATGCATTGACACTGGCTGGGAAGGGTTTAACAAATGGTGCAATCAAAGGGTTAAATATGTGCCTGACTATGTGTAAAGTGTTTACTGTGTGGCGCTTTTACTAAGGGATGTTCCGGTTTTTAGTCCCATCACCGCTGTCAGAGTGCTTTGTGTTAACAGCAACCACATTACTGACCTAGTGCAGAAAACAAGATTGTTTAACTTTCTTTCCCAGATTTGATTAGCTAAACTTATTTTTAAAGGAAAATTCATTCTTCTTATATATATTTTTTTTTTTTTTTTTTTTTTTTTTTTTTTTTTTTTTTTTTTTTAGCATAAATGTACATTTTCCTTTTTCTTGTAGATTCTAGCAGTAATGTGGGTGCAACAAGTTCTGGATATACACACAAAAACCAGTTTCTTCAAGACTACCATAAGAAAGTTGATGATAATTTAGGTAAGTTGTTTCTTTTGCACTAATGATTCTGTGTTGTCCTTACACTTTATTAGCAATTCAAGAATACATTTGTATACCATTTGGGACTGAGCCAAAAACCATAACAAAATGTTTGAGAAAATGTGTGACAGTTGGTTCATTACTTGGGTAAGTGAGAAGACTTAAGACTTATCCAAGTAAAGAAGGTTGTTAAACACCCGCATATTATGTAACCTAATCGGATCTCTCTTCCAGATGACATGTCTCTTGGCTTAGGCCGTTTGAAAAACCTGGCCATGGGGTTACAGTCTGAGATTGATGAACAAGATGATACAATTGATCGTTTGGGAGGAAAAATGGATAAACTGGACTTGAACATAAAGACTACAGATAAACGGATTCGGGATGAACTTTGAGTGTATCTTAATATCTTAACATATGCACTTCAAATCATTTAAAATGTAGCTTTTACATTTTTTTTATAAAGCAGATTTTCATGTCTCTTGTTTTTAGAGCTTTCAGCTGGGGACAGAAACCTAGCTGTATCCCCAATGAGACTGCATATGTTATACTATAAACACTTATGATGTAGTGTTCAAGAGAGGCTTTTCTATGTATAGGACTTATTTATTTGAGGACCCAATCGCACCACATGCCTTGGGCTGCATAGATCAACACAGCCCTAATGCAATAAAAACAACAAAATTCATGGTTTCCAGTAGCCTCAGTTGGCCACCATCGCAGTGTGTCCACTCAACAGAAGCTAAAACCAACGAAAGTGGAGTTAATCCATCTTTAAGGATTTGGAGTGCATAAAGTGTTCTGTGTTTTACCTTGTACACGCAATGTACCTTAAATTATAAGACAACATTTACCTGTTAGTGGAGCAAATACAGGAGCCTCTTTGATGATCTTCCATACTTGCACAGTGACCCTTTGTGGTACACATGATATCCATGAATTCAGATATTGTTAAAACAGATATTTACTGTGTATTTGTAATCAGCTGTGCTACCTATTAAGTTACTTTATCAGTTAGGCTGGGAACTCTTATGCATTGGCAATCTGTAAATGTGCGATAGGTCATAAGTGACATGTTGACCTTTGCCACAAATGTAGACCAATTTAACATCCTATATACCAGGTCCTGCAATAACCTATAATCAAGAACAATTGGGGAAGTCTGTAATAAGTTACTGGAGCCTAGGCTGGAAGCAGAATATAAATCACCCTTTCATTTAGACCGCTGCAGCAGCCAGTAGTTATCTAGCTACCATAGGACTGCAGCAATCTCTACAAACCTGGGACATAGGTTTCCTGCTTATTTTAAGTGCATCTCCAGATGTATTTTGCTGTCTGGGTCCCTAGTATGAAAATGTATGCTTCCCTCCAGCCCTTGTCACTGGAATCAAAATGTTGGGAGCAATAAAGACCCAGCAAAGTTTTACCCTTCCTTACTAAAATAATGTGTTTTTATTTCTACCTTTGTCCCCATTGGAGATTTTTCCTGTCTTCTTGACCGTACTGAAAGGAGATCAAACACCATCCTTTCATTTAGACAATAATAGCTAGTGGTTATCATCCAGCTACTCTAGGACTACAGCCATTTTTACAAATATCTGAGACATTGGTCTCCTGCCTTCTTAAAATGTAACTCCAGATGTATTTTTCGGTGTCTGTTATGAACATTCCTGTTCACCTCCACCCATTGTCACTGGAACAGAAATGTTAAAGGGGTTGTAAACCCACTTGCACAACTTGCACCTGCATGCAAGCCTAGATTAAGGCTTACCTGTAGGTGCAATAAATATCTCCTTAACCTACATGGTTAAGGAGATATTTACTATAAAGCAATACGCCGATGACGTAATGCGCGCTAGCGGGCCGGCTACATTGCCGGTTTTCTGAATGGGCTCTTGCCGGCCTGTGTGTGCATTAGTGTGACATCATCGCCGCGCCGGCCAATCACAGCGCCGGAGCGGTGATACACTGATATCCGCGATGGGACATTGAGGCAAGATGGTGGCGCATGTGACCAAGACCGCTGCGGGGGCTTCGATCTCAGGTAAGTCATTCATAATGAGCTAGTATGCTATGCATACTAGCTCATTAAGCCTTTCTTTCGTTGGTTTTTTTTTAAATGCTTTTACTTCCTCTTTAAGAGCAATAAAGAACTGACAAAGGTTCTAACGTTCCTTACTAAAGGGTGTTTTTATTGCAACATTTGTACCCGCTGAGTTTTTTTCCCTGTCTCATTGACCATAAGAAGTAAGGGGAATCCTCCAATAGAGACAAACTGCTATAAAAATTGGACAGAGCTTCTAACCCTTCCCTACTCAGTTGAAAACAAATAAACACTAATTCAAATTAGGGGTATAATTATAAATGTTTTCGTACAGGATTTACAGATTTGTAAAATTTTGCTAGAATGTATGACACTTTTTGGGAACTTGGCGTTAAAACAATTTTGACTAGACACCTTAGTCTGAGTAAAATAAGCAAAAGACAATTGGCGCAATCTAAAACAATGTGAATAATTAAAAAAATAGCTGGTGTCATGTAAAGTGATTTCACTCCACCTGCAAAAAATGTATACTAAAAAACAGTGCTGCGCTACTAAGTGACTCAAAACATATATAACATGAATGCAATAATATTATTATGACTATGAAGAAATACAAAAAATGTAGATCACAAGTTTGTGCAAATTGTGACTGATTTGAAGGGAATCCAGCGGTAAATCAATTCACCCCAAGTGCAGACAATAATAAGTGCTCTCCACCGTTTTCACAAGCTGCTCACCTCATAAGAGTAAAATCTGCAGTTTTTCCCCTTGAGTGCTGGTTCACACTGGGGCGACAAACGCTCCGACATTAGGAGCTCATGTCGCATGACGTGTGAAAATCAATGTTTCCCTATGGGAGCCGTCCTAACTGGTCCGACACATGTCGGTCCGACATTAAAAATTCTCCCTGTACTACTTCTGTCCGACTTTGATCCGACTTCAGCCCATTGACTATCATTGAAGTCGGATCAAAGTAGGATCCTTGTCCTAACCATCCGACATTTGACATCCGACATGGTGATTACAGCAGCAGTAAAAGGAATTTATCTCACCCTGGGATTGTTTTGATTGGTCAAAGGACAAGTCAGACTAGCACAATGTCGGATCAAAGTAGTATCCTGTTCATGAATGTCGGATGGATGTCGGACCAATGTCGGACCAATGTAGGACAGATGTCGCAGAGCAAAGTAGGATGAAAGTCGTGTCGTATAGTGTGAACCCAGCCTTAGGGGTAATGAAGACACCTTGCATACTCTGGATGCAAAAGACCTCCTTTGATGAAAAGCTCCTTAGTTCCAAGAACCCCTGATCCTCTTACCCGTTTTATATCCGATTTTATATGCAAGAAAAAAAGCAACATCTAGTGCTCTTCGTTTCAAATAATTTAATAATATAAAAGGTAGTAGTTACACTCACTAATAAGGCATAATCCGCTTGTGCAAACTGTAAGGCATTGAAATCTCCAAATGGTCGCGGTATGACGTCAGTACGCAAACTCTGCCCCCTCCACAGCCTAGCGCTTCAGTGAGAACTGGAGGGACAGTGATTGACAGCGGTCTATGATCTCTCAGTGCAGAGCCGACAGGGGCCAAATGCAGCATCGGATCTGTGTGGCATCTACCTATGTGAGCATAAATGGGGTGTTTTTTGTTTTTCCAAGCTCATACTTTTTCTTTTAATAGTAATTTTAGTGACCACATACATTAACCAGTGCTGATTATTGTCCACAGCAAAGTGGTAATTTTAATTCCGCTTCCAACAAGCGGACTCAACATTGAATATTTTAGTCATATACTGCACCAGAAATGTTGTAATGTCTTAATACTTTAAAATTACAAAGATGGAAACATACCCTGTCCTATAAACAAACTGCCTTTGCTAGAGTTTTGCCTGTGCAGATGACTCTGGAGATTCACAGGTGTACAAAATAAAAACCGTATAGTAAGGCTGGTCATATAGTATACAATGTTTTATGTACAACTTTCCTTTAGATTTACCAAAACCATATAATATGAGGTCAAACCTAAACACATTCAATTTGTATGCAAACAGGCAGGCTCTTGCACTACATAGTTGAAGGTAGATCTAATGGAAATTGAATAAGAAAATTGTGTAGTGTAGGGCCAGCTTAAGCTCAGAACATATACCCTGGAATTTACAAAGACGGGCGTAGGCAGATTTTGCAAAAGTGTCTCATCCATTTCTAAAAGTCATGGATTCCCCAAATTCATATACCTGTCTAGAACTTGTACTTGAATTGTATACACTTTCACCAAATCTATTTTAGCCAGTTTTTTCTCTTTGTATGTCAAAAGAGAGTTGGTCTTATTTAGCTCTACTTTTGCATTTGGCCCATTCAAAAAAACACAATGGGGAAGATTTACTAAAACTGGTGCACACAGAAACTGAGGCAGCTGTGCATAGCAACCATTCAGCTTCCAGGTTTTAGCCTAGGTTCACACTGATGCAGGTTTAAAATCGTGCAAGTCCAGCTGAACTCGCACAATTTCAATGAATAGAAATCAATACTAAATTGATTAAACAGCGCTCCTTCTGTTTTAAAGTGCAAAGTGATTTCAACTAAACACCAAGATGATAATATGTGTGTAAAAAGTCCAAACACAAAATGAGTTCAATAGTGCAAATGGTGAATGTTCAAACAATGTATCAGAGTCCTTAGACAATGTATCAACTTCTTCAAATAGTGTACCCAATCTTCAAATCCCTGCTGGACAGTAGGTATATTTGACTGAAATTTCTTCCACCACCATCACCTGTCACACATCCTACTCACCAGACTTCCGTGACCCCTATTACAGGTAGTCATAAAGCGCATATGGGTATATCCAGCAGGAGTTGTACATGATCTCAACGGTTAACCGACCTCCAGGACACTCGCACCAAAAGGAATCCAGATCATTTGAGCACGTTCCCAGGCAAAAACGATTTGAGGAGAGTTGTCCAGTGGTTAATGGGAAAAATCTAAAAGAAAGGGCTTCCATAGTGAAGTATGTCACGATTTTATTCCAAAAAACAAGGTAAAACAGCAAATGCTTGCAGCTTAAAAATCCATGTGCATGGAGACACCGTGGTGCGTTCCAGCTGCGCTAAAAAAAAAAAAACGGCGGAAATTACGTATTGCAATCAAGCACCCAATTTCAAACCCGCTTGTCAGCCCTACTTCGGGAGCAACTGCATGCACAGATGTCTATTGAAATCGCCCTCGAGGTCGCCAAAAGTAGTGCAGGAGATACTTTTGGGAATCGGTGCAGCGCCGCAAAGTCGGCGTTGCACCGATTCAGGCGGTGCCATTAGCGGCAAATAGACAAGTCAAATTGCATGTCAAAATGGCCCGATGTGAACGTGGGCATATTGTCAAGGCTTAATTGAACAAGCGGGTGTTCGAAGCTAATTGCTTACTATGTACAGCTGCACCAGATTCTGTGTGCTCCAGTTTTAGCAAGTCTCCACCAATGTAAAAGTGCCACGTTTTAGAGCTACCTGAATTTGGTGCACGAGTCGCTATCGAAACCAAAAGTGTCACAAATGCTTCAAGAATTTGGCACAATACATTGACAAGAGAGATTAATGCCAGAATAGAGGCCCAGCATCTTTATTGCATTCCCCCATCGTGTTTAATGCCTGTTAACCATATATCCCATAGCAAATAAAAAAGATGTATTAACCGGTTCCCGAACGGCTCACGCAGATATACTGCGGCAGAATGGCTCCCCTAGGCAAAACCCTGTACGTCCTTATCATTTTCGGCCACCAGAGGGCACGCGCCCGCTGCACCCGATGCGCGTGGCCGGCGGGCACGATCGCTGCCGGCCGCGTGCACGAGCGCCAGCACGGGGATTTGTGTGTGTAAACACACAAATCCCTGTGCTGTCAGGGAAGAGGAAACATACAGTTTGTTCCTAAGTAGGAAAAACAATATGTCTCCTCCTAGTCACTTCCGTCCCCACACAGTTAGAACACTGAGGGAACACAGTTAACCCCCTGATTGCCCCCCTAGTGTTAACCCCTTCCCTGCCAGTGACATTTACACAGTAATCAGTGCATTTTTATAGCAATGATCGCTGTATAATTGTCAATGGTCTCAAAAAAGTGTCTGATCTGTCTGTCGCAATACCGCAAAAAATTGCAGATCACCGCTATTACTAGTAAAAAAAAAAATGCTATAAATCTTTCCCATAGTTTGTAGACGCTATAACTTTTGCGCAAACCAATCAATATACTCTTATTGTGTTGTTTTTTTTGTTTGTTTTTTTTTTTACCAAAAATATGTAGAATAATATATTGGCCTAAACTGATTAAGAAATTCGTTTTTTTTTTTTATTTAGGGGATGTAGCGCTACCCCCAGTTAAGAGAGCCGCTGATATTGATTTGGGCCCTGTAGTGCACTGCTGTCAACCCCCGGCAATCGGCTCTAACCTCCCGTGGCACAGCTGGTGATAGAGGGATAGGACCGCGTGACCGCAACTGTTGGTGACGCAGTCCTATAACAAACATACACAGAATATACTTTAAAACTCCTATTAAAGTAAGCGGAACTGACACCAAATGTACTTTACCCAGATATTTTACTGAGGCTAATGGGCAAGTAATAAACAACAGTATAACAAGTTGCAGATCCCTGCAATAAACAGTAATAAAGATAAACAGAGTAATCAGAATAATTAAGTATTGCTATGCAACTCTAGCGCTGCCCTTTTACAGCTACTTCCCCTCATGGGTAGACTAACACCCAGCAATGTCTACCTATGCAGTCAGGCCTGACTGATCTAAATGGAAGTTCAGTGAAACAATATTTGCTAGCAATCTCTCGGTGGTGCACTTGAAGAACAACTTTGTAATCCCAACGAATAGTAAAGATAAAGTATCTGTCTTTAAACAGCTCTCACCACCTGGACAAGTCCAAGTCCGTTTCCTCCATCGATTCGTCTAGGAACAGGAATCCACCGACATCCAAGTCTTCAATCCTTCTGGTGTACTGCAGCAAGGAGGATTAGATGTCTCTAAGGCTCTGCTAGGCTGGCAGAGGGCTCTTTGGAAAGGAGCACACGGCCCGGGCTTCAGGCCTTGTGCACACAGCAGTTCAGCACAGACATCCTCTTGCTAGGAGAGGGGGGTGCAAAGAGGCCGACCAAAACTCCGCCTCCCCTTTATAAAGTCTGCCCCAGCAGTCTCTGTTCTGGAGCAATGCACCCTGGGTGCTGCAAGATGTACTGGGAGATGTAGTCTCTCTCTCCTCTGCTTTCACTTCCATAATGTCTCTTTACTTCCTCCCGACTCACCTCTCACCTGGAACTTCTTGTCTCTCTGCATTAAAGGGGAACACCCCGCTACAGGGATATTATAGCAAAAAGTTAAAAATATTGTTTTTTTTTCAAAATTGTTGCTCTTTTCTTGTTAAAAGCGCAAAAAAATAAAAACTGCAGGAGGTGATCAAATACGACCAAAATAAAGCTCTATTTGTGGGGAAAAAAGGATGCACGTTTTGTTTGGGTACAATATCGCACGGCCGCGCAATTGTCAGTTGAAGCAACGCAGTCCCAAATTGTGGAAGTATCGATGATTAGTTAAAGTGCCATTAAACTCCAATAATAAAAAAATATATATATTAAAGGTGATTCACTGCAGTGTATGATGTGATATATGAGCTTTGCACATAGTCTCTCGAATTTGTTTATAGTGCTGTATCTCAGCAGAGGATGCTGTAACCCATTTGCACTCTCCAGTTTTGGTAAATCAACCCAAAAGTTGGATAAACAATGTTCAAAGAAATCAAACCGAAAACAGCTAAGGCCCCTTTCACACGGGCGGACCGTATGTCCGTTTTTCACCCATCCGTTTTCGGATGAAAAACGGACATACATGTATCCCTATGGGACAGCGGATGAACATCCGCTGACACCCGATCTCACCCGTGTCCGCTACGCTCCGTTTTTCAGGATAGAAAAAGTTCTATTTTTCTATCCGTCTGCAGAGCGGATCGGATGAACACGGACAGACGGTCCGTGTTCATCCGATCCCCCATAGGGGAGAGCGGAGATCTGACAGGGTGGTCCCTGCACAGTGTGCGGGGACCGCCCAGTCATCAGCCGGCTCAGCGGGGATCAACGGAGCGATCCCCGCTGAGCAAGCAGAGGTTCACGGGGCGGATCATGACTGATCCGTCCCGTGTGAAAGAAGCCTTATCCTTCACTTCACGGATAGACGGACAGTATATTTGTATAAACAAATAAGTAAACAGCCAAAAACACACAGACCATAGGTTCAAGCATAGGAATATCTAATATACAGGATGAACCTGACAGATAAAAAAGAGAATCATAGGACAATGTTCTCAAAGAGCATGCACACGGAGAAAGGGAGAGAAATATAAGTGAAATTAAAGAAAGGTATGCACACTGGACAGTAAAATAACGTTTTTTTTTTTTTTGGTTTTTTAGTAAAATAACGTTATAAAAGTAGCTTTGCAGTGAGTTTTTTAACGCTTTTGCAATAGCGTTTTTTTTCCAATGGATCAAAAGCGTTAAATACTGCTGGTAAGCGACGTTTTTGAGCGTTTATCGACGTTTATCAGCGTTGGAGCGTTTTTACAGCTGAAAAACTTCTCTCAGAACCCACTCGTTTTTTTTTTGTGTTTTTTTTATACTGCTCAAAAACACCAATGCCCAAAACTGCTGATGACAGCCTATGTGTGCATGGAAAAGGAAACCTTTAGCTTAAGCCCAAAAGTTAATGACACCCACAGTTGTCTGCAGAAGCTGCGGGAGAGGAGCGATGCAGGAACCGGTGCTGGAATCGCGCTGGTTCTGGCTTCGCACTAGTGTGAACCCGGGGTAAAGGGATGCAGGCTCAGCAGCTTTCCTCATTAGTGGCCTGCAGATGCACAGCTGATTGATAATAATGAAATCACTCCCATTAGATTTACATTCCCACATGCACACAGAGAAACACACAGGGATTTCTTCTGAATAACAAAAGGTAGAAATCGGCAACTACGTTTGTTCTAATCCTTGTAATGTACATAGATCATACAGAGGGGAATGTTTTTTTTTTCTCAGCAAAAGTTGAGTTACTCTTTAACCACTTAAGGATATTTTTTTTGCTAGAAAATTACTTAGAACCCCCAAACAATATTTATAAATTTTTTTCATACACCCTAGAGAATAAAATGGCGGTAATTGCAATACTTTGTCACACCGTATTTGTGCAGCGGTCTTACAAGCGTAATTTTTTTTTTTAAACAAACACTTTTTTTTTATTAAAAAAGGGCAACAGTAAAGTTAGAGATAAAATAAAATGAAGAATACCGCACTCAAACAGAAAACTAGCTAAAAGTAAGCAGCAGCTAAAATGTGAGATACACACAAAAAGGAAAATAAAAGAAGATGTAGCCGCGCTGAACAATGTATCATAAACAGTGAGTATGTGGTAACAAAACTTCTAGTGAAAGAATTAAGTGTTTGATATCACCATAATGTATAATAATGAAAAAAATTAGAATCTGTCCCAATATAAGGATCATAGGTGGATGTACAAAACGTCCAAAAAAACTGTGCAAATCAAGTTAAATGCATATAGTCCATAAGTCACACAAACGTGCATAAATGAGTAAAATCTTGGGGTTAATGCGTGTTCCACCACCACCAGAAGGCAAGCTGAGTGAGCTTGCGGCTATATACCCAGCCAGGGCCTTTATCCAGGGGATTCTGGGGCGACAGCTCCGAGATGGTCAATATGGTAGAGGAGAGATATAAAGCGGATGGCCGGATTGGCTCGATCGTGCAATATTCACGGATTATGCTCAGATGTCACCCAAAAATGAAAGGGAACTCTGCCAAGTGATAGTTGCCTTTGCCGATTGATAGGAGATCAATTAGTGTCACCTTAATTCTGGAATTGCTGCACTTCTCTCTTCTGTCACTAGGTAGCCGGGTATATTTTCTCTGGGTGTTCCTCTGGGTCTTCTCCTTTGTCGATCTGGTCATCATATGGAGAGGAGTTTTAGCTTCATAGATAGCCGCAGATTCTCCTGTCTGGGGAAGATTTGCACTAATGTGACCCTTAGGAGAAGCCCAGACAAACGAACTCAGGCTGGACTTCTCCTTTAAGCCCACTAGTGGGGAAAGCATCTGAGGGACCTCTCCTGCATCACAGAGAACAGAGCTGAGGGTTTAGTTCAACTTTAAAGCCCAATTCCAAGAACTTAGACAAAATCTACCTTTGCAGTGCCCCTAATTCTGTGAGTTTTGCTGGAAGTCATGGCAGGGATTCTGAGAGTAGGCGTTCTGCAAGTCCCACCAAGGATTCTGCAAGTACAGTAACACACAGAGCATATGTATCTGTGCATTGCTATTTAACATGTTTTCTGCCACTGACAGATGTTGTCATACGTCAGCAGCAGCAGAGGTTTTTTTTTTTTTTTTTTACACACTTTCACTGCTAAAGCAGCTGAGAATGCATGTAAATCTGTCAAGCCAACTGTCAGGTGGGTACAGCGGAGGGAGACTAACAAGTCAGCTGATTTCCCTAGCTAGAATGAACATTACGTCACTTCCTGGTTCGGCTGTCACTTTCTCCGGCCATTGGCTTTAGTGGAATCAACCGCCTGTTGTCTCATTAGAAAACCTGTCATAGCAAAATGCTATTACATAGGGGACTTTTGGTACATTATGTGATAAAAATGAAGTTAAGTAAAAACGAATTTAAAGAAAGAAAAAAGGAAAGTTAAACCCAAGCACTTAAACCCCTTAAATAAGTTTACACACATATAAATGCAAGCAGGCATGCCAGGGGTGCCTCTGCATGAAAATGTCAATTGTGACATATGACACAGAAATTCTAAGGCCATTATTCAGAGTTAACGCTAAGCTGGTCACCTGTAGGGGCTTTTTAACGCATTGCCTATAGAAAATTACTAAAGTTTGTGGTTGTTTCATGCAATTTTAAGGCTTGACTGTTTTTTAAATATATTTACTCAGAGCAACCTCATCTTTTATATTTTGACATAAAAAATAAAGTACCGTATTTTTCGCTCTATAAGACGCACTTTTTTCCCCCCAGAAAATGTCTCTGCGTCTTATGAAGCAAATATTGATCAGAAGTCCCCCTCCCCTGCCGCCGTGTTACAATACCGGGCCGGCCGCGGCGACCCCTGAGCAGTATGGCCGCATAGATCCACTCTGCACCAGGGAATCGGCTTTAACATCACAGCCCAGGACCTCTCCAGCAGCGATCCATCTAGCCCCCTGGCATCCTCATACCCTGCTGACAGTCCAGACATGCGGAGACGCCGCCAAGACCCGCCGCCGGTTAAAAAAGTATCGGCTTTCTACCCGACCATGCAGCGCGGGCTTCACCAAAATGGCGGCGGGAGTTACAATGCACCACCAGCTGCTGGACCTCCAGAGCCTTCCTACTCGGCTCGAGCAGCAAGCGCAGGCTCAGATTAACCTGTCATTACAGGCATAGCCGATCCGCCCTATACGCAAGCTGCGTAGGGCCCCGCAAATAACTTGAGGCCCCCGATTTTTCGCCGCCGCTAGAGGTCCACGGCCGGGCGGAGACAATGTCTCCGCCGGCCGCCATTTTCTTGAAGACCAAACAAGAGGAGGACGGGTAGCTGCCAATAGGATCTGAGCTGCGGCACCACCCACCTCCTGCCCCGCTGCCGTCTGTCTGTGAAATGATGTGGGAAGGGGCGGGGGTGGGCGGCGCCGCAGCTCAACTATTGGCAGCCACCCGGCCAGCTCCTCCACTGTCCACTCTGTTCTGTAATAGCGGTGGAGAGAGTCTCTGCTGCCGGGGGATCATACCTGATGTAAGGGGTGGCTCCAGTGGGGGATCATATCTGGTGTACGGAGGGACTCTGCTGGGAATACCTGGTGTAAGGGGGGACTCCGCTGGGATTGCCTGGTGTAAGGGGGGACTCCGCTGGGAATACCTGATGTAAGGGCGGACTCCGCTGGGAATACCTGATGTAAGGACGGACTCCGCTGGGAATACCTGATGTAAGGGCGGACTCCGCTGGGAATACCTGGTGTAAGGGGGGACTCCGCTGGGATTGCCTGGTGTAAGGGGGGACTGCGCTGGGAATGCCTGGTGTAAGGGGGGACTCCGCTGGGAATGTCTGGTGTAAGGGGGGACTCCGCTGGGAATGCCTGTTGTAAGGGGGGACTCTGCTGGGAATGCCTGGTGTAAGGGATGGACTCCGCTGGGAATGCCTGGTGTAAGGGGGGACTCCGCTGGTCATGCCTGGTGTAAGGGGGGACTCCGCTGGTCATGCCTGGTGTAAGGGGGACTCCGCTGGTCATGCCTGGTGTAAGGGGGACTCCGCTGTTCATGCCTGGTGTAAGGAGGGACTCCGCTGGGAATACCTGATGTAAGGAGGGGCTCCGCTGGGAATGCCTGATGTAAAGAGGGACTCCGCTGGGTACACCTGATGTAAGGAGGGGCTCCGCTGGGAATGCCTGATGTAAGGAGGGGCTCAGGGCTTCCACTGATTCTGCATTATGGTAAGTTGAATAATTTCATTCTATATTACAATGTAATAATAGAAATAATGCACTTCAATCATCCTGACACCATAACAACCATGGTGCCGGGATGATTGAAGCGCTAACACCAGGTGTTTGGAGTATCTTTATCTGCCAATTTGTTAAACTTTCTGGAATACACATATTTCTATTGTGGTGTAGGATCTGGGCCTGCTGTCCCTCCATCCCTCTTTCTTTCTTTCTCTCTTTCTCCCTCATTCATCTCAGACTCTAACCACACCCCCTCCTAGCCACGCCCATGTAAGCCACGCCCACTATTCCACGTAAACCACACCCATTTTTCACCGCCGTAGAGGGCCCCTTAGCAGAATTTTGCTTAGGGCCCCAGGGAGGTCAGGATCGGCACTGATTACAGGTGAGCAAACTTCACACCATGCCCTGGAGGTTAACCCCATTATCTACCTCCACAAGCTCAGTGAAATCTAGATTCTGGGGAGCCAGATGTATCTTCTCCTCTTATGGATGTGGCAGACTCCTCTCCTTCACAGCACCCCCCTGTCACTCTCCCAGACCCCATTGCAGTTTCCAACTACAGGCCAGCCCATGTCAGATGTCGCTATGAAAGACATGCTCATGTCGCTGAAGGCCTCTATAAAAGCATACGGCGGTGGAATGCACGCCATCCTTTCAGCGCGAGCCGGGTGGCTATCGTCTCCTTAGTCTACTATTTTATTGTAGAAATTGTAAAACAGAAAGTTCACAAATGGTGACTAAAATAGTACAAATAGATATGGTTGCAGTGAATATACAGAGCGATAATATAGCAAATAACCACAATGCTCTGTTTGTGGAATACAGAGTGGTATATTATTCTGTTATATTTTATTAATTATTTTTAGTACACCATTTGGTTCAGAATATTTTTTTTCTTGTTTTCCTCCTCTAAAACCTAGGTGCATCTTATGGTTAGGTGCATCTTATAGAGCGAAAAATATATATTGTGTTTGTGTGCCTTAAAATTTAATTATTATAGCAAAAAAAAACATTTTTGGGAGGGGAAAGGGTTTAGAACACCTGCTGGATTTTTACTGATGTCTGTGGCCCTGTTAGGAAGCTTTACCCCCTCTAGTTGTCACGCTTATTATTATCACCGAGAATGAAAGTATAAGAACATCGCAAATTTTGTCACAAGTATCTTCCAATGGGGACACTTAGTGACCCTGGTGACAATCAGGGATTCCTTCACTTTAGAAAGATTTTCTCTTCGTGTTTTGGCTATGAGACAGGAAGTGAAGGGAAATCTCCTCAATGAGACACAGATTGCAAAAGTCAACCTTACAGGGTTTCCGTCATCTATCCAAACTGAGAAAAAAAAAGTTTTGCCTTTAGTTCTACATTAACGTTAATGTATTTATTCCTGAATATTTCCGCTTGATAAACTGTAGCACTAAAATGTTGTCAACTAAAAAGTTGGAACTACCACCATTTTATTCTCCAGGGTCCCTGTATTGAGAATATATTTAAATGTTTGGTGAGTTTAACTAATCTTCAGACTTAACATGATTTTTAAACACGTGCAAAACATTTGCAAAAATGGCCCTGGCAGCAAAAGGGTTGATGCAGGTGTTGTTTGTTGGGGAGTAAGTAACATGGGTCGCGTCAGGACTAAGACCGCGAAAAAGGCTGCTCGGGTCATCATTGAAAAATTCTACACCCGGCTGGGCAATGACTTTAACACCAACAAGCGTGTGTGTGAAGAGATCGCCATCATCCCCAGCAAAAAGCTGCGCAACAAGATCGCTGGCTATGTCAGACATCTCATGAAGCGCATCCAGAGAGGCATCTCCATCAAACTTGAAGAGGAGGAGAGAGAGAGAGAGGAGGGATAACTATGTTCTTGAGGTATCTGCCCTGGATCAAGAGATCATTGACGTTGATCCTGACACCAAGGAAATGCTGAAGTTGCTGGACTTTGGCAGCCTGTCCAACCTGCAGGTGACCCAGCCCACCGTGGGGATGAACTTCAAAACGCCACGGGGGCCGGTGTTTAATTGTTTGTATCATAATTTCCATTAAACTTGGGGAAAACCAAAAAAAATAAAAAAAAATAAAGGAATAGAATAAAATCAAATTAGAAAGAATATAACCAGTCCATTCCGGACCCGGCGGTGTGGATACGCCATGGGGTCTTATACATATACCAGATCATGACCGCTTCAGGCCTTAAAACATTCCAAATGCTGAAGGACGAATTTTCCCTCCCCAATTGCCTTTTCTTCAGGTATTTGCAACTCCGTCACGCTATACAGGCCCAGTTTTCTGGCTCTAACCCATCCCCGGCAGTTCCCTCTATAGTGGACACAGTCACGGGTAATGAGCCTGCTAAGCTCATCTCCACTTTGTACTCCGCCATTCGTCTCCCTAGCACCACAGCATTGGCCTATGCTGCCAAGACTGGATGGGAGGCGGATGTTGGACTAATAGAGGATGAGGACCGGGACGAGATTTTGGAGGACGTGAAAAAAGTTTCCCCCAGATTATCGGACCGCCTCACACAGTTGTACATCATACACAGAACGTATCTGACTCCTCAGAGAATAGCACGTTTCAAACCCACGTACAATCCAGGATGCCGCCTCTGTGACCACACCCCAGGCTCCTTCTACCACCTCATTTGGCTCTGCCCTACCATCCAGGCATACTGGACACAGGTGATACGCTTCCTACACGACCAGATGGGCTCCCCTGCTACCCTTGACCCAAAGATGTGCCTACTTGGCCTGTTGCCAGACTTAGATGCCGACAAACCCCTGCGTACCTTTTTGCATGAGACGCTATTCCTGGCTAGAAAAGTAGTGGCCCGTAATTGGATGCAGGCCCTGCCCCCTACAATTCAGTGCTGGAAAAAGGCGGTCAACGATGCTCTCCCATATAAGAAACTGATTTATGTACATAGAGGGTGTCCGCTAAAGTATGAGAGGGTCTGGGACAGATGGATGGCGGATGGTGAAACGTGTACCTGATATGTTGATTTATTTTTGTTGGGGGCCGGCTCCACTCTCACTGGTGTTTTTATCTTTATGTCACACAGATGCTTCACTATGTTCATGTATGTACTATTGTTTTGGCCATACTGGCTTATATTGATTTATGTACCATGCATACTTCTCAATAAAGTTGGTTTTTTTCAATTAAAAAAAAGAAAGAATATAACCAAATTCAAATAGACTAAATTTGAATGGAATAGAAAAAAATAGAAAATAAAAAAATAACCATTTCCCAAAATTCTAATAGAATAGATTAGAATTAGAATAGAATAGAAAAAAAAACAATAGAATAGAATTGGAAGAATATAACCATCTTCTGAAATTCGAATTTCGAATAGAATAAATTTGAATTGGAATCGAAAAAAAATAGAATAGAAAATAGAACAGAGAATAAAATAATATAATAGACTTAATAGGAAAGAATAGACTAGAAAGAATATAACAATATAGGTTTTCGAAAATTTTAATAGAATACATTTGAATTTGAATAGAATAAAATAGAAAAAAACAATAGAATAGAATGTAATAGAAAGAATATAACCAAATTCAAATAGACTAAATTTGAATAGAATAGAAAAAAATAGAAAATAAAAAAATAACCATTTCCCAAAATTCTAATAGAATAGATTAGAATTAGAATAGAATAGAAAAAAAAACAATAGAACAGAATTGGAAGAATATAACCATCTTCTGAAATTCGAATTTCGAATAGAATAAATCTGAATTGGAATTGAAAAAAATAGAACAGAAAATAGAACAGAGAATAAAATAATATAATAGACTTAATAGGAAAGAATAGACTAGAAAGAATATAACAATATAGGTTTTCGAAGATTTTAATAGAATACATTTGAATTTGAATAGAATAAAATAGAAAAAAACAATAGAATAGAATGTAATAGAAAGAATATAATCATCTTCCAAATTTCAAAATAGGATAAGTTCGATTTTGAATGGAATTCGATTCAAATGTGAATGCGATTCTAATGGAATTTGAATTCAAATAAACAACACGGATAACAAAAACTAATGAATTTAACTAAACAATTTTGTGTAAATAACAAATTAAAATGAAGCTAAACAATTTTTTATTTCTAATTCTGACAGTGGGGAAGCTTCTCTGCCATCAGAACTGCGTGTAAGGAAACATTTTCTTATTCATAAATGCTATGTGATGACATCATAAATATATTTAGTACAATATCTTTAAAATATTCACTTTGATCTAGTTGGCTTGGCAGCTACATCCCTGTCTGTTTTACCATCCAATCTGTTGATGTTCTGGCACTTGTGCAATATGCTGGTTGTAATGATTACCTAGACTCCATTGCCAGAATGACGCTTCAAATACACAAAAATAGCCATAGCTAATCAATATAATACAGCGAAATGACGCATTGTGAAGACGGAAGGTCTGGCTAATTAATTAAGGAGGAGACATTTAATTATTTCATTAATGCAACTACATCTGGTAAAAGAACCTCTACCATACGGCTTAATTGAAAGTATCAAAATACATGAATAATACATTTACTAATTTTCCTGTTGACATTCACTCATCATAAACAATTGGAATAATTATTGTAGATATTGTAAACCTAATTTGTATTATCATTATATGCTTGTAATAGTTTCCGTGTACATTTACTTAGACAAGTAACAGTCGCAGGAAATTAGCCAAGGTCTGCTCTAGGCATAGCTACAGTAAAAGCAGAACAGTTTTGAACTTCCATTGATGTTTTGTGCTATGGTAATTGAGGAAATGACCTGCTAAGATCCATATACAGGAAATTGACATTGCTCTTACTACAATACTTATAGTAAGCCAATCATAGACAACAACAAATGCAGGAGGATACAAAAGAAGTACCAAACCACACTTTGATTTTTTTTTTCTATTGTGCTTTCTATTCTTGTGGATGATACCCGCAATGCACGACCCTCCTTTTCAACTGGCATAGAATTGTATTATTGTCATATTAATTCTAAACAGATGGCCAGAGCAACACCCCTTATATCGGATGTCAAGAGTTTCCCCCCGTCTTACATCACAGTGCACTCCCTTACCTTGTGCTGCTGCCGGGAGAAAGTTGGGAGTGGAGCTGGAAAGCAGAAAGTGCAGAGTCTAGAGGAGGACCAAAGTAGGGCTGGAGTCAGCTCCTCTAGTGTGCTGAATGCTGAGACCAGGGGAGAGGGAGAAGAGGGGGTGTTACAGCTGCATTGAATCTGTACGAGGAGTTATGTCCTCCTCTCTGCTGCCGATGGCAGAGATGAGCCTATTCGCCACAGCAACCCCTCGTCTCCATCTTTCTTGGTCTACCCATTGAGCATTCAGTTCTCTTCTGGTCCTCCTCCAAACCCTGCACTTTCTGCTTCCTAGCTCCACCCCTTCGTCCAGACAGCAGCACAAGATAAGGAGGGTGCACTGTGAAGAAAGGGAGGGTGGGGGACGCTTGACATCTAACGTAAGAGGGAGTGGGGTGCTCTGGACATCTAGTCTTAAGCCCCGTACACACGATTGGTTTGACTGATGAAAACCGTCCGATGGATGGTTTTCATCAGACCAACCGATCGTGTATGGTACCCATCGGTCTTTTTTCCATCGGTTGTAAAAAATAGAACTTGTTTTAAAATTTTCCGATGGATAAAAAACCGATGGGAATTTCCGATCGTCTATGGGCAAGTCCATCGGTTAAAAAAACCCACGCATGCTCAGAATCAAGTCGACGCATGCTCAGAAGCATAAAACTTTCTTTTTCTCGGCTCATCGGAGTGTTTTACGTCACCACGTTTGGAACGGTCGGTTTTTTGACTGATGGTGTGTGGCCAAGACTGATGAAAAACAGTTTCATCGGATTTCCGATGGACAAATCCATCGGACGAAAATCCATAGGTTATCCGATCGTGTGTACGGGGCTTAACAGATACAATCAGCCCTTAGAGGACAACCATAATGCTGATGCGACCCCTGTTCTAGTACATTTAATCAATTGTGTTAATGGTGAATTACTGCACTAGTCCTAGTGATGTACAATGTATTGCTGCAACTTAATATGTGAAACACACACAATATGACAAAATTCTAAAACAATAAGCTGCGTACATACCAAAATTAATACCTATAAAACGTGAGTGCATACAGATGAGGATGTGACCTCTCTGCATACAGTGTTAAATAAATGGGAATGCACCCTCTCACAGGTGTAGTACTAAGTAAAATAAAACAACAACAAACTTAAAAGTTGGAATCTAACAAGCAATAACAAGATCTGATAAGAGCTTATATTTCAAAGTCTCCTTCAGATGCAATAGGTGACTGTTATATATAAGAAACTAATATAAGTTGTTCTCCCATCTGATGTTGTTCCCATGTGATTGGTGGGAAAAAAATGCAAAATAAGTGATAAAGAGTCCTTTCCACCCAGATGTCATACGTGATGATTAAAAAACACCCAAGAAGAAGTGATGACAGAAGGATCCTCCACCTATGTTATGCTGCCGCTTACCAGAAGCTGAGATCTCTTTTTAGGGAGATCGTACACGCTTTGGGCTACTTCCCCTGCCCCAGGTCTCTGCACCCTGGAGTCTGAAATGCCGTCAGTGGTTCTCAGTCAAAGGCTGCGCAATAGCATTCATTTTCCATGTAAACAAAAGAGGGGGATGCCACCATAGCGTAATTCCATAAAAAGCATTTATTCCACAAATAAAAGAATCACACTTACAGTTAAGCTGATGTAAAAAAGGCAGTTGTATAAAAAAATTTGAAGGCGGCCGGCTCTCGATCACAGCCCGTGACTTCCGGGACTGGCAGTACGCGGTGATGTCAGCACGCCGCTTTACCTAGGGGCCTGGAAGACGTAAATTTTGACGAAACGGCGTGGGGTAAAGCGGCGTGCTGACGTCACCGCGTACTGCCAGTCCCGGAATTAACGGGCTGTGATCGAGAGCCGGCTGGGTTCACACTTGTGCGGTGCGAATTCCAGCTCTCTTATCTCTGCAAAAAGATAAGAGAACTGTTCAGCAGATCATCTCAGTTTTAGCTGCGAATTTGGTGACCTGGGAGAGAGGAGGGGGAGGGGGGGGGGAGTATAGTGAAGAGAAGGAGAGAAATCCTGATGAGAACTGAACACATCTGCGAATCAGATGCGTGCCCATAGAAAATAATGGACCTGATTTCGTACCTGAGCCGCACCGCAATGCCTAGAAAACGCACACTTTTTTTGGCAATGCGCAGTGCGAATGCATTGCACATATGTGAACCAGCCTCATTGAAATCAATGTATTTTAAAATGTTATGCGAATTGGATGCGGTGTAAGCCGCAACAAATTTGCATAGGTGTGAACTGGCCAAAATCAGAAAACAAATGCAGCCACCACATCTAATGATTGATAAAGCTGTGATATATTACGTTTTTGGTTTTGGGTATAATGCTTAAAGGGGTTGTAAAGGTTTGTTTTTTATTTTCTAAATAGGTTCCTTTAAGCTAGTGCATTGTTGGTTCACTTACCTTTTCCTTCGATTTCCCTTCTAAATTTTTTCTTTGATTTCTTTGTCTGAATTTCTCACTTCCTGTTTCTCCTCAGTAAGATGTTCAGTAAGCTGTTCTGGCTGACTAAACACCACTCGGATGATGGTGTGAAGTTTACTGAGGAGAAACAGGAAGTGAGAAATTCAGACAAAGAAAAAAAAACATTTAGAAGGGAAATCGAAGGAAAAGGTAAGTGAACCAACAATGCACGAGCTTAACCACTTAGCGCCTAAGGACGTCCATGGACGTCCTGGACTTTGAGCCGGGATATCTGAATGATGCCTGCAGCTACAGGCATCATTCAGATATCGTTTTTTAGAGCCGGCGATTCTGTGTACCGTAAGAATGATCATAGCGGCTGCTCCGCCGCTTGATCATTCTTACAGGCGGCGAGAGGGGACGTCCCCCCCTCCCGCCGCCCTCCGGTGCTTCTACCGACTCACCTGTGCAATCGGTGAGTCAGTGACAGGATCCGCCGGCCTCGGCTTCTTACCATAGAGATTTCCGGCGGACCAGATGGTCGCCGGAGTCTCTATGATCGTTCGGAGGCCGGGCGCGATGTTATGACGTCATGCCCGGCCTCTGCATTCAAAAAAACTGCGCCGCTTCGGCTAGGAAGCGGTGATCGTTTTTTTTTTTTATTATTTCAGGCTTCCCAGCCTAGAGGTGAGATGTGGGGTCTTATTGACCCCATATCTCACTGTAAAGAGGACCTGTCATGCTTATTCCTATTACAAGGGATGTTTACATTCCTTGTAATAGGAATAAAAGTGATCTTTTTTTTTTTTTTTAAGTGTCAAAGTAAAAAGTTTAAAGTAAAATTAACAATAAATAATAAAAAATAAAAAAAATAAAAATGTAAAGTGCCCCTGTCCCCAATAGCTCGTACGCAGAAGCGAACGCATACGTAAGTCCCGCCCACATATGAAAACGGTGTTCAGAACACACATGTGAGGTATCGCAGCGAACGTTAGAGCGAGAGCAATAATTCTAGCCCTAGACCTTCTCTGTAACTCAAAACATGTGACCAGTAAAAAAATTTAAAGTGTCGCCCATGAGGATGTTTAAGTACCGAAGTTTGTCGCCATTCCACGAGCGTGTGCAATTTTGAAGGGTGACATGTTAGGTATCTATTTACTCGGCGTAACTTCATCTTTCGCATTATGCAAAAAAATTGGACTAACTTTAAGGTTTTAATATTTTTTAATTCATGAAACCGTTTTTTTCCCAAAAAAATGCGTTTGAAAAATTATTGCGCAAATACCGTGCAAGATAAAAAGTTGCAATGACCGCCATTGTTTTCTCTAGGGTCTTTGCTAAAAAAACATATATATATAGTGTTTGGGGGTTATATGTAATTTTCTAGCAAAAATTTTTTGGATTTTTACATGTAGGAGCGAAGTGTCAGAATTGGCCCGGGTGCGAAGTGGTTAAAGGAACCTATTTAGAAAATAAAAAACAAACCTTTACAACCCCTTTAACTGTTTACAGTAGGGTTGTCCCGATACCGATACTAGTATCGGTATCGGGACCGATACCAAGCATTTGCGCGAGTACTTGTACTCGCGCAAATGCTCCCGATGCTTCACCCGATACTTTTTTTTTTTTTTTGTGGCCGGAGAGGGCGGGAGGAGTCAGTGGCTAGGGAGGGCAGGAGAGAGGGCGGGGGAGTGCGGGCGGAGTCTGGCCGGAGAGGGCGGGAGGAGTCAGTGGCTGGGGAGGGCGGGAGAGGAAAGTGCGGGCGGAGTCTGGCTGAAGAGGGCGGGCACAGTCGGTGGACGGAGTCCGCGGGCGGAGAGCGAGTCCCTCACCTGCAGTTGAACCTGGTAAGCTGGCAGGGGTTCAGGGCGCAGCCGCATCAGGATCAGTGACCGGTGCTGTCATATTCGGTCGCCGTCAGCGGCTGAACGTCCCCACGCCCATCTTGGTACACTCTGCACTCAGCTGCAGTAAGCAGCAGCAGACATCTTGTTACACCCAGCCCGAGCTATATGGGCTGGGTGTAACAAGATGTCTGCTGTTGCTTACTGCAGCCGAGTGCAGGGTGTACCAAGATGGACGTTGCAGCAGTTTTTTTTTTTTCTTAAATCCTGTGTCATTTCCCCTCACCCCCCGCAGCATTTCAGTGCCAGCCACCTATCAGTACCCACAAGTGCTACCTATCAGTGGAATCAGTGCCATCTACCAGTGCCACCTATCAGGTGGCACTGGTAGATGCCACTGATTGCACTGATAGGTGGCACTTATGGGCACTGATTGCACTGATAGGTGGCACTTGTGGGCACTGATAGATGGCACTGATTGCACTGATAGTGCAATCAGTGGCATCTATCAGTGCAATCAGTGCCATCTATCAGTGCCCACAAGTGCCACCTATCAGTGCCACCTATCAGTGCCCACAAGTGCCACCTATCACTGCCCACAAGTGCCACCTATCAGTGCCCATAAGTGCCATCTATCAGTGCCCATAAGTGCCACCTATCAGTGCCCATAAGTGCCACCTATCAGTGCCCATAAGTGCCCACAAGTGCCACCTTTCTGTGCAATCAGTGCCACCTATCACTGCCCACAAGTGCCACCTATCACTGCCCACAAGTGCCATCTATCAGTGCCCATAAATGCCACCTATTAGTGCCCCCAAGTGCCACCTATCAGTGCCACCTATCACTGCCCACAAGCGCCACCTATCAGTGCCCATAAGTGCCATCGATCCGTGCCCATAAGTGCCACCTATCAGTCCCCATCTTTCAAACTGTCACATGACATTGAAAAAAAGTATCGGTAATCGGTATCGGCGAGTACTTGAAAAAAAGTATCGGTACTTGTACTCGGTCTTAAAAAAGTGGTATCGGGACAACCCTAGTTACAGAATTTAGGTATAACTACCTACCTTTGAATGTGTTCAACATGATGAAATATATAATGTTACTTTCATAACTTGATGTTCATCAAATAACAACTGTCTTTCCAAAAATCAAAACATAGATACTGATAATGACCATCTTGGCGGTGGCCTTTTGTCCCGCTGAATTTCAAACGCTTGCACTGATGCTTCTCTTGAGGCTTCTAGTATAAGAAGGAAATTGAAAACATTCCATGAAATACTCTGGGGAATCCCTGGAATCAGACAGAAAGCACTGTAGTAAAGGAAACAGTTGCAGACCCTGAAAGCATTCATCCATTCCTTGTATTTCCTTCCTGGGCCTTCATTGAAGTTACAGCTGCAGATAGATACTCACGCCAGATAAGCTGTTAACCCATTCACTTTTACAAATATATTGTTGGATGTTCCTGCCTACAAGGTCAAATAAACAGTTTCACAGACTGATTTGAAAGCAACATTTGTTTCTATTCTAAACAGAAATTTCTATATAACTTTTATACAAAAATGTATGGGGAAATGTACACTTAAAATAGAGCTACTCAGATGAGACTCCATTGTCACTCCTTTGTAGTCATAAAAGGTACCAAAAGGCAGGAAATGCTTTCCTATGGCTCTAGAAACTGCTGCTCCCAAATCTTTGGCAGCTGGTCATGTGGTTAAAGTGGTTGTAAACCCTTTTTCCTGGTGCCTCCACGGCAGCATACCTGTGACAAGCTCCGCCTTGGCTCCTCCCTCAGGACTAGTGAATATTATAAAAGAGTTGGTTAGTACAGCCCCAGCATTCTCCTCCTTTTTTTCCTCATACCTCATGGCAGTGAATTCTGGTCAAACGTCCTTACCTTCTGCATTCGGCAGCTTCCGTCCGGGTTCAAGCCTCTCCCGGATGCGGTCCCTTCTCTTGGGCAGCTAAATGCGCTTATAAGGTGGGTAGTCCCTTCTGTAGGATCTTTTGGGACAAGCAGTTTGTCTTTTAACTAAGAGCTCTATCTGCAGCATATCTTCCAGGCATTAGCTCACCCATGGCAACAGAGGCAGCAGCTATTTCTGCATTTTTTTCCTTTTTTCCAGGTTTTCTTCTTGCCTTTTTCTTGTTCATTATCTCCCATTTCTTTCATGCCCCCCTGTCACCTCCTCGCCCCCCTTAGGGATTGCGCGTGCTTACCCCCAGTCTTTTTGTATACTTGCGGCGTCTTTTGCCGCGTTCTGCGCATGCGCCGACGGCTGGGACTTCCAGGTCCTAGAGCCACCGGTTCGCGCATGCGCAGTAAGCTCGGAAACCTCGGTGGCCATCTTGGGATAGGGCAGGATGTCGTTTTCTTTCCCTTACTCCCAAACTACAGGACAGAGGTGTTTCCTCTGTCCACCTGGTCCCTATTTATCTCCCTGGCTGCCTCAGTGGGATGCCTGAGGCTGCCCAGGGAGATCTACTTAACAGAGAGCTCCAGGGAGGAATACCTGTCATTTCAGGTAAGTAAAAAAAAAAATAGAATATTTTTTTTTTTTTAAAAGGGGGGAAATTCGTTTTTAAAATTAAACTTTATTATAGTATATGCATGTGTGCAAGGAGAAAACAAAAAAATATTTTTTTTTATATAAATAAATTAATTTTAAAAAAAAGAGCATCTTTGGGGCGCATAAAATAGCGCTGTTAAAACGCCTATCCCCATTAAAATGAATGAGAACCGCGGTAAAAATGCGGTAAAAACGCATAGGCGTTAGTGCTATTTTCTGGGAAGTGATATCCCCAATAAGGCTTGAGATTTGAACGACATCTAGATAGAGTCCGTCAAACTCAAGCAAGGAACAAATATGGAATTTGTTCACCCTCCAGTAAGGAGGGGTGGGAAGGGGATAAGGGTGGGGAGGGGGGGTTGTTTGGGTCTTTTTTTTTTGTGTCTGGTTGGTCTCTCTCTCTCCTGGCCCCTCCCTTTCTCCTTCTTTATCCCTCCTCCGGCGGGGACCATGGCGTCCCCGGGTGGGGAGAGGGAGGGAGAGGGGTGGCAGCCACTCCCAATGTGATTTATGACTACATTGAATTTAATATCATATAATGTTAATGGTCTAAATTCCCCAGGGAAGAGGTTTGCGGTAAATAAGGAACTACAATGCTATGGGGTCAATGTAGCTTGCCTCCAGGAAACACATATCACGCATTCCTCGGGAAATAGGTTGTCCTCTCGGTTGTTCCCCACATGGAAACTGTTTAATGTAGATTGCACTATAGCTAATATATACTCTCCAAATAGGGACCCAGATAGGTTTCTGGAGAAAACTTTGAAAAAACTAGCAGAATTTAAAGAGGGGAAATTGTTAGTTGCAGGAGATTTTAATATGTGTATGGATCCACGGGTGGACACTACGGGAGGTCACTCTCACTTATCAGTTCAGAGACAAAATAAAATAAAGAAGCTACTATTAGAGTACCAACTGGTGGACGCCTGGAGGATTGGTCACCCAGGAGTCCGAGATTACACATTTTCTTCCTCAGTACACGGGTCATTCTCAAGGATAGACTATGTATTAATAGAACATCAGTGGTTACCTTCCCTCAAGGGTACAGTGATAAAATCAATCTCCCTCTCTGATCACGCCCCAGTGGTAGTGCAATTATAAAAAACGTCAGGGCCCCCTGGGGGGGGGATGGAAATTGAATGATTCCCTGATTCAGGATCTGGAGGTGAATAAGAGGATAGAACAGGAGCTGGAGGAATTCTTTCTCATTAATGATACACCTGAAATTTCAAGAGGTACTCTGTGGGAAGCTCATAAAGGATATATAAGGGGGTGTTAATAAGTATAGGAGCGTGGAAAAAAAAGGAAAAAAGATCAACAATCAATATAGAGAGATAAATGAGTTGGAGCAACAGACAAGACCTAAGGGTATTCCGGAAAAGCTAGAGTTGACAAAAAAAAAGAACTAGGGACATCGTTAAAGCAGGAGAAAAAACTAGCTTTTCATATAGTCGATAAAGAGACCCATCAGTGGGGCAATAAATCAGGGAAATGGTTAGCAAGGTAGGGGGAAAAAAACACATCTTTTATAGCTAAAATTAAAAACAATAAAGTAGAAATAATGCACTCATCCCCCGAAATAGCAAAGGTCTTCCATGTGTACTATAGCCAGTTGTACAATGTTAGACAAAAATAAGATAAGAGGGGTGGAAAGGAAGAAGCCCAAGAGTACCTGCAGGGCCAGGATCTTCCAGTGATGCCTAAAGAGGAGCTTGAGCTCCTGGAAACTTCAATCACACAGGAAGAAGTATCTAAAGCAATTAAAGATATGGCCACAGGGAAGAGTCCTGGCCCTGACGGGTACTCAATCATGTATTACAAAAAGTTAAAAAAATTATTGGTCCCTAAACTGTGTGAATACTTTAATGCACTAGCAGGAGGTGAGAACCCACAAGAAGAGGCTTTGATGGCTCATATAACCCTAATTTTAAAGGAGGGCAAAGATCCAATATCAACTGAAAGTTATAGGCCAATGTCATTATTGAATACCGATATTAAGATTTTCTCAAAAATAATCGCAGGAAGACTAAAGCCACCATTACCTCAATGGATTCATAGTGACCAGGTCAGGTTTGTATCAGGGAGGGAGGGGAAAGATAACTCCCTCAAGTCTCTGCTTTTGATACATGAGGCGAGAGAGAGTGGGCCCCAGTCATATTTCTGTCGGTCGATGCCGAAAAGGCCTTCGATAGAGTGGACTGGGGCTTCATGTTGGGAACACTGAGATTTCTGGGAATTGGAGAAAAGTTGATGCGATGGATATCTGCGTTTTATTTTCATCCAACAGCTAAAATTAGGATAAACGGAATTCTATCCCCTTCCCTGGAATTATTTAACGGCACAAGGCAGGGTTGCCCCCTGTCACCAATGTTGTTTGTATTAGCATTGGAACCATTATTGGCTGCAATCCGGGAAAATAAGGACATAAAAGGAGTGAGAGCTGGAGACAGGGAGTATAAGGTGGCCGCATACGCTGACGGCGCGTTATTATTTATCTCCAATCCTAGGACAACTATACCTATCATATTGAAGGAATTAGGTAGATATGGGAAAATGTCAAACTTTAAGATCAATATATCAAAATCTGAGATCTTAAACATAACCTTGGCAAAAAAGGAGCAGAGGGCAATTCAGCCCGCTTTGTCTTTTGCCTGGTGTAAGGAGGAACTAGGATATTTGGGGGTAAAGCTAACAGCGTCATGGGAGACCTTGTATGCGGCAAACTACATTCCCATATTAAGTAAGGTAAAAGATAACTATTTAAGATACAAACCCCTGTCCTGGTTAGGTAGGATAAACGCCTTAAAAATGATTATTCTGCCTAAATTAACATACATATTTCAAATGATCCCAATAAGAGTCCCTCAGGAATTTTTTGCGAAATTAAACACCTTAGCTTTGAGATACATTTGGAAACACAAGCACCCTAGAATTTCTTATGCAACATTGGTAAAAGGGAAAAAGCTAGGGGGGTTAGCAGCCCCAGACTTTAAGATGTATTACCAGGCAATCGTCATTTTACGGATAACAGGTTGGATACATAACAAGGAGGGAAAGGGTTGGGTGGAAATTGAAGAAGCACAAAGTAAAGTAGACTTAGGGAAGAGGGTGTGGATCCCACGACAGTATCGGGTACTGGCAAAAAAACACAAATCCATTAACTAAACACACTCTTAGGACATGGGACGAATTGAGTAGACTATATCACTGGCAACATAATTCACCTTTAATTTCTTTATTAGATACAAGTTATTTCAAACCGGGGAAGGATGAGCACATATATTTTACCAGATGGTCAAAGAAAGATGAAATACTTCTACAAGACGTGATGATGGGAAACAGGTTATGCACCTTCACAGAATTAACACAAAAATGGGTGAGCAGAACATTGGATAGGTGGAGATATGCACAAATACAGCACTTTGCACAAACACTCCCTCGGCCACTGCGGGGAAAGGGGGAGATGAACTCAATCGAGAGACTCCTCTCCTCCCCCCAGTGCCTGAGGCAGAGTGTATCCAAAATGTATAAAATATTGACGGAAGAAATAGGACCTAAATACCCCTCCTATTTGGGAAAATGGGAGGAGGAGATAGGCGCCTTGCAGGGGGAAAAACATAGGAATAAGATTCTGAAGACTGCCTGCTTTACTTCTAGTGATGTCAAGACGGCAGAGATGTGTTACAATCTAATAGCGAGGTGGTATGTGACTCCACAGAGAGCAAATAGGGTGAGCATAGAGATCTCACCAACGTGTTGGAGGGGCTGTGGGGCTCTTGGGACCTTCACACATCTATAGTGGGAGTGCGGGAAGATTCGGTCTTACTGGGAGAGAGTATTAGAGAACATATATCAAATAACAGGGGAACAAATTCAGAAAGACCTGTGGAAATGTCTATTCCACGACACAGATAAAAAGGCAGCACAATATAAAATTCCCTGGTACCACACCTTCTGAATGCAGCTAAAAGTCTGATCCCAAGATGGGGGAAAAACCCTGAAGCCCCCTCAATGAAAGAATGGGTAGCCAAAATAGATTGGTTGAGATCAATAGAGGAAACAATAAATAGAAGTGAAGACTCTATAGAAATATATAACAAAGTATGGGGGAAGTGGATAGAGTTTAAAAAGGCGGGAGAACATACAACGCTGTTAGAGGGTTAAGAGAAGTAGGGGAAAAGATCGAAGGTAGGGTGCCGAGGGGGGAGAAAGGGGACGCGGTATGAGGTGAACTGATTGTTATTTGAGGTAACCGGGGGGAGGGGGGGGGAGAGAGAGGCGGAGTAGGTGTTTTTTTTTTCTTCTCTGGTTGTTGTGTATTTGTTTTTATTTTTTATTTTTTTATTTTTGTTAGAGGAGGGGGAGGGGGGAAGGAAGGTATATGTTTGATGGATATAAAATAGAAGCGTAAGGTGGAGACACCGATTTTGATATGCGGTAAATTCTTAAAAAACGTATAAATAAAGAGTTAATATACAAAAAAAAAGGTACAGGTAGCGGCAATTTCAGCGGCAACCAGTAGAAGGTGGGCCGAGGATCCATTAATAATCCAATTTTTCAAAGCTGTCAAAAAGATCCGACCGCCAACTAAACAGTCTTTTCCCACCTGGGACCTTGCCATCATCCTAGAGTCCTTAGCCAATCCACCTTTTGCTCCTTCGGACTCAGCATTCCTTTGGAATCTAACCTTGAACCTAACCTTCTTGATAGCCATAACCTCCGGCAGACGGGTTTCATAGCTCCAAGCTTTAGGAGCGGATCATAATCATATCATATTCTACCCTGACAGAGTGGAACTCAGAACAGTACGAGGATTTATCCCCAAGGTCGCATCATCCTTGAACATGTCAGAACCTTGGGCACTCCCAACGTTTTCAGAACAAGACTCAGGTTCTGTTCACGAGCTGGACATTGCCTCCACTTTTAAATGCTATCTCCAGGCCACAGCGTCATTCAGGGACTCTAACAGGTTGTTCATAATCCCCTGGGGTAAAAACTAAGGCAAGGAGGCGTCAGCAAGAACAATTGCCTCATGGATCGTTAAACTCATCCACAAGGTGTACAGGGCAAAAGGACTGGGCCCCCCATTGATGGTCAGGGCGCACTCCACTAGGGTGGTTTCTGCCTCTTGGGCGGCAAGAGCAAATGTGTCAAATGAAACTATTTGTAGGGCAGCGACTTGGTCGGCCCAGCATACGTTTCTGAAACATTACCGAGTAGACCCAGGAGCTCTCTCATCGGTGGAGTTTGGCAGACAGGCGATCAAATCAGCCTTTGCTTCCTCTAAATAATAATAATTTCTTTAAATAAACTTCTAAGCATCATCCCACCCGTCTCAGCTAGTTATTTGTCACAGGTATGCTGCCATGGAGGCACCAGGAAAACAGAAAATTGTACCATACTTACCGTAATTTTCTTTTCCTGGTCCCTATCCATGGCAGCATACAATCCCACCCTCGGTATTCTATATTACGGAGAATGCTGGGGCTGTACTAACCAACTTTTTTATAATATTCACTAGTCCTGAGGGAGGAGCCAAGGCGGAGCTTGTCAAAGGTATGCTGCCATGGAAAGGCACCAGGAAAAGAAAATTACGGTAAGTATGGTACAATTTTCTGTTTTTTGGACTTCTACCTATAGGTAAGCCTAGAATAAGGCTTACCTACAGGTAGTGGAAATATCTCCTAAACGTGCGCCGTTTAGGAGATATTTCACTTGTAGTTCGCCGAAAATGTTAACGGCGCATGCGCGGGGAAGAAACTAAACTAAGTGCTGTTTCTTCCCCAGCCTGTGCCGTTAATGGCGGCTCCCGTGCGCAAGCGCGGGAGTGACGTCACGCGGCTCCATCGAATCACAGAGCCACAGTCCGCTGCCTACACAGGGGACATTGCTGGATTATTTTGCAGGTAAGTGTCAGATAATGGGCTAGTATGCGATGCATACTAGCCCATTATGCTTTTCATTTGCAGGGAGCAAAAGAGGAATTAAAACCCATCAGGGTTTACTTCTTCTTTAAAGACCTAGACATTGCTCATGTGATTTAGACGCACCAGCCACTTAACCAAGACTCATTTTAAGAGTACGGATAAAAATGGATATATCCCAATTAACAGTGGGCATCACCCTAACTGGCTTAGGGCCATTCCCAAGGGTCAGTTTCAGCGGATAAGACGGAACTGTTCACGTTTGAGTGATTACGAGACTCAGGCCACTGTTTTACAAAAACGATTTGTAGAAAAAGGATATGAGCTCCACACTTTGGAAAAAGATCTCAGAGATGTTGCAAAAATAGAGAGACAAAATCTACTAACACCTAAAGCCAAGGAAATGAATAATACAACGGATTTCCAATGGTCTTTTTTGACCACTTTTTCTGCACAATTTTGGTGGGTGAATAGGGTCATAAGTAAATTTTGGGGAGTGCTTAAGAGTGATCAGGCCTTGGGGCCTACACTCCCTGAGAAACCACAGGTCCTTTTTAGGAAAAATCAAAATTTAAAGGACATAATAGCACCTAGTATGGTAGACCCACCCCAACGAATGAGTATGTTTGGAAACCTGAAAGGCTTCTTTCCGTGTAGAAGGTGTAAGGTGTGTAAATCATCTAGAACCTACAAAACTGCCTCTTTTACCTCTCATATCACCTCCAAGGAATATAAGATTGCCAGCTTTATTACATGTGCTACAGTGGGGGTGATATATCTACTCCGTTGTCCTTGCGGGTTTCAATACGTTGGAAGAACTACCCGCGCCCTAAAAATTAGGATAGGTGAACATTTGACTAATATCCGTAAGGGATTCAAGGACCACAGTGTTTCGTGGCATTTCCATCTATGCCACAACAGAGATCCCTCTCTACTTGAGGTAATAGGCATTGAGGCCTACACCCCCCATTGGAGAGGGAGTGACCTGAAACGTACAATATCTCGTAGAGAAACGCGGTGGATTTTTGACTTAAAATGTTATCGACCTTTAGGCTTGAACATAGAGTGGGATATAAATTGTTTTATAAATAATAGCTAATCCCACCCATTTAGGAATTTTTGCCATGTTCCATCACTCTCTGTCATTTATTAATATCCTGTAATATTAAATTAAATTATTGTCCTATTCCCAAATCCGAATATCTGAGGTTAATTGGTAATATGTGTGGGAAATTTGGTCATTTGTAATTTTTTTCTATATACATATTCAATCACATGCATATGTGAATACCAATTCCATATATAATGTAGGACAGTGTAGAAAGAAGTTTTCTCTTTTTCCACTGGGTGGTAGTATTTACTGACCTAATGGAATTAATTACCATATCTGTCGAGCCTACAGGCTTTTATGTCTTAATTTAGTTGGGTAGAGACATCGTTTTTTCTATTTAACTACATTTTTTTATATATCCCTGTATTATTATATATGTTTAAATATACTTTTTATGTTTGACTGATTGTCATACCAGTATTATTAATCAGTATGTGTCTGATTAATGACCCCCGGGAGGGGGGGTCATATTAGAACATTTTTTTTAAAAATACTACTAAGTGCACTTTTAACTAAATAACATTAGTCAACTGCTTTGGAATTGGGGTCTGATTATGGTTGCATGAGAATTCGTGCTCCCTCAAGATCTGGCTATAATGCTCTTCTATCGTCAAATAATAGGTAGAAATTGACCCCACATATATACATTTATTTATTTAATTTTAATTTTTTTTTTTTTACATATATTTTATTTTGTTTGTATTCATGCTAATTGTGTTCATTAAATCATTATATGAGGTATACAATTAGGAGAGTATATGTTGTTTCACCTAACAGTACCCTTAATCGGAGCTGTGAAGGTTGAGGGAACATAACATTTACACTCTGGACGCCGGATGTTTCTTTCTTGAACCTCCGGTGTCATCTCTCCTTGCCATTCATAAGTGTGACAGGTGACGTCCGTTCTCCAGCCTCCTTTCCCAGTGGACACCTTGTATGCCGAAACGCAGCATCGGGTGGAGCTGTCGAACGTGACGTCACTACGCAACAGCTGATCGGCAGAGACCGCAGCTGAGTACTTGCAGCGTTTTTTGAACTTGTCGCTCCTTAATGGATTACGTGTTTGATGCATTTTTTATCCAGCTTAAATAAAGGATATCTTATTTTTTTTAACAAAGAAATACTGCACCATGAGTTCTTCATTTTTTTCTTCCAAACAAATCTTTTTTCGTATGAGATAAGCACGCCAGCTGATACCAGGAGGGAAATTTCTTTCAGCCTAGGAAGTGGAGGAAGATTTCGTCTGAGTCCAATGCTCTTTGGTTGTCAGCTTGGTGGGAAGTATATATGAGCTTGAGCCCCTAAAGATCTCCGTCATAGAGATCCACTGGATTCGGTAAGCTGCTATTTCTTCTATTTCTTATCTGAACCATTTGGATATGGAGTCTCCACTCACAACAGTTTAGAAGATTACATCGCACACACATCAGCAGATGTGATTGTTCGGCTGAATCAACGTTATTTGGAACTTTGCACATATATTTATACACACGTTTTTTATGTTTAATTTTTGTTAATATTTTTATATTATTATTTTTTTGTTCACATGTAACATTTTATGCCTAATGAGAACTACACGGGACTTTCTTATTGGTGTTTTGTGTGTGTGAGAACTCACATATTTTAATTAGCACTTTGTTTGCTTATTTAAAGGGTAGCGCATTGTCAATTCCAATTTATGCACGTTTATGTAGCGGTTATTCCAGCTAATTTTTTCACTTTAGCAGCACCCATAAAGTTGTTTATCATATTGACTATTATAATCAAATTTAGTCACTTTTTTGTAAAGTAATTCACCAATTTATTTTAAGGTTAGCGCGGATTTTTCCCAATATATCCACTTTATTAGGTACACCTTGCTAGTATCTAATTGGACCCCCTTTTGCCTTCAGAACTGCCTTAATTCTTCATGGCATAGATTCAACAAGGTTTTGGAAACATTCCTTAGAGATTTTGGTCCATATTGACATGATAGCATCACGTAGTTGCTGCAGATTTGTAAGCTGCACATCCATTTAAACCCAAACACATATGAATTACACAGGTTCTGAGGCCAATTTAATTCAGATAACACACCAAGTGAGTTTAATTACCACCTTATTTAGCCACAGAACCTGTCTATTTCATATGTGTTCAGTTTTAAAGGGATGAGGTGGAAACCCTACCTCAAGTACCCCCAACAGGCCATGTTTTCAGGTTTTCCTTCATCTTGCATAGGTGCTTTAAATCAGAGTCAATGGCTTTGTATTTTGGGCAGCTATTTTATCTAAGATAAATTCCCAAAACATGGCCTGTTAGGGGTACTTGAAGACTGAGGTTGAGAACCACTGCTCTATTGGATTGATATCTGGTGACTGTGAGGGCCATTGGAGTACGGTGATCTCATTGTCATGTTCAAGAAACTGGTTTGAGATGATTTGAGATTTGTGACATGGTGCATTATCCTGCTGGAAGTAGCCATCAGAAGATGGGTACACTCACTGTAGTCATAAAGGGATGAACATGGTCAGCAAAAATACTCAGGTATTCCGTGGCATTTAAACGATGCTCAGTTGGTACTAATGGTCCAAAGTTTGCCAAGAAAATATCCCCCACACAATTACACCACCACCACCACCAGCCTGACCCGGTAATACAAGGCAGGATTGAACCATGCTTTCATGTTGTTTACACCAAATTCTGACCCTACCATCTGAATGTTGCAGTTGTAATCGTGACTCATCAGACCAGGCAACATTTTTCCAATCTTATATTGTCCAATTTTGGTGAGCCTGTGTGAATTGTAGCCTCGGTTTCCTGTGCTTAGCTGACAGGAGTTGCACCCAGTGTGGTATTCTGATGCTGTAGCCCATCTGCTTCAAGGTTCAATGTGTTGTGCATTTAGAGATGTATTCTGCATACCTTGGCTGTAACGAGTGGTTATTTGAGTTACTGTTGCCTTTCTATCATCTCAAACCAGTCTGCCCATTTCTCTCTTACATCAACAAGGCATTTTCGCCCACACAGCTGCCGCTCACTAGATATTTTTTACTCTTTTTCTGACCATTTTTTGTAAACCCTAGAGATAGCTGTGCGTGAAACTCCCAGTAGATCATCAGTTTTTTTAATACTCAGTCCAGCCAGTCTGGCACCAACAACCATGCCACGTTCAAAGTCACCAAAATCCCCTTTCTTTGCTGTTCTGATGCTCGGTTTGAATTTCAGCAAGTCATCTTCACCACATCTAGATTACTAAATACATTGAGTTGCTGCCATGTGATTAGCTGATTAGCAATTTGTGTTACCAAGCAATTAACCACCTCAATACAGGGCACTATACCCCCTTCCTGCCCAGGCCATTTTTCAGCTTTCAGCGCTGTCACACTTTGAATGACAATTCCGCAGTCATGCTACACTGTAACCATGTGAAATTGTTATCATTTTCAAAGACTGGGAGCTCAGTTGAGTGAAGTTCTACAATAGGAGATTGTAGAAGAAGTGGAGGAGTTTATTACAACCTTTGTTAGAAACTCAAGATTGTTGCCATTGGAGACAGCGGTCCTATTCATGCAGATGAAAATTTGGAAAGAGATGCCCCTGGGATAATACAAACTGGAATGTAGTAATATGGAATGCCAAACAATTATGTAAAAAGTAGAAAAATATATTTATTTGTACAAATAATTTGGGATGTGACTGGAAACTGTGGAAATTGCCTATATCACTGGTCAAGCTTCACTTCAAACCTTAATTATATAAACTACTCATGCAGATGTGGTGTCTAGCTGTATGACTTTCTCTGCATGGATGTCTGCCCATAGAAGTCTCGGAGTCTGCCAATTAACATTGCATCTACTTAAGGGTGTCCTTGCCCCAACCCTCTCTTCCATAGTTCTGTTCAAGAGACAATAAATCTCTTTGCATTCAAGAAGTGTCTGGCGCCCATTAATGCACCCAGCATCACACCATGCATCATAACCCACTTTAAACAGAAGGATGTCAGCTGTCCCTAAAGGCCCGTACACACGTCAGACTTTTTGCCAACAAACTTCAAAATGAGCAAGTTTTTCAAAAAATCCGACCGTGTGTTTGCTCCATCGGACAAACGTTTTCGGTTTTCATCGAACAAATGTTCGCTCTGCAAACGGACAAACTTTTCGGCAACAAAAGTCTGATGGTGCAAAGTCCTATCGTGTGTACAGAAATCATTCGGAATTTTGTCCGAGGTACAAATGCGCATGCCCAGAACCAATGTTAAAATCAACCAACAATAGCAGAAGTTAACCAAAGGGTGGCGGTAAAGAGCAGAAAAACCACGTGATGTTGGGAACGTTTTGGGAAAATCTGCAGAAAAATCCGAGCGTGTGTATGCTATGGGTGTGCCCAGCCAACTCCCTTCGGACAAAAATCCACGGAAAAGTTTGTTTGAAGTCCGACCGTGTGTACGAGGCTTTACTCTGTAGGTCACCATTAGGCCTCTGGGGGCCCGGGACTTGGCTATATACAGTCAGGTCCATAAATATTGGGACATTGACACAATTCTAATCTTTTTGGCTCTATACACCACCACAATGGATTTGAAATGAAACAAACAAGATGTGCTTTAACTGCAGACTTTCAGCTTTAATTTGAGGGTATTTACATCCAAATCAGGTGAACGGTGTAGGAATTACAACAGTTTGTATATGTGCCTCCCACTTTTTAAGGGACCAAAAGTAATGGGACAATTGGCTGCTGAGCTGTTCGGTGGCCAGGTGTGTGTTATTCCCTCATTATCCCATTTACAAGGAGCAGATAAAAGGTCCAGAGTTCATTTCAAGTGCGCTATTTGCATTTGAAATCTGTTGCTGTTAACTCTCAATATGAGATCCAAAGAGCTGTCACTATCAGTGAAGCAAGCCATCATTAGGCTGAAAAAACAAAACAAACCCATCACAGAGATAGCAAAAACATTAGGTGTGGCCAAATCAACTGTTTGGAACATCCTTAAAAAGAAAGAACGCACCGGTGAGCTCAGCAACACCAAAAGACCCGGAAGACACGGAAAACAACTGTGGTGGATGACCAAAGAATTCTTTCTCTGGTGAAGAAAACACCCTTCACAACAGTTGGGCAGATCAAGAACACTCTCAAGGAGGTAGGTGTATGTGTGTCAAAGTCAACAATCAAAAGAAGACTTCACCAGAGTGAATTCAGAGGGTTCACCACAAGATGTAAACCATTGGTGAGCCTCAAAAACAGGAAGGCCGGATTAGAGTTTGCCAAACAACATCTAAAAAAGCCTTCACAGTTCTGGAACAACATCCTATGGACAGATGAGACCAAGATCAACTTGTATTAGAGTGATGGGAAGAGAAGAGTGTGGAGAAGGAAAGGAACTGCTCATGATCCAAAGCATACCACCTCATCAGTGAAGCATGGTGGTGGTAGTGTCATGGCGTGGGCATGTATGGCTGCCAATGGAACTGATTCTCTTGTATTTATTGATGATGTGACTGCTGACAAAAGCAGCAGGATGAATTCTGAAGTGTTTGGGGCAATATTATCTGCTCATATTTAGCCAAATGCTTCAGAACTCATTGGACGGCGCTTCACAGTGCAGATGGACAATGAACCGAAGCATACTGCAAAAGCAACCAAAGAGTTTTTAAGGGAAAGAAGTGGAATGTTATGCAATGGCCAAGTCAATCAGCTGACCTGAATCGGATTGAGCATGCATTTCACTTGCTGAAGACAAGACTGAAGGAAAAATGTCCCAAGAACAAGCAGGAACTGAAGACAGTTGCAGTAGAGGCCTGGCAGAGCATCACCAGGGATGAAACCCAGCGTCTGGTGATGTCTATGCGTTCCAGACTTCAGGCTGTAATCGACTGCAAAGGATTTGCAACCAAGTATTAAAAAGTGAAAGTTTGATTTATGATTGTTAATCTGTCCCATTACTTTTGGTCCCTTAAAAAGTGGGAGGCACATATACAAACTGTTGTAATTTCTACACCGTTCACCTGATTTGGATGTAAATACCCTCAAATTAAAGCTGAAAGTCTGCAGTTACAGCACATCTTATTCGTTTCATTTCAAATCCATTGTGGTGGTGTATAAAGCCAAAAAGATTAGAATTGTGTTGCTGTCCCAATATTTATGGACCTGACTGTGTGTGTGTGTGTATATATATATATATATATATTGTGAGGGGGTTAGCTCGGCAGCGGGTGTGTGTGACCCCCGGGATGGGCTCCCCACACAAAACAGGCCCAGCAAACGGAGGTTGTGGTTTTCAAAATCAAAAAAAGGTGCGGTTTATTTTCTATTTACAGTGACAAAACACAGCAAAGCAAAAGAAACATAACCAAAATAAATCCTGGTCAAGTTGACCTCTGACTAAACATACAGGTTTCCTAACTAACAACTGGGATCAGCCTAGTGCTGTCCTAGTCCCTAAGTCCCTGGTTTAGTAAAAGTCCAAACAAATAGCCACACAGGCTTTGCCTCACCGCACAGGGGTTCACTCTCCCTAGACAGTCCACACAGGTCTGGTTCCAGGCATGAGCTAACATCTAATGAAGCTGGGAGTTCTTATAGAGGCCTAAATGAGCTGACAAGGTTCAGCTGGTCTCCTCATCTCTGTCTGCACGACGCCCCACACTCTCCCTAGAGGTATGAGTCATCCATGAGCCCACTAGCCTTATACAACTCTCCACCTAGTTGTATAAGTCGGCGTAAAGCCTGAATCTGGGCGAAATATATCTACCCCCCTGGATGCAACCAGGTGACTTTACCTTCCTGCTGTCACATACCCCCCCCCTCTTGTTTTAACCTCGGGGTTGGAACACCAGCAATCAGGCATTCATGTACTCGAGACAAAGCATCCACATTCCCCATTTGAACGCCAGGGCGATGCTTTACTGTGAAGTTGAATTCCTGGAGGGCCAGGAACCACCTATTCACTCTTCTATTTGTTTCCTTGTTTTGAGCCATCCACTTTAACGGAGCGTGATCCGTAACCATGTCAAAGTGCCTACCTAGCAGGTAGTACCGAAGGGAATCTAGAGCCCACTTCACCGCTAAACACTCCTTTTCAACGGTGGCGTAATTTACCTCATGGGACTTCAACTTCCTGCTGAGGTAAATGACTGGGTGCTCTTCCCCGTTCCAGACCTGGGACAATACTGCTCCTAACCCCACATCTGACGCATCACTTTGTACGACAAAGTCTTTAGAGAAGTCGGGTGAGTACAACACTGGCTGGCTACATAAGGCTTGTTTCAAGAATTGGAATGCTGCCTCAGCCTCGGGGGTCCATTTAATCATGACCGACCCTTTCCCCTTCGTCAGGTTGGTTAGGGGCACAGCCTTAGAAGCAAAGTGGGGAATGAATCGCCGATAATACCCAGCGATTCCCAGAAAGGCTCGTACCTGCTTCTTGCTGTTGGGACGTGGCCAACTCTGGATGGCCTCGACTTTGTTGAGTTGGGGTTTTATTACTCCCCTCCCAATGGTGTACCCAAGATATTTGGCCTCCTCCTGCCCAATGGTACACTTCTTGGGGTTAGCCGTAAACCCCGCTTCCCGAACAGAGTCCAGGACTGCTTGCACTTTTGGCAGATGTGAGGCCCAATCTGTGCTATGGACAATTACGTCATCCAGGTAAGCCGCAGCATACTTCCGATGGGGCCTCAGCATCTGGTCCATTTTCCGCTGGAATGTGGCCGGCGCATTCTGTAACCCGAACGGCATTCTTTTATATTGGAACGCCCCGTCTGGGGTTACAAATGCGGTTTTCTCTTTGGCCGACTTGGCCAGGGGGATTTGCCAATACCCTTTTGTGAGGTCAAGAGTCGTCATGTATCGGGCTGTTCCCAGCCGGTCGATCAACTCATCTATACGTGGCATGGGGTAGGTGTCAAATTTTGTAACTTTGTTCAACTGACGAAAATCGTTACAAAATCGCCAGCTCCCATCCGGTTTAGGCACCAACACGATGGGACTAGACCAATCACTTTGGGACTCCTCTATCACCCCTAAGTTCAGCATTTTCTGTACTTCCTCCCGTATTGCCTCCCGTCGAGCCTCTGGGATCCGATAGGGTTTTAACTTCACCCTTTCACCGGGCGGGGTAATGATGTCATGCTCTACACCAGATGTTTGTCCCGGCAGCTCAGAGAATACCTCCTTGTTGCGAAGCACAAACTCCTTAACCTCCTGTTGTTGGGGTTGTGACAAGGTGGCTGCTATTCCAACCTCAGGAATCACGCAACCAGTTTGAGCTGGTGACCAAGTGTCTGCGACTAGGGACTCTCTATCCCTCCAGGCTTTCAACAGATTAACGTGATAGATCTGTTCGGGCTTTCGCCTTCCTGGTTGTCTGACCTTGTAATTCACTTCGCTCACTTTTTCCATTATCTCGTAGGGGCCTTGCCATTTGGCAAGGAATTTACTTTCAACCGTAGGGACAAGTACCAATATCCTATCCCCCGGGGAAAAGGTACGGGTCTTGGCTCCACGGTTGTACACTCTCTGCTGTGCCAACTGCGCTTGGGCCAAATGTTCCTTCACGATGGGCATTACCTGTGCAATTCGATCTTGCATCAGGGCGACATGCTCAATCACACTCCTGTGGGGAGAACTCTCACTTTCCCAAGTTTCCTTGGCAATATCCAACAGCCCTCTTGGGTGTCTCCCATACAGTAACTCAAAGGGGGAGAATCCCGTAGAGGATTGGGGCACCTCCCTAATAGCAAACATCAAATAAGGAAGTAAACAGTCCCAATCCTTTCCATCTCTATCCACCACTTTCTTCAACATTTGTTTTAGGGTTTTGTTGAATCTTTCAACCAGCCCATCGGTTTGGGGGTGATACACAGACGTACGCAATTGCGTCACTTTGAACAATTTACACAGCTCTTTCATAACCCGGGACATAAAGGGTGTACCTTGGTCCGTAAGCAGTTCTTTACAAATACCCACCCGGCTAAAAACAAGAGATAGCTCTTTGGCTATGGTTTTGGCCGAGGTATTTCGGAGAGGGATCGCTTCTGGATAACGGGTGGCATAGTCCATTATAACTAATATGTACTGGTGCCCCCTAGCGGACTTGATTATAGGACCTACCAAATCCATGGCGATCCTCTCAAACGGGACCTCAATGATGGGTAGAGGGACCAGCGGGCTACGGAAATGTGGCATCGGGGCCAACCTCTGACACACAGGGCAGGAGGAACAATAATTTTCTACGTCCTTCATCACCCCCGGCCAATAGAATCTCTGTAATACCCTCTCTCGGGTTTTCTCTGTCCCCAGATGACCTCCAAGAATGTGCCCATGGGCCAACTCCAACACCAACTTCCTGTAAGGTTTGGGCACCACAAGCTGCTCAACGGTTTCTTCTGCCCTTTTTGCCACCCGATACAGTAGGTCCTTCTCTACGCTGAAGTATGGGTAAGTGCAGGTATTATCTGGGTTCACTAACTCACCATCTATTTTCACTACGTTTTCCCGTGCCTTTATTAGGGCGGGGTCTTTCAACTGTTCTGTGGCAAAGTTTTCCCTGTGAACCTCAAGATCAGAAAACTCCACAGACGGTAGGTTTTCGTCTGAGGAGGTGGGCTCCTCTCCAGTTTCTTGAGTCTCCCCTGCCAATACTGATAAGGGAAATTCCGGAGAGTCCTCACCACTCTCAGGGGAGTTCTGGCTATCACATTCCTGGTACATAGGGGCACCAGTGAGGGGCTCAGGATCATCCCACAGTTCCCAGAACTTCGGAAAATCCCTTCCCACAATGGCGTCATGCGGTAACTGAGATACTAAGCCCACTGGATGAGAGAGGGTACCTTTGGGGGTCTCGAAACACACTGTAGTCACTGGATACTCTCGGGTGTCCCCATGCACACAAATAACAGCTACCTTGCTATTCCCAGAGACCTCTGTTTTAACTAACTCAGCCTTTATCAGGGTCACAAGGCTACCTGAATCCAGCAATACCACAACATTTCTACTATTAACACACATTTTGCATAAATGTTTCTCAGTTCCTCGAATGGCAGTGCATGCGACTGTCGCACACAGCGACTGACGTCTGCCCGTCAGAAAGTCACACTGCATGGGTTCCTCCACAACCGGGCAATTGGCTGCAATATGTCCCGCTTGCCGGCAGCGGTAGCAAACGATCCTTCTTGCCGCCTCTTGAGCCGCTGATTTCCCCGGCTGTTCTCGCCAAACTTGGGGTAGAGCTCCCACCCTCTCACTCTCTCCACCCTCACCCCTTGGAATCCTCTTATCCGCCCCTGGGGATGGTCTGGTCTTAGGGTGGAAAGTCCGAGTGTCTCTGGAAGAGGCCGTCAGGTTCTCTGTAGCCAAGTATTTCTCCACACGATCCACAAGACCATCGGCCGTCTCTGGGTCTCCATGGCTTACCCACTTTTGGATGGCAGTAGGAAGAGCTCTCAAAAACCGATCTATTACAACACGTTCCACAATCTTTGGTGCGGACAAAGTCTCTGGCTGTAGCCACTTTCTGCTCAGGTGAATGAGATCATACATTTGAGACCTGGGGGGTTTTCCAAGCTGGAAAGTCCAGTTATGCACACGCTGAGCCCGGACAGCCTGGGTGACACCCAGCCTTGCCAATATTTCAGCTTTTAGCATCACATAGTCTTTTGCTTGGTTAGGCTCTAGGTCATAGTAAGCTTTCTGCGATTCACCAGTTAACAGAGGAGCCACCAGTCCAGCCCACTGCTCCTCAGGCCACTTTTCTCTTTCAGCGGTCCTTTCAAATGTGGTCAAAAATACCTCTGGATCATCCTCTCCAGTCATTTTTGTCAATAAACGACTCACCCCAAAGGACGCGGTATTAGTGGGACGGCTTTCCTCACTGGTCTGCGGACGTTGCTGCATTACTGCTTCCATCTGTTGTTGTAGTCTCTGCTCTTGCTTCTGCAACAGGTCTATGAAGCGGGCCTCAGATTGCTGCTGGGCTCGTTGCTGAGCCTCCAGACTCTGTTGCAAAGTTGCGTTTGTCTGCTGCTGGGCTGCAAGGCTCCTTTGCAAACCTGCATTTGTCTGCTGTTGATAGGCATTTGCTAGAGCCAGCTGCTTCAGTATCTCCTCCATGCTGGCTTAAAAAAAACTGCCACTGGTTCTCCACCAACTGTGAGGGGGTTAGCTCGGCAGCGGGTGTGTGTGACCCCCGGGATGGGCTCCCCACACAAAACAGGCCCAGCAAACGGAGGTTGTGGTTTTCAAAATCAAAAAAAGGTGCGGTTTATTTTCTATTTACAGTGACAAAACACAGCAAAGCAAAAGAAACATAACCAAAATAAATCCTGGTCAAGTTGACCTCTGACTAAACATACAGGTTTCCTAACTAACAACTGGGATCAGCCTAGTGCTGTCCTAGTCCCTAAGTCCCTGGTTTAGTAAAAGTCCAAACAAATAGCCACACAGGCTTTGCCTCACCGCACAGGGGTTCACTCTCCCTAGACAGTCCACACAGGTCTGGTTCCAGGCATGAGCTAACATCTAATGAAGCTGGGAGTTCTTATAGAGGCCTAAATGAGCTGACAAGGTTCAGCTGGTCTCCTCATCTCTGTCTGCACGACGCCCCACACTCTCCCTAGAGGTATGAGTCATCCATGAGCCCACTAGCCTTATACAACTCTCCACCTAGTTGTATAAGTCGGCGTAAAGCCTGAATCTGGGCGAAATATATCTACCCCCCTGGATGCAACCAGGTGACTTTACCTTCCTGCTGTCACAATATATATATATATATATATATATATGGGGTCCTTCCCAGAAGGCATCCTGTCCTCTTCAGTCTGTGAATGCATGCTGTGGCACTTCCTAATCGATCTAGAATGATCTGAAAACACTATTTATCTATGAGCACTTTGCAGATAATATAATCAGCCCAATCTTGAGGATAAAACTGTCCAAAAAAGATTTCCCTGGACAACCACTATTGTTTCCCAAGGATACATACTACCGTAGAAGCTCCTCCTGCTTATGTTACCCAACAGACAGGCTGGGAGAGACCTGGGTCATGTGACAGCTATACAGGTGATACTCGAAAAATTTGAATATCATGCAAAAGTTAATTTATTTCACTAATGCAACTTAAAAGGTGAAACTAATATATGAGATAGACTCATTACATGCAAAGCAAGATAGTTCAAGCCGTGATTTGTCATAATTGTGGTGATTATGGCTTACAGCTCATGAAAACCCCAAATCCACAATCTCAGAAAATTAGAATATTGTGACAAGGTGCAATATTCTAGGCTCAAAGTGTCCCACTCTAATCAGCTAATTAAGCCATAACACCTGCAAAGGGTTCCTGAGCCTTTAAATGGTCTCTCAGTCTGGTTCAGTAGGAATTACAATCATGGGAAAGACTGCTGACCTGACAGTTGTGCAGAAAGCCATCATTGACACCCTCCATAAGGAAGAAAAGCCTCAAAAGGTAATTGCAAAATAAGTTGGATGTTCCCAAAGTGCTGTATCAAAGCACATTACTAGAAAGTTATGTGGAAGTAAAAAGTGTGGAAGAAAAAGGTGCACAAGCAGCAGGGATGACCGCAGCCTGGAGAGGATTGTCAGGAAAAGATCATTCAAAAGTGTTGGGGACTTTCACAAGGAGTGGACTGAGGCTGGAGTCAGTGCATCGAGAGCCACCATACACAGACGGATTCTGGACATGGGCTTCAAATGTCGTATTCCTCTTGTCAAGCCACTCCTGAACAACAAACAACGTCAGAAGCGTCTTACCTGGGCTAAAGAAAAACAGACCTGGTCTGTTGCTCAGTGGTCCAAAGTCCTCTTTTTTGATGAGAGCAAATTTTGCATCTCATTTGTGTAGCGGCCTCACCCCTCTCCCTTGCTTTATCGGTTATATGGCTGTTGTCTAGGGGTACCTGGGAGAGAGAGATGATACACACCACGGCCCATGGCCTCCCGTAACTAAGAGGTGAAGGCCAGAGATTGGGATTTTGTGTAGGTGTCCTAAAGCCAAGTCCAGTCCTTCGTCCCTGACTCCTTTGCGTAGTAACCCAAGTTCCACACAGTGGATAGGTACAACTCAGTTTTATTCTTCATGCCAAGCAATAAAACAGTCTTTCTCCTTTTGAATAATGGGGGGACAGATCGAGGCACAATCCTTTCCCTTTTTGCTGCTACCCACTGTGCTGTCACCAGTGGTGAATAGTCACTGCCACTGACTAGGTGATATAGAACATGAATTACCTTCGCTCACTTTGCCCCTGTCAGGGGAAGAAATCCGTCCAAGGGAGAAGTGGAGGCCTCTCTGTCACCAGCAATGCTGCGCCGGACTCTTCTGAGAAGTTACTGCGCACCAGTCCTCACAAACTCAGACACGGGCACCCAAGGAGTTAGGGCCCCCTCGGATTCCTCCACCCTTGTGGAACTCAGTCGAAGGTACTGAGCCCCAGGCATCCGCCATAGTACCTCACCCCAGGCTAAAGGTGCCTGAGATGGACTCCATCTCCGCTCCAGCTAGGCCAAAGGCGCCTAGGCCTGGAACACCGGAACGCCAGCACCCAAGCTGAAGGTGCCTGGGCACGGCCCCGTCCTCCGACTCTCTCCCAAGGTCAGGGCGTCCGCCCCTTTTATGACCTCCCCCTTCGCGCCACAGCGGGTTCCCCGCCCCGCTGTACCAGCTCCAGGGGAGGACAAAAAGACACGGTTCGCGGTGTGAGTTCAACTTCGGCCCAGGACAACAGCGCCACCCAGGGACCCCAAGGAACCTCACACCACCAGAGTCCTCACGTAATTCAAATACCCGCTAAACTCTCCCCCTGGTGATTTGACACTGGTCCCCAGTGTCTGGTACAAACTCACACCCCACGAAAGGTGGTGTCATAAGTTCAGCCCAGAAACCAAACTACACAAATTTAACCCTGAATTGTGCCACGACCTGAATGGGAAAGGAAAAAAACTTAAAACAATATAACTATAAAACTTTTCAATAAAACACTTTAAATATCTCACACATTTACATTCTTCCCTCCCTCTGGCTATCTAAGGACCACCCATTCTCAGTAGTCTTGACAGACGAGTCTCCTGCAGAGGGAAAGAAAAGAAACATACATCCTATCAACATGTGTGTTTGCCTGGAATGAATGAGTCTATCATAGAAGAAACCCATTCACTCCAATAAGTGCTGCATAATGTAAAAAAAAAAAAAACAATCGTTGCGCAACACTGCCACCTGGTGACAGTGCCGCGGTCAAGACACTCATTACTTTCAGATGAACTTTCTGCTTGAACATTTTTCTCTGTGACCCTGCACTATCTAAAACCCAAAGTCACTGATTTCTTTTGAGTGCCAGGAGAAGGAGGGAGAACAAACAAAAAAAACAGCTCCCATATCTCCCAACGAGTAGAATTGCCCAAATACAAAAAAAACTAGGGCACAGTCCCTGTGTTCTGGAAAAGGCACTCTGGAAAGTTCAGCCAGGAATGAAAAGAAAGCAAACGAGAGTCTTTTTCCCTCTCTTCTTCTCTTACAGGTAAAACCTTGGATGAGGCAATGATATAGGTTTCAAACGATCATCAAAATCCTCCACATGGTACTCAACACTCTTTCCTTCCTTGCGACAGATCACCACTTTGTCCGCATGAATGTGTCTTCCCAGCATCCATTTAGCTTTACAGTCCTGAAACTTCTTGGTGACCGTTGGTGAACAGGAAAGATACCGCCGTGCTTGCTGTACTTTCAGTTTGTTCCACACAAAGGCATCATACCATCTTTGCCGAAAGACCTCCACCTCATAGAGCAGTTCCCGAGGCAGATACGGGTATTCCCACCCATATTCCTGAGCAACCTTCTGGCCAAAGAGACGCTGCAGCCTTGACAAAGGTGGCATAGTAGCTCGGTCTCCTTCTCCGGGTGGAACAATCGCTTCTGGATGATGAGGTGCATTCACCACCTCAGTAGACCTGGGCCTAGGAGCCCGCAGTGATTGACGTTGCACTCCCGCAACAGGAACAGGTGAAATGGATGTTGAATCAAGAAAAGGAACTTCAGACAGAGGACCAGCTTCTTCCCTCGGCGCCGAGGCCTCCACCTGGGGTGTACTATCCCCAGTAGACATAGGTGGGTCCCTTGTAACACGGGCCGAGGGTAACTTCATTCTGTCCCATCCCTTCTGGTGGAAGATTTTGTCTATCTCCCCATCATCGCCATTGTCAGACAATGAATCCAGGTCAGAGGTGTCGTAGCACTCCGCGGGCAGATAATTCCCAGTCACGGAACTATTCCCCTTGACAGCCTCTACCGACTATGGACTACCGCCACTTTCAACCACACAGACAGTCCCAACCCCTGGCTCACCTGGGCCTTTCGAAGAACAGGGATGTCCAGGACTTTTCCTACCGGAGCCATCCAGGCCAGGCAAGCAGTGGGGCGAAGCTCTTCCACAACCACACAAGGCCATCACTAGGCCGACTTTCCTCTTCGGTGGCCGGAGCAGGGAGCTGCTGGTGACTGAGGCAGCATCCTCTGATTTTTCTCTTTTCACCTCTGTTTGGGCAGTCACTTCGCCCGGATCAGTGCGCACGGGGAACGCACCAGCATCGATCTCTCCCTCCGGAGTGGCAGTCCATGTGAGGTAGTTGAGGTGGAAAGCCCGAGGCTTTTCTGTGGATGGTTCCACCTCGAAGAGGAATTCTTTGCAGACCTCACAGCGCCCAAACGGCTTCAGCTGGACCACCAGTCCCGAACAGCCGGGACAGATCACACCGAGGGCTTCCATGTCTCTACAGGTAAATAGAGCCAATCGCCCCCGGGGCCTTAGTCTTATCCCCGTATCCATAATCGGAGCAGCTAGAGAAGACATTTCTTTTTCGTACATCACGGGACACAGAGCGACTTAGTCATTACTAATGGGTTATATAGTTTACCTTCAGGTGTTGGCACTGGCCAATTCCAAACCGGAAGTACCCTCCCCTATATAAGCCCCTCCCACCCGGGAGCACCTCAGTTTTTTGCCAGTGTCTAAGGTGTTGGCCAAAGAGTAACATGTGTTTTCACTGGGCTTGCGTACAGGTTCTTTTGGGCCTTAGTAAGCTGTTCCGGATCCCACCAAAAAAGCTTCATAGCTAAACGGTCGGTACCCGGGCCTTGCAGCAGAAGAGCAAGGTTTTGCCTGTAATGCTTCTCTTAGGAGGGCTGGACCCTGGGATCCAGAGCTCTGGTCATACCCACGACCAAGACGCTGTCTGTGCAGGGTGCTATACAGGTCCAGGGGAGTGGAATCCTTGGGAACCCGGTCCCTGAAGGTTTAATTACAATGCCTGCCGTGATAGGTGAAGTTTGGACTTTTGTGGACCAAACAAAGTCCTGCGGCGGGGATCAGGTAAGTGGGGGCCCCCAGGAACTTGGTTCTATTGGGGGACCCCCAAGCCTAATTTGTCTTTCTGTCTGTTACCTAACGGTATTCCCGCTAAATATCTGTGTTTGCCTATAACTACTGAAAATGTAAAATTTTAATAGTAGTCAAGAAAAAAAAAAAAAAAAACAGGGACCGCGGTACCTGTGTTAAACCACTAGAGGCCGCTGTAGTCCATTTTTCTTGTAATGTGGATCTTTGGTTTTCTCAACTCAAAAGGTCCAGGCAGCTGGTAAGTTTCTCTGAGGGAATCCACTTCCTCTGCCCTGTTGCTGCGTTCATCCACCGCACAGGCCCTCCGGCAAAAAGGGCCCTGGCTCCTAGTCCTCTGTTGGTTTTCGAAAAGGGCGCCATTGGCGCACGGGCGCGCGCGCGGGCGCGTGCACGCGCCTCCTATGAAAAAAAAGGGGCGGGGCGGGTGGATGACGCTCGATGCGCGCCGCGGCGCTTCTGCGCATGTGCGGGCGTCCCAGCATGGTTAAAAGACACAGTACAAGTGTCAGCTGCATGCAAACAGAGCTAGCAACAAACAGTGGCACACAGAGGCGGTTGATGCAGGCATCCCCATAGAAAGGCACTTTAGTGGACACCAGCTGGTATATAGCAGCACCTGTGTTAGACTATTACCAGCAAAAATTGGTGTATGACGACGGGAATACCTCAGCTTTGTGCTTAAAGGATATGTCGTCCAGACGCTCCGGAAATAGATCTTCCAGGAAGCCAAAGGGGTCTCCATCGGGCTCTGAGGATATTGGGCATGCTTGCACTGCACCAATCTCCCCTGAGAATGCAGAGGTCAGTAGCCGTAGAAACCCCGCAGGAATGCCTGGTGCTGCGGCTGTCCCCAGTCCACCTGCTCCTGTATATATAACAGAGGAGGTTTTATCCTCAACTCTGGGAGGATTAGAAGAGAGATTAACAGCATTGATCGCTGCTTCCCTATCTCAGGGAAAGCGCGTCCGATCTCCGTCTCCTCCTTCAGAGTGCCTGTTAGTGGAGGAACAGCCCCACACAGAGATCGACCTACCTGAAGGGGATCAGGATGAGGTTGATTCACTTATAGAGGAATCAACAGTGGAAGAACCTTTCTCAGCTTCTCAGGCTGAAAGATTATGGGTTCAGTCTCTGACTAACATGGTCCGATCAGCATTTAAAATGCCTCTGGCGGAACCACCATCCACTACGGTTTCCTCGCTGGGGTCGCTAAAAGCTCCCCAGGCGGTCTGTTCCTTCCCAATCCACCCTTTATTAGAAGGGCTTATTTACCAGGATTGGGAGCAGCCTGATAAAATATTTGCTCCCCCCAAGAGATTTCCGGTGATCTATCCCATGGAGGATAAGTTCATAAGAAAATGGAGGGTCCCTATAGTGGACGCAGCCATCTCTTCTGTTAACAAATCACTGACATGTCCAGTAGATAATGTTCCAATGTTCAAAGACCCAATAGATAAAAAATTGGAGTCTTTACTAAAATCTGCTTTCTCTACAGCAAGTATGGTGACACAACCTGCGGTAGCAGCGATTGGAGTCTGCCAAGCAGTGAAAGATCAGTTGAAACAAGTCTTAAGGGACTTACCAGATCAGCAGGCTCATGCCCTAGCTGACCTGCCTAGAGCCTTGTGTTTTGCGGTGGACGCCATAAAGGATACAATCCAACAGGCCTCCCGCTTTACGCTGTCTATAGTACATATGCGTAGGCTTCTGTGGCTCAAAAACTGGTCTGCTGAAGCTCCCTGTAAAAAACTGCTGGTTAGCTTCCCATTTCATGGAGAACGCTTATTTGGAGAAGATCTGGACAAATATATCCAGAAAATTTCTGCCGGTAAAAGTTCACTCTTACCGGTTAAGAACAAGGGTAGAAGTCCTTCTTTTAAGAGGCCTACCTCTCCAGTCCCGGGCACATCGGCTGTGAAGCAGTTCCGACGGCCTCCGCGGTCAAATTCAGGGGGCAGAAATCAGGGACAATCACAGGGTAACAAGAAGCCCTGGATCAAGAGAGGTACAAAACCTCCCCCTAAGGCATGAAGTATTGCCCCCGCTCAATCGGGTGGGGGGAAGACTTCAGTTGTTCACAGAGACCTGGCGGGACACCATCAGAGACAGATGGGTGCTCTCCGCAGTAAGTCTGGGATACAAGCTGGAGTTAAAAGGCACTCCTCCTGCCCAATTTATGAGGTCAAACGTGCCAAGAGATCCCCAAAAGAGAGGATCCCTCCTTCTGGCACTAGAACAACTATTGCTCCAAGGGGTAATCATGAAGGTTCCCCTGGAAGAAAGCGGATTCGGGTTTTACTCGAACCTTTTCACAGTCCCCAAACCAAATGGGGACGTGAGGCCCATATTAAATCTAAAAGGGCTAAACAAGTTCCTAAATATCAGGACTTTTCGGATGGAGTCGATCCGATCAGTGGCCACCGCCCTACAAGGGCAGGAATGGCTAGCCTCGATCGACATAAGGGATGCTTATCTGCATATTCCCATCTTTCCGGCCCATCAGAAATTTCTACGCTTTGCAGTAGAAGGGCGCCATTTTCAGTTCAGAGCCTTACCTTTCGGTCTGGCCACAGCACCACGAGTGTTCACAAAAATTCTGGCCCCATTATTGGCCAATCTAAGAACACAGGGTGTAACGATAATGGCATATCTAGACGACCTGCTACTAATAGACCACTCAGTGGAAAAGCTGGAAGTAGCTATTCACAAGACAATCGAGTATCTGGAATATCACGGTTGGATTATCAACCGGGACAAGTCAGCTCTAAGACCAGTCAAAAGTCTGGAATACTTAGGGCTAAGGCTGGATTCAAATCAGAGAAAGATTTTCTTACCTCCAGAGAAGGTGTCGTCTTTAAGAAATTTGACCCACTTAGTGGGTACAAAAAGAAAACCATCCATACGTCTCTGCATGAGGCTGCTGGGAAAGATGGTGGCTTCATTCGAAGCGGTACCCTACGGTCAATTCCATTCAAGGAATTTGCAAAGGGCCATACTGTCAGCCTGGAACAAAAAAGTTCAGGCTTTAGACTTACCAATGTCCCTGTCCCCTTCCGTTCGCAAGAGCCTCCATTGGTGGTTGGTGCCCCAGAATCTGGAAAGAGGGAAACCCTTCAGTCCGGTTTCTTGGAAGGTGGTCACTACAGATGCCAGCCTCATCGGCTGGGGGGCAGTGCTGGAGCAATGGTCTCTCCAGGGCAGGTGGTCAGAAGCAGAAAAGGCCCTGCCCATCAATCTCTTAGAGATACGAGCAGCCCGGTATGCCCTAGTAGCATGGACATCCAAACTCCAGGGGTCCCCTGTCAGAATTCAATCAGACAATGCCACGGCAGTGGCATATATCAATCATCAGGGTGGCACCAAAAGTCGTGCAGCCCAGAAGGAAGCAAATTGCATCCTGGAGTGGGCAGAAAGATATGTCCCAGCCATATCCGCGGTTTTCATCCCAGGAGTGGAAAATTGGAGAGCGGACTTTCTAAGTCGCCAACAATTATGCCCGGGGGAATGGTCTCTTCACCCCGAGGTTTTCCAGGCAATATGCCAGCGGTGGGGAACACCGGATGTAGATCTGCTAGCATCCAGATTCAACGCAAAGGTGGACAGGTTTGTGTCTCGCACAAGGGATCCCCTAGCTTGCGGCTCGGATGCCCTAGTGTTCCCTTGGGATCGGTTCAAGCTGATATATGCATTCCCACCGCCACAATTGTTACCGCGATTACTCCGCAGAATCAGGGTAGAAAAGAAACCAGTGATTCTGGTGGCTCCAGCGTGGCCCCGAAGGGCATGGTACGCGGAGATTGTAAAAATGTCAGTGAGGAGTCCGTGGACCCTCCCACTTCGTCCGGACCTGCTGTCGCAAGGACCGATATACCACCCTTCCTTACCAGCCCTAGGTTTGACGGCCTGGCTATTGAAGCCCACATTCTGAAAAAGAGAGGGCTCTCTAATTCTGTGGTATCTACCATGATCAATGCCAGGAAACCGGTATCCAGGCAGATCTATTATAGGATCTGGAAAGCGTACATTACGTGGTGTGAGACCAAGAAATGGCATCCACGTAAGTACATGATAGGGAGGATTCTGGACTTCCTACAGTGGGCTGTAGATAGGAAGCTGGCCTTGAGTACTATCAAGGGTCAGATTTCGGCCTTGTCAATATTTTTTCAAAGGCCCTTGGCTTCGCATTCACTAGTCAAAGCCTTTATACAAGGAGTGATGCGTATTAGCCCTCCGGTTAGTATTCCCATATGTCCTTGGGACTTAAACCTGGTTCTGTCGGTTCTACAGAAACAACCGTTTGAACCATTACAACACATTTCCTTGGTTCTTCTCACCAGGAAATTGGTTTTCTTAGTAGCCATTTGTTCGGCTAAAAGAGTGTCGGAATTGGCAGCTATGTCCTGTAAGGAGCCATATCTGGTTATCCATAAGGACAGAGTAGTATTACGTCCTCATCCAGCCTTTCTTCCTAAGGTGGTATCGAGGTTTCATTTGAACCAAGATGTGGTTCTTCCTTCTTTTTTCCCCAAACCTAGCTCAGTAGAGGAAAAGTTATTACATTCTTTGGATGTGGTAAGAGCAGTTAAAGCTTATCTAAAAGCCACTGCTCAGATTCGCAGAACGGATTCTTTGTTTGTTCTGCCGGAAGGCCCCAGAAGGGGTCAGGCAGCATCAAAATCTACTTTAGCCAAGTGGATTCGACAGGTCATAATACAAGCCTATGGCTTGAGAAAGAGACCGCCTCCGTTCAAAGTTAGGGCGCACTCCACAAGAGCGGTTGGAACTTCATGGGCAGTGCATCACCAGGCCTCCCTGGCTCAAGTATGTAAGGCCGCAACATGGTCTTCGATACACACGTTTACTAGATTCTATCAGGTAGACGTTAGAAGTCAGGAGGATGTCGCCTTTGGGCGCAGTGTGTTGCAGGCCGCAAAAGATCCTCATGCCTGATGGCGCCCAGCTTATGTACCCCCCCCCTCATTTGGCATTGCTTTGGGACGTCCCATTAGTAATGACTAAGTCGCTCTGTGTCCCGTGATGTACGAAAAAGAAAAAGGGATTTTTATAACAGCTTACCTGTAAAATCCTTTTCTTGGAGTACATCACGGGACACAGAGCTCCCACCCCTCTTTTTGGGACACTTATTGCTTGGCTACAAAACTGAGGTGCTCCCGGGTGGGAGGGGCTTATATAGGGGAGGGTACTTCCGGTTTGGAATTGGCCAGTGCCAACACCTGAAGGTAAACTATATAACCCATTAGTAATGACTAAGTCGCTCTGTGTCCCGTGATGTACTCCAAGAAAAGGATTTTACAGGTAAGCTGTTATAAAAATCCCTTTATCTGCGAAGGAAGGAACGGAAATCTACGGAGCACTTGAAGCCATCCTCTCTCTTTGCTGCTGCATTGCGCACTGACCCACCCGCGCCGGAATCTCCACGTGCGTACGTCCACGTGGCTGGACTCCTCCCACCTTCTGCACTTGTTCGCGGGCTTTTCCCTTGCCCCGCCCACGAACTATGCAGTTGTGGGTTGCCTCGTGGCGCGTTGGCCAATATGGCCGACCTACTCGGAACTCCTCCGGGCAGCAAAGTTCAAATTCAGACACCATACACATATCCCGGATACGATGCCCCCACGTGTAGCGGCCTCACCCCTCTACCTTGCTTTATCGGTTATATGGCTGTTGTCTAGGGGTACCTGGGAGAGAGGGATGATACACACCATGGCCCATGTCCTCCCGTAACTAAGAGGTGAAGGCCAGAGATTGGGCTTTTGTGTAGGTGTCCTAGAGCCAAGTCCAGTCCTTCGTCCCTGACTCCTTTGCTTAGTAACCCAAGTTCCACACAGTGAATAGGTACAACTCAGTTTTATTCTTCTTGCCAAGCAATAAAACAGTCTTTCTCCTTTTGAATAATGGGGGGACAGATCGAGGCACAATCCTTTCCCTTTTTGCTGCTACCCACTGTGCTGTCACCAGTGCTGAATAGTCACTGCCACTGACTAGGTGATATAGAACATGAATTACCTTCGCTCACTTTGCCCCTGTCAGGGGAAGAAATCCGTCCAAGGGAGAAGTGGAGGCCTCTCCGTCACCAGCGATGCTGCGCCAGACTCTTCGAAGAAGTTACTGCGCACCAGTCCTCACAAACTCAGACACGGGCACCCAAGGAGTTAGGGCCCCCTCGGATTCCTCCACCCTCGCGGAACTCAGTCGAAGGTACTGAGTTCCAGGCATCCGCCATAGTACCTCACCCCAGGCTAAAGGTGCCTGAGATGGACTCCATTTCCGCTCCAACTAGGCCAAAGGCGCCTAGGCCTGGAACACCAGCACCCAAGCTGAAGGTGCCTGGGCGCGGCCCCGTCCTCCGACTCTCTCCCAAGGTCAGGGCGTCTGCCCCTTTTATGACCTCCCCCTTCGCGCCACAGCGGGTTCCCCGCCCCGCTGTACCAGCTCCAGGGGAGGACAAAAAGGCACTGTTCGCGGTGTGAGTTCAACTTCGGCCCAGGACAACAGCGCCACCCAGGGACCCCAAGGAACCTCACACCACCAGAGTCCTCACGTAATTCAAATACCCGCTACATTTGTAAACCAACGACCCAGAGTATGGAGGAAGAATGGAAAGGCACACACTGCAAGATGCTTGAAGTCCAGTGTGAAGTTTCCACAGTCTGTGTTGATTTGGGGAGCCATTTCATCTGCTGGTGTTGGTCCACTGTGCTTCATTAAGTTCAGGGTCAACGCAGCCGTCTACCAGGAGATTTTGTAGCACTTCATGCTTCCTTACTCAGACGAGCTCTATGGGGATGCTGACTTCGATTTCCAGCAGGACTTGGCACCTGCCCACACTGCCAAAAGCACCAAAAACTGGTTCAATGACCATGGGATTACTGTGCTTGATTGGCCAGCAAACTCGCCTGACCTAAACCCCATAGACAATCTATGGGGCATTGCCAAGAGAAAGATGAGAGACATGAGACCGAACAATGCAGAAGAGCTGAAGGCCGCTATTGAAGCATCCTGGTCTTCCATAACACCTCAGCAGTGCCACAGGCTGATAGCTTCCATGTTACGCCACATTGAGGCGGTAATTGCTGCAAAAGGGGCCCAAACCAAGTACTGAGTACATATGCATGCTTATACTTTTCAGAGGTCCGATATTGTTCTATGTACAATCCTTGTTTTATTGATTGCATGTAATACATTCAAATTTTCTGAGATTGTGGATTTGGGGTTTTCATGAGCTGTAAGCCATAATCATCACAATTATGACAAATCACGGCTTGAACTATCTTGCTTTGCATGTAATGAGTCTATCTCATATATTAGTTTCACCTTTTAAGTTGCATTAGTGAAATAAATGAACTTTTGCATGATATTCTAATTTTTCGAGTATCACCTGTATATCGATTAGGAAAAAGGTACAATACTTTGATTTTCTTTTTTTTAAATAAAAATATTTACAATGCCATCATCCATATACAGAAATAGAAGGGACAATGTAAATTAAACAGTGTGTGTTTAGTATCACTTTAAAGTGGTTGTAAACCCCGTAGACAATTTTTTTTTTTTTTACTTACCTGCAAGACAAAGCTATAATGAGCTAGTATGACTAGCATACTAGCTCATTATGTACCACTTACCTTCGATCGGGGCCCCCGAAGTCGTCCGTGTCCCTCCTCTAGCCGCATCCATCGCTGCGGCGATAGCCGGAATGTTACTTCCGGGTATCGCCGCTGCAGCCAATCACAGCGCCGCTCCGGTGCTGTGATTGGCCGGAGCGGCGAAGACGTGACTCCGCGCATGCGCGCGTGAGCTGTCGAATTCGGCTACGTCGTCGAATGTTGCGACCTAGCCGAATTTGTGAATGGGGTGACGTCAGCGTCGCCGCATTTACATACAAATATCTCCTTAACCGTGTAGGTTAAGGAGATATTTCATGCACCTACAAGTAAGCCTTAATCTAGGCTTACCTGTAGGTCTTTGTTTAAAAAGTGGGTTTACAACCACTTTAAGCATCTGCAAATGTATGCTCGAGATGTGTACAGAAAAGAAGGAAAAGAGAGGAAAAAAAACAGCTGGAACTTTAATTTTTTTGGGATCCAATTAAGACCCCATTCACTCAGGGGCGACTCGTCAAGCGACTCAGCCGCCTGACAAGTCGCGTCCCATTCTGTACAATGGAACCGTTCTAATCGGAGTGACTGAAGTCGCTCCGACTTAGAAAAAGGTTCCTGTACTACTTCAAGACGACTTCAGGGCGACTTCTATTGACTTCAATACAGAAGTCATTTTTGAGGTCACCTTTGAAGTCGTCTTCAGATCGCCCGGCACAGTCGCGGGACAAGTCGTGCCGCCCCTGGGTGAATGGGCTCTAACAGTTTATAATATTTACAAACTTGGAGAGTTGATGTCCCTACACTGAAAATTAGTCTGATGCCGCGTACACACAGCCGTTTTTCTCGTCGAAAAAAACGTAATTTTTCCCATTCGACGAGAAAAACGATAGTCTGTGGGCTTTCTGTCGTTTTTTTTCGACGAGAAAAACGGCATTAAAAAGGACGAGAAAAATTAGAACATGTTCTAATTTTTCTCGTCGTTTTTTTCGACATGTTTTCCGCGGCAGTGTTTCCCATAGGTAAACACTGCCGCGGAGCCCACAGACGGTCGTTTTTCTCGTCAAGAGAAAAAATGACGTGAAAAACGACCGTGTGTGGGGAACAAGCTGTTCCCCTGTTTTAAATTACATTATTCACGGCGGTTTTTTAACCGCCGTGAATAATGATCGTGTGTACGCGGCATATGAACTATGTTACACCAGTACTGAAATCTGGCAGGTAAACGAAACAAGCATTTAGATTTATAATAATTTCCAAGACTAATATTGAATCCAGACCTTTCCTACTTTTAAGATAAACCCTCAAGCCCACGACCTGGTTCCAAGACCAACACTAGTGATGAAAGATTAACATTCAAACCTGTACCTTCTGCCAAAATGAACTTGTGAAGCCTTACTTGCGCTGGAGACTAAACATGCAGATAAGTATATTTATTATACAGATTATAATTTTATGATCCCACAGGTCAAAAACATACTGAAAAATTAAACAGTTGTGTAGTAAGAAGTATCCAGTAAGCAACCCTGGCTGAATCCAAATGTTACAAATGTAATTCTCATTCACAGAGACTTTCAAACTTTCTGCATATTCTCTGCGTAATCTGCCCGACGGAACAAAGAAGTGTGCCTCTGAGCAAACAACTGTAAAAAATAAAAAAATGTAAAAATATGTACAAGAGGTATAATAGCAGACAAACGAACTCATCGCATGGTGATGGAAATAAATCTAGGGACTTTTGAGGTGCCAAACAATCAGTGTTGGTCATCTTACTTTAAAAAAGTAATTAGTTACAGTTACATCTTACTGGTAGGAAGCGCGGGTCGCTTTCCTAATTACATGCCTACTTTTTACATTTTACATGTGAGTGCATTCATAAATCATTGACAATTAAATATTGTTAGATGGGATGTCTGCGCAATGAGCTGTGTTTTTGTTTTCATTCCTCAACACATGTTTTCATGCCATTGGAGCTGCTGTGGTTTTTCCTTGCTGAATTGAGAGTTCGATCTGTTGCTTGGTTTTGGAATATCCTACATGTGCATTTAATATGTACTGACAGTAAGAGTGAGTGTGTTTGGGTGCTGGTGGCGGCTCTCTCATTACCTTTGCAATTGATTTCCTCTCCCTTTCTGGACTCTTTGTATTGGATCCACATTCCATTTGTCACATATTGGAGTGACACACTTGAACTTTTTTATATTACCTCAACTTTCATTATTTTCCATTGTATCCAACAATATTGTTTCAGCTGCTGTATTTTATTTCTTATTTTTATTTTTTTGACTCAGCGCAACAAGCATTCTCTATTAGAAGGATGTGCTTATTAAAGTATACGTATTATTTCTAGAACATAACATGTGACAATCCTTTATATACTACTGAACCTCTAAATCGCTATTATAACCCAGTATAAGAGCCGGTTCACACTACCACGACTTGGGATCCGACTTGTGTCGCCACAAGTCGCCCGACCTGACAAATTACATTCGAGTGAATGAGAGCCGTCTTAATGTACACTACTGAAGTCGCCCCTACTTCAGAAAAGGTTCCTGTACTAATTCAAGGCAACTTCTAGGCGACTTGCACCCATTGATTTCAATGGAAGTTGCCTCCAAAGTCGGATCAGTGTCTTTTTCTCAGGCAAACCCCTCTCTCCCACAGAGCTGATTATTGTTTGATTGGCCACTGGCAAAGTCGCCTGTACTGGAGGCAACTTGAAGTTGCCTCGAAGTTGCCTTGTAAAGTCGCATTGGAAGTCGTGTTGCCGCAGTGTGAACCGGCTCTGAGGCATGTCATCCACCTTTCCAACGTGCCATTCACCTAATCATATGATGAAAGAGAGAAACAGTATTTTTCTCTATGCATTTTGCAATAAAGCTTCTTCAGAAGGATAGAGAGAGTAAGATAAAAATGCCAGGAATACAACATTTCAGAACTGAACGAACAGAAATGGAAATGCATCGGAAATACAGCTTCCTATTTGCATTTCAAATATGTATTTAGATGTTTACCGCAGTCCAGCTTAAATGTACCCTAGCACTACATGTATACACAGTCATATCTGTGTCACCAATATACTGAGAGTTTGGGACACAGCCAGAAGACATCAAGTTCATCCACAGTTTTTTCATGACAGCAGCCTGCTCCCCTATCCATCTGGCTTCTGAGACCACACAGATGGGGAAAAAAGATGGCAGCATTCCAGGTTTACCATGCTCTCCACTGTGAAGTGTACCCAGAAGTGAGTCATGGCACTTCAGGTCAATGACTGCAACACTTTCGGTCCACATCCACCTTTTTTAGTGTAAGTTAGGCATGTTACATAATAAGGAATGCAATGTTTTCAAACCTGCCAAGGGCCCCTTCACTAGACCTGCTGACATGACACTTATCTAATGAAGGGGACCTTTTCCAGGTTCCAGAATGTTGCACTCTTTATGTAACATGCCTAACCTGTACTAATAATGATGTTTTTTAGGCTTCCAATTTGGTGAACTGCAGGAGAAAGTCAAGCTTTATGCAGATGATACTATGTTGCTATTGGGAGATACTGGGTGTTCACTAGAGGTGGCAATGAGTACCATCACAAAATTTGGGGACTTTTCAGGTCTGCTCATGAGTGGGACAAATCTGCATTGATGCCCTTAGATGATAATGATATCCCCCTGGGAGTCATTACCCCTACCTGCTTAGTGCCGGTCACATCTACTTTTAAATACTTAGGCATTCAGATCACCCTGCAACTGTAATGCCGCGTACACACAATCGTTTTTAATGACGAGAAAAATAAAAAAAATTAAAATGGTCATTGAAAATGATCGTGTGTGGGCTTTCCAGCATTTTTCCAGACGAGAAAAACGCAGAGAATCACGACGAGAAAAATTGGAACATGCTCTAATTTTTCACGTCGTTTTTTACATTGTCGTTTTTCTCGCATGCTCAGAATTAAGTATGAGACGGGAGCGCTCGTTCTGGTAAAACTAGCATTCGTAATGGAGATAGCACATTCGTCACGCTGTAACGGACTGAAAAGCACGAGGCTGAAAAGCGCGAATTTTCGCTCAACAAACTTTACTAACATGAAGGGTGGCGCCATCCGAATGGAACTTCCCCTTTATAGTGCCGTTGTACGTGTTGTACATCACCGCGTTTTACTCAAACATTTTTTTTCCCCGATAGTGTGTAGGCAAGGCAGGCTTGAGAGGAAACACGAAGAATCACGTCGGGAAAAATGCAGTTTTTTTCAGACATTAAAAACGATCGTGTGTACGCGGCATCAGACTTTTGTCGCTTAAACATTGTGCCATTGCTAGGCTGCTTGAAGGACAAAATTAAAATATGGTGCAAACTCTGGCTATCCTTGGCGGGGAAAGTAAATTTAGTGAAAATTATCTTTATGCCCCAACTATTATATTTTTTACATAATACACATATAGTGATACCGTTAAGTATCTTCCATGAGGTGAACTTTATCTTTAGAAGCTTGTTATGGCATAATAAAACACGAGTAAGACTAGAACACCTTCAAAGACCTAAGGATGCTGGAGGGTTGGCTATGCCAAACCCCTGGTTGCACTATATAGCTGCACAATTGTAACCAGGGCTGCTGTTAGAAATCATGGGGCCCCATACAGCCTACCTGGCAGGGACCCCCAATATATTAAGACCATATTTTAAAAAAAAAGAAAACTAAAATCATTATTAGTGGACACAAACATAACAGAGAACCTGTGTGAATTAGCCCTTTTTTATTTGTTTTTTACATAATTTTTTTTTTATATACACAGTGACAAGGGGGCACACAGGGGGGTCAGAAGCAGGCAGAACAGGGAGGGGAATCAGTGTCGGGGAAGCAATTACATCAATGATCCCCTGTGTCTGTGTCTCTCGCTTCAGCAGCTGAAAGCCGGCAGGAGGGGGAGAAACTGGCTTTTAGCTGCTACAGAGAGCTGCACAGGGCATCCTTCTGTAACTGCCCCTCCGCCAAACCACACTAATTCCCCCTGCTGTTTGGGCCCCCCTGTGTGCCCGGGCCCTCTACAGGAGGACTGGTGGTCCCCCCTATCAGCAGCCCTGATTGTAACACCTCTGTAGGGGCCTGGTTCACACTAATAGGTGTAGCACCCTCCTCACTCCCCTCTTTTTTTCTTCAGCTCGTCTGTTTCTTGTCTAGGGGTACCTTCAGAGGGGAAGGGAGTGGAGACACCACGCCTGGCCTTCACCGCAGGTGTCAGTGTGGTGTAAGCAAAGTTATTTTACCTTCGGGTCAGTGCTGTGCACCTGGAGCCTCCACCGAGAGCTACCTTGAACAATGTCTGTCAGGAAATGAGCCCCACACCATTAAAGTTCAACACTCCTTTATTCCTCTCGAATGAACACAATCAGTTGAACTCCCTTGTAGAAACAGAACAGAAAAGGAGGTGTGGATGCGAGTAGGCCCAGACACAATGTGTTCTCCACTTTCCTCCCTGAAAGTGAGTTGCGGTCTCCGAGCGGGGGGGGGATTTCCTTCCAGGCGGTCTCCGATGAGAGGCTCACCGGTCACTGGCAATATGCTGCACCAGGTCTTCGAGTGAGGGGCTCCCCCCGGTCCATTACGCCTTCCGAATTTGGGTACCCAATCCCTGTGTACCCTAGGATCTCCTTCCCTCGCGGAACTCAGTGTTGGACACTGAGCTCCAGACCTCCATCCGAGTACCTCACCCCAAGCTAAAAGATTTTATTAACACTTGCCTCCATGCACCAGACGAGACCACACACAGTGACCGGTCCAACATCTTAAGGGAATAGTTTTACACGAGATACAAATAAAGTGGAAAAATAACAAAGATACACTAGTAGAGCAGACAGCCCCAAGATTATTCATTTTATATCTGTAGCTCCCCTAGGGGTTTGGTTTCTCTTTGGGGGGAAGACTAGGCTTCCCTCCACTCCTCCACCCCTGCGGTTATGCCGGATCCACACTTTGTTAAGTGTGAAAATCACCTGTCACTGGCAATCTGCTGCACCTGGTCTTCAAGTGAGGAGCTCCCCCCGGTCCATTACGCCTTCCGGATTCGGGTACCCAATCCCTGTGTACCCTAGGATCTCCTTCCCTCGCGGAACTCAGTGTTGGACACTGAGCTCCAGACCTCCATCCGAGTACCTCACCCCAGGCTAAAGGTGCCTGGGATGGAACACGACCTCCGGCTGTCCTCTAGGCCTAGGCCGCCTAGAGGACCGACACGAACCACCGCCCGCAGGCTGAAGGTGCCTGGGACTCGACCCCGTGACAAATATGGCCAGCCCCTTTATACCCTCTCCCAGCAAGCACGGCGGGTTCCCCGCCCCACCATACCGCTGCCGAGGAAGGACAAAAAGGAGGCACGGCACACAGCAATGATTCAACCCCAGCCCAGGGTGACAGCACCACCTGCTGGGCTGCAGGGAATTACACATCACTGATGTCTCTGCCAAGTTCAAATTACACCCGGGAAAGTACATACCCGTACACTCTCCCCCTGGTGGTTTGACACTGGTCCCGTGTCTGGAGTAAATCATGCCCTCAACGGCTGACATAATCCAATCCAGAGACCGACTAACAATTGTACAAAAATAAAACTTTTAGGAAAAAACTACCCAACTGAAACATTGTGTCTGAGCCCTGTAATAAAAAGGGAATAAAGAAAGAAGAGAAAAACAACAGCATTAAACCATAATTTGGAATCACATATTCACATTTTACTTTTCCCACCCATCCTGACTAAGACCCACCCCATACTCAGTGGTCTTGATGGGATGTTCTCCTGCAGAGGGAAAAGAAAAAGGATTAACACACATAACCCTGACACATTCGTGTGAGAGAAAATAAACTTCTCCTGGAAGAAATCCCTTTTCTCAAAAGAGTGAGTGCGTGAAAAGTGTTTAACGTTGCGCAACACTGCCACCTGGTGACAGCATTGCGGTAACTGCACTCGTGGAACTTTCCCTCTTCTCTTTGGCCCTATCTACCCAGAGTCCATGATCTCTTGTAGGAAAGGTGAAGAACAACAGGAACAGTCCTTCATTCCTCTGGGCACAAATCAACGGCCCCCAGAAAGTTCAGCAGCATAACAAGAACGGAGTCTTTTCTCTCCTACAGGTAAAAACGGGGATGCGGCAGAACAAGTGGCTTCAAGTGTTGATCCATGGTCTCCAGATGATACTCCACATCTTCTCCTTCCTTGCGTAGGATCAACACCTTGTCTGCATGGATGTGCCGTCCCAACATCCACTCTGCCTTGCAGTCTTTAAAACGTTGAGAGGCCTTTGGAGAGCATGCCAGGTACCTGCGGGCGTGGGGAACCTGAAGGTGGGTCCACACAAAGTCATTGTACCAGCGCTCCCGACACACTTCCACCTCATAGAGCAGTTCCTTCGACAAGTATGGATACTCCCATCCGTACTCTGCAGCAACCTTCTGGCCAAATAGGCGTTGTAGTCTCGCCAAAGGAGGCATGGTAGCTTTGTCCCCTTCGCCAGGTAAAACTATTGAGTCCGGGTGGCGAGGGACCTTGACCACATCTGGTCTGGGCATTGGTGCTCGCAGTAACAGTCTCTTTTCCCCGGTCTTCGGTACAGATGGCACCGGGGATGTAGAGACAGGCTGGGGACGGGACCCCTCTTCAGGCGCTGGTGCCTCCACCCGGGGTGTACTTTCCCCTGTAGACATGGGTGGATCCCTGGTCCTCCGGGATGAAGCGAGAGGTACTTTGTCCCAGCCCTTTTCTGCAAACAGTTCATCTATTGCAACGTCGTCTCCCATGTCCGAGAGCGACTCTAGGTCAGAGGTGTCACACTCCTCCGCGGGCAGGTAGCCGGTAGTGGAGACTGAGTTTTCACCTCTTCCCACACACCAAATCTCTCCACCTGGCTTACCTCGGCCTTTACTTGAAACGGGATGTCCGGAACTCTTGTTGACAGATCCATCCGGGCCGGGCGTAAGCGGGCGAGACGGTCCACCACAACCGCTGGTCAGGGCTACCATACCGGTCTTTCTCTTCGGTGGTGGACGCTGCGAGACAGTGGTGACCGAGTCAGCATCCTCGGATTTCTCCCGTTGGGTTTTCACGACCTCCTCTGCGGTCGCTGCAGTGTGCATAGGGGTGGCTGTCAAAGCAGTGATTCCTTCTCTGTGAGTGGTGTTGCCTGTAGCACGGCCAGGGTAGATGGTTCTCGCCTTCTCAACCGCCGGATCCACTTCGAACAGGAACTCCCCACAGGCCTCACATCGCCCGAACGGCTTCAGTTGGCACACCAGTCCTGAACAGCCGGGACAAATCACACCCAGGGCCTAAACGTCCATGCACGAATACAGGGCGAATCGACCCCTTGGCTTTAGCCGGATCCCCGTATCTGTTACCGGAGCAGCAGCAGTCAATGTCGTGGTGGAAGGGTGAACTGGAATCCACGATGTATGTCCGAACATGGCGACCTGTTGCTGATCCATCGCACACTGCAAAGTTTTTGCGCCAACGTTCCACATGTAGTCCTTCACACGTATTGGACTCCTCCCCTTTGCGCCAGTTCGCAGGCTTTTCTTCTTTTCTGTTTCTGAGTCACGCCCACGAACTAAGCGATGGGGTTGTGCCTGGTGGCGCAGTGCAATAGAATCCCCCACGTGTACTACTTCACACGGCTGAGCTTCCCCCTTTTTCCACTCTTCTGCGCGGGCCTTTCCCTTCATTGGGTCATGTCCACGACTTCGAGCAGGGATGCACTTCGGCCAATGAAGGCCTGCCTACTCCTAACTCCTCCGGGCAGACACGTTCAATTCTGTGGTGCACAAACACTATGCCGGACCCGAGCCCCCACGTGTAGCACCCTCCTCACTCCCCTCTTTTTTTCTTCAGCTCGTCTGTCTCTTGTCTAGGGGTACCTTCAGAGGGGAAGGGAGCGGGGACACCACACTCCCACCACAGGTGTCAGTGTGGTGTAAGCAAAGTTATTTTACCTTCGGGTCAGTGCTGTGCACCTGGGGCCTCCACCGAGAGCTACCTTGAACAATGTCTGTCAGGAAATGAGCCCCACACCATTAAAGTTCAACACTCCTTTATTCCTCTCGAATGAACACAATCAGTTGAACTCCCTTGTAGAAACAGAACAGAAAAGGAGGTGTGGATGCGAGTAGGCCCAGACACAATGTGTTCTCCACTTTCCTCCCTGAAAGTGAGTTGCGGTCTCCGAGCGGGGGGGGGGGATTTCCTACCAGGCGGTCTCCAATGAGAGGCTCACCCGTCACTGGCAATATGCTGCACCAGGTCTTCGAGTGAGGAGCTCCCCCCCGGTCCATTACGCCTTCCGGATTCGGGTACCCAATCCCTGGGTACCCTAGGATCTCCTCCCCTCGCGGAACTCAGTGTTGGACACTGAGCTCCAGACCTCCATCCGAGTACCTCACCCCAGGCTAAAGGTGCCTGGGATAAAACACGACCTCCGGCTGTCCTCTAGGCCTAGGCCGCCTAGAGGACCGACACGAACCACCGCCCGCAGGCTGAAGGTGCCTGGGACTCAACCCCGTGACAAAGATGGCCGGCCCCTTTATACCCTCTCCCAGCAAGCACGGCGGGTTCCCCGCCCCACCATACCGCTGCCGAGGAAGGACAAAAAGGAGGCACGGCACACAGCAATGATTCAACCCCAACCCAGGGCGACAGCGCCACCTGCTGGGCTGCAGGGAATTACACATCACTGATGTCTCTGCCAAGTTCTTGTTCCCCTACACACGGCCGTTTTTGCCATCATTTTTTCTCTTGGTCGAGAAAAACGACCTTGTGCAGGCTCCCTGGCAGTGTTTCCCTATGGGAAATCTGCCGCGGAAAAAAATGCCGTGAATCACGACGAGAAAAATTAGAGCATGTTCTAATTTTTCTCATCGTGATTAATGCCGTTTTTCTCGTCGGGAAAAATTACCAAAAGCCCACACACGGTCGTTTTTCTCGTCAAAGAGAAAAAATAAAATTTTTCCCGACGAGAAAAATGGTCGTGTGTACGCGGCATAACTTTTCTCGTCGTGATTTACGGCATTTTTTTCCGCAGCAGTTTTCCCATAGGGAAACGCTGCCGGGGAGCCTACACACGGTCGTTTTTCTTGACCAAGAGAAAAAATTTCGGGAAAAACGGCCGTGTGTAGGGGAACAAGCCGTTCCCTCGTTTTTCCCGTCTATTTTCTCGACTGTGTTTTCACCGTCGAGAAAATCGATCGTGTGTACGCGGCATTACAGGAGAGAATTTCCCTTCCTAGGGGTAGATTTCCTCTCACTTCCTGTTGTCTACCTCCGTTTGTAAGTAGGAGTCTTTTGTAAGTCGGATGTTTGTAAGTAGGGGACCGCCTGTATTGCTAAGCCCACTTACTGCATCAAAGTACCCCATTATCACCGGGTCCTACACTATTCATAGAATGAAAGATCCTGCGTTTTACCCAGGGGAGACAAACTCCTCTTTATGGGAGAACTGAATGGACTCCTCCTATAAGTTGTGAAAAATTGTAGAGGGAAGCACTCACATTGCTACCCAAGGGCTTACTGTATATACTGTATCATTCCATATGATTTTTAACCATTTTGAATATTTATGTTATTATACCATGTACTTTTTCTAATAAATTGTAAAATAATTGTTCTAACAACCTCCACATTGTTGTCTATGCCTTTTAAAGTCCGACCTTTTTGGTGTCTCTTGTAGCACCGATTTTTGTTGTCCTCCTATAAGTTCTCCCTTAGGACAGGAGTTTATCTCCCATGGTTGAGCCGCAGGATCTTTCATTCTATTACTAGTGTAGGACCCACTAATAATGGGGTACTTTGACGCAGCAAGTGGGCTTAGCACTATATAGTGTGACCAAATCCCCATATTTTTGAATATGTTCAGGTGTTTTTAAATACCCTTATGGAAGAGTGGCTAGAAGAAAGCCATTGTTGAAAGAAATCCATAAGACGTCTAATTTGCGAGAAGCCATGTGGGGGAAAAAGCAAACATGCGGTAGTGGTGCTCTGGTCAGATGAGACCAAAATTTTACTTTTTGGCCTAAAAGCAGCCCACTATGTGTGTTGGAAAACTAACACTGCATATCACCCTAAACACTGCCTGGTTGCAGCATAATGTTGTGGGGATGCTTTTCTTCAGAAGGGACAGGGAAGCTGGTCAGAGTTGATGGGAAGATGGATAGAGCCAAATACAGAGCAATCTTGGAACAAAACCTGTTAAGCCTCATACACATGGCCGAGAATCTCGTCGTAAAAAACACGTCGTTTTTTTCGACGAGATCCTTGGACAAGAAACTTGTCCCGGCCGAGTGTACACACGCTCATTTCAAAGAACCCGCGGTTCTTTGAATGGTGCGAACGCGGTGACGTAATTGAATACGACGAGCATGCGCTCGTCACATTCGATGCCGTCGCCGCCATCTTTGTAAGCCCTATCCTATGCCTAGGAAGCTACCGCGCATGCGTCAAAGTCATTTCGAGCATGCTCGGGCTTCCCGGGGGACAGGTTCTTAACGAGAAACCATACACACGAACGAATTTCTTGGCAAGAAATCTCTGCCAGCAAGTTTCTTGCTGGTTCTTGCCGAGAAACTCGGTTGTGTGTACGAGGCTTTAGAGTCTGCAAAAGACTTGAGACTGGGGTGGCGGTTCACCTTCCAGCATGTCCCTAAACATACAGCCAGGAATACAATGGAATGCTTTAGATCAAAGCATATTCATGTTTTAGAATAGCCCAGTCAAAGTCCAGACCTAAATCCAATTGAGAATCTGTGGCAAGACTTGAAAATTGCTGTTCACAGACGCTCCCCACCCAATCTGACAGAGCTTGAGCTATTTTGCAAAGAGGAATGGGCAAAAAAATCACTCTCTAGATGTGCAAAGCTGGTAGAGACCTACACAAAAAGACTTGCAGCTGTAATTGCAGCGAAAGGTGGTTCTAAAAGTATTGACACTTTTCACATACAGTTGAACCTCGGATTGCGAGTAACGCGGTTAACGAGCGTTTCGCCATACGAGCACTGTATTTTTTAAAATCTTAACTCGGTTTGCGAGTGTTGTCTCGCAAAACTAGCAGAATTCAAGCCAAAGCGGTGTGCAGTACCACGTTTGGCCTTAGGTGGGGGGACGGAGCCGAACGGCTGCTCGGAGCAGTTCGGAAACAATCGCAAAGATTTGAAAATACGCCGTTCCCGAGCCTTTCCGATGTTTGCCAAGGTCAGCCGAGCTGTCCTCGGGCCTTTTCGTGTGTTCCCGAGGCTCCCCGACGCCCCCCACCTCTGGCCACATGCGGTATTGCATGCCATTGAAGTCAATGCGGAACAAATTATTTTAGTTTCCATTGACTTCAATGGGGAAACTCGCTTTGATATACGAGTACTTTGGATTACAAGCATTCTCCTGGTGCTGCCCTATGGGACCTTTCCGTCGAGATGTCTGCCTCGGCTCCCGGTTGAAGGTGCTCCTGGATACATGTGACACCCCACCATTGCCATACATATTTAGTGTACTCCAACTAGTAACTACCAACTAACTGTTGATTTCTTTATTATAGTCTGTCCATGTTGCTTTTGCTTTTTTATTTAACTACTACCTACCATTCTTACTATAGACACACCACGCGCATGCTCCTGACGAGTGGCGTTCAGCCACGAAACGCGTAGAGCCTCAATATGCCGTGTCCTTATTTCAAGTTACCATGTTATACCCACTCCTCAGGCTCAGTGAAGCTATAGGTCCTGCAGGCAGTACTGTTTATTACTTACTCAACCCTGTGCTTGTGGTGAACCACAGAACTTTATTCTAGTCTCCTCGAGACAACATTGTTATTATCATGCTTATGTCAAATATTGCCAATTTTTATTCTTATCAGTGCTTCAATATGAGACACATTATTGTGTCAATCTCATATGTATTACCAGTATTATGTATATCGCTGTATTTGAACTATGAAATGGTTACCTATTCTAAGCTCTGTTGTTCACCTTATATTACATGTATTATTTCATTGCTGCCACTATAGTTCATTTAAAGTCCCACCTCCTGTTCGTTCCCTTCTATGAATGTAACTGTGCTGTCTACTGCAAGATACTAAAGGAAGGGTGAATAACTTTAAAACCTTTATTGAAGGGTTGTTGTATTAACTCAGGTATAGCTAAGTTTGGATTGTTTTCACCTACTCAAAATTTGTTCTCAGACCTTTTATCGGTACATGTATCTACAAATGTTTTTTTTTTTATACATGTGCGTATTTCTTGGCATAGCCTTGTCTGTATTACTTATTGTTATGAGTTTTATTTCCTTAAAAAAATTCTTTCTGATTAAAAAAATAAATAACGGTGGTTTTACTTCACAAGACTGCGTTATTATGTTGTGGACACGTGACGTAAGAGTTTTGTGGGAGATAAATGGAGGGACGTGACTATTTGTCCTTCACTTTCTATCTGGACGCAGCAGTGGTGTCGGGGGTGTTCCAAGCTAGTGTCAGGAGGCCATCTTACATACCTGGATCTCCAGCGTGAGTTCAATTTGGGGGCATTCTTCATATGGGATTACCTTTCCAGTGGGGAAGACTTCCATCATGAATATACTAAGAGTTTGGGAAACAACCAAAAGATATGAAGTACATCCACTGGTACTTTTTGACAGCAGCTTGCCTTTCTATCCAACTGGCTTCTAGGATCATACGCATGGGAGGGTGAATGGGATGTTCCAGGTTCACCATGCGCTTTACTGTGGAGCATATCTAGAAGTGTGTCATAGCACTTCAGGTCTAAATTTGCATGACTTTTAGTCCATGTCTGCCTTTATTAGTTAGTATAAGTTAGGCATGTTTAAAGGGGTTGTAAAGGTTTGTTTTTTATTTTCTAAATAGGTTCCTTTAAAGTGGTTGTAAACCCACTTTTTTTTTTTTTGCCAACCTGTAAAAGAAAGGCATAATGAGCTATTATGACTAGAATAATAGCTCATTATGTACCACTTACCTTAGATCGGGGCCCCCGAGGCAGTCCGCGTCCCTCTGTCCACCCGCAGACATCACTGCGGCAATAGCCGGAATGTTACTTCCGGGTATCGCCGCACCAGCCAATCACAGCGCCGCTCCGGTGCGGTGATTGGCCGGAGCGGTGGAGACGTCACTCTGCGCATGCGCGCGGGAGGTGTCCCATTCGGCTACGCCCAGCGATTGCTGGGAAGTAGCCGAGTTTGTGAATGGGATTAACCCCATGAATGCGCCGTTGTCTACGGCGCGCATGCGCCGTAGACAGCGGCGCCTGTCATTTTAGTAAATATCTCCTAAACCGTTTAGGTTTAGGAGATATTTCTTGCACCTACAGGTAAGCCTTAATCTAGGCTTACCTGTAGGTGCAAGTTGAAAAAGTGGGTTTACAACCACTTTAAGCTAGTGCATTGTTGGTTCATTAACCTTTTCCTTAGATTTCCCTTCTAAATATTTTTTTTCTTTGTTTTCTTTGTCTGAATTTCTCACTTCCTGTTCCTCCTCAGTAAGCTGTTCAGTAAGCTGTTCTGACTGACTCCACACCACTCGGATGATGGTGTGAAGTTCAGTGAGGAGAAACAGGAAGTGAGAAATTCAGACAAAGAAAACAAACATTTAGAAGGTAAATCAAAGGAAAAGGTAAGTGAACCAACAATGCACTTGCTTAACCACTTAACGACCGCCCACCGCCGATTTACGTCGGCAGAATGGCACGGACAGGCAGAATCACGTAGATCTACGTGACTGCCTTTGTACAGTTGGGGGGTCCATCCGGACCCCCCTTCTGTGCCGTGAGCGGTCGTTACTTCACCGGGAGCGATCCCAGATGAGGGGGCGGCCTTTCGATTCCGGCCCCCCCCTCGCGATCGCTCCCGGCGAATGGAAATGCCTCCTCTGTCTGTTTCAGACAGAGGGAGCAGGAGGAAGTGATGTCATCTCCTGTGCGGCGCTCACATATACCGAGCGCCGTACAAGAGAAGACATCAGGTCAGTGAGCACAACACTACACTGACACCAGGACACATAGGAACACTAATCGCCCCCCCCAGGACCCCCAGACCCCCCCAGATCACCCCCCAGATCACCCCCCAGCCCCCAGTCACAGTGTCACTGATTGCAGTGACCATTTATTTAGTGATCACTGCAATCAGTGACATTTGTGACTGTGAAAGTGTCACTAAAGTTTAGTTTTAGGTCCAGTGTAGCCCCCTAACCCCCCCTAATAAAGGTTTAACCCCCTGATCACCCCCCAGATAACCCTTTCACCCCCTATCACCGCTGTCGCTATGCGATCATTTTTCTGATGGCTGTCTTAGCATCAGTGATGGCGATCGGTAGCCAGTATTTTTTTTTAGGTTCGCCGCAGGTTTTTATAGCGTCGGGTACCCCAATATATTATCTAATAAAGGTTCAACCCCCTTGATCGCCCCCCAGGTAACCCTTTCACCCCCTATCACCGCTGTCGCTAATCGATCGTTTTTCTGATGCTGTCTTAGCATCAGTGATGGCGATCGGTAGCCAGTAATTTTTTTTAGGTTCGCCGCAGGTTTTTATAGCGTCAGGTACCCCAATATATTATCTAATAAAGGTTAAACCCCCTTGATCGCCCCCCAGGTAACCCTTTCACCCCCTATCACCGCTGTCGCTATGCGATCATTTTTCTGATGGCTGTCTTAGCATCAGTGATGGCGATCGGTAGCCAGTAATTTTTTTTAGGTTCGCCGCAGGTTTTTATAGCGTCGGGTACCCCAATATATTATCTAATAAAGGTTTAACCCCCTTGATCGCCCCCCAGGTAACCCTTTCACCCCCTATCACCGCTGTCGCTAATCGATCGTTTTTCTGATGCTGTCTTAGCATCAGTGATGGCGATCGGTAGCCAGTAATTTTTTTTAGGTTCGCCGCAGGTTTTTATAGCGTCAGGTACCCCAATATATTATCTAATAAAGGTTAAACCCCCTTGATCGCCCCCCAGGTAACCCTTTCACCCCCTATCACCGCTGTCGCTATGCGATCATTTTTCTGATGGCTGTCTTAGCATCAGTGATGGCGATCGGTAGCCAGTAATTTTTTTTAGGTTCGCCGCAGGTTTTTATAGCGTCGGGTACCCCAATATATTATCTAATAAAGGTTTAACCCCCTTGATCGCCCCCCAGGTAACCCTTTCACCCCCTATCACCACTGTCACTAAGCGATCGTTTTTCTGATCGCTGTCTTCGTGTCGGTGATGCCAATCGGTAGCCAGTCATTTTTTTTAGGTTCGCCGCAGGTTTTTATAGCGTCAGGTACCCCCAAATATGATCTAATAAAGGTTTTAACCCCCTAATTGCCCCTAGTTAACCCTTTCACCAGTGATCACCATATAAGTGTTACGGGTGACGCTGGTTAGTTAGTTTGCTTTTTATAGTGTCAGGGCACCCGCCGTATATAACCCAATAAAGGTTTAACCCCCTGATCGCCCGGTGGGTGATATCAATTAGGTTTTAGCGTCAGAGAGGGTCTGCGTCACACCCCAGGCAGCGTCAGGTTAGTGCCAGTAACGCTAACACCCACGCGTAAAGCATACACCCCCCTTAGTGGTATAGTATCTGAACAGATCAATATCTGATCTGATCAGATCTATACCAGCGGTTTAGGGTTCCCAAAAACGCAGTGTTAGCGGGATCAGCCCAGATACCTGCTAGCACCTGCGTTTTGCCCCTCCGTCCAGCCCAGGCCACCCAAGTGCAGTATCGATCGATCACTGTCACTTACAAAACACAACACACATAACTGCAGCGTTCGCAGAGACAGGCCTGATCCCTGCGACTCCAGTGCTGTAGGAGGTGATTTCACCACCACAGTTAAAAAAAAAAAAGCATATATGCCGAAGCATGGGGGCAGCAGGGGCAGCAGGGCGGAGGAGCAATTTTGCTCCTAATGCCGCATACATACGGTCGAAATTCCGACGGAGGCTTGCCCGTGGAAACGTTTGACCATGTGTGTGCGGCATAACTTTTTTGCGGGAGGATGCCCCCATGCTTCGGCATATATAAATGGTGCATGTATGCCCATCATTAGAAGTGGGTGGATGAAGGGCGGTATTCTAATGGTGGGCATACCCACCAATCAATCTCTTTTTTCGTTCAGCCAACAGGCTGCATGAAAAAAAAAGATTACAATACATGTCCAACAAGGACCAGCAACGTACTGGTATGTTGCTGGACTTTGAATGGTTATACCAGATTGATGCCTGCGGGTTTAGGCATCATCTTGGTATCATTCTTTTCAGCCAGCGGCCGGCTTTCATGTAAAAGCAATCACAGCGGCTAATTAGCCTCTGGACTGCTTTTACAAGCAGTGGGAGGGAATGTCCCCCCCCGGATATAAAAAGCGCCATTGGGAAATTGGGAAAGCATTTTATCACACCGATCTTGGTGTGGTCAGATGCTTTGAGGGCAGAGGAAAGATCTAGGGTCTAGAAGACCCCAGTTTTTTCAAAAAAAGAGTACCTGTCACTACCTATTGCTATCATAGGGGATATTTACATTCCCTGAGATAACAATAAAAATTATAAAAAAAAAAATATATGTAAGGAACAATTTAAAAATAAAATAAAAAAGCAAAATTAATAATAAAAAAAAAAAAAAAAAAAAAAAAAGCACCCCTGTCCTGCCCTGCTCTTGCCCAATGGCGAACGCAAGCGTCGGTCTGGCGTCATATGTAAACAGCAATTGCACCATGCATGTGAGGTATCACCGCGAAGGTCAGATCGAGGGCAGTCATTTTAGCAGTATACCTCCTCTGTAAATCTAACGGGGTAATCTGTAAAGGCTTTTAAAGGCTTTTAAAAATGTATGTAGTTTGTCGCCAATGCGCGTTTGTGCGAAATTTTAAAGCATGTCGTGTTTGGTATCTATGTACTCGGCCTAAGATCATCTTTATTATTTCATCAAACATTTGGGCAATATAGTGTGTTTTAGTGCATTAAAATTAAAAAAAGTGTATTTTTTCCCCAAAAAATGCGTTTGAAAAATCGCTGAGCAAATACTGTGTAGAAAAAAAAAATGCAACACCCACCATTTTAATCTGTAGGGCCTTTGCTTTAAAAATATATATAATGTTTGGGGGTTCAACATAATTTTCTTGCAAAAAAAAAATATGTTTTCATGTAAACAAAAAGTGTCAAAAAGGGCTTTGTCTGCAAGTGGTTAGAAGAGTGGATGTAAGCTTCCTAATGTTGTGTATAAAATGCCAGAACAGTTCAAAACCCCCCCAAATGACCCCATTTTGGAAAGTAGACACCCCAAGCTATATACTGAGAGGCATGTCGAGTCCATGGAATATTTTATATGTTGACACAAGTTGCGGAAAAAAGACAATTTTTTTTTTTTAATTTTTTTTTTGCACAAAGTTGTCACTAAATGATATATTGCTCAAACATGCCATGGGCATATGTGGAATTACACCCCAAAATAAATTCTGTTGCTTCTCCTGAGTACAGGGATACCACATGTGTGAGACTTTTTGGGAGCCTAGCCGCGTACGGGACCCCAAAAACAAAGCACCGCCTTCAGGCTTTCTAAGGGTGTAAATTTTTGATTTTACTTCTCACTGCCTATCACAGTTTCGGAGGCCATGGAATGCCCAGATGGCACAAAACCCCCCCAAATGACCCCATTTTGGAAAGTAGACACCCCAAGCTATTTGCTGAGAGGTATTGTGAGTATTTTGCAGATCTCGCTTTTTGTCACAAAGTTTTGAAAATTGAAAAAAAAAAAAAAAAAAAAAAAAATTTTCTTTCTTCATTTTCAAAAACAAATGAGAGCTGTAAAATACTCACCATGCCTCCTCAGCAAATAGCTTGGGGTGTCTACTTTCCAAAATGGGGTCATTTGGGGGGGTTTTGTGCTATTTTGGCATTTTATGGCCTTAGAAACTGTGATAGGTAGTGAGGAGTGAAATCAAAAATTTGTGCCTAGAAATCCTGAAGGCGGTGCTTGGTTTTCGGGGTCCCGTACGCGGCTAGGCTCCTAAAAAGTCCCACACATGTGGTATCCCTGTACTCAGGAGAAGCAGCAAAATGTATTTTGGGGTGCAATTCCACATATAACCATGGCATGTGTGAGCAATATATCATTTAGTGACAACTTTTTGTAATTTATTTTTTATTTTTATTTTTTGTCATTATTCAATCACTTGGGACAAAAAAAAAAAATATTCAACGGGCTCAACAGGCCTCTCAGCAATTTCCTTGGGGTGTCTACTTTCTAAAATGGGGTCATTTGGGGGGGTTTTGTGCTATTTTGGCATTTTATGGCCTTCGAAACTGTGATAGGTAGTGAGGAATGAAATCAAAAATTTGCGCCCTTAGAAATCCTGAAGGCGGTGCTTGGTTTCCGGGGTCCCGTACGTGGCCAGGCTCCTAAAAAGTCCCACACATGTGGTATCCCCGTACTCAGGAGAAGCAGCAAAATGTATTTTGGGGTGCAATTCCACATATAACCATGGCATGTGTGAGCAATATATCATTTAGTGACAACTTTTTGTAATTTTTTTTTTTTTTTTTTTTTTTTGTCATTATTCAATCACTTGGGACAAAAAAAAAAAATATTCAATGGGCTCAACATGCCTCTCAGCAATTTCCTTGGGGTGTCTACTTTCCAAAATGGGGTCATTTGGGGGGGTTTTGTACTGCCCTGCCATTTTAGCACCTCAAGAAATGAGATAGGCAGTCATAAATTTAAAGCTGTGTAAATTTCAGAAAATGTACCCTAGTTTGTAAACGCTATAACTTTTGCGCAAACCAATAAATATACGTTTATTGACATTTTTTTTACTAAAGACATGTGGCTGAATACATTTTGGCCTAAATGTCTGACTAAAATTGAGTTTATTCGATTTTTCTTATAACAAAAAGTAGAAAATATCATTTTTTTTCAAAATTTTCGGTCTTTTTCCGTTTATATCGCAAAAAATAAAAATCGCAGAGGCAATCAAATACCATTAAAAGAAAGCTCTATTTGTGGGAAGAAAAGGACGCAAATTTCATTTGGGTACAACATTGCATGTCCGCACAATTTACAGTTAAAGCAGCGCAGTGCCGAATCCCAAAAACAGGCCTGGTCCTAATGGCCCGAAATGGTCCGGGGCTTAAGTGGTTAAAGGAACCTATTTAGAAAATAAAAAACGAACCTTTACAACCCCTTTAAGGAGGAATGCAATGTTTTTTTTGTAACCTGCCAAGGGTCCCTTCATCAGGTCAAGTGATATGACACTTTGCCTAATGAAGGGACCTCTTGCAGGTGCCAAAACATTGTATTCCTTATGTGACATGGCTAACTTACACTATTAATGGTGGTTTTACTTCACAAGACCTTGTCATTCTGTTGCAGATGTGTGATGTGAGAGTTTGGTGGGAGATAAACTATTCTGATTTTACTTTCTCTCACACCCCACACAGTCAACTCTAATGCCGCGTACACACGATCGGACATTCCGACAACAAAACCGTGGATTTATTTCCGACGGATGTTCGCTCAAACTTGTTTTGCATACACACGGTCACACAAATGTTGTTGGAAATTCCGATTGCCTAGAACACAGTGATGTACAACACTACAACGAGCCGAGAAAAATTAAGTTCAATGATCTGAGCATGCGTCAAATGCATAGGATTTTTGTGCGTCGGAATTGACTACACACGATCGGAATTTCCGAGCAAAACTTTTGTTGTCGGAAAAATTGAGAACCAGCTCTCAAACATTTGTTGTCGGAAATTGCGACAGCAAATGTCCGATGGAGCATACACACGGTCGGATTTTCTGACAAGCTCACATCGAACATTTGTTGTTGGAAATTCTGACCGTGTGTACGTGGCATTAGTTGTCTCTCTATAATATACTACATGTAGGGCTGGCCTTAGGCCTTCAGGCCCCCTGTGCCATGCAAAAATTATTGACAGTGCCCCTCCCAGGGACCACATCCCTCTATATATATTTTGGTGAGATACTTCAATTCTGGGAAAGCAGCAGCTGAGAGATATTATGAAATCACTCCCATTAAGATTCAGTGACTAAGTGCACAACATGACAAAAAAACAAACAAACAGCTATTACTTCCGAATAACAAAAGGTATGCAATCCGACTGCAAGGAAGTTTGTTAAAAAAAATACCTGCAATGTACATAGATAAAACAATTTGTATGAACTTCGGGATGATTTGTCCAGAATGGAGACCTGTAATGCTGCAGACTGCTCTGAGTCTGGACAGTGGTCTGAGGAGGCCTGTAATGCTGCATAGTGCTCTGGACAGTGGTCTGAGGAGGCCTGTAATGCTGCATAGTGCTCTGGACGGTGGTCTGAGGAGGCCTGTAATGCTGCATAGTGCTCTGGACGGTGGTCTGAGGAGGCCTGCAATGCTGCATAGTGCTCTGGACGGTGGTCTGAGGAGGCCTGTAATGCTGCATAGTGCTCTGGACAGTGGTCTGAGGAGGCCTGTAATGCTGCATAGTGCTCTGGACGGTGGTCTGAGGAGGCCTGTAATGCTGCATAGTGCTCTGGACAGTGGTCTGAGGAGGCCTGTAATGCTGCATAGTGCTCTGGACAGTGGTCTGAGGAGGCCTGTAATGCTGCATAGTGCTCTGGACGGTGGTCTGAGGAGGCCTGTAATGCTACATAGTGCTCTGGACAGTGGTCTGAGGAGGCCTGTAATGCTGCATAGTGCTCTGGACAGTGGTCTGAGGAGGCCTGTAATGCTGCATAGTGCTCTGGACGGTGGTCTGAGGAGGCCTGTAATGCTACATAGTGCTCTGGACAGTGGTCTGAGGAGGCCTGTAATGCTGCATAGTGCTCTGGACAGTGGTCTGAGGAGGCCTGTAATGCTGCATAGTGCTCTGGACAGTGGTCTGAGGAGGCCTGTAATGTAAGGTGACCAGATTTTTAAAATAAAATCCGGGGATATTTTTTTTTTTTTACTAGTATTGGCGACAATCAGCGACTCTCTGCCCGTTGCCACCGCCGCCCACCTCACAGCCTGTCAAGTCTTACTCTCCGGGCCCCCGGCTACTACTGGGTGGGGAGCGGAGGAAGATCACTCCACCAGGGAAGGCATTGAGATAAGCAGGCAGGCGGCTGGCCGGGACTTGAGCCAAGGTAGAAGAACATGCGAGCGGAGCTGAATGGCAGCCACGGCGGCCATTGCAACACAGGGGGCAAGTGTGTGTCTTCACTCTGACTTCTGGGGGGGGGAAATTGACCCCCCTTGCCCTATGGAGCGGACGCCCATGTTCTCAGTCACCTTGAGGACTTTAAACAGAACACTAGCTACCAAGACCTTGCCACAATTGCACTAAAAATTAAAGAGAATGTGAACCAGCGTTTTGCTTCATTCATTCTTAGATCCAAGTAACTGATGAAATGTTCTCGCCACTGCTTGTAGCAGCTGCTTGTTTTTTTGTCAATTCTGCGGTCTGTGAAGATCCTTGTTGATGTGGCAGATGAGAATATTCAGGAACTGCTTAGGAAGGCAGAGGAGTATGCTCATGCTGCAAGAAAATCCACATTGCCCCACTTACAAGATGAGGATCTGTCTGACTCTGAAGATGATGTGTAAGAAGAGGAGAATATTGAAAAATCACAGGAAGTGGAAAAAGCACCATCCACATCAAAGCAGCCAGTCTTTCGGTTTCTTTCAAAATGCTGCAGAAGATCCAGGCAGAGCATCTCCCCAAACAGGCAGCATAGAGCAGCAGATCAGTCTGACTAGTAACTCGGTGCACACAATCCATTTTGCTATGGCCTTCTCCCTGGCCTCAGTGAGCTGTTGTTCCTTATGCCGCGTACACACGACCGTTATTCATGTCATGGAAAAAAACTGCGTTTTTCTCGACGCGATTTTTCGTGTTTCCTCTCAAGCCTGCCTTGCATACACATGTTCATGAAAAAAAACGCTCGAGCAAAGCGCAGTGACGTACAACACGTACGACGGCACTATAAAGGGGAAGTTCCATTTTTTTTCTAAGTCTGCAGACTGCTGCTGGCCTCGGGGCTGGGGCTGCTCTCAGTCTTTTCCGACTATCCGTCCATCCCTCCTCACCCCTGACCCGAGCATCGGATTGGCTCAGTTGCTCGGGCCTCTGCTTAACATCACCGTGACCCTGACCTGGCTGTTCCGTGATTTGCTGCTGCCTCAGCCTGCCTCTGCCTGTGTAAATGTGCCTATGCCGATCCGGCCGGCGCGGCGCCGGCTCCTCCCACAGGTGCGTGGAGTGCAGTGGCCGAAACAAGAGTCTGCATACGCTGCCTGTGCCTGCCCTATCGCTGAAGAACTACAGGTAACAGCAGTGCCTGTGCCACGACACCACTGTGTACATCTTTTTGTATTGCAATACATCTGTGTTGTGGGCGGCCATATTTTGATCTTGATGAAAACATCCTATACATACAGTATAGGCTGTTTTCATCAAGATCAAAATATGGCCACAACAGATGTATTGCAATACATTGCAATATAGAAAGATGTACATTCTCTAGGCTATGTAGCGGGTATGTACTTTCCTGGGTGTAATTCAAACTGACAGAGACATCAGCGATGTACAGTTCCTTGCGGTCCAGCGGGTGGCGCTGTCGCCTTGGGCTGGGGTTGAACCATTGCTGTGTGCTGTGCCTCCTTTTTGTCCTCCCTCGGCAGCGGTATGGTGGGGCGGGGAGCCCGCCGTGCTTGCTGGGAGAGGGTATAAAGGGGCCGGCCATCTTTGTCACGGGGGTCGAGTCCCAGGCACCTTCAGCCTGTGGGCGTGTGGTTCATGTTGGTCCTCTAGGCGGCCTAGGCCTAGAGGACATCCGGAGGTCGTGTTCCATGGCAGGCACCTTTAGCCTGGGGTGAGGTACTCGGATGGAGGTCTGGAGCTCAGTGCCCAACACTGAGTTCCGCGAGGGAAGGAGGTCCTAGGGAACCCAGGGATTGGGTACCCGAATCCGGGAGGCGTAATGGACCGGGGGGAGCTCCTCACTTGAAGACCGGGTGCAGCAGATTGCCAGTGACAGGTGATTTTCACACTTAACAAAGTGTGGATCCGGCATAGCCGCAGGGGTGGAGGAGTGGAGGGAAGCCTAGTCTTCCCCCCAAAGAGAAACCAAACCCCTAGGGGAGCTACAGATATAAAATGAATAATCTTGGGGCTGTCTGCTCTACTAGTGTATCTTTGTTATTTTTCCACTTTATTTGTATCTCGTGTAAAACTATTCCCTTAAGATGTTGGACCGGTCACTGTGTGTGGTCTCGTCTGGTGCATGGAGGCAAGTGTTAATAAAATCTTTGATAAAGCAAGATTAATAGTGAACTTGGCGTGGTGACCCCGCTCTCTCCCCTCTAAGGTACCCCTAGACAAGAAGAAAGACGAGCTGATGCAAAGAGGGGAGTGAGGAGGCCGCTACAGCTATATTTATATGGACATGGAGTGAAGCGGAATTATCCTCAAGAGTCCTCAAGAGTTATTTCACACTGCCAGCTGGCAGCGTTATCGGTAAAGCGCCGCTAGTTTTAGCGGCGCTTTACCATCGTTTTAGTGACGCTATTCGGCCGCTAGAGTGGGGGGGTTTAAAAAAAATTAGAAATTGCTAATCAGACAATTGCAACTTGATCCTTCTATTATGCTTTTGCATCAGGTTTCTCAAACCTTTGCATGCCTGCGCTTTATGTCATAATGACTAAGCCCCTCCCCTTCATGAAATTGTCAAAAAGGGACCGAGCATGATGCCCCCCCCTGAAAAAAGTTCAGCGAACGCCCATGACTGAGAAGAGAGTAGATCAAAGAGGGCAGGGACATGGACATGGTGTCACTCTGGAAGGTTTTAGTATGGTATTTTCCGCAAAAGGCAGCAGTAGGTCATGCAATGATGTGAGCTTTTTCCATTTAGGGAGCAAGCTGTGCGATTTGGCAGATCGACTTTTTCAGGAGTCTTTTGATCATGTTGAATGTACTAGTAGTACTACTTGACCAGCGTGTGGGGCAGTCATTTAAAAGAGTAAGGCAACAATGCTCCAATATCTTCAGTGTTGCAATGGAATGGAAGACTTGAAGATGTTCACTATTAATCTTGCTTTATCAAAGATTTTATTAACACTTGCCTCCATGCACCAGACGAGACCACACACAGTGACCGGTCCAACATCTTAAGGGAATAGTTTTACACGAGATACAAATAAAGTGGAAAAATAACAAAGATACACTAGTAGAGCAGACAGCCCCAAGATTATTCATTTTATATCTGTAGCTCCCCTAGGGGTTTGGTTTCTCTTTGGGGGGAAGACTAGGCTTCCCTCCACTCCTCCACCCCTGCGGCTACGCCGGATCCACACTTTGTTAAGTGTGAAAATCCACTGTTTAGTTACCATTGGGTCTGCCGCAAAATACCTCTCAGGAATGGATCCCCGGTCTCCGTTGTCTAGGCGTAAGTCCCTTTGTAACAAAGCCAATGTCCACACAGGTATAAAACCTAAGCAGCAAGATTGTATTCTTTTATCTTGAGGTAAAACTTTGAGAGAGAGAGAGAGAATAGAAGAATTAGGGAAAAGGTTCAGGCACGCAACACTTAAGACTCAATACCGTCGCCACTCAAGCCTGAGTGGGTTTTGCTCACCCGGATAGTCCCTTTTGGGATAGGTCCTAGCAGCCGGAGTAGAGCACAAATTAATCTGTCCTTTATGAAATGGGGATGCGATTGGGAATCCTCTGCCAGAGGATTATCCAGTCCCAAACCTCCCAGCCAAGCAACAATGAGAGAAACCTTTAGGGTATTGCAGGGCTTGTATCAACAAGGATGGATCCCTCTTTAGGTAGGCCTCCGGGCCTCTCCCCGAGACAGCAGTACCGTCGCTATCTCCGACAGGACTGATCTTCCCCTGGAACTCCTTTGCTAAAGTTGGGCCCCCTTCCAATAGGCAGCATGGGATCCTTCTGTGAGGTGTAGGCCCTAGCCAGCCAAGCTGGGCCTACCAAGCAGCAATGCAGCCTCGGGCTAAAGGTGCCCGGGACTGAAACACACGCACGCACCCCTGGCCACGAGGGCCACAAGAGGTGGGGTAGGTGCCAAACGTCCTCCAGGACCAAGGGGTCCCCTGGAATACCTCACGCCTAATGGCGTCTGCCCCTTATGTACCCTCTCCCAGCATGCACAGCGGGTCGACCACTCCCACTGTACGGCTGCTGAGAAAGGACACCCAATGGTGCTGTGATACCCCCTGTGGTTCAACCTGAGCCAGCGGTGACAGTGCCACCTATAGGCAACAGGGAACTGTACTGCCAGGCAGCATCACACCCAGAGCAGAAGCAAATAATTTAAAATGTAATTGGTCTGAGCCTAACTACTGGCTCAGACTACCCCTAAATTTGTACATAGCGACCCCAATTATTGGGAGGGGCGCTACACATCTATTTGATAATTGACTGTAGTGTCATCATGTAAAATAATAATAAAAATGGCTCACCGTAGATCATTAATTTTGGACTCAGTCTCACAGTCACTTTCATGGGGGAGTCTTCCTCCCTAGAGCTGGGTGGTTCTTCTGCTGCTGCTGTGGTTTGTTTAAATGCTGCCACAATATTACTCCTATTGTCTGTTATAACACTTAGGATCTTCCTCTTTGGTATGTCCAGCTCGTGCAAGCATTTGTCTACACAGTGATTTCATTGACTGTGCAGTGTATGGGTGGGCTTTGGGCTACTTATTCTCTACAACAGAAAAGTAGCATTCACTTATAGCAAGGAATGAAGCTGTGTGACTCAAAAAAAAGCAATATTTCTGTAATAAACTTGGTTTTGCAGAGTAAAGACGTTATATAGTGGCTAAATCTGTGTCTGTGTAGTTTGTTCTAACCATAAATAATAATATGATATTAATTGTTTGTTTTTTTTTACTCCAGGAGTGTATAATATGTTTTGAAATTCTATAGAAATGCTTAAATAATACATTATTTAACTAAACACATTACATTTTAGTTGACTAAAATGATTTTAGTCGACTAAAATGATTTTAGTCTACTAAAATGTATTGGAGATTTTAGTTGGCTAAAATGTAGGACATTTTTTGTTCTCAAAAAGGTTTTTATTTAAATCAACAAAAACAAACAATCCAGCAATTTCAGATAAAATTTTATCAATAACAATTACAGTCCACCATTTATGTTTAATCTTTTTTTATTGGTATTGCAATAAAACAAGACAAATCAACAAAAACAATAGTATGTCAGTAAATACAAACGGGTCAGAGAAACTTGATCATAGCAGTGTTTGCCATTGTAGGTAGTGCATAGCAAGAATACAACTATCAAGAATAAGTATTTTGACAGATCAGCAAATCAGTATATTCAGGATGTAGCAAAATACTGAAACTGAGAATATGGTGGGGATCACTTCAAAGGGGATAGTAAATATTCATTCCAGGAAATGTAGAGACAGAATGTCTACTGATGTCTGAATAAGTAAATTGGGTTAATTGGGGTCTGAGGTAGCTTTCCATTCATCTATTGTCAGTGTGTTAATGACCCTATTATCTGCTATGGGATGTAATTACACTCCTAGTAATGTGTCTGGCACGGTTTCATTGTTATGGGTAAATATGTGGAGACAAACGTCTCGTGCATACCAAGTGTGTTAGAAATAGTTCCAGGTAATTAAATCACTGTCATCTGTTAGTTGCTGAAGGGAATGCCCCTGGAAAATTAGTTAATAAACCCCTTGCATGGGCAATGATATAAAAAAGCCAGCTGTGGCAAAATAATGTGTTGATTTACTCCCAGAACTGTGTGTCGTCCAGTTACTGGGATAAAAGGTTGCCTTGGATAAGTTAGTACTTCCTCAGCTTCAAGGATTTCCCAGCGGACTTTGGAGTTCCACAACACTGGTTGGCAGCGGTGGGATTAAAGCCTTGCAGCAAGAGGAAGCAGCGTTCATGCAAATTCGGCTACACGAATGGAAGTGTGAATGGAGACAAACTATGCTGGATTAAAACGAGCGACGTTAAAGGATTTGCTGGAAGCAAGAGGGAAGATCGCCAGCAATAAATCCAAAGCCGAGCTGATTGCAGAACTGACTGAGGGAGATCGGGCACACAGTATGGCTACAGAAGCCATGGAGACCGAGTTTGACCAAGAAGTGAAACGCAGGCTAACGTTTTATGGAGAAAACCCCTCAACAGAGCTGGTACAGGCAACGTTAGCCCAAGTGGATGCCTTTATCACGGCAATAGAAGAATGGGAGACCCAACTCCGGCTGGCGGAACAGCGTGCCTCTGAGAGACTGCTAACGACTACACCAGCACCAGAGACAAAACTAAAAGTACCCCATGATGCCTTTAAAAAGTTTGTGGAAGCAGAGGAAGAGATTGATAGCTTCCTGCAAGATTTTGAACGGCAATGCAAGCTGTACCAAGTACCCCAGACAGGCTGGGTAAGGATCTTAGCTGGTAAGCTGTCAGGCTGTGCAGCAGAAGCCAGAGGAGGAAATCGCAAGCTATAGCCGGGTAAAGGAAGTTATTTTGGCAAGATATGCCATCACCCCAGAAGCATACAGGAGACGCTTCTGGGACACAAAGAAACAAGAGAAGGACTCCCACACCGAATGGGCTTGCCGAATGCAGAGGGCAGCCCCAGCTTGGCTGCAAGCCCGTCAGGCAACCACAGCAGATGCGATCACCCAGCTGATTTTACTGGAACAATTCTTTAATGGACTAAACCCAGAGGTACAGGAGTGGGTAAGGGACCGCAAACCTACCACTCTTTTGGAAGCGGCCAGGCAAGCTGATGAATATCAAGATGCCCGCAGGCCATCACAGACTAGCTTCAGACATAACACCAGACCGCTGAACAATAACCCAGGGCCACCAGCTACACAACGACCCGGGCTAATCCCTACCCCCCCTGCAAATCGATACCTCGGGCGCAAGGGAGTGCAGTGCCATTCGTGCAAGCAATTTGGGCACTATCAGAGAGACTGCACTCAGAACCAGGACCAAGCGGCATGGATTCAACCAGGGCCACTCCCTCCAGCAAGGGCTGCCGCTCATTGCTATCACACGGAAGCGGCACCAGACAACCGCGGAGCTGAAGAATTGGAGGAACATTGGGGCGTCCTGCACGAGGCTGATCCAATACAAGCAGCTAACCGGGACAACCGGCAGCAACACAGGCAGACTGTCTGGGTCAATGGAAAGGTAGCCAATGGCCTACGTGATACTGGCACCACCATGACCCTACTACAGAAGAACCTCATCCCAGAGAGCCAACACACCAGAGACACTGTAGCCGTAAGAGTTGCGGGAGGCACCGTCTTCCGGCTACCCGTTGCCCGTGTTCACCTGGATTGGGGGGTTGGTTCGGGACACGTGAATGCGGGGGTGATGAAGGATTTGCCAGCGGATGTACTACTGGGGAATGATTTGGCCCCCCTCGTTTCTGCTTACGCCCCGATGGGCCCCACTGAAGCCAACCCCGTGACTACCTGTGCACATACCCGTGCTGCTGGAACCGACCCACGTGCTGCTGAGACCCGGGTAAGACTACTTCCCCGACAGGTACCGTAGATCAGGCACAATATCACAGTCTAAAATTGGAATGTGACAAGTTGGCCAGTGAGAAATCGGAGATGCAACGACACTACGTCATGTATTATGAGATGTCCCTTGGCTTGAACATTGAAATGCACAAACAGGCTGAAATTTGCAAAAGGTTAAATGGGATTTGCGCCCAGGTTTTGCCGTACCTCTCCCAAGAGCATCAGCAGCAAGTTTTGGGAGCCATTGAGAGAGAAAAGCAAGTGACTGTTCCAGAACTGAATTCCATTATTCACCCTGCAACCTTACAACCTCACCATCAGCTACTGACCCGGGAAACAGAACGGCAATGCTGACGGATTATCGCGGTAAACTGAACTGGAAAAGTGATCCGTGAGTACTCTCCGGTCATCCCCAAGCCGATCCGTTAAGGATCAGACTGTGTATGCCGGCTTGTGGGTAAGGGGGAGCAGTGTAGCAAAATACTGAAACTGAGAATATGGTGGGGATCACTTCAAAGGGGATAGTAAATATTCATTCCAGGAAATGTAGAGACAGGATGTCTACTGATGTCTGAATAAGTAAATTGGGTTAATTGGGGTCTGAGGTAGCTTTCCATTCATCTATTGTCAGTGTGTTAATGACCCTATTATCTGCTACGGGATGTAATTACACTCCTAGTAATGTGCCTGGCACGGTTTCATTGTTATGGGTAAATATGTGGAGACAAACGTCTCACGCATACCAAGTGTGTTAGAAATAGTTCCAGGTAGTTAAATCACTGTCATCTGTTAGTTGCTGAAGGGAATGCCCCTGGAAAATGAGTTAATAAACCCCTTGCATGGGGAATGATATAAAAAAGCCAGCTGTGGCAAAATAAAGTGTTGATTTACTCCCAGAACGGTGTGTCGCCCAGTTACTGGGATAAAAGGTTGCCTTGGATAAGTTAGTACTTCCTCAGCTTCAAGGATTTCCCAGCGGACTTTGGAGTTCCGCAACACAGGAGCAGCAAAAAAAAAAAAAAGAAGGAAAAACAAAGGGGAGGGGGGATAGGAAGAAAGGGGAAAAAAACAGTCCACCATTTAAAAGGATATTTCACCTTTGCAGGTAAGGGATGTTTGTAGATTAAATCAAACTGTTCAGCTCTGACTAAAGATGAATAATACCCTTGCTATAGGTGTAGGCCATTTACATACCTTATGAATTATGACTGAAATTCTCCCAGGACGTTGCTAAGTACACCCAGGACATTGCTAAGTGAGGCCTAGTCATCACTGCTCACCTCCATTATCACAGGAGTAAGCTCTTTCTCTGATTCAAACCCCCTCACCAGTGGCGTACTAAGTAGGGGGCGGGGGCGTGCCGCACCGGGTGCCACACACTGGGGGGGTGTCAGGCCGGTGCCCCCCTCCGCGACTGAAGAGGACTTAGCGGGCGGCATGGCGCGGTGACAGGGAGGCAGCGGCAGCCTAGGTAACACACACAGCAGGCTGAAGCCTGGCTTTGCAGGGGGGGGGTGCGAGCCGCACCCGAGTGATATCTGTTGGCACACCCGGGACCGGGCCGCAACGATCCCCTTCTCTCGTGGCCGCGCTGCGGCTCTGATAAGTCTTGGCTGTGACTGTCTCACAGTCACACAGCCGAGCAGAGTGAAGCCGCCTCCTCCTCTGCACTGTAGGGGTGGGTCTGTATTGTAGGGGGGTCTGTATTGTAGGGGGGGTCTGTATTGTAGGGGAGGAGGGTCTGCACGGTAGGGGTGGGTCTGTATTGTAGGGGGGTCTGTACTGTAAGAGGGGTCTGCACTGTAGGGGTCTGCACTGTAGGGGAGGGGTCTGCACTGTAGGGGGGGTCTGTGTAACATGCAGGGGGTCCAGAACTGTTAGGGGGGTGTCTGTGTAACATACAGGTGTCTGGAGCTGTGGGGGGCTGTGTGATGTAAAGGGGTGCAGGGTGCAGTGTAATGTAAAGGGGTCCAGAGGTACAAGAGCTGTGAAATGTAAAGATGTTCAGAGGTGCAGGGTGCTGTGTAACGTAAAGGGGTCCAGAGGTGCAGGGTGCAGTGTAATGTAAAGGGGTCCAGAGGTGCAGGGTGCTGTGTAATGTAAAGGGGTCCAGAGGTGCAGTGTAATGTAAAGGGGTGTAGTGTAATGTAAAGGGGTCCAGAGGTGCAGGGTGCAGTGTAATGTAAAGGGGTTCAGAGGTGCAGGGTGCTGTGTAATGTAAAGGGGTCCAGAGGTGCAGGGCGCTGTGTAATGTAAAGGGGTCCAGAGGTACAAGGGTTGTGTAATGCAAAGAGGTCCTTAGGTGCAAGGTGCTGTGTAATGTAAAGGGGTCCAGTGATGCAGGGTGCTGTGTAATGTAAGGGGGTCCGGTGATGCAGGGTGCTGTGTAATATAAAGGGGTCCAGACTGGTGCAGGGTGCTGTGTAATGTAAAGGGGTCCAGAGGTGCAGGGTGCTGTGTAATGTAAAGGGATCCAGTGATGCAGGGTGCTGTGTAATGTAAAGGGATCCAGTGGTGCAGGGTGCTGTGAAATGTAAAGGGGTCCAGTGATGCAGGGTGCTGTGTAATGTAAAGGGGTCCAGAGGTGCAGTTGTGGAGAGGGGGTACATAGTAGTGACAAAGAGATATTGAAGGATGCAGGAGGCACAGTGGGGTGTTTTTACATTTTACCGTGGGGGGTGCCAGATATAGGATCCGCCCCCGGTGCCAAATGCTCTAGGTACGCCCCTGCCCCTCACATACTCTTTCTCTCCCCTGATGCAGTAGCTCTGAGCTCAACATTTGGGAGCTCACTCCAGTGATGATGAAGGTGAGCAGTGATGACTAGGCCTCACTTAGCAATGTCCTGGCAGTACTTAGCAATGTCCTGGGAGTGTTCCAGTCAGGCTTTATAAGGTATGTAAATGGCCTACACTTATATCAAGGGCATTATTCATCTTTAGTCAGAGCTGCACAGTTTGTTTTTATCTACAGACGCCCCTTATCTGCATAGGCAGTTTTAAAGGTGAACTATCCCTTTAATCAACAATTAAATTGTAACTCTGTTTTTCCTTCCACCTGCTCCCCCTAACCTACCCAATGTACCTGTCAGGAACGAGTATGGAGATCGAGATGCTAAGAGGGCTCCCCTTGCGGCTGAGTGCAGCGCGCCCCTGGAGTTGGGAACAGGGAGCGCGGTGCCCACAGAAGCACGGTTGGCCAGGTGCTTGCTTGCAGTCTGATGAGCTCAGCCACTGAGGGATGGCGGAGGCAGGCAGAACTGAGCTGGTTATATTCAGATGAACGGAGATATCGGAAGCCAGGCCGGGGGTCAAACACAGGAGATCAGTCCAGAGCATATACAGGGGCGAACCGGGGTCATACACGTGCAGGGTCCAGGTACAAGCCGAGGGTCAAGCCGGGTGGTCAGGAAGCAGAAGCAGAGTCCAGAAGCAGGCCGAGGGTCAAACACAGGAGAACAGGAAGCGAGGTTAAGGCAAGCCGGGTCACAACGGATAAGCACGGATCAGGAGACAAGGTCAAGGTACACAGGAGACTGAAGAGATAATCCAGCAATGAGCAGCTCCAGCAGCAGGCTTAAATAGACCAGGAAGTTAGTCATGTGATCTGTTCAGGTTACAAGGAGGAAGTACCGCCCACCTTAGTCATGCTGTGCACCATGGCAGCCATGATTGTCTTGGGCAGAATTGCCAGTCCTTCTTCGGCTATTTCCCTGACAGTACCTTTCAACAAGAGCAGTATGTTCACCCACTGCCCAATTAGTATACATTGCGCGGGTACAATCCCCGTCTGTATTAAAGTGGTAGTCTATTCAAGGGCAAATTGACTGGGGAAAGGCCTGGAGTGCAACCGGTATTGAAAGATGTATTTTTCCAACCTTAGGGTATCCCCTATTTGGTCAATCCCTTCTCGTAGGGTTGGAGGGTCTATCGCCTTCCAATGTCTGAGGATAAGCTTACGTGCCTGGAAGAGAGCTATGGCTATAGCTTGTTTAGGATTGCCCTCTATGGGAAAATCATCCAGGATTCCCAACACGCAGGGCTTGGGATCCAACTAAATATTGACCTGAAATACCTTACTAATGATATTGACAACTCCCGTCCAGTATAGGTGTAGCTTAGGGTAACGCTGCAAAAGATGGATGATATCATCATGGTCCCTGGAGCACCGAGTACACTCAGAGTCCTCTCCTACTCCCATTCTATATAAAGATGTAGGATATTTTAGTTGACTAAAATGTGCTGGAGATTTAGTCGACTAAATACAACTAAAACTAAAACAATAGCAGAAGACTAAAATGGGACTAAAACTAAAATGCCATTTTAGTCCTAGGACTAATGCCACGTACACACAACCGTTTTTAATGTCATTGTAAAAACAATGTTTTTCTCGACGTGATTCTTCTCAAGCCTGCCTTGCCTACACACGATCGTGGAAAAAAATGCTCGAGCAAAGCGCGGTGACGTACAACACGTTCGACAACACGTACGACGGCACTATAAAGGGGAAGTTTCATTCGGATGGCGCCACCCTTTGGGCTGCTTTTGCTGATCCCCGTGTTAGTAATGTTTGGTGAGAGACGATTCGTGCTTTTCAGCCTCGTGCTCTTCAGTCCGTTACAGCGTGACGAATGTGCTATCTCCATTACGAACGCTAGTTTTACCAGAACGAGCGCTCCCGTCTCATAACTTGCTTCTGAGCATGCGCGTTTTTTTTCACGTCGTTAAAGCCTACACACGGCCGTTTTTAACGACGAGAAAAACGACGACGTGAAAAACGACGAGAAAAAATAGAGCATGTTCCAAATTTTTAATGCCCATTTTTCACGTCGCAAAAAATGCTCTGGAGCCTACACACGATCGTTTTTAATGACCAAATTAAAAAATTGCATTTTTCTCGTCATGAAAAACGGTCGTGTGTACGCGGCATAAGAATAAAACTAAATCAAAATTTGCTGCCAAAATTAAAGGAGTAGTAAAGTTACATGTTTTTTCACCTTAATGCATCCTATGCATTAAGGTGAAAAAACATTCGACAATACCGCCCCCCCCCCCCGAGCCCCCGTTTTTCTTACCTGGCCCCTCGAAAGTCCCATGCTCGTCCCCGTCATCCTCTTCGTTTTTCAGCCAGGCCGACGATTGGCTACACTGGATGGATTGAAAGCAGCGCAGCCATTGGCTGGCGCTGCTGTCAATCACATCCAATGACGCGGCACGTGGGGGGCGGGGCCGAGTGATACAGTCGGCGGCTATGGCCGCCGCTGTATCACGGGAGCGCGCCCGCAATCACTCCACACCATGCGAGCTCACTCGCATTAAGGTGTAGAGTCCCTGCGGGGAGGAGCTGAAACAGCCGCCGAGGGACCCCAGAAGACCAGGATCGGGGCCACTGTGTGCAAAACGAGCTGCACAGTGGAGGTAAGTATAACATGTTTGTTATTTTTAAGCAAAAAAAAGGGAAGCTTTAGTGCTCCTTTAACACTGCCTCACACCCAAAATTTGGTTTTCATTTTCTCTATGTTCAGAGGAAATGGTATGTGAGAAGATGTGATATTTATGTCCTGCAACTACCCTTATTTTCCTTTTGTTTACAAGCAGTTTGAAAAAATTTGTGATTTGTCATGCTGTGTTGACTTTTTAAGTGTAAACCAGGCAAATTACTTGTTATGGGTGTTTCCATATTGTATTTATACTGTTTAACCACTTTCCTACTGGGCACTTTCAACCCCTTCTGGCCCAGGCCAATTTTTAGCTTTCAGTGCTGTCACACATTGAATGACAATTGCACGGTCATGCAACACTGTACCACTGTACACATATGAAACTTTAAAAGAAAAAAATCACACAGATAGAGCTTTCTTTTGGTGGTAGTTAATCACCACAGTTTTTATTTTTTATTTTTTGCTAAACAAATAAAAACAAAAGACCAAAAATTTTGAAAAAAAACCAAACATTTTTCATAGTTTGTTATAAAATTTTGCAAACAGGTAGTTTTTCTCCTTCACTGATGTGCGCTGATGAGGTTAAACTGATGGACACTGATAGCCTGCACTAATGGGCACTGATAGGTGGAACTGATAAGCACTGATGAGGTGGCACTGGTGGGACTGATAGGTTGCACTAATATGTGGCACTGATAGGCGGCACTGAAGGGCACTGATCGCTGGCACTGATAGGCGACACTGATGGGTAGGGTTGCACCGATACCGATACTGGTATCGGTGCCGATACTAAGCATTTGCACAAGAATCGGTACTTGTGCAAATGCTCCGATACTAGAAACTGATACCTTCAGGTTAGTTTTTTTCAGCTGTCAACAGGTGAATGTGGGGGAATGTAACAAAAAACAAAAGAATTAAGCCAATTATCGGTTGTTAAGAAGCGTGGCCGCCGCGCCCTTAACAACCGATGACGTTTCAGCTGTCCCCACCTCCTTCTCCCCTCCCACCTGCTGTCACTTCTGCCCTTTGCCTCCTTCTCATTTCCCTCCCGCCAGCTTTGCTGGGTGCCTTCCCCACTTCCTCCTTTCTCTTTCGCCAGTGATGCCAGGTGTTCTTTTAGCCACCAGCAGGTCTGTCATCCTGCATGGTCCAGCGGCTTCCTGGTTGTCAGCAGCGGCTGCGGGCAGCTCTCTTCATCTAGCTGCTCCTCCAGTTTTTAGTAAGCTGTTACATCTGCTCCCTTTCTTCCTGGCCAGGAGCTTGTTGTTGAGCCATCCATCTGTAATCCTATCCACACATAGCAGCATATGAGTGGACAATCTTAATTCCACTTGACAATAAGGTAAACTACTTTTATCAGCTGGAACTTTGTTTCATTTTCTCCTTTGCCCAGTGTTTCCCATGTTTGTGTAGCAATACCCCCTAGAGGGCCGCTGGTTAGTTTTGGGTTTTGCACGTTACCTCTTTCAGCTGCGTTGTCCGGATAGGAAAATCTGTAGTAATGGCAATGTCCACACAGATGTAAAACCTCAAACAGTTAGGCTTTATTTTCTTTTGCATTTAACGTTCAGAAAGCAGAAGGTATAGAAGAGCAGGGGAAGGTTCAGGCACTCGCCACAAAATGTCACAGTGTCAGTGCAAAATCACTTACCACTCTCAGTGTCAGAGCGGGCATTGATCACCTGGATAGTTCTCTCTCACAGGGCCTAGCAGCCGGGGTGACACACGAATCAATGGCGGGACAACCTCCGCCTCAGACCTTTAGAATTAGATGAAGGATCTAATAAAGGATAGTCCAGGAACCCTCTGCCACAGGATTTCCCCGCCCCAGACTTCCAGCCATACAGTCAATGAGCCTTTAAGCCGTATCGGCAAACTGCAGGGCTTGTAATATAGTGAATCCCTCCTTAATGAAGTTTCCAGGCCTCTCCCGAGACAGCGGTAAGTTGCTGGTCTCCTCCGGGTAGATACTTCCCTGGTCTCCTTCACTAAGATGCTTCCTCCCCATTTGGATGAACAGCTTGGGATCCCTTTTTCTGGATGTAGGCCCCTGCCAGGTTAGCTGGGCCTACTAGATAGCGATGCAGCCTCAGGCCAGAGTGGCCCCGAGATCAAAACCACACACATACCTCGAGCCCTGAGGGCCACGAGGCAAAGAAGGACCCCAATCAATGGCGTCTGCCCCTTAAATATCCCCTCCCAGCAGGCACAGCGGGTTCACCCCTCCCCATGTACTGCTGCCGATAAGGGCCACTCAATGCACCATGGCTTGCCCGTGTTCCAACAGGTGCCTGAGGTGATAACGCCACCTACAGGCAATAAGGGAAAACTACTATCAGGCAAACCATAGCTACAGAAGAGGAAAAACAAATTGTAATTCAAACGTTTGAGCCCAACTACTGGCTCAGACATCCCTTTAAATTTAAATAGCGTCCCAACCATTTGGGATGGGCGCTACATTTATAAGATACACACAAGCATGGCATGGAATATACAGCAGTATTTGGGGATTTTATGCAGAGACTGTATATTATCTCAATTAAAGATGTCTCTGTGGTTGTTAGGTATGATTTTTGCATGTATTAATTCAATAAAGAACAATGTATTTATTTATACTTTTTTTTTTTTTTAAGTATTAATATTATTACCACCTCTCTACCCAGTCTTCTTAGGCAATAGGTATCGGTATAGGGTATCGGCAAGTACCTTAAAAAAAGTATCTGCAGCGTATGCAGATGATTTACTGTTCTCCTTGACCAACCCGGTAGTGTCCCTGCCGAACCTGCTCTGGGAGTTTGATATATACGGAAACCTCTCCAATCTAAAAATAAATTTTGCCACATCACCTGCCACACCTTGCTGATTGTCACTTGCCACGTCACCTGCCACACCTTGCTGATTGTCACTTGCCTGCCACCAGATGCAGATTGTCATTTGCCACGTCACCTGACACAATTTGCGGATTGTCACTTGCCACTTCGCCTGCCACACTTTGCGGATTGTCACTTGCCACGTCACCTGCCACACCTTGCTGATTGTCACTTGCCTGCCACCAGATGCAGATTGTCATTTGCCACGTCACCTGACACAATTTGCGGATTGTCACTTGCCACTTCGCCTGCCACACCTTGCGGATTGTCACTTGCCACGTCACCTGCCACACCTTGCGGATTGTCACTAACTTGCCTGCTAAGGTGTAGTTTTGGTTGTCTCTTGCTGTGTCCCAGACTCCCAGAGTCAGGCAGCAGAGAGATAATGTAATCTCTCTGCTGCCTGCACAGTGAGGGCGGAAGTCACTGCAGGAATGCAGGGCAGGCACGGGCGGTGAGAGATGATCTCATCTCTCTGCTCCCCCGATCCCGGCTAGCTGATTGGCCAGCTGCCACACTGAGCCTGCTCTCTCACTCTCACCTGCGCTGCCAACAAACTGAGCAGCACGGTCTGCCCACGAACCGGGCCGCCCGCCCACAAACTGTGCCGCAAGCGGAGCCGCCCGCTTTCTTACCCGTCTGTGGAGCTGCACGCTATCGCACCTGCCCGCAGAGCGGGCCGACGTGACTCACTGACGTCACTCGTTGCTAGACGCCAAGCGGCCCAGGCGTTAGCAACGAGTGCAGGGAAGAGGCTCCACCCACCTCCTCTGCTCCTAGTATCGTGTCAGTACGCCGCGTAACTACATTAGATTAGTCTCTCTCTCAGCGCCGCTGATTGGCTGATGTGAGAAATAGAGAGAGACTCAGAGAGGCAGCGGCAGCCGCAGAACAAGTACTGTATATACTCGAGTATAAGCCGAACCAAATATAAGCCGAGGCACCTAATTTTACCCCAAAAACTGGGAAAACATATTGACTCGAGTATAAGCCTAGGGTGTCCATCTGCATGCCTCACTGTGCCTCACTTTGCCTCACTGTGCCCATGCCTCACTGTGCCCATGCTTCACTGTGCCCATGACTAGACTGATGTTTAACATAGGAGTCTATGGAAGGAGTGCCCGGTTTTGAAAAATCGGTTCTCCACGGCCGTAGGTCTCCCAGACACCAAACTTTGCACACTTGTAGAGGAGACATGGGGCTACATGTGTGCCAAGTTTGGGGTCCAGGAGACCTACGGCCGGCCGGTACCAGGTCCCCAAATCACCAAAGAAATTACCATTTAACATGGGAGTCTATAGAAGGGGTGCCCGGCTTTGAATAATCGGTGCTCCCCGGCCGTAGGTCCCCCAGACACCAAACTTTGCACACTTGTAGAGGAGACATGTGGCTACAAGTGTGCCACATTTGGGGTCCAGGGGACTTATGGCTGGCTGGTACTGGGTCCCCAAAGTCCGGGAGATCAGGCGCAAAAAAAAAAAAAAAAACAGAGCAAGCGAGTGTGACAGATGGTCTCGGGGGGGGGGGGCAATTGCCCTGTTGCCCCCCCTGGATCCGCCCCTGACTAGATCAAGCCCAAACAGTGGTGCCATTGAGGGGTGCCACCTGGTGCTTTGACCGACTACCCCCAGCCCTGACTTCCCACCCTGTTATTGGCACCACCCTTCGAGTAGGGGTGACAAACTTACTATCAACCCACCTCTCCTCGAGTGAATCTCCTCTTTACCCAATATTGGGAAACCCAGCATTCCCCCCGGGACTGGAATCGGTGGAGTACATGTCATTGCATCAACGGGGAGGGACCAGGCCTCTCATTTCTTAGAGGGCACTCAATGGCCCTCTGTTCAAGCCCTGACTAGCGACGCAGGACACTTTCGACTTCCATTTGGAAGGCGATTCGCCTACATCACTTCCTACATTCAATAGCGAACCCGGCACAATATCAGCGAGAACTGATAACCTTTGAAGAGTAATGCAGGGACGAGGGGACATTGCCTCAAGTCCTATCCAAAACGTATGCACTGCTTAACTCCCCTCCCACACAACCTGACTTGCCCTTCCTGCAGAAATGGGAAACTGACCTACAGCGCGCGTTCACTGACACCCAAAAACAGACGATAATTCGATTGTCCTTGAAAACATCGATATGCACAAAAATTCAGGAACTTAACTTCAAGATCTTGACCAGGTGGTACTACACACCCCAGGTATTGCATAGATACTTCCCTAATTCCACAAACAAATGTTGGAGATGTCAGACAGAGGTGGGAACGCTTCTTCTTATCTTCTGGTCCTGTCCCCGTTTGCAACACTTCTGGACAACAGTTAGAACTATCACTCAGAAATTTACCGACCATGTAATCAGTAACGACCCCGCCTTTTTCCTGCTTCATGCTACCTCAATACAGGCACGGAGCTACAAGAAGTCAATCATACAGCATTTACTGAACGCGGCCAAATCCTGCATCCCCCTCAGATGGAAGAAAAGTTCACCCCCGTCAGTGGGGCTGTGGTTGCGCAGAGTGGAGGACATCAAAAAGTTGGAGGATTTAGTCCTCACTGCCCAAAACAAACAGGAGAGGCACTCTAAGGCGTGGAGGCTCTGGAACATCTTCATCTTTTCTGTTGAAGGATTGGCCCTACTAAACTCTTAATCTGGCAAGTAGGGATGAGCCAAACACCCCCCTGTTCGGTTCGCACCAGAACCTGCGAACAGACAGAATGTTTGCGTGAACTTTAGAACCCTATTAAATACAATGGACTCTAATGTTCGAAATCTAAAGTGCTAATTATAAAGGCTTATATGCAAGTTATTGTCCTAAAAAGTGTTTGGGGACCCGGGTCCTGCCCCAGGGGACATGTATTAATGCAAAAAAAAGTTTTAAAAACAGACGTTTTTTCGGGAGCAGTGATTTTAATAATGCTTAAAATGAAAAAATAAAAGTGAAATATTCCTTTAAATTTCGTACCTGGGGGGTGTGTATGATATGCATGTAAAGTGGCGCATGTTTCCCGTGCTTAGAACTGTCTCTGCATAAAATTTCATTTTTGAAGGAAAAAAAGTAATTTAAAACTCACTCACGGCTATTAATGAATTGTCGGCTCCCGGCAATACATACAAAAGTCATTGATAAATAAAAAAAAAAAAAGCGTGGGGGTCCCCCAGAATTCAATTACCAGGCCCTTCAGGTCTGGTATAGATATTAAGGGGAACCCCGCCGCAAATTTAAAAAAAAAAATGTGTGTGGTTCCCCCAAATATCCATACCAAGCCCTTCAGATCTGGCATGGATTTTAAGGGGAACTCCACCCCAATTTAAAAAAAAAAATGCCGTGGAGTCCCCCCAAAAATCCATACCAGACCCTTATCCGAGCACGCAACCTGGCAGGCCACAGGAAAAGAGGGGGGGACGAGAGAGCGCCCCCCCTCCTGAACCGTACCAGGCCACATGCCCTCAACATGGGGAGGATGTCCCCATGTTGATGGGGACAAGGGCCTCATCCCCACAACCCTTGCCCGGTGGTTGTGGGGGTCTGCGGGCGGGGGGCTTATCGGAATATGGAAGACCCCTTTAACAAAGGGGACCCCCAGATCCCGGCCCCCCCCTATGTGAATTGGTAAGGGGTGCATTGTACCCCTACCATTTCACAAATAAAGTGTAAAAAAATGTAAAAAAAAACACACACACCTTGGAAAAGTCCTTTATTAAAAAATAAATAAAAAAAAAAACATTCCAGCGGTGAAATCCAGTGTCCCGCAGTGATCCGATGTCCAGCGATGTCCGTCATTGGCTGAGCCTGAGCGGACCTGATGGGGAACTTCCTCCGCAGTCTATTACATGTATAGACCCGCCCCTTCTAAAGTTCCCCATCAGGTCTGCTCAGCCAATGACTAGGTGTAAGGCTGAGGACCTGATGCGGAACATGAGAAGGGGCGGGTCTATACATGTATTACACAGTGAGGGAAGTTCCCCATCAGGTCCGCCCCCTCGGTATGTCGGACCCGCCTACGTCATTTACAGGTATTTGAGATTTTATTTCAATGCCTAAAAGCTTGAAGAATCTTGTGTTTTTTTGTGCTCTTTTGCACGTTTTTTTTTTAGCTTATTTGAGCTTTTTTGAGCATAAGCGTTTCTTCTCACAAACCCTCCCCAGCTAGTTTTTCCTTTTTCACACCCTATCGCCTGTTTTTTTTTTTTGGAGGAGGAGGAGGAGGGGGGGATTCTGCCTGTAAGGGCTCATTTACACTTGCTTCGGCTTCAACACACATTAACGGCCAGTTTACACTTGCTTCAAAACAAGGCTTCGGACACGCATTGTAAAAGCTCTCTGAACGCCAGTCAAAGCTCCTGTCACTAAATAAAATGGTTAGCTTACAGTCCTGTTTACACCTTGCTTTTTCTTTGGCTTTGCTTAAAAAATGATACCCCATGTAGCTTTAGTGGTGCTTCAAAGCGTCTTCAAAGCCTCCATAGAAGTCTATGGGAAAGCTCGCTTGAAGCCTCACCGAAGCCTCATTGAAGCCCCACGAAGCCTCACTGAAGCTCCACCAAAGGCTCATCGAAGCCTCATCGAAGCTCCACCAAAGCCTAATCGAAGCCCCACAGAAGCCTCATCGAAGCTCCACCAAAGCCTCATTGAAGCCCTGCCGAAGCCTCATCGAAGCACCAAGCAAAAGCAAGGTTTAACCAGGACTGTAAGTTAACCATTTTATTTATGACAGGAGCTTTGACTGGCTGGCGTTCAGAGAGCTTTAACAAAGCGTGTCCGAAACCTTGTTTTGAAGCAAGTGTAAACTACCCTAAAGCCTGTAGATGCCGCTTCTTTGAGATGTGTGCATGAGCCCTAACACAAGCCGGTTATCGGCTCTCTTCTCCCCTCCTCACGTTGTCACCATGAGAAAAGGAAAGTCGATGAATGTCTTGTGTCTACATTGCGATCAACTGTCATTGGACACAGCTGATCACGTGGTAAAGGGCCGCTGTAATTGGCCCTTTACCCTGATGTGTGAAAGACTCAGCTATCATAGAGGGTGCCGCCCTCATGCCGCAGGGGGCACGCGGGATCACGGGAGGATGTCAAATGACGGCCTCCTGGCAAAGTAAGCAGAATCATGGCTACAGCGCGGGTGGGAGGTAGTTAAATATCAGTTGCCTTTGTTTTTAAAGCAGAGCTCCATCCTAAAGTGGAACTTCCGCTCATCGGATTCCTCCCCCCCCCTCCAGTGCCACAATTGGCACCTTTCAGGGGGAAGGGGGGTGAGATACCTGTCTAAGACAGGTATTTGCACCCACTTCCGGGCATAGACACTGTGGGTAGACTGCGGGTAGTGCGTAACTTCCCGGTCCCCCCCCCCCCCCCGTTGTGTTCTGGGAAACACACGGCTCCCAGAACACAGCAGGGACCAGTGAAAGACCAGTGAAAGACGCGCAGCGCTGCTTGCGCATGCGCAGTAGGGAACCGGGAAGTGAAGCCGCAACGCTTCACTTCCTGATTCCCTCACCCATGATGGCAGTGGGGGCAGCCGAGAGACCGCTGGACTCCAGGACAGGTAAGTGTCCTAATATTAAAAGTCAGCAGCTGCAGTATTTGTAGCTGCTGGCTTTTAATATTTTTTTACGGTGGAGCTCCGCTTTAATAATAGTTCTGTCATTTTTGAGGTTGGCAGCAAAAAAAAAAGGTGCACTGTCAGTAAATGTTCCATGTTTTGTCAGTAAAAAATGCTGGGGGAGGTTGGCAACACTGCTGCAGGCATTTCATAACAGAAATGGCAAGCAGACCTTGCATTGTTCTAGAGATGCAGAGACTTTGGTGCCTCATGGAGTGCCGAGGAGTGGGTTATATTGTTGGAGGACATCAGTCAGTCATCGTCTCCCCCTAAAACCCCTCACAGTCACATGGTCTCCGTTTGTTGTAAGCTAACCCATCTTCCCGCCAGGGGGAGACATCACCCTGAAGCACACCGAGACTCCCCCCTGAGCATTCAATCACGGTTCCCATAGCAACACCCACACCCCTGAATGTGCGCCCATCTTTTGAGCCTGCGCAGCCGGCTTGTCAGTGCGCTTGCGCGGGTTGTAGCTCAGTCACACCGTGTGTCCCGGGCACCGCCGGCGGAGTCTCCATAGGACACGGTTTACGAGATTGTGCTTGGCGCCTGAGGCAGGAGCGGCAACCATGGCACAAATCCTGCCTATTCGTTTCCAGGAGCATTTCCAGGTGAGCCGACCTGCTTTGTATGGGAGCTGCAGGGGAAAGGTTCGTGATGTTGTGGAGGTGGAGGAGGAGGATAGGGCTACACTGAGGAGGAATAACGGATTTTAATTGGGGAGGGGTGATGTTCCCTGCAGGGAGGCCTGCACTGTGGGTGCCACCATTGTCTGCAATGAGAAGTGATTCAGCAATTGTCCTTGGGAAGGGAGGAGGAGTGTGGGGAATGAAGGGTTAAGGGTGTATTATTTTAGGGGAGGTAATAGGAGGCTGCAGTGCCCCCCAATCCTGTGATGACATATCCAACTAGCTGGAAAGTATGCCTGTCAGACATGGCATGTCACAGAGGGAGGCCCATCCTCCCAAGTCACTGCTCCATGATCCCTATACTGTGCCTGTTCTACAATACAAGGAGATAGTTCTCTGTACTTCCATCTGCTGGGCCTGGATGGGATGTGTGGGAAATGCGGGCAATGCAGATGTGCAGCCTTACTCCCCCCCCCCCCCCCTTTCCTCTGAGTTATTGATTTCCAGCAGTGAGAAGAAAGGAGGAGGGGGTGTCCCTTCCTGCCATGCCTGGGTACCAGACCAGGGGGCACGCTTACATTTGGGATGTGTCACCACCATTAGAGATGACATAAAATGCCTCCTGCCATGGAGTGACCTCCCCGCCACAAGTGCTACTCATCAGTGCAGGAAGCTGCTGCGTCCTTTTATTTCATTATATGTACACATTGGTAGAAACAATTTTCCGCTGTGATGGTGAGGCCTAATGTACATGGGACATTTTACAACCTCCTGAACGATTTACCTTGACAGATAGTAACCGACGTTTAAAAACGCCTGTTTTGCCATGTTAAGATGCAGCGTTTGCGTTTTTTTTTTTTTTTTTTTAAATAGTCAAAAATGATTTTGCTTGCTTCTATCGATGGGGCACGGGTCCTCCTACTAAGACCAATGATGGGGCACTATTCCTCCCACTGGCACCGTCTATGGGGCACGGTTCCTCCTACTAAGACCAATGATGGGACACTATTCCTCCCACTGGCACCGTCTATGGGGCACGGTTCCTCCTACTAAGACCAATGATGGGACACTATTCCTCCCACTGGCACCGTCTATGGGGCACGGTTCCTCCTACTAAGACCAATGATGGGACACTATTCCTCCCACTGGCACCGTTGATGGAGAACTATTGCTCCTGTTAAAACCAATAACGGCAAAGTGTTTACTCGCACTGATGCCGGGACATTTTCTACTCACACTGGTCACATTCTGGCCCGCCTGAAGGACAGTAAACTGGCCCTTTGTTTAAAGAGGAAGTAAACCCATGTGTGTTTTTTTTTTTTTTTTTTTTTTTTTAAAACCCTGCAAAAGAAAGGCATAATGAGCTAGTATGCATAGCATACTAGCTCATTATGAATGACTTACCTGAGATCGAAGCCCCCGAACTGCTCCTCGTTCCCCTCCGCCGCCATCTTGCCTCGATCTGCCGTCAGTGTGTCGCCGTTCCGGCGCTGTGATTGGCCAGAGCGGCGATGACGTCATGCGCGCTCGGGCCGGCAAGATCCCATTCAGAAAACCGGCAATGATGCCGGCCCGCTAGTGTGCATGCGTGTGATGTCATCGGTGCTTTGTTAATAGCAAATATCTCCTTAACCGTGTAGGCCTTAATCTAGGCTTACCTATAGGTGCAAATTGTCTAAGTGGGTTTACAACCACTTTAAAAAGTTTGGAGACCTCTGGCCTAGACTATAAACGACCCTGTGTACATGTACTGATAAGATAACAGAGGAGAGTTCAGGGGCTACTGGAAAAAAACACCCAACTGCTCCTAAACATCCGTTTACCAGCCGCAGTGTACATGAAGCCTAAGTGAGATAAGTTGGCGACTGTTTTTTATTATTATTATGCAGGCATTATTTAGCGCACGGCTTGACAAATTTGCTTTGAATCTAAGAGCCAGCTAAAAAAGTTATGAGCCAGTTTTTTTGAACTAACAAATCTTACAGAATTAACATGTCCCCGAAGTTTAACCCTTTCACAACGAGCCATTTTTGCGTATTTTTAATTTTTTTTTCCACACGTTTAAAACAACAAAAAAAAACGGCCTCAAGATTACCTAAAACCCCACAAATATTACATATTTTCTGAAAGCAGACACTCGAGAATAAAATGGCAGTAGTTCCACTTTTTTACGCAAAATTACTACAAAGTGCACTGAGGAATAGACACCCAACATGTCAAACCTTAATCTTGTCAGTACTCTCGATATAGGGGCCTTTTAAAGCCTTGCCTAAGTCAGTTTAGCATTATGAACGAGGTCTGGTGATAGAATTATTGCTCACATTGCGGCGATGTGTAAGGTGTATTGCAATCAATGCTTTCAGGCATAGGAACCCTGAACGTGTGTATATTTAGGGGTGGCTCACATTTTTTGGGGGGGGGGATTTTATGTGCTTAGGTGTATCTTAAATTTTTTTTAAATAAAAAAATAAAATAAAAAATAAATAAATAAAAAAAATTTCCCATCGCATAGGGCAGTGATTCTCAAACCTATCCTCAAGTACACCCAACAGGCCATGTTTGCAGGTTTTCCTTAATCTTGCACAGGTGCTTTTAATTCAGTCAATGGCTTGGTACTTTGGACAGCTATTTTTATCTATGAGAAATTCCCAAAACATGGCCTGTTGGGGGTACTTGAGGACAGGGTTGAGAACCACTGAGATAAGGGACAAAAAGTCCCCTATGTGATTTATTTTTTGGTGGCAGGTTCTCTTTAACGAGACATGCATATCTCCCCTGTGCTCCACTGAATGTAATGTTATGCACATCGCATCGCACTGCATTACATTCTTTTATGACCTTGATGGCCAGGAAAACAGTCAATGGGGACCTGGAAACGACGTCACATTTCCGGGTCAACAGCTAGAAAAGGAGGAGAGCGAATGTGTGTCCACTCCCCCCCCCCCCCCCTCTTCTCTACCCAGTGACACCTGCTATGCTGGTCCAAGGCCTGCAGACGGGCAAGCAAAGCCATCGATACATAGCAGGAGGGCCGCAGGGTGATTGCAGCATTCGGGCAGCAGCCCGGGTGCCAGGCCAAAACTTCTGGTCGCAATGGCGACCTGGTGCCTGGGGTTTGTTGAGCCCTGATTTAGTGCCTACAATTTGCTATGCAGTGTCTTGCAACCTTTTAGCTCTTGTGTATATATACATTTCTTTATTCAGCTTTAAAGCACTATTAACCTAAAAACTATTTTTTTTATAAATTACAGCTTATCGGTCATATGTGGTGGCTGGATTCGTTTTCTTTTTTAGGTGTGCTTTCTGTTATTTTCACCTGGTGATCCAGAAAGTAAGTCTGTTAATTTCCAAAAGAACGTGCTGTCTTGCCAACGTAGCATGATCTGGCCAGTAGCACACCTCTTGTATTAAGCCTCGTACACACGGTCAGACTTTTTGCCAACAAACTTCATTTTGAGCAAGTTTGACCAAAAATCCGACCGTGTGTACGCTCCATTGGACAAACTTTTTTTGGTTTTCATCGGACAAATGTTCGGTCTGCAAACGGACAAACTTTTCGCCAACAAAAGTCAGATGGAGCAAAGTCCATCCGTGTGTACAGAAATCCATCGGAATTTTGTCCGATGGACAAATAAGCATGCCCAGAACCAATGTTAAAATCAACCAACAATAGCAGAAGTTGACCAAAGGGTGGCGGTAAAGAGCAGAAAAACCACGTGATGTTGGAAAAGTTTTGGGAAAGTTTGCAGAAAAGTCCTACCGTGTGTATGCTATGGGTGTGCCCGGCCAACTCCCTTCGGACAAAAATCCACAGAAAAGTTTGTTTGAAGTCCGACCGTGTGTTCGAGGCTTAAGAATGACTTCTCTAGATGGAGGAGCACAGGGAGCACATTTGGACAGCAGCATTGCCAATCTAGGGCAGGGGAGTGTTAGATGTGCTGGCTCAGGGGTCTCCCAAGCTTTATAAGCAAAGGGCCACTTTACTGTCTTTAAGGCTTTAGGAGGGCCGGACTGTGGCCATTGGGAGTAAAAAAATGCCCCTTCATCAGTACCCCATCGTTGGTGTTGGTGGGAGGAATGGTGCCCCATCGATGGTGTCAGTGGGTGGCACTGTACTAGCAGATTGAAGCTAACACTTTATAAATACATACAGCAAACATTTTTTTTTCTTTTGGGATAAAGGTTGTACATAAATAAAAGCTGATCATTGTAAGCACCCCTCTTCAGTAGTAAATGGTTTGTCTCCACCCATTATCTGCTACATCTGCAGGACAGCATGCTCTCTTGAAACTCAACAGATGTATTGGCTGGATCACCAAGTGAAATAAAAGGAAAAAAAAGGCTCAAAAAACCTAATACAGCCACCACATCTAAGAATTGGTAAGCTGCAATATAATGTTTGTGTAGCGGGTATGTACTTTTGTGAGTGTTTAATTCGGGTGAAGACATCGGTGAAGTCTTGTTCCCTGCGGCCCAGCAGGTGGCGCCGTCACTTTGGGCCGGGGTTGAACCATCACTGCAGTACCGTACCCTTTGTGACCTCTCGCAGCGGTTGTGCGGCGGGGCGGGGAACCCGCTGTGCTTGCTGGGAGAGGGTATGAAGGGGATGGACATCTTCGCCACGAGGTCAGAGCCCCAGGCACCTTCAGCCTGGGGGCTGCTGTCTGTGGTCGGTGTCCAGGCGGCCTAGGCCTGGACACATGGAGTTCGGAAATCACCCCAGACACCCTCAGTCTGGGGTGAGGTACATCACTTCAGGCCTGGTGCCCAGCTTCTTCCACTGGGTCCCGCCCGGGAGGAGTCGTCCTAAGGTGCCCACAGTATCGGGTAATCCAGGCGTAACGGACCGTGCAGGTGACCTTCCCGTAGATCTGGTGCAGCATATTGCCAGTGCCGGGACAGGGCCTCCGGAGACCGTCAGGATGGATGCCCTTTCCTAACAGGGGCTGTATTCACTCGGAAGGTGGTCCATGTTCTAAGGTCGGTGGCAGAGACCGTTATATTCAGGCCTGTGGCAGGAGCCTCAACAGTTCACTCGGTAGGTGGCAGCTACCAACCTCACGATCGGTGGCAGAGACCGTGTGCCAAACCTATTCGCACGCAAAAGGAATAGGAGAGTTCATTTGTGCCTGGGCCTACTCGTATCCACACCCCTGTCTGTTACAAGAGTTCAACTGATTATGTTCATCCTGGCATAATGGAGAAATAAAGGAGTGTTGGACTTTGAATGGTGTGGGGCTCTTTTACTAATGGACACATCTCCACGAAGGAAGCAGAGGTTCCGTATGCAACGAACAGACCCGACGGTAAAATCAAGTGACTTTGCTCAACCCTCATACTCATGCGAGGTGAGAGCTTGGCGCTAGTGTTCCTGCACTCTCTCTCCCAGGTACCCTTAGACAATAACCGATAAGAAAGAGAGGGTGAGGCCGCTACATTTGCATTTGGGTTAAATACGGTTAGCCTATTGATTTGGCAGTACCCTTTAGGCCCCATGCACACAGGGCGTTTTTGCAGCTGCTAACAGCAGCTTTAGACGTTTTCTTTTACAGCTTCAAAACGCCCATCCATGTTATTCTATTGTGTCATGCACACTAGAGCTTTTATGAGCTCCAAGTGGCATAGGCGTTTTCCAGCTGCAAAAAAAACCCAATTCCAGTGCGTTCTGGAGCTCCAGGTTCGAGCTGCAAAAACGCCTGACGCTATTAAACGCGCAAAAAACGCGCAAAAATGCCGCGATTTGCGTTTTTGAGGTCCGAGATTTTTTTTTCTTAAAAGGTCAAAAAATGACAAAAAATGTTTACAAAACATGGACAGGCGTTTTTAAGCTCTAAAAAAAGCGGCTGTAAAAACGCCCTGTGTGTATGGGGCCTTACCATTATTTAAAGTGGTTGTAAACCCACTTTTTAAACAAAGACCTACAGGTAAGCCTAGATTAAGGCTTACCTGTAGGTGCATGAAATATCTCCTTAACCTACACGGTTAAGGAGATATTTGTATGTAAATGCGGCGACGCTGACGTCATCCCATTCACAAATTTCGGCTAGGTCGCAACATTCGACGACGTAGCCGAATTCGACAGCTCACGCGCGGAGTCACGTCTTCGCCGCTCCGGCCAATCACAGCGCCGGAGCGGCGCTGTGATTGGCTGCAGCGGTGATACCCGGAAGTAACATTCCGGCTATCGCCGCAGCGATGGATGCGGCTAGAGGAGGGACACGGACGACTTCGGGGGCCCCGATCGAAGGTAAAGTGGTACATAATGAGCTAGTATGCTAGTCATACTAGCTCATTATAGCTTTGTCTTGCAGGTTAGTAAAAAAATAAAAAAAAAAATAAAGGGTTTACAACCACTTTAACAAATATTTATTTTACATGTTTTATATCGCGCTGTCAATTTGCGCTGTCAATTTGCGCATTTACATTTTGCAAATTCACCTTGGTCTCTGCCCTCAAGAAGCTACAATGTAATATTCCTACTTGTGTACATACTAAGGCCAGTTTAGACAGAAGCCAATTAACCTTATCCTTACATAGTTCTTAAGGTTGAATAAAGACGGATCCATCCAGTTCAACCTGTGTGTGTGATATATATTTTTACTCTTACAATTTCCATAGCCATGTATATTCTGTTTCCTGAGGAAGCCATACATTATTTTTATTCCCGATTCATACAGCGCCAGCAGTTTGTGTAGTGCGTTACAATATGAAGCGAGACAGAACAATTGCAATACAATTCAAGACAAGAAGGTTCAGCCTTCCCCTGTTTTATTATTCCTGGTCATTCAGCAATGTAGAGGTTAAACCAAAAATTGAATGTGTTAAAATGAATGGATCAGGAAATGCTGACTGAGCTCTCCCCCCCCCCCCACCTTCCCTATAATTGAGGGTCTGGGAGTGTCGGGATGGCAGATCTTCCATCCTCCTCTTTTGTAGCTGGTGGGTGCACATAGATATCTAACACTGTTGTACATAAAGTATAGAGTTATGTTTTATGCTTATTTATACTGTTTTTCAAGCCTTGTGATGCTCTGACAGTGTAGGTACTTTTGGTAGTCATCCTGAGCCAGGCTCAGTGCTGCATTTGCCTTTTATCCAGCCAAGGTCATGAAGATACAACAGCAGTTTATGGCCGAGTTTTGTATTGGACATCTACTGTGTTAATGGAGGAGTGATGGATTTCAGAGCAATTACACCTGCAGTGACAGTTGATGTATGATAGCAGCACATCCTCTGTTGCTTTTATTGCTAAATAGAATAATTTTTTTTTTTTTGCCTTCACATTTAGACTCCATGCACACTAGCTTAAAAAAAAAAAAGCATGTGCTCTTGGTAGAAACAAACACATTTTGAGTGTTTTTCGGACTAGCGCTTAATGTTTTTTTATGCAACAAAAATGCTCTCAAACGCTTTTATTTTATTTTTTTTCTGTCTCTAAATGCTGAGCTTAGTGGTTGTAAACCCATATTAAATCGCATACTATCTCATTATGAAATACTTAAATTGGATCGAAGCTGTTGCAGCAGTCCCCGTAGCTACAGGCATCATCCAGGTATTTTTGTTTTCAGCTGGCGATTTCCTACAGTGTAAAAGCCAGACTAGAGGCCAATTTAGCCTCTGGATTGTTTTTACAGGCAGTGGAAGGGGATGTTGAATGCATGATCTCATGCTTTCCAGGGTAGAGGAGATATCTGGGGTTTTATTGACCCCCAGATGTCTCCAATTACAAGGGATGTTTAAATTTCTTGTAATAAGAATAAAAGTGAATAATAAAAATAAAAAAATAAAATTGCCTCAATTTGGACCTGAAACTGAGCCAAAGACACACAGGACCCTTCTACTGTGCGCACTGTGGTCGCCCCGGAGATGTGTGAACTGGCTCCATTGAGAGCCGGTCACAGTCTCCTGTCCTGTGAATTGGATGGGGGTAACCAGCATCCAATTCACAAAACTGTGAACCTGGCCTGAAGCAGAACTGCAAAAAGAAGTATGGCCAAAGCACCCAGCTGCCTGATTGAGAGTTGACTCCAGCTCTCTGCGCGGCTAAGAGCCGGTTCACACTGGGGCAACACGATTTCCAGTGCGACTTTACGAGGCAACTTCGAGTTGCCTCCAGGACAGGCGACTTTGCCAGTGGCCAATCAAACAATAATCGGCTCTGTGGGAGGGAGGGGTTTGCCTGAGAAAACTATTTTCTCTTCCTGTAAAGTTGCTTCAGTTAAGACACTGATCCGACTTTGAAGGCGACTTCCATTGAAATCAATGTGTAGAAGTCGCCTTGAAGTAGTACAGGAACCTTTTTTGAAGTCAGAGCGACTTTGGTAGTGTGCATAAAGACGGCTCCATAGACTAACATTACAGCGCGACTTGGGGCGTCTCGGGGCGACCTGAAGTCGGATCCTGAGTCGCCCTGGTGTGAACCGGCTCTAAGGGCTCATGGCACACTGCAGCTCAAAAAAATAAAATATGGCTTTACAGGCGTTTGAGCATTTTATTTCTGCTTGAAGAAGCTTGTGCTTTTTTGTGCTCTTTTACAAGTATTTATTGAGCTTCTTTTGAGCTTTTTTTTCACAAACCGTCTCCTAATTTTTCATATTTTGTTTGTGTGTTTTGAAGCTGCTTTGAGCTTTTTCGCACGTTTTTGTGCTTTTTTTTTTTTTTTTTTTTTTTTTTTTTGCCACTTGGGCAACTTTTCTGCTTGAAAGCTCCTTTTTGGTAGGGTTTTTATCTGTCTTTAAGAGCAAATGCCTGAAAAAGCCATAGTGTACATGGACACATTGACTAACACGGAGGGGAGTTTCCAAGCAGAAAAAATGAGAGCTCAAAAGCATGTAGGAGCAGCTTCTTTTGAGCTCCTTTTGAGATGCAGTGTGCATGAGCCTAAGAGCTGAACACAGCTGCGCCCACCCCTTTCCTGCCTGGCGCTTAAGTGAGTGGTGACTGATTAGTCACCCAAGAAGACTAAGAACTGAGGGATCAGCAGTGATGTGATAGCTCAGTTCTCAGTCTTAGAGCTGACATGGGACAGATGCCACATCACTGCTGCAGCTTTGAAGTGAGTATGTATGTATGTTTTTTTTTTTTTTTTTTTTTTTTTTTTTTTTTTTTACAAGTCCATACTTCATCTTTCATGATATATGGCTCCTTCCCTAGTTGCTGCCAAGAATCCAACATTCTGGTAGCTCCAGATTGGCTGCTCAGGATTTGGTTGGCAAATCTCACTCGGTCGTATCTGTTTTTAGGGTGGAGCATGTAACATGCTCCCAATGTGGTGACAGTTTTTTTTTTTTTTTATGGTACACAAATCCCATTTTTCCTGTCAATTTCTCATTTTGCACCACTGATTTGTTTATTAGACTCTATATGTTTTTCCTATGTGCTTGGAGTTCCCCACATTCTCCTCTCCCATAAACCTACATTTCTCTTTTTGTCCATGGACGGACACAGCTTCCTTATTCTTGACAGTAGGGTTATGTTCCTGTCTAATAGGAGAGGACTAGGCAGACATGTTGGATATTTAAATACATGTAACTTTAACAGAGTTGAACAGCCCCGCCCAGGGGGTGGTCCCTCCGGTCATAACCCCACACCCTGCAGTCAGCAGCTCCAGTTTTTTTTCTGCCTAGTAGATAAGGACCTGGCTTCCATTGGGCCCAGGGTCCTGAAGAAATTTTTACCTTTTTAATTATTTTATTTTTAAGGAATCTACTATCAACTGCCGGCTGGATGACAGGCTGGATAATATAGATCCTTGTAGTCCCCCCCCCCCCCAGTCCGGCCATTGAGCGTGAGCAGACCTTAGCTACGCACTGGGTTGGCCACGACATACCCCATGGCTCCAGTGGTGGATGGTGAGCTATATGCTCCGGGGTTCACATATGACTGGGCTACAGCTGTCTAAGTCACAGTGAACCGGGCCGACAGCTACTCCGTACTGCTCGGATGTAGGTCTGTCAGGAACGCACCAGCAAGTCCTCGCAGGGACGGGTAAGTACGGTTCCTCCTGCCTCGGCAGGATGCAACAGCTAGGCATTCCTGGGGGGGGGTCGTTTGGAGGGTTCTCCTGCCCTCCCTTTCCTCTCCCGCTGTCCAATTTTTTTTCCTCCTCCCCTTGCGGGGCTCGCTGCGACCGGGGTATACCTGTTGGGGCTGTGGGGTTGTCCGGGCCCGCTCTCTGTGGGGGGTGGTCTAACACTTTGGAAGCCTCCGCTCGGCAGCCTTCTCGTCCACCTCGCTGTGTTTGGGCGCCATTTTTGGTAGCGCCAGCGCCATTTTTCTCTTGCCTACTTTTAACATTGTTTTCTCCATTGGTGGCCATTTTGTCGTGGCCGCGCTGTGCTGCAGGTCTGCATTGCGGGCGGCCATTTTCTTGTGGCCCGCACCCTCTTCTCTGAGGCGTCCTGCAGCCATTTTTTTTGGAGTGGGTTTTGGCCTCTAGCGCTGGCTGGCTTCCTAAACGTCGCGAACAGCGCAATTCACCTCACAGAGCACTTCAGACACACGCTGTGTGCGGAAGGAGAGCGGGCAGTGGCGCTGAGCAGTCTCTTGCCTGGGTGGTGAGTTCCCTGGGTAACCCCTGGTCATTGCAGCAAAGAGGGTGGACATTATTTTTGTAAAGGTGTCTTGACTTGGTCCCTAAGGGCTGTCAGTGGGCAACATGGAGTCAGAAGCTGGCGTTTCTTCCCCAGACATTCCAGTGGCAGCAACCGGTGTCCCTGCACCTGCGGTACCTATGGACGCTTTGTCATCAGACCTGAAGTCCTTTGTTGTCAAGGTGGAAGCGGCGTGCAGGCGTAAGGGGGGGGGGTAAAAAGGGCCCCCTCCATCTTCCGGGAATGCTCTGCACAGGACCCCGGTTCTGGGGTGTTAGAGGATGCGGGCAGGACCTTCCCAGTGAAGAGGACCCCTTGTCCGGGTCAGCACAAGACAGAGCACTTGTGGGAGCACTTATCAATGCTGTGAGGGACACTCAAGCTGGAGGATACAGCTGGGACATCCGCTGAGGTGTCGGTCCCTTTTGGGTCGCACAAACTGACCCGCTCTGTTAAAGTTTTTCCTTATGTATCTTACTTTGACAAGTTCATAGATAAGGAATGGGAACGGCTGCAGAGGTCCTTTGTGGTCCCTCAGCGCATGGTGGCCCGTTACCCATTCGAGGAGAGCCTTTTGAAAAAATGGGCTTCTCCTCCGGTTGTTGTTCCCCCGGTGTCTACGTTAAACAAGGTAACCACTATTCCGGTAGAGGGGTCTCCCGCGTTCAAGGACCCTACAGATAGGAGGTCCGAATCGGTGAGCCGTTCCATGTTCACCATGCTGGGGTCAGCATTGCGGCCTATATTGGCTGCAACTTTGGTGTCTCAGACGCTCACTGAATGGGAAAAGTATTGCACCAGGCAGTGGAGGAGCATCAGCTTCCCCCAGAATACATGAGGCTGGCCGACCAGTTGGTACAGGGACTTGTGTACATCTGTGATGCGGCCCCTTTAATCTCCAGGGCCTCTGTATCTGCGGTGGTATTGCGCCGCCTGATATGGCTAAAATGCTGGTCTGCGGACCAAGCTTCCAAGAAAGCTCTGGCAGATTTGTCTTTCAAAGGTGGTCGGCTCTTTGGTGCCTCGCTGGACGACCATTATTAAGGATGTCACTGGAGGTAAGAGCACACTTCTCCCTCAGTCCACAAAAGGTAAGGAGCCACTCCTTTTCCGCGCATAAGCGGTATTTTCGTCAGTCAGGGCCCGCTGGCAGACCCTCCCAAGCCGACAAGGGTCCAGCTGGGTGACAGAAGCATCCCTTAAAGGGACCGATGTTCAGCTACGACGGTCCGCGGGATCGTGCCGACCTGCCGCAGTATAAGCACGGCGGCTTGTCGGCAAGCGGTTTAATTTGGATATGTTTATTTAACATTTATATTGTGCTGCAAAGGTAAGGATGATGCATGGGCTTCCTCTGCCCCTCCAGGATTCTAAGCAAAAGATGGTTAGCGCGGAAGCCGCAAAATGTCCCCATCTTTGCGCACACACGCCGGAAATAGCCCTGCACATGTTCCATAATGGTGGCATGAGGGGCCGGGCGGGCCGAGCCACGAAGAACATGGGTTTGAAGCTCCTCTTTAAAGAAAATTTGCCATGCTTGGCTCTCCTTTTTAACCACTTCCATACCGGGTCTATTCTGGAACTCCTCTCCTACATGTAAAAATCATAATTTATTTGCTAAAAAATTACTCCAACCCCCAAACATATATGTTTTGTAGCAGGGACCTCACGGAATAAAAACTCACTAAAGTTAGCCCATTTTTTTTTTTTTCGTGTAGTGTGAAAGATGTTTCCCTGAGTAAATGATACCTAATATGTCATGCGTTAAAATTGTGCACACTTGTGGAATGGCACCAAACTTGGGTACTTTAAAAATCTCCATAAGCGACACCTTAAAATATTTTACAGGTTACCAGTTTAGAGTTACAGAGGAGGTCTTAGGCTTGCTCTCGCTCTAACGTGTTCGTGGCGATATCTCACATTTGTGGTTTGAACGCCGTTTACATATGTGGGCGCAACGTACGTATGTGTTCGCTTCTGTGAGATATGGGGTCTATAGGCAGAAAAGAGACTGATATAAATAAAAAAAACACACGATCTTGTGAGTACATGGCAGTGTTTACATCTGATTGGCCAGACATAAGGTCATAACGCCATGCCCGGGCCTCCGAAGGTCATAGACTGCCGGGATCATCTGGTCCTCGATATTCTCTATGGTTAACTTCCACCGCCGGTGGATTCCTTTTCCAGCTCGCCAATCGCACAGGCGAGCCGGTAGAAGCACCGGTGGGTGGGGTGGGGGGGGGGTTGTCTCCTCCCGCCGCCTGTAAAAACAAGCGACTGAACAGCTATACTATGATTGTTCTTACAGTGCAAGGAATCGCTGGCAGAAAAGAATGATATATGAATGATGCCTTTACTCAAAGTCCAGGACGTCATATGAATGACAGTCTTGGGCGGGAAGGATTGGTCTATCGGCACACAACACAATGAAGAGATTCTAATGACATCTGTCACATTTATAAGCAAACACGATTCGCCCATCAGCATACAACATAGTATAGCTCTATTTCAAACAAGATTTACCCATCAGCAGAAGTACTTAAAGGAGAAGTACAGCCAAAACTCTTTTGGCTGTACTTCTCCTATGAAACTCAGGAGTGCACTCCTGTGACCTGTTTTTTTTTTAGCAGACAGCAGGCTGCTGATGTTACAGAGACAGTTCTGGCTGGGGAAAAATCGTGACCATATGGTCTGGATCCACCCAGGAGCCTGGACTAGCCACCTGACTCTGCCTCTCAGCAACAAATGCCCATACTTCTCTTTTAAAGCACAATACAAACAAAAATCATCTGTAGCGGTACCCCCCTGAGGGCTGCTAGTAGACTCTCTCTATAATAGAGGTCGACCGATATGGGTTTTTCTCTTGCCGATATTTAGAAATCGGGGCGGCCGATGGGCGATATATGATGCTGATTTTTGCGGCATATATATATATATATATATATATATATATATATATATATATATATATATATATATTGTATGTGGCACTAATTGGCAGGTGGCACTAATTGTCACTGGCAGATGGCGGTGGCAATGGCAGGTTTCATAGCCAATAATGTAACTCTGTGAAACTGCTCTCTGCAGCGCCGCGTGAAACTGTATGGAGAGAGAGAGGAGCTCACAGATTCAGCGTGATGTCGGAGGTGGGCGGGCCCCAGCAGCTAGCCAGCCAATGATCGGGCCGTTAAAGAAAGGGGCGGGGCCACATGCATGTAGCGGTCCGCCCAGATCCCATTGGCTGGTGTTGGATCGCTGGGTCCCGCCCACCCCGACATCCAACCTCACTGACCTCTCTCTCTCTCTCTCGTTCTCGTTCTCGTTCTCTTTTACCTCATCTCTGCAAATCCTCTCTTACCTCTGACACCTTGGGTTCTATCCTGTCACAACTGTGATCAGAATTAACCACTTAAGCCCCGGACCATTTGGTAGCTAAAGGACCAGAGGTGAATTCAGAATTTTGCACTGCGCTGCTTTAACTAATTGTGCGGACATGCAATGTTGTACCCAAACGAAATTTGCGTCCTTTTCTTCCCACAAATAGAGCTTTCTTTTAATGGTATTTGATTGCCTCTGCGATTTTTATTTTTTGCGATAAAAACGGAAAAAGACAGAAAATTTTGAAAAAAAATGATATTTTCTACTTTTTGTTATAAGAAAAATCGAATAAACTCAATTTTAGTCATACATTTAGGCCAACATGTATTCAGCCACATGTCTTTAGTAAAAATAATGTCAATAAGCGTATATTTATTGGTTTGCACAAAAGTTATAGCGTTTACAAACTAGGGTACATTTTCTGGAATTTACACAGCTTTTAATTTATGACTGCCTATCTCATTTCTTGAGGTGCTAAAATAACAGGGCAGTACAAAACCCCCCCAAATGACCCCATTTTAGAAAGTAGACACCCCAAGGAAATTGCTGAGAGGCATGTTGAGCCCATTGAATATTTTTATTTTTTTGTCCCAAGTGATTGAATAATGACAAAAAAAAAAAAATACAAAAAGTTGTCACTAAATGATATATTGCTCACACATGCCATATGGAATTGCACCCCAAAATACATTCTGCTGCTTCTCCTGAGTACGGGGATACCACATGTGTGGGACTTTTTAGGAGCCTAGCCACGTACGGGACCCCGGAAACCAAGCACCGCCTCCAGGATTTCTAAGGGCGCAAATTTTTGATTTCACTCCTCACTACCTATCAGTTTCGAAGGCCATAAAATGCCAAAATAGCACAAAACCCCCCCAAATGACCCCATTTTGGAAAGTAGACACCCCAAGCTGTTTGCTGAGAGGCATGGTGAGTATTTTACAGCTCTTTTGTTTTTGAAAATGAAGAAAGAACATTTTTTTTTTTTTTTTTTTTTTCCAATTTTCAAAACTTTGTGACAAAAAGCGAGATCTGCAAAATACTCACAATACCTCTCAGCAAATAGCTTGGGGTGTCTACTTTCCAAAATGGGGTCATTTGGGGGGGTTTTGTGCCATCTGGGCATTCCATGGCCTCCGAAACTGTGATAGGCAGTGAGAAGTGAAATCAAAAATTGACACCCTTAGAAAGCCTGAAGGCGGTGATTGGTTTTTGGGGTCCCGTACGCGGCTAGGCTCCCAAAAAGTCTCACACATGTGGTATCCCCGTACTCAGGAGAAGCAACAGAATGTATTTTGGGGTGTAATTCCACATATGCCCATGGCATGTTTGAGCAATATATCATTTAGTGACAACTTTGTGCAAAAAAAAAAAAAAAAAAAAAAAATTGTATTTCTTTTTCGTACATCACGGGACACAGAGCGACTTAGTCATTACTAATGGGTTATATAGAGATTACCTTCAGGTGCTGGCACTGGCCACTTCCAAACCGGAAGTACCCTCCCCTATATAAGCCCCTCCCATCCGGGAGCACCCCAGTTTTTTGCCAGTGTCTAAGGTGTTGGCCAAAGAGTAACATGTGTTTTCACTGGGCTTGCGTACAGGTTCTTTTGGGCCTTAGTAAGCTGTTCCGGATCCCACCAAAAAAGCTTCATAGCTAAACGGTCGGTACCCGGGCCTTGCAGCAGAAGAGCAAGGTTTTGCCTGTAATGCCTCTCTTAGGAGGGCTGGACCCTGGGATCCAGAGCTCTGGTCATACCCACGACCAAGATGTTGTCTGTGCAGGGTGCTATACAGGTCCAGGGGAGTGGAATCCTTGGGAACCCGGTCCCTGAAGGTTTAATTACAATGCCTGCCGTGATAGGTGAAGTTTGGGCTTCTGTGGACCAAACAGAGTCCTGCGGCGGGGAACAGGTAAGTGGGGGCCCCCAGGAACTTGGTTCTATTGGGGGACCCCCAAGCCTAATTTGTCTTTCTGTCTTTTACCTAACGGTATTCCCGCTAATATCTGTGTATGCCTGTAACTACTGAAAATGTAAAATTTTAATAGTAGTCAAGAAAAAAAAAAAAAAAAAGGACCGCGGTACCTGTGTTAAACCACTAGAGGCCGCTGTGGTCCATTTTTCTTGTCATGTGGATCTTTGGTTTTCTCAAGTCAAAAGATCCAGGCAGTTGGTAAGTTTCTCTGTGGGAATCCACTTCCTCTGCCCTGTTGCTGCGCTCATCCACCGCACAGGCCCTCCGGCAAAAAGGGCCCTGGCTCCTAGTCCCTGTTTGGTTTCGAAAAGGGCGCCAATGGTGCACGCGCCTCCTATGAAAAAAAAGGGGCGGGGCGGGTGGATGACGCTCGATGCGTGCCACGGCGCTTCTGCGCATGTGCAGGCGTCCCAGCTTGTATAAAGACACAGTACAAGTGTCAGCTGGATGCAAACAGAGCTAGCAACAAACAGTGGCACACAGAGGCGGTTGATGCAGGCATCCCCATTGAAAGGCACTTTAGTGGACACCAGCTGGTATATAGCAGCAACTTTGTTAAGACTATTACCAGCAAAATTGGTGTATGACGACGGGAATACCTCAGCTTTGTGCTTAAAGGATATGTCGTCCAGACGCTCCGGAAATAGATCTTCCAGGAAGCCAAAGGGGTCTCCATCGGGCTCTGAGGATATTGGGCATGCTTGTACTGCACCAATCTCCCCTGAGAATTCAGAGGTCAGTAGCCGTAGAAACCCCGCAGGAGTGCCTGGTGCTGCGGCTGTCCCCAGTCCACCTGCTCCTGTATATATAACAGAGGAGGTTTTATCCTCAACTCTGGGAGGATTGGAAGAGAGATTAACAGCATTGATCGCTGCTTCCCTGTCACAGGGAAAGCGCGTCCGATCTCAGTCTCCTCCTGCAGAGTGCCTGTTAGTGGAGGAACAGTCCCACACAGAGATCGACCTACCTGAAGGGGATCAGGATGAGGTTGATTCAGTTATGGAGGAATCAACAGTGGAAGAACCTTTCTCAGCATCTCAGGCTGAAAGATTATGGGTTCAGTCTCTGACTAACATGGTCCGATCAGCATTTAAAATGCCTCTGGCGGAACCACCATCCACTACGGTTTCCTCGCTGGGGTCGCTAAAAGCTCCCCAGGCTGTCTGTTCCTTCCCAATCCACCCTTTATTAGAAGGGCTTATTTACCAGGATTGGGAGCATCCTGATAAAATATTTGCTCCCCCCCAAGAGATTTCCGGTGATCTATCCCATGGAGGATAAGTTCATAAAAAAATGGAGGGTCCCTACAGTGGACGCAGCCATCTCTTCTGTGAACAAATCACTGACATGTCCAGTAGATAATGTTCCAATGTTCAAAGACCCAATAGATAGCAGATTTTAGTAAAGACTCCAATTTTTTTTCTCTACAGCAAGCATGGTGACACAACCTGCGGTAGCAGCGATTGGAGTCTGCCAAGCAGTGAAAGATCAGTTGAAACAAGTCTTAAGGGACTTACCAGATCAGCAGGCTCTTGCCCTAGCTGACCTGCCTAGAGCCTTGTGTTTTGCGGTGGACGCCATAAAGGATACAATCCAACAGGCCTCCCGCTTTACGCTGTCTATAGTACATATGCGTAGGCTTCTGTGGCTCAAAAACTGGTCTGCTGAAGCTCCCTGTAAGAAACTGCTGGTTAGCTTCCCATTTCATGGAGAACGCTTATTTGGAGAAGATCTGGACAAATATATCCAGAAAATTTCTGCCGGTAAAAGTTCACTCTTACCGGTTAAGAACAAGAGTAGAAGTCCTTCTTTTAAGAGGCCTACTTCTCCAGTCCCGGGCACATCGGCTGTGAAGCAGTTCCGACGGCCTCCGCGGTCAAATTCAGGGGGCAGAAATCAGGGACAATCACAGGGTAACAAGAAGCCCTGGATCAAGAGAGGTACAAAACCTCCCCCCAAGTCATGAAGCGTTGCCCCCACTCAATCGGGTGGGGGGAAGGCTTCAGTTGTTCAGAGACCTGGCGGGACACCATCAGAGACAGATGGGTGCTCTCTGCAGTAAGTCTGGGATACAAGCTGGAGTTAAAAGGCACTCCTCCTGCCCAATTTATGAGGTCAAACGTGCCAAGAGATCCCCAGAAGAGAGGATCCCTCCTTCTGGCACTAGAACAACTATTGCTCCAAGGTGTAATCATGAAGGTTCCCCTGGAAGAAAGCGGATTCGGGTTTTACTCGAACCTTTTCACAGTCCCCAAACCAAATGGGGACGTGAGGCCCATATTAAATCTAAAAGGGCTAAACAGGTTCCTAAATATCAGGACTTTTCGGATGGAGTCGATCCGATCGGTGGCCACCGCCCTACAAGGGCAGGAATGGCTAGCCTCGATCGACATAAGGGATGCTTATCTGCATATTCCCATCTTTCCGGCCCACCAGAAATTTCTACGCTTTGCAGTAGAAGGGCGCCATTTTCAGTTCAGAGCCTTACCTTTCGGTCTGGCCACAGCACCACGAGTGTTCACAAAAATTCTGGCCCCATTATTGGCCAATCTAAGAACACAGGGTGTAACGATAATGGCATATCTAGACGACCTGCTACTAATAGACCACTCAGTGGAAAAGCTGGAAGTAGCTATTCACAAGACAATCAAGTATCTGGAATATCACGGTTGGATTATCAACTGGGACAAGTCAGCTCTAAGACCAGTCAAAAGTCTGGAATATTTAGGGCTAAGGCTGGATTCAAATCAGAGAAAGATTTTCTTCCCTCCAGAGAAGGTGTCGTCTTTAAAAGATTTGACCCACTTAGTGGGTAGAAAAAGAAAACCATCCATACGCCTCTGCATGAGGCTGCTGGGAAAAATGGTGGCTTCATTCGAAGCGGTACCCTACGGTCAATTCCATTCAAGGAATTTGCAAAGGGCCATACTGTCAGCCTGGAACAAAAAAGTTCAGGCTTTAGACTTACCAATGTCCATGTCCCCTTCCGTTCGCAAGAGCCTCCATTGGTGGTTGGTGCCCAAGAATCTGGAAAAAGGGAAACCCTTCAGTCCGGTTTCTTGGAAGGTAGTCACTACAGATGCCAGCCTCATAGGCTGGGGGGCAGTACTGGAGCAATGGTCTCTCCAGGGCAAGTGGTCAGAAGCAGAAAAGGCCCTGCCCATCAATCTCTTAGAGATACGAGCAGCCCGGTATGCCCTAGTAGCATGGACATCCAAACTCCAAGGGTCCCCTGTCAGAATTCAATCAGACAATGCCACAGCAGTGGCATATATCAATCACCAGGGTGGCACCAGGAGTCGTGCAGCCCAGAGGGAAGCAAATTGCATCCTGGAGTGGGCAGAAAAATATGTCCCAGCCATATCCGCGGTTTTCATCCCAGGAGTGAAAAATTGGAGAGCGGACTTTTTAAGTCGCCAACAATTATGCCCGGGGGAATGGTCTCTTCACCCCGAGGTTTTCCAGGCAATATGCCAGCGGTGGGGAACACCGGATGTAGATCTGCTAGCATCCAGATTCAACGCAAAGGTGGACAGATTTGTGTCTCGCACAAGGGATCCTCTAGCTTGCGGCTCGGATGCCCTAGTGTTCCCTTGGGATCAGTTCAAGCTGATATATGCATTCCCACCGCCACAATTGTTACCGCGATTACTCCGCAGAATCAGGGTAGAAAAGAAACCAGTGATTCTGGTGGCTCCAGCGTGGCCCCGAAGGGCATGGTACGCGGAGATTGTAAAAATGTCAGTGAGGAGTCCTTGGACCCTCCCACATCGTCCGGACCTGCTGTCGCAGGGACCGATATAGCACCCTTCCTTACCAGCCCTAGGTTTGACGGCCTGGCTATTGAAGCCCACATTCTGAAAAAGAGAGGGCTCTCTAATTCTGTGGTATCTACCATGATCAATGCCAGGAAGCCGGTATCCAGGCAGATCTATTATAGGATCTGGAAAGCGTACATTACGTGGTGTGAGGCCAAGAAATGGCATCCACGTAAGTACGTGATAGGGAGGATTTTGGACTTCCTACAGTGGGCTGTAGATAGGAAGCTGGCCTTGAGTACTATCAAGGGTCAGATTTCGGCCTTGTCAATATTTTTTCAAAGGCCCTTGGCTTCGCATTCACTAGTCAAAGCTTTCATACAAGGAGTGATGCGTATTATCCCTCCGGTTAGTATTCCCATATGTCTTTGGGACTTAAACCTGGTTCTGTCGGTTCTACAGAAACAACGGTTTGAACCATTGCAACACATTTCCTTGGTTCTTCTCACCAGGAAATTGATTTTCTTAGTAGCCGTTTGTTCGGCTAAAAGAGTATCGGAATTAGCCGCCTTGTCCTGTAAGGAGCCATATCTGGTTGTCCATAAGGACAGAGTAGTATTACGTCCTCATCCAGCCTTTCTTCCCAAGGTGGTATCGAGGTTTCATTTGAACCAAGATGTGGTTCTTCCTTCTTTTTTCCCCAAACCTAGCTCGGTAGAGGAAAAGTTATTACATTCTTTGGATGTAGTAAGAGCAGTTAAAGCTTATCTAAAAGCCACTGCTCAGATTCGCAGAACGGATACTTTGTTTATTCTGCCGGAAGGCCCTAAAAAGGGTCAGGCAGCATCAAAATCTACTTTAGCCAAGTGGATTCGACAGGTCATAATACAAGCCTATGGCTTGAGAAAGAGACCGCCTCCGTTCAAAGTTAGGGCGCACTCCACAAGAGCAGTTGGAACTTCATGGGCAGTGCATCACCAGGCCTCCCTGGCTCAAGTATGTAAGGCCGCAACATGGTCTTCGGTACACACGTTTACTAGATTCTACCAGGTAGACGTTAGAAGTCAGGAGGATGTCGCCTTTGGGCGCAGTGTGTTGCAGGCCGCAAAAGATCCTCATGCCTGATGGCGCCCAGCTTATGTATCCCTCCCCTCATTTGGCATTGCTTTGGGACGTCCCATTAGTAATGACTAAGTCGCTCTGTGTCCCGTGATGTACGAAAAAGAAAAAGGGATTTTTATAACAGCTTACCTGTAAAATCCTTTTCTTGGAGTACATCACGGGACACAGAGCTCCCACCCCTCTTTTAGGGACACTTATTGCTTGGCTACAAAACTGAGGTGCTCCCTGATGGGAGGGGCTTATATAGGGGAGGGTACTTCCGGTTTGGAAGTGGCCAGTGCCAGCACCTGAAGGTAATCTATATAACCCATTAGTAATGACTAAGTCGCTCTGTGTCCCGTGATGTACTCCAAGAAAAGGATTTTACAGGTAAGCTGTTATAAAAATCCCTTTTTTCTCTTCTCATCCATGGACTGACACGGTGTCTCTTTACACTTTACACGTGGTTATGTCCCTGCTTGCAGGAGAAGACCTAGGCAGAATGTGAGATGTTATACATACATTCTAAAAGCCAGAGCTGAACAGCCCCACCCAGGGGGCGGTCCCTCCGGGCATAACCCTCCCACTACAGTCAGCAGACTTCAGTTTTTTTCTGTCTAGCAGAAGGAGAAGACGTGGCTCTCTCAGGAGCCAGTCTCCTGACCTATTTTTATTCCTTTTCTGGAATTCTTTTTTATTTTATTTTTGAGAATCTTCTATCAACTGTCGTCTGGGCAACAGGTTGGGTACAAGATATCCTCGTAGTCTTCCCTGTCCGACCATCGAGCGTGCTGATCCTCGCCTTGTGTGCGTGAGACTCAGTTCACGACAGGCCCCATGACTCCAGGGGTGGCCGGGTTTGCTTTCATGCTCCCACGGTCCTCTCAAGGCTGAACAGCTCCTGACTGACTGTATCTTTCGCGGTGGACCGGGCCGACAGCTACTCAGTACTGCACTGTGATAGTCCTGTCAGAAACACCAGTGTGTCCCTCAGGGGACGGGTAAGTAGTCTCTCCTGCCTGCAGGTGAGTACAAAGGGCTGTGTGTTTCTCTGTGGGGGATTTTCCCTGTCTCCCCCTGTATTTTATTGTCGCTCTCTGTCACCATTACTGGCGCTGGCTGTGTGGGGTGCGTGGGGGTCACACTGTTCTTGGGGGGCTCATGCTGGTCTGCAATGTATGCCTTGGGGATTTTTTGTGTGGTTTTTTTTTGGGGCCTGAGCGCCGAGTGGCGCTGTGCGTGTGTGCTGTTTCATTTTAACTGCGTCATGGCGGCCATCTTGCCGCGGATCGCCTCAGTGAAGTGCGGCGGCCATTTTCTTGTAGCCTGCGCGCTTTTCAGCACTAGTTTGGCCTCTAGCGCTGCTGTAGCAGCGCGAATCTCCTCACAGCTCACCAGCGCTGACACAGCGCGGTACAGACAGCGGAACTAAGCGGTCCCTGGTCCGGTTTGGTGAGTCCCCTGGGCGCCCCCTCCTCAGTCAGCACAGCCTGTGGGTGGACTTTTTATCTGAGAGAGTCTCAGAGAGGGACAATATGGAGTCTGTGCACCAGCTTCCCCTAAAAATGTCAGTGGCAACAGGCAGTGCTTCAGCACTGCGGTCCCTATGGACCTGTTGTGGGCAGCCCTGGAATCAATTTCTGACCAGGATGGGAGCTGTGTGCAAGCGCAAGGTGCAAAAAAGGCGTCCTCTCCCCACTTTATCTACTCGAGGGCAGTGCGCTGATTCAGATCTGGGCCTAGCCACTACTGCTCAGGACCCTAGTTCTGAATGTATGGATGGTTTTGAACAGGACATTCCTTATGAGGGAAACTCCAGTTCTGAGTCAGTAAATGACAGGGCGCTTGTTAGTGTGCTCATGACTGCGGTGAGGGACACTCTCAAGCTCAAAGGCTGCGGATGCAGAACCTCAGGCGGATACTGTCTCCTTTGGTTCTTTTAAGGCCAGGCCTTCTAAAGGGGTTTTTTCCATTGTACTTTCTTTGACCAGCTCATGGATAAGGTCTGGGAAAAGCCGCAGAAGAATTTTTTTATGGCCCCGCGGTGTTTGTCTATCAGATACCCCTTGAAGATGCCCTACTTAAAAAGTGGGCTTCTCCCCCAGTGGTCGACCCTCCAGTCGCCCGGTTGAACAAGGCCATCACTCTCCCGATGGAGGGGACTCCTGCAGTTGAGGACCCCACTGACAGGAGGTCAGAAGTGGTGAGCAGAACCATGTTTGCCTTGTTGGGATTCGCTCTACGACCTGTGGTAGCGGCGACCCTTGTGTCTAAAACACTTACAGGTTGGGCAAAAATGTTGCACCTAGCTGTACAGGAGCATATTCTTCCTCCACAGTTGCTCTGGCCCACCAACTGGTTCAGGGCCTGGTTTCTGTGTGCGACGCCACGCTGAACGCGGCCCCTTTAATATCCAGGGCCTCTGTCTCGGCGGTGGTATTGCGTCGTCTTATCTGGTTGAAATGCTGGTCTGCTGACCTAGCCTTAGGAAGCTCCTGACGGATCTACTATTTAAAGGCGGTAGACCTTTCGGTGCTGCTCTGGATGACATCGTCATGGATGTCACGGGAGGTAAACGCACTCTTCTTCCTTAGACTAGCAAGGGTGAGGAGGCCCGCCGCAAACAGGGGCCTTCCTTTCCAGCAAAACGTTTTTTTTTTCGTCAGAGTCCACAGGTAGGCCCTCTCAGACTGACGGCAGTGCGGCTGGTGGGCACAAGTGCCCCTGGGTGCGTAAGCCAAACAAGCGGCTCCCAAGCCCACCTCCGCGTGTAGTCTTGCCTCCGCCTGACTCTGGGGTGGGGGGACGACTTTGCAGGTTCACGGATCGGTGGACCTCCCGAATCTCCGACTGGTGGGTGTGCGAGGTGGTCACCTCAGGATATAGGATAGTATTCCGATCCTGGCCCCCACACAGATTCTTTCCCTTGAATCTTCCTCTCCTTCCTACCTGTCGGGCAGCCCTCTTGGGGGCTGTACAGGATTTGATCAGGTCCGGAGTGATTGTGCCGGTTCCGTCACAGGAGAGTTTTCAGGGATTCTGCTCGAATCTGTTTGTCGTCCCAAAAATAGGACATGGTTCGACCTATCCTGGACCTCAAGGCCCTGAATGCCTTCGAGAAGGTGCAGAAATTCCGCATGGGATCCATTCGCACGGTGATCGCTACACTCCACCAAAGGGATTTTCTTCTGGCGTCCTTGGACTTCAAGGACGCCTACTTGCATGTTCCGATCTGCGCAAGTCACCAGAAGTTTCTGCGCCTTGCGATCAGCGAAGTCCACTATCGATTGTGGCTCTTCCTTTCGGCCTTGCCTCGGCACCAAGGGTGTTCACCAAGGTGCTTGCTCCGGTTCTAGCCTTCTGTTACAGCGAGGTATTGCTGTCGTGGGCTATCTGGACGGTTTTCTGCTATGAGCAGAAAGTGGCTCAGACTTAGAGGAAAGGTGACTATCGTCAATTAGGCCCTCAGGGACTAAGGGTGGTTCCTGAACATTCAGGAGTCAGTCCTGGTCCCGACTCAGTGTCTGGAGTATCTAGTTCTGGACTCCTTGGAGGCAAAGGTATCCTACCTCTGGAGAAGTTGCTGACACTTCAGTCTGCGGTGCGGGTGCTGACATCCCGAACATGGTTGTCAATCCGTTGTTTGCATGAGAGTCCCGGGACTCCTGGTGGCTTCCTTCGCGGCCATTCTGTATGCCCAATCACACACCAGGGCATTGCAGAAGGAGATCTTGTCCACCGGGGACAAATCCCCGTTGTCCTTGGATCTTCGGATCCAGGTGATTCACCTGGTCAGGGCGTCCCTGACATGGTGGTTGGGACCCTCGGCTCTTCGGTCCGGAAAGTCGTTCCCCTCCCATCCAGTGGACGGTACTCACGACGGACACCAGCCTGACGGGCTGGGGTGAAGTCTGGGGAGTCCTGTCGGCTCATTCCTTGGACTCCGGACGAGCCCGTTTACCAATCACTGTTCTGGAAATACGGGCTATCAGACTGTGTCTCTCCTCAGGTCGGAGAAAGTACGGGGTCACTCCATCAGGAGCCAGTCGGACAACGCCACGGCGGTGGCGTATGTAAACCATCACGGGGGGACTCGGAGCTCAGCTGCGGCTTCCGAGGTAATCCGTATCCTGAAGTGGGCCGGAAGAAACGTGCCGGCTCTGTAGGGGCGGACTATCTGAGTCGCCAATCGCCAGACGCCGGACCAGGAAGAGTGGTCCTTGCATATTTCAACTCCTTTGCCGACGGTGGGGCACGTCGGATGTGGACCCGATGGCCTCTCGACTCAGTCGCAGGGGTCGAGGTTGTGGCCAGATCCAGGGATCCTTGGGCGATGACTCGGATGCGTTGGTGGCCCCATAGGGTCCTTATCGCCTGATATAAACTCCGGTGATCCTAATTGTTCCGGATTGGCCTCAGCGTCACTGGTACGCTGATCTGGTACGTCTCGTTGCGGACGTTCCCTGGCGGTTGCCAATGAGGGAGGACCTTCAGTCTCAAGGTCCTATGTTTCATCCGGCTTACAGTCTCTGGCTTTAACGGCAGAGCTGTTAAAAGCCAGGTGTTGAGGGACCGAGGTCTCTCGGACTCTGTCATTTTGTCCATGTTAAGGACACGGAAGTCTTCCTCCAGGCAGATCTATCACCGTGCCTGGAAAGCTTATATCGCCATATGCAAAGCGCTGGACTGGCGTCCTCGGACGTATTCCGTCCCCAGAATCCTGCCTCCTCTACAGTGTGGAGTGACCCAAAAGCTTGCTTTGAGTACCATCAAGGATCAGATTTCGGCCTTGGCCGTCTTCTTTCAGCGACCTCTAGCGGGTCATTTCTTGGTTAGCACCTTGTGTTGGGGGTTCGCCATGTGCTCCCTCCTGTCAAGCCTTCTCTCCCACCGTGGGATCTGAATTTGGTGCTCTCGGTCCTCCAGGAACCTCCTTTTTGGGAATATCCAGGATATTCCTCTCTTGTCTTGTCTCAGGAGGTGGCCTTTTAGTGGCAATCACTTCTGTTTGACGGGTGTCTGAGTTGGCGGCTTTGTCCTGCAAGTCGCCATATTTAGTCATCCATAGGGATAAGGCGGTGTTGCATCCGCGACCTTCCCTTTTGCCAAAGGTGGTGTCGACCTTTCACCTACATGAGGACATTACCCTCCTGTCCTTGTGTCCTCACCCATCGCATCCCAGAGAGTTTGCGCTGCGCATATTGGAGGTGGTACGAGCCTTACGGGTGTACCTGTCTGCTACTGCTTCTATTCAGAAGTCCGACTCACTATTTGTGACTGTCTCTGGTCCATAACAGGGCCAAGCGGTTTCGTCTGCCATCATTTTTAGGGGAATCAGACAAACCGTCATTCAAGCCTATGCTCTCAAAGGGCGGGCGCCTCCCTTTCCGGTTACGGCGCATTCCACCAGGACAATTGGTGCTTCCTGGGTTTCCCGACATCAAGCGTCGGTTGCACAAGTGTGCAAGGCGGCGACCTGGTCGTCTGTTCATGCCTTTTAAGTTTTATAAGGTTAATGTGGCTGCATCTTCGGATGCTTCCTTTGGCCGCAGGGTGCTGCAGGCCGCTGTTTAAAGTTGCGACTCCTCCGTTGAGGAGCTCTGCCTTATTGGAGTGAAGTTTTGGTTTTTCCATTTATACTGCTCCCATCCCTCTTGACACTGCTTTGGGACATCCCACGTGTAAAGTGTAAAGAGACACCGTGTCAGTCCATGGATGGTAAGAGAAAATAGGATTTTTTGTACTCACCGTAAAATCCTTTTCTCTGACATCCATGGACTGACACGGCACCCACCCTTCCTTTTTAAGTTTGTACTGCTTTGTTACGAACTGAAGTCTGCTGACTGTAGTGGGAGGGTTATGTACGGAGGGACCGCCCCCTGGGTGGGGCTGTTCAGCTCTGGCTTTTGGAATGTATGTATAACATTTCACATTCTGCCTAGGTCTTCTCCTGCAAGCAGGGACATAACCCACGTGTAAAGTGTAAAGAGACACCGTGTCAGTCCATGGATGTCAGAGAAAAGGATTTTACGGTGAGTACAAAAAAATCCTATTTTTTTCCGCAACTTGTGTCAACATATAAAATATTCCATGGACTCGACATGCCTCTCAGTATATAGCTTTGGGTGTCTACTTTCCAAAATTGGGTCATTTGGGGGGGTTTTGAACTGTTCTGGCATTTTATACACAACATTAGGAAGCTTACATCCACTCTTCTAACCACTTGAAGACAAAGCCCTTTTTGACACTTTTTGTTTACATGAAAACATATTTTTTTTTGCAAGAAAATTATGTTGAACCCCCAAACATTTATATATATTTTTAAAGCAAAGGCCCTACAGAATAAAATGGTGGGTGTTGCATTTTTTTTTCTACACAGTATTTGCGCAGCGATTTTTCAAACGCATTTTTTGGGGAAAAAATACACTTTTTTTTAATTTTAATGCACTAAAACACACTATATTGCCCAAATGTTTGATGAAGTAAAAAAGATGATCTTAGGCCGAGTACATAGATACCAAACACGACATGCTTTAAAATTTCGCACAAACGCGCATTGGCGACAAACTACATACATTTTTAAAAGCATTTACAGGTTACCCCGTTAGATTTACAGAGGAGGTCTACTGCTAAAATTACTGCCCTCGATCTGACCTTCGCGGTGATACCTCACATGCATGGTGCAATTGCTGTTTACATATGACGCCAGACCGACGCTTGAGTTCGCCATTGGGCAAGAGCAGGGCAGGACAGGGGTGCTTTTTTTTTTTTTTTTTTTTTTTTTTTTTTTTTTTTTTTATTATTAATTTTGCTTTTTTATTTTATTTTTAAACTGTTGCTTCCATATTTATTTTTATCACTTTTATTGTTATCTCAGGGAATGTAAATATCCCCTATGATAGCAATAGGTAATGACAGGTACTCTTTTTTGAAAAAACTGGGGTCTATTGGACCCTAGATCTTTCCTCTGCCCTCAAAGCATCTGACCACACCAAGATCGGTGTGATAAAATGCTTTCCCAATTTCCCAATGGCGCTTTTTTTATCCGGGGGGGGGGGGGACATTCCCTCCCACTGCTTGTAAAAGCAGTCCAGAGGCTAATTAGCCACTAGGATTGCTTTTACATGAAAGCCGGCCGCTAGCTGAAAAGAATACCAAGATGATACCTAAACCCGCAGGCATCATTCTGGTATAAACATTCAAAGTCCAGCAACATACCAGTACGTTGCTGGTCCTTGTTGGACATGTATTGTAATCTTTTTTTTCATGCAGCCTGTTGGCTGAACGAAAAAAAAAGATTGATCGGTGGGTATGCCCACCATTAGAATACCGCCCTTCATCCACCCACTTCTAATGATGGGCATACATGCACCATTTATATATGCCGAAGCATGGGGGCATCTTCTCGCAAAAGTTATGCCGCGTACACATGGTCAGACTTTTCCACGGGCAAGCCTCCGTCGGAATTTCGACCGTATATACGCGGCATTAGGAGCAAAATCGCTCCTCCGCCCCTGCTGCCCCAATGCTTTGGCATATATGCTTTTTTTTTTAACTGTGGTGGTGAAATCACCTCCTACAGCACTGGAGTCGCAGGGATCAGGCCTGTCTCTGCGAACGCTGCAGTTATGTGTGTTGTGTTTTGCAAGTGACAGTGATCGATCAATACTGCACTTGGGTGGCCTGGGCTGGACGGAGGGGCAAAACGCAGGTGCCAGCAGGTATCTGGGCTGATCCCGCTAACACTGCGTTTTTGGGAACCCTAAACTCCTGGGGACGCTAGTATAGATCTGATCAGATATTGAGCTGATCAGATACTATACCACTAAGGGGGGTGTATGCTTCACGTGTGGGTGTTGGTGCTACTGGCACTAACCTGACGCTGCCTGGGGTGTGACGCAGACCCTCTCTGACGCTAAAACCTAATTGATATCACCCGCCGGGCGATCAGGGGGTTAAACCTTTATTGGGTTATATACGGCGGGTGCCCTGACACTATAAAAATCAAACTAACTAACCAGCGTCACCCGTAACACTTATATGATGATCACTGGTGAAAGGGTTAACTAGGGGCAATTAGGGGGTTAAAACCTTTATTAGGTAATATATGGGGGTACCTGACGCTATATAAAAACCTGACGGCGAACCTAAAAAAAAATTACTGGCTACCTATCGGCATCACCGACACTAAGACAACGATCATAAAAACGATTGCTTAGCGACAGTGGTGATAGGGGGTGAAAGGGTTACCTGGGGGGCGATCAGGGGGTTAAACCTTTATTAGGTAATATATGGGGGTACGATCAGCATCACCGACGCTAAGACATCGATCAGAAAAATTATCGCTTAGTGACAGTGGTGATAGGGGGTGAAAGGGTTATCTGGGGGGTGATCAGGGGGTTAAACCTTTATTAGGGGGGGTTAGGGGGCTACACTGGACCTAAAACTAAATGTAGTGACACTTTTACAGTCACAAATGTCAGATTGCAGTGAGCACTAAATAAATGGTCACTGCAATCAGTGACACTGTGACTGGGGGGTGATCTGGGGGGGCCTAGGGGGGCGATTTATGTGCCTATGTGTCCTGGTGTCAGTGTGCTGTTTTGTGTACTAACCTGCATCTTCTCCTGTACGGCGCTCGGTATATGTGAGCGCCGCAGGAGAGATGACATCACTTCCTCCTTCCTGGCAGGCAGGGGAAGCTCTCTCATTCGCCGGGAGCGATCGAGAGGGGGTGGCCGGAATCGAACGGCCGTCCCCTCATGCCGGATCGCTCCCGAAGGTAAAACGACCACCCACTGTAAAGAAGGGGGATCCGATCGGACCCCCCAACTATACAAAGGCAATCACGTATATGTACGTGATTCTGCCTGTCGGTGCCATTCTGCCGACGTATATTTACAGTGGGCGGTCGTTAAGTGGTTATAGACTTGCACAGTATCAATGAATAACTCGGATATGTTTACTGGGATGAAATAAAAACAAAGAATGGCATAAGTCAGGGCTTGACAAATTTGCTTTAAATCTAGGAGCCTGGCTTTTTTATTTTTTTAGTGTAGTGTGGGTTGTCAGCGCCGGGGGTAAGGCAAGTAATTTGCGCCCCCTAACTTACTCACAGCAGAGCAACCAGTCAATAAACTGTTATAAGGGGGAAACTTCTTATTATGCCTAATGCATCGTGACTGCTGCCTAATGGAGCCTAAGGGTGGCCGTTGGTGGGTGGCAAAAACATGTCTCTACTGCACATTTTTACCACCCAACTGCACATCTAAATTAAGCCTTAGTGACACTTTAAATAAAATACAAAACAAAAGGTGAAAAGTATTCCAGTGCTGCTGATCTTTTGCTGCCTCTTTGCAGCCACTTACTGCCCAGATGTGTCCCCCACGGTGAATATTGATTGCTCTGGTGATTTTTTTTTTTTGATTTTTTTTTTTTGATCACCGTGAAATACTGGAGCCCAGCTGCACATAAAGAGTGGTAATTGTTGATGGTACACAGGGCTTTCTCAGAGGACATAGACTTTACTGTTTTTTTTAGTTTTCTTCTTTAATTCACTAAAGTGTATTCTTTCCACAAAAATGCGTTTGAAAGACCGCTGCGCAAATACCGTGTTACATAAGTTATTGCAACAACCACCATTTAATTCTCTAGGGTCTCTGCAAAAAAAAAAAAAAAATGTATGTATGTTTGGGGGTTCTAAGAAATTTTCTAGCAAAAAAATAATAATTTGAAACCAGGAAAAACAGGGAGGGGAAGCTCCATTAGAATTGCTGGTTGTTTTGTCATACCAACGATCACCACAAGAGGGCGCCAGATACCAGAAGGAATCCTAGGACTGCAGAAAGCAGTGTCCTCAATTACCGGCCGGTACGGCCCGACGCGCCAGGTCGCTAATTGTAGTCGCAATTGCGACCTGGCGCCCGGGATTTGACGAGCCCTGGCATATGTAAACGCAGCTTAATTTAACAGTGAAAAGGCCTATATATATATATATATATATATATATATATATATATATATATATATATATATATATATATATAGCACAAATATACTTGAAATAAATCCACTACAAGACCTATGTAGACAGAGAAACAAATGCCCAATACTGTATCACATGTTCTGGAATCTGGATTTTTTTTTTTTCCCTCCTGTGTCCTGAACACACAGACAAACTGTAATATACATTTTATATATCAACCACAATGTAACTTGAATAATATTCTATAGGGTGGGTAGTAGTAGTTCAATGGAATATAAGGAAGATGTGCACAGCAGAGAGAAAATAAGAAGTGTTCTTTTAGTTCCAGTTAGCTTAAGCTAGCCTGTGTTCTTTATACTGCAGTAAATTTGTAATCCATGATTGGAGATAACAAGGATGAACTAAACTGCACCTTATCTGAAGAAATGATAACCCATGTGTGCTCCTCCTTTTAAGTGTGTTAGAGAAATGTTCACAATACTGACTTTAAAGCCCAATGGGGGGATATTGGCCCCAAGCGCCTGCTGTGAGGCCTGTGAAGAAGCCGATAAACATCCGTGGAACTACAAGTATCACCAGCCAGTCTGAATAAAGTTACTCAGCAGTACTGTTGTTAACTATCACGAGGACTGTGCCCACTCACCACTACCAACATCAGATGAATAGAGGGTTCCAGACAGAATTCTCTGTCTTGTGGAAATGGCGGTGACGCGCCACGCTGCAGCTCCCGGTGGACTGGGTTGCAGGTACCTCTGGATGGTCTGGAACACAGGCCGGTCCACTGTATTGGAATAGCGATGCTGTCCTCCGAGATCCCTCTGAGGCTGGCAACTTGGCTCTCCGCTGTGTAGGCCGCAGATTTTCAGCACTTCCTGTCACACAGGCCTCCTGCTGGTAGGGTCAGAATGGCGTCCAGTGAGAGCGAAAACAGGCCACACCCGCCTTATTTCCTCTCCCAGCAGGTTGCTCTGAATTCTGTTACCTGTGGTCCAGATTGGTCTGGCTAACAGTGTCACTTCCTCATCCCGGACTACATGTTCCATGATGCATTGCTCAGGGCTATTCTCTCAGGAGGGAAAAAAACACACAAAGTCCAGCATGCACTAGAGGGAGCCAAACCCATATAAAAAAACAAAACTGTCCCTTAATCATGAGCACAGTAGCAAACCTTGGCTACACAACTAGTATAAAAGTCTGCAAGAAGGACCTCTGTAGACTGCCTGAACTTCCCTACAGAAGCCTATATAGTTTGCCTTTGCAATATTGGAGTTTCTGTCCTAATGTGTATTCCATTTTCTGTTTAGTTTGCCTGATGTCCCACTTGGATTATAAATCTGATAAACGACGAAACCACTAATTACAGTTACAAACCTACATTCTTGATCCACACCTCGGAAATACCAACACATTAGAAAAATTAGTAAATGCAGTTAGTGAAAAACAGATTTGTGACAGGGCCTTTATAATGAGTACCTCAAAGAAGTGTTCAAAGAATTTCAATTGCATGGGAGTTTTAGTAAGGGCTCTTTCACACGGAGGTCCGTTCAGGTCCGCCTGTCAGTTTTTTAGGCGGACCTGAAACGGATCCTCCATGTACCCCTATGGAGGCACGGATGTCAGCGGAGACATGTCCGCTGACATCCGCTCCGCTCCGCCAAAGTGTGACGGAGGAAAACCCTATTTTTCCTTCCGTCGGCGGAGCGGATCGGATGACAACGGACTCTACGGTCCGTCGTCATCCGATTCCCCATAGGGGAGAGCGGCGCTCTGACAGGGCGGTCCCTGCACAGTGTGCGGGGACCGCCCAGTCATCCGTCGGCTCAGCGGGGATCAACGGAGCGATCCCCGCTGAGCAAGCGGAGCTTCACGGGGCGGATCTGCACGGATCCGCCCCGTGTGAAAGGGGCCTAAAGGTGATCTTCCAGGAAGAAAATTTTTGATCACAGTTAACAATAATTTGGGAGTAAGGCCACTTTCACATGGGAGGCTGGGGGCAGTAAAAACATTTGATGGAACTACAATTTTGCTACCCCCTGAATTGCCACCTAAAACCTACAATACAGGGGGAGTGGGTTGTTCACACGCCGCTGTAGCATGTTGTATTGACAAGCGACGTTGCCTGTCAAGCTTGGCTATACAGGTCAATGGAGTTGGGCTGCAAATGCAAGCTAAAAAAAAAACTGTCTTGAGGAGGTGCCAGAATCGCTTCATGAACACCTGACAGAGGTTGGTTAGCTGCACTCTGAAAAGCAGTGCAATACGGATTGCTTTTCAGAGAATGGGCAAGTGTCAACTTGCCTTAGATAGGGTCTCTATTCTTAAAGGAGCATAAATAAGCTTTAGTGCTTTATCACTGGGTTTGTGAATACAGTATACTGTATTTTACAGGGCTTTCACACTGGAGCGCTTTGGAGGGCTTTCACACTGAAGCGGTGCGCTGGCAGGACAGTAAAAGTCCTGCTAGCCGCATCTTTGCATCGCTGTAGGAGCGCCCCTGCCCATTGAACTCAATTGGCAGTGCCGGCAAAGAGCCGCTGCAGCGAGGCTCTGTGGGCGGTTTTAACCCTTTTTTTAAAAGCACTAAAAAAATTGTGGCGCTTTACCGCTGTTGCCCGGCGCTGCTCAGTGTGAAAGCATCCTAATGCGTGTATTTAAGTGTATTTTTTTTATTTTTTCAAGTGTGTGTGTGTGTGTATGTGTGTGTATGTATGTATGTATGTATGTATGTATGTATGTATGTATGTATGTATATATATGTATATATATATATATATATATATATATATATATATATATATATATATATATATATATATATATATATATATATATATTTCTCTTTTCGTCCATGGACGGACACAGCTCCTTAATTCTTGACCATTGGGTTATGTTCCTGTTCTATAGGAGATGACTAGGCAGAACATGTTAGATATTTTATACATGTTACTTTTAACAGAGTTGATCAGCCCCACCCAGGGGGCGGTCCCTCCGGACATAACCCCACACCCTGCAATCAGCAGCTCAGTTTTTTTTTTCTGCTTAGTAGAGAAGGACCTGGCTTACTTTTGGGCCCAGAGTCCTGAAGAAATGTTTTACTTTTTATAATTTTTATTTTTTGAGAATCTTCTATCAACTGCCGGCTGGTCATGACAGGCAGGATAATATAGATCCTTATAGTACCCCCAGTCCGGCCATCGAGCGTGAGCAGGCCTTTGCTACGTGCGGGGTCGGTCACGACATACTACAGGGGTGGCCGGTGAGCTATGCTCCAAGGTTCACATATGACCGGGCGGCTTGCTGTCTCAGTCACAGTGGACCGGGCCGACAGCTACTCCGTACTGCTCGGTTGTAGGTCTGTCAGGAACGCACCAGCAGGTCCTTGCAAGGACGGGTAAGTACGGCTCCTCCTACTTCGGTGGGATGGAACAGCTGGGCATTCCTAAGGGGGTCGTTAGGGTGTTCTCCTGCCCTCCCCTCTCTCCCTGTGTCACCCTTTTTTTTTTCTTCCTCCCCTTGCGGGGCTCACTGCGACCGGGGAATACCATTTTAGGGGGGGGGGGGCTCCAGGTCCTGGCGGGGGGCTGTGGGGGTGTCCAGGCCTACTCTGTGTGGGTGGTAGTAAATTCTTGGAAGCCTCCGCTTCTGGCCTTCTCGTCCACCTCGCTTGCTGGGCGAAATTCTTTGAAGCGCTGGCGCCATTTCTTTTACCATCCATGGACTGACACAGCATCTTCAATCTTGACAAAGACATAACCCTCCTACCTGCAACCAGCAGCCTCAGTTTTTTTCTGCCTAGGAGAGGACATGGCTCTCTTCGGAGCCAGTCTCTTGAAGAAATATTTTTATTCCTTTTTGAATTTTTATTTTTGAGAATTCTTCTATCAACAGTCAGCTGGGCAACAGGTTGGGTAGTTGCTATCCTCGTAGTCTTCCCAGTCCGACCATCGAGCGTGCTGATCCATCGCTCAGCGTGAGATCAGTCCACGACATACGCCACGGCTCCAGGGGTGGCCGGTGAGCTTTTTGCTCCAGGGTCCACATATGTCTGAACAGTTTTGCTGTATCTTTCACAGTGGACTGGGCCGACAGCTACTCAGTACTGCACTGTGATATGCTTGTCAGGAACACACCAGTGGGTCCTAGCATGGAGGGGTAAGTACTGTTCCCCTGCCTCAGCAGCTGAGTACCTGCTGTGTGTTCCTATGGTAGGGGGGTTTTTCCCTGTCTCCCCCTTGTTTTTATTGCTCTCTGTCACTAACACTATGGTGCGCTGACTGGGGGGTGCCTGGGGGTCTCTCTGCCCTGGGGGTCCACAGGGGTCTGCATAAGGTGTGGGGGTTTTAGCTGTGTCAGCGGGGGCCTTCGGCGCCATGTTTTCACTGTATTTTATTTCACATTGAAAACCGCATTGGCGGCTATCTTGCCGTAGCCGCCTGTGGCACACTTATTATTGCGGAGGCCATTTTCTTGTAGCCGCGTGCGCTTTTTGTGCTGGTTTGGCCTCTATCGCTATTGGACGGTGCTAGTCTCCTCACTGTTCACTCGCGGGAGGAACGGACGCAGGCGGTGGAACTGAGTGGTCCTAGCCGGGTGGTGAATCCCCTGGGTAGCCCCCCCCCCACAGTCAGTGCAGCTGGAGGGTGGACTTTGTACCTCACATGGACATAGTCTCAGAGGGTGGTTTCATCAAGTCTGTGTCACCTGCTTCCCCTGTCTTGTCAGAAGCAACTGGCAATGCTGCTGCACCTGCGGTCCCTATGGAGCAGTTGTCGGCAGTCCTGGAATCATTTGTTTCCAAAATGGAAGTGGCATGCGAGCGCAAGGGGGCTATTAAGCGCCCTCTCCCCCCCTCAATCTCCCGGGGAGTGCTCTCATTCAGATATGGGCATGGCTGCGGCACAGGACCCTAACTCTGAATTTTTTGATAATTATAACCAGGACATTCCTTGTGAGGGAAAACTCCTTATCTGGGTCTGTACATGACAGGACACTTGTGAATGAACTCATTGATGCTGTGAGGGACACTCTCAAGCTGGATGCTGAGGAACCTGTGGTGGAGGCTTTCTCCTTTTTGGTTCTTTAAAAACGAAGCCTTTTGAAAAGGTTTTTCCCTATACACCTTTTTTGACAGATTCATAGACCAGGTTTGGGACAAACCACAGAGGCCTTTGCGGTTTAGCAGTGTCTGACGGTTAGGTACCCCTTTTGAGGACAGCCTGATTAAAAAGTGGGCCTCTCCTCCGGTGGTCGTATCCCCTGCTTTTAAGGACCCTACTGATAGGAAGTCGGAAATGGTGGGCCGTGCCATGTTCACCATGCTGGGGTCCGCGCTGCCTCCTCTTGTAGCGGCGACCCTGGTGACTCAGACGCTCACAGAAGGGGCAAAGATAATGCAACGGTATGCACAGGAGCATATTCTTCTTCTGGAATGCATTACATTGGCTGACCAAATGGTACAGGGCCTGGTGTATGTGTGCGATGCCACTATGGACTAGAGCTGCCACGACGCATCAACGTAATCAATTACGTTGACTACGAAGCCGTTGTCTTCTCTCCATTCATTATCAGTGCAACTGAGGCTGCTGAGAAAGGGACTGGGGAATCTGTGTCCCTAGTCCCTTTCCCTGTCTCAAATGGGAGATGTCAGAGGTCTGTTAAGATCCCTGATATCTCACCATAGCCCCCCAACAGGGCTGATAAAGAAAAAATAAAAAAATTGCAATAAATAAAAAATTGTAAAAAGAAACAAAAAAAACACTGACACTGCCCCCCCCCCCCCCCTTAAAAAAAAAAAAAAGAATGCATTGTAAAAAATAAGATTATAAACATTCATGAACTTCAGAACAGAAAAGAAAAACAGAACATAAAAAAAAAGGTAAGATAAAAGAAAATAAATCAATAAAAAAAAAAATATATATATATATATATATAATATATATATATATATATATATATATATATATATATATATATATATATATATATAATCTCTGTGTGTGTGTGTATGTAGTTATATTCTTTTATCTTCCCCTTTTTTTTTTTTTTTTTTTTTTTATGTACTTATTTTTTTGTAAAGTTATCCAAAGGAATAATTAACTAATCAAAAAAAAAGAACACTAGATTAAGTAATAAAATAAAAATAATCGTTAGTTGTAGCTCTACTATGGACGCTGCCACCCTAATTTCTAGGGCCTCAGTGTCTACAGTGATTTTGCGCCACCTAATCCGGTTGAAATGCTGGTCTGCTTACCTGGCCTTTAAGAGCTCCTGACGGATTTGCCTTTCATGGGTGGGAGGCTATTTGGTGCTTCCATGGATGACATTATTAAAAATGTTACGGGGGGGGTAAAAGCACCCTTCTTCCTCAGCCTCCTAAGGCGAAGGAGCCGCGCCGTAGGCCGGGTCCTTCTTTTTGCACTCAGAAGGGGTTTTTTCGTTAGTCAAGTCCCGCGGAAAAATTCTCCCGGACTGACAAGGCGCCTGGGGGACAGAAGCGTCCTTGGGTGCGTATGCCAACCAAGCAGGCTACCAAGCCCGCCACCGCATGAAGTCTTGCCCCTGCCCAACTCTGGTGTGGGGGGACAGCTTCGCAGGTAAGCTGATAGGTGGACCTTCCAGATCTCCGACCGGTGGGTATGCGAGGTGTTTACCTCGGGGTACAGGATAGAGTTCCTTTCCTGGCCACCAGCCAGATTCTTTCCCTCAAACCTCTCTCTCCTTCCAGTACGTCGGGCTGCCCTATTAGGGGCAGTGCAGGACTTGCTGAGGTGCAGAGTAATTGTGCCAGTACCGGCAAAGGAGAGGTTTCAGGGATTTTATTTGAATCTGTTTGTGGTCCCAAAGAAGGACGGAGTCCATCCAATTCTGGACCTCAAGGCCCTAAATGCTTTGGTGAAGGATCGGAAATTCCACATGGAATCCATTCGCTCTGTGATTGCTGCGCTCCACCCGGGGGATTTTCTGGCATCCTTGGACATCAAGGATGCCTACTTGCATGTCCCAATCTGCGCGGGTCACCAGAAGTTTCTGGGCTTCGCTATAGGTGAAGACCACTATCAGTTTGTGGCTCTTCCCTTCAGTTTGGTGTCAGCACCGCGGGTTTTCACCAAGGTGCTTGCCCTGATTCTAGCTTTGCTGAGACAGCGAGGCATTGCTATCGTTGGCTATCTAGACGATCTTCTTCTGAGAGCAGACTCTGGCTCAGAATTAGAGGAAAATGTGGTGATAGCCAGTCAGGCCCTCCGAGAATTCGGCTGGCTGCTGAACATTCAGAAGTCGGTCCTGGTTCAGACTCAGCGTCTGGAGTACCTAGGATTGATCCTGGACTCCTCGGAGGCGAGGGTATTTCAGACTCTTCAATCTGCGGTACGAGTGCTGATGTCCTGCAAATGGTCGTCACTCCGTTTTTGCATGAGGGTCCAGGGACTCATGGTGCCTTCCTTCGAGGCGGTGCCGTATGCCCAATTCCACACTCTTGAGTCTTGCAAAAGGAGATCCTATCTTGCTGGAACAAGTCTCCATTATCACTGGATCGTCAGATACAGGTGAGTCACCTGGTCCCTTCGGTCAGGGTAGTCGTTCCTTCCTGTCCAGTGATCACGACGGACGCCAGTCTTTCGGGCTGGGGCAGAGTCTGGGGAGTTCTGTCAGCTCAAGAGCTCTGGATTCCGGACGAGTCCCGTCTGCTGATCAATGTCCTGGAACTCCGGGCAATCAGACTGTGCCTCTCCTCGTGGTCAAGGAGACTGCAGGGACGCTCAATCAGGATCCAGTCGGACAACGCCACGGCGGTGGCTTATGTCAACCATCAGGGGTGAACTCGGAGCTAAGCTGTGGCGTCCGAGGTCGCTCACATCCTAAGGTGGGCGGAAAGAAGCGTGCTGGCTCTGTCGGCCGTTTACATTCCAGGAGTAGACAACTGGCAGGCAGACTATCTGAGCCCCCAGATGTTGGACCAGGGGGAATGGTCCTTGCATCCGGAGGTGTTTCACCTCCTTTGCCGGAGGTGGGGCACGCCGGATGTGGACCTATTGGCCTCTCGACTCAATCGCAAGGTGTCGATTTGTGGCCAGGTCCAGGGATCCCTGGGCAGACGCGTTGGTGGCCCCGTAGGGTCGGTATCGGTTGATTTATGCCTATCCTCCACTGAAGTTGCTTCCTCCGCCTTCTTTGCAGGGTGGAGGCCGAGGGGATTACAGTGATCCTCATCACTCCAGATTGGCCTCGGCTTCCTTGGTACGCCGATCTTGTGCGCCTAGTGGCAGACGTTCCATGGCGACTGCCTGTGCAGGAGGACCTTCTGTCTCAAGGTCCCATACTTCATCCTGCTTTTCAGTCGCTGGCTTTAACGGCATGGCTATTGAAAGCCAGGTGCTGAACGACCGTGGTCTCTCAGATTCAGTCACCTCGACCATGCTGAGGGCACAAAAATCTTCCTCCAGGAAGATATACCACTGTATCTGAAGAGCCTTTATCGCTATGTGCGAGGAACTGGATTGGCGTCCACAGACGTATTCCGTTTCCAGGATCCTGCTGTTCTTACGGCGCGGTGTGGACAAAAAGCTTGCTTTAAGCACCATTAAGGGTCCGGTTTCGGCTTTAGCTATTCTCTTCCACCGGCCGCTTGTGGGCCATTCTTTGATTCGTACCTTTTGTACAGGGGGTCCGCCATGTGCTCCCCCCCCCTATTAAACCACCTCTTCCTCCTTGGGATTTGAATTTGGTGCTCTCTGTTCTTCAGGAACCTCCTTTTGAGAACATCAGAAAGATTCCTCTCTCAACTTTGTATCAGAAGGTGGCTTTCCTAGTAGCCGTTACTTCTGTCAGGGTTTCTGAATTGGCGGCCTTGTCTTGTAAACTGCTATACTTGGTCCTCCCATAAGGATAAGGCGGTGCTACGCCTGCAGCCTTTTCTCCCGAAGGTGGTCTCGGCCTTCCACCTTAATGAGGACATCGTACTTCCGTCTTTATGTCCTCGTCCTTCGCATCCCAGAGAGTTTGCGCTCCACACGTTGGACGTGGTACGTGCCTTGCGGGTGTACCTGTCTGCTACGGCTTCGATTCGGAAGTCTGACTCGCTGTTTGGCCCTGGTTTGGATCAGACACAGAAACAATCGGTTTCGTCTGCCACCATTTCCTGGTGGATCAGGCAGACTGTCATACAGGCCTATGCCCTTAAGGGGCGGGCGCCTCCCTTTCCGGTTACGGAGCATTCAACCAGGGCAATTGGTGCTTCCTGGGCTTTCCAACATCAAGCGTCTGTTGCACAAGTGTGCAAGGCGGCGACCTGGTCGTCCGCACATAGCTTTTTTAAAGTTTTATAAGGTTGATGTGGCTTTATCTTCTGATGCTTCCTTTGGCCGCAAGGTTTTGCAGGCGGCTGTTTAAAGTTGCAACTCCTCGGTTGAGGAGCTCTGCTTGTTTGGGTTGTAGTTTGGTTTTTCCTTGATACTGTTCCCACCCCTCGTTCTTTCACACTGCTTTGGGACGTCCCACTTTGTCAAGACTGAAGATACAGTGTCAGTCCATGGACGGTAAGAGAAAATAGGATTTTTTTGTACTCACCGTAAAATCGTTTTCTCCCACGTCCATGGAATGACACAGAACCCACCCCTCTTTTTTTTGTATCTGTACTGCTTTAATACGAACTGAGGCTGCAGGTAGGAGAGTTATGTCCAGGGGGACCGCCCCCTGGTCGGGGCTGTTCAGCTCTGGTAATGGAATGTATGTTAAAACATCTAACATTCTGCCTAGTCTTCTCCTATGAGCAGGAACATAACCCACTTTGTCAAGATTGAAGATGCTGTGTCAGTCCAACGATGTCAGAGAAAGAATTTACGTTGAGTACAAAAAAATCCAATTTTTTTTCTGGGGCCATTGCATTTCAAATCCCATTGGCCGCCATTTTGACGTGGCCGCGCTGTGATGCCAATTGCGGGCGGCCATTTTCTTGTGGTCCACGCGCTTTCTCTGAGGCACCCGGCGGCCATTTTGGAGTGGCTTTTGGCCTCTAGTGCTGGCTGAGCTTCCTGAACAGCGCAATTCACCTCACACAGTTCCTCAGTCACACGCGGTGTGCGGATGGAGAGCGGGCAGTGGCGCTGAACAGTCTCTGGCTAGGCGGTGAGTCCCCTGGGTATCCCCCCCCCCTCGGTCAGTGCAGCAAGGAGGGTGGACAAAATTTTGTCAAGTATCTTGACTAGGTCCCTAAGGGCTGTGAGTGGGCAAGATGGAGTCAGAAGCTGGCGTTTTTTCCCCAAACATTCCAGAGGCAGCAACCGGTGCCCCTGCGGTTCCCATGGACGCATTGTCGGCAGTCCTGGAGTCATTTGTTGCCAGGGTGGAAGCGGCGTGCAAGCGTAAGGGGGGTACTAAGCGCCCCCGCCCCCCCCGCTATCGCCTGGGGAATGTACTGACTCAGACTCAGGCCTGGCTGCGGCTCAGGACCCCGGTTCTGGTGTGTCAGAGGCGGACCAGAACCTTCCCTGTGAGGAGGACCCCTCGTCCGGGTCAGCTCAAGACGGGGCACTTGTAAGTGCACTTATCAATGCTGTGAGGGACACGCTCAAGCTGGAAGCTACAGCTGGGACTTCCACTGCAGGGTCTGTCTCTTTTGGGTCGCACAAACCGACCCGCTCTGTTAAGATTTTTCCTTATGTTGATTTCTTTGACAAATTCATAGATAAGGAATGGTAACGGTCGCAGAGGCCCTTTGCGGTCCCTCAGCGCATGGCGGTCCGTTACCCATTTTGAGGAAAGCTTTTTGAAAAAAATGGGCTTCTCCGGTCGTTGATCCCCCGGTGTCTCGGTTAAATAAAGTAACCACTATCCTGGTGGAGGGGACCCCTGCTTTTAAGGACCCTACTGATAGGAGGTCCAAAGCGGTGAGCCGCTCCATGTTCACCATGCTGGGGTCAGCATTACGACCTATATTGGCTTCTACCTTGGTGTCCCAGACACTCACGGAGTGGGCAAAAATATTGCAACTGACTGTGGAGGAGCATCAGCTCCCTCCAGAATGTGTGTCACTGGCCGAGCAGTTGGTACAGGGACTCGTGTACGTCTGTGATGCAGCCCCCTTGATCTCCAGGGCCTCTGCATCTTCGGTGGTGTTGCGCCACCTAATATGGCTGAAATGCTGGTCCGCTGACCAAGCTTCTAAGAAAACTCTGGCAGATTTGCCTTTCAAAGTTGGGAGGCTTTTTGGTGCCTCACTGGACAACCTCATTAATGATGTCACTGGAGGTAAGAGCACACTTCTCCCTCAGTCCACTAAAGGGAAGGAGCTGCGCCATAAGCCATCCTTTCCTACACAGAAGCGGTATTACTTTCGTTCATGGACGAACACAGCTTCCTATTGACAAGTGGGTATTATCCTTCATTTAGGAGTGACTAGGCAGAAAACTTGTAGAAAGTGTTAAACACATCACACCTTATACAGTACCGCCCAGGGGGTGGACCCTCTGGGTATAGGCTGGATCCCAGATCCTTGTAGTCTCCCCAGTTTCGGCCATCGAGCGTGTGCTGACCCTAGCTACGTGCCGGGTGGCCGGTGAGCTTTGCGATCCAGGGCATGCATATGATCGGTCTCTATGGCACAATCACAGCATGCCGGGCCAACAGTCCCCTTCGTGCGTGGATGATGATCTGTCCGGAATGTATTCCAGCATGATCCAGGCGAGAAGGGTAAGTAGCTCCCCTGCTTCGGCAGGGTGACTTGGCTGCACATTCCTGGAGAGATCAAGTAAGTATTTTTTTTTTTGCTCTTTCTTTCCTCTCTCCCTGCCTTCCCTCCTCCCTGGGCTCTGAAGCTAAGTCTGGCTGCTTGGTCCTGGGGGGGCTCCATCTGGAGCGGGGGCTGCGCTGTAGTCTGTCTTTTAGATATCAATGTGCTGCTTACCTATGTGTGTTTTTCTCCCTCCATGCTGTCGGCAGCCATTTTCTTGTGGTCCATGCCTGTTTTGGCCTCTATCTAACGATCAGCGGCCATTTTCTTGTGTTTCGCGGCTGCTTTGGCCTCTGTCGACTGCTCGGCGGCCATTTTCTTATGGTCCAGACTATTCTTCAGCACGGCCGCTTGGCGGCCATTTTGTGGAAGTCTTCGGCCTCTAGTGGTGCATTCCACGGGCGCAAAAGCATACAGAGACGCGCTGATGAGGATCAGACTGACGCAGGCAGTGGTGGGAGAGCATCTCAGGCGGGAGCAGACGGCAGCAATAGTGGTACCGTTCTAAGGGTAGTGAGTCCTCTGGGAGATCTCTGCATCTCTGTAGCAGCTAGGACGGTGGCCTATTGATACCTTGCCTGGAGTCCCTCTGGGTGTCAGGTGCGTGGGTCAGCATGGCATCTGAAGCAGACGTTTTTTCCCCTTTAACACCTGAGTTAGCAGCTGGCGCACCTGATGTATCAGTGGACGCTATGTTGGCAATCTTGGAGACTTTTGTTGCCAAGGTGGGAGCACGTGGGGTAGAAAACGCCCCCTTCCCCTGCCATCTTCTGGGGAGAATTCTGATGCAGAACCAGGCCCGGCTGTGGCTCATAGCCCGGATTCTGATGCATCAGTGATTGCGGCCCGTGACCGATCGCACAGTGAGATTGGGTCCAGGTCAGCACGCGAAAAGGCTTTGGTATCCGACCTTATCACTGCAGTGGGGGATGCGCTGAAATTGGAAAATGCTGCAGAAACGGCGGTCCTCTTTGGGTTCCGTAAGCCGGCCCGCACTGCCAAGGTGTTTCCTTGTGTGTCTTATCTTGATAAGCTTTTATACAAGGAGTGGGAGAACCCACTGAAGGTTTTTGCGGCCCCAAAAAAATTTGCGGTCCGGTACCCCTTTTTGAGGGGAGTTTCCTGAAAAAATTATCCTCTCCCCCAGTAGTGGACCCCCCTGTGTCCAGACTTGACAAAGTTACCACGACTTCTGTCTTCAAGGACCCTGTGGACAAGAAGGCTGAGGCACTCGCTCGCTACCTATACACAGTGGTGGGCTCAGCAGTGCGTCCAGCATTGGCTGGGGCTTTGGTGTCTCAGACACTTGCTCAGTGGGCAAAGATGCTACTCCCAGGGGTTAAAAGCGCGGGAGGCTCCTCCGAATGAGGTAGCTTTGGCCGACCAGTTGGTACAGGGCCTTAAGTTTGTCTGCGAGTCAGACATGGATACTATCCCCTTGCTGTCCAGAGCCTCGGTTTATGCGGTGGCATTACGCCGCTTTATCTCGCTAAAATTCTGGTCTGCGGACCAATCTTCCAAGAAGGCCCTGCTGGATCTGCCCTTTAAGGGCGACAGACTTTTTGGGGCTTCTCTGGATGACATCATTTAAAGATGCCACAGGAGGTAAGGGCACGTTGCTTCCGCAATCCAAAAAGGGTAAGTTGCCACGCCATAGGCAAGGGCCCTCCTTTTACTACACCCAAGCGTTTTTTTCGTCCGCCCAGGGCGGCAGGTAAAAGATCCCAGGCAGATAAAGCGCCTGCTCAGGGACAATAGCGTCCTTGGTTTCGCAAGCCCAACAAACCTGCGGCTAAATCTACGTCCGCCTGAAGGTCTGTCCCCACCCATCTCTTGGGTGGGGGGACGTCTTCGCGACACGATGGACATCTCTGATCTTCGACCCGTGGGCTTGCAAAGTAATCTCCTCGGGCTACAAGATAGCGTTTGTTTCTTGTCAGCCGAACAGGTTCTTTCCTTCCAACCTCCAGCTTCAGCCGACCCGTCGGGAAGCCCTGTATGGGGCGGTCCAGGATCTGCTGGAACGTGGGGTGATCATTCCTGTCCCAGTGCAGGAACGATTACAGGGGTTTTACTCGAATCTGTTCATAGTGTCAAAGAAGGATGGGGTTCGTCCAATCCTGGATCTTAAGGCCCTCAATTGCTTTGTGAAAGTACAAAGATTCCGGATGGAGTCCGTTCGTTCGATCTGTAGTCACTGATCTCCATCCAGGGGACTTTCTGGCGTCCTTGGACATCAAGGACACATACCTACATGTTCCCATATGCTCCAGGCACCAGAGGTTTCTGCGCTTCTCGGTCGGGGAGGACCACTATCAGTTTGTGGCCCTCCCGTTTTTGGCCTGGCATCGGCACCCAGGGTGTTCACCAAGGTGCTCGCCCCGATTCTGGCCCTTCTAAGACAGCGGGTCATCGCTATCGTGGGCTACTTGGACGACCTTCTTCTGAGGGCCGCTTCAAGCTCAGAATTAGAGGAGAGCGTGTCTATAACCTGTCAGACTCTCAGACTGTGGTTGGTTGCTGAACACACAAAAGTCAGTTTTGGTGACGACTCAATGCCTAGTGCAGTGGTTCTCAACTCCTGTCCTCAGGACCCACTAACAGGCCAGATTTTAAGTATTACCTTGGGGAGATGCAGATTAGAACACTGCAATCACTGAGCAGCAAATTTATATCACCTGTGATGTATTTCAGTTATCTTGCAAACCTGGCCTGTTGGTGGGTCCTGAGGACAGGAGTTGAGAACCACTGGCCTAGTGTATCTGGGGTTGACTCTGGATTCCTCAGAAGCAAAGGTTTTCCTTCCTGTGGAAAAATTGCAGATCCTTCGGGCTGTGGTGCGGCAGCTGACTTCCGAGAAATGGTCGTCTTTCATGCGAGTCATGGGCCTCATGGTAGCCTTCTTCGAGGCGGTTCCGTATGCTAAATATCACGCTCGAGGTTTGCAGAAGGAAATTCTGTCCAGATGGGACAAATGCCCATCATCCCTGGATTATCAAATCCGGGTAAGGCACCTACTTCGGACCTTCCTTAGAGAGATGGAGAGATCTATCTATCCATCTATCTATATATGACCCTGGCTTCGATCGTAGCGGTGAGTCGGTAGAAGCACCGGAGGGCGGTGGAAGGGGAGGACGTCCCCTCTCGCCTCCCGTAAGAACGATCAAGCGGCGGAACAGCCGTTGCTTCTGCCCATGGGTCCTTTGACCGGGCCACAAACCTCCAATAACTTCCGATTGAGTCGGGGGGCCAGGAGATCTACGTCTGGCGTGCCCCATCTTTGGCAGAGGAGCTGGGACACGTCCGGGTGTAAGGACCACTCTCCTTATGGCGACTCGGGTGTCCGCCTGCCAGTTCTCCACACCCGGGATGTAAGGTCCAGCATATGGCGACTCGGGTGTCCGCCTGCCAGTTCTCCACACCCGGGATGTACACGGCCGACAGTACAGGTACGCTCCTTTCTGCCCACCTCAGGATGCAAGCGACCTCCGATGCTGCAGCTGAGCTTCTTGTTCCTCCTTGATGATTGACATATGCCACCGCCAGGGCTTTGTCTGACTGAATCCTGACTGGACGCCCTTGCAGCCTCTGAGACCATTTGAAGAGGCACAGCCTAATAGTTCCAGGACATTGATCAGCAGGCGTGATTCCTCCGGTGTCCAGCGACCTTGCGTCGACTGGACACCCTAGACTCCCCCCGCCCCAACCGGTAAGGCTGGCGTCCGTCGTGATCACCATCCAGTGAACAGGAAGGAATGACTTACCGGACAGAAATGCCATCATACCCAGGAAACCAACTACAAGATCCTTACGCTTGGTATAGAACCCCCGCCCTCCTACACAAATTGTTTCCTTCAGATCGCTGCTGTCGGTGCCAGGAGGGAGAGGGTACCCTTCTGCACGTCTTCTGGTCCTGTCCACGGTTGGGGAACTTTTGGGGGGTAAGTCCGTCGCATAACCCAGAATTTCACAGACAGGCCGGTTCCTCCGGTACAGTACGATTTTCCTTTTTATATTCGAATGATACGCCTGCAAAAGTCTATTAAAAATCGGTAGTTCGCCACTTTCTCGACGCAGCCAAAGCCTGCATTCCTCTTAACTGGAAATCCCGACCCCCACCGTCCATTGCTCAGTGGCTCCACAGAGTTGATGACATTAGCCGCATTGAGGACTTGATCCTCACTAGTCAACACAGACAGGAGACATATTCCAGGACGTGGCAACTGTGGAATATATTTAAGTATTCCGATGAAGGACAATCCCTTAGAGGGGTTGAACTGACTACATGACGTCATGCCCGGTACCTCCTCGCCTCTGTCAAGGCTCTGGCTCGTTGAAAACTTCCGATACTCTGACGGCCTATGGGGGTTTCATCATTCCCATTGGGTAGCCACCCTAGTCCAGGTACATGTATATCCATCCCCTTTTTACCCCCCCCCCTCATTCTTCTCTCTACTTCCCTTTTTGTTTTACTCTATTTTATATTTCTCTGGGTTCTGTCTCGATTTTTCTTTTCAGGGGTACTGTACCCCTTGCTACTGTTTCGGTTTTGATAAACGGGAAAACTAGAGGGGAGACTGCACCCACGGGACTCGAGCACTCTCTTGCCTTCATTCCCCAGACGTACCAATCCACATTTGCTATAGCTAAAAACATCGCAGCCCCGATGTAGTCCCACCTACCTTAGTGGGTACACATACGCAGGTCTTATAAACGTAGTGCAGCACTACTGGGGAATATGTTTCTCTGTGTCTTCCACGGCATTAATGCATCTATCTGCTGTTGTAGTCCTTGTGGACCAGTTCCTCTGTTCTAAATAAAACATTTAAAAAAAAAAACCTGTGTGCAGCAGCCCCCCTAATACTTACCTGAGCCCCATCTAGATCCAGCGATGTTTGTTTCAGCAGCGTCTCGGCTGCCCAGGACTCCCCTTCTTATTGACGAAGACAGCAGTGTGGCGCCATTGGCTTTGGCTGCTGTCAGCCAATGAGAAGAGAAAGGGGGGTGGGCCATGGCTTTGTATCTGAATGGACACACAAAGCTGCGACTCAGCTCGGGGGCCCCCCATAGCAAACTGCTTTCTGTGGGGACTCTCAACAGGAGGGAGGGGCCAGGAACACTGAAGAGGGACCTGAGAAGAGGATCTGGGCTGCTCTGTGCAAAACCACTGAAAAGATGATAAATATACACAGGCAAGTATAAAATGCTTGTAAAGTTATTTTTAATATTTTTAACAAAAAAAAAAAAATCACTTTCCAGCTCTCGAATGTGATTTGTAGTAAGAATCACTTTTGTGGTAATAAAGTTCTATATTATATAAGTGATCCTATATAACCCTTTTTCTTTGGCCACAGTGCAAATTGTTGTGCATCCCTGGAGGAAATTGGGGCTTGCTATCTGTGGTCCATTGGGAACATTTCCCTTCACTTCCTATTCTGTAGATACAACAGGAAGTGAAAGGAATATTTTCCAAAATGAGAGATGTGAAGAGATGGACGTAATTGGTACCAGAATAGGCAGCGTGACCACAACAATTGTCTCTTGAAATCTTTCATTTCTATTCCTGTCCTGATAACTGAAAATTGCATTCAAAAATGTTTATTTTAAAAGTGTTCGTTTTGATTTTCTAATTGTTAGTTGGGCCAAATGGACCTACGTTTTCCGACTGCAGTGAAAAGAAAATTAGAAGGAGCATAATGGAGACTTTTTCTTGAACAAACACATTTCTAAAAGTGATGGTAGAAGTTTAATTTTGTTCGGTAAAGCTATTCTTTCTAAAATCAAATGTTTTTGAAATGTTTGTACAAAAATCTTGTAGCCTTTGGCCAGCTTTTGGGCCCATTTTCCCACGGGTGTCTCTGCTAAGCGGAATCGGTTGGCTTAGCAGGGAATCTCTCCGCTGATCCCCGCTGAGCAGGTGGATGACAGGTCCGTGTCTGCTCTGCTGTGCATAGTGGACACGAACACAGTCCTGCTCTCCTCTATGGGGCAATCGGATGGAAATGGACCGCCTGTCTGTTTCCATCCAATCTGCCGGATGGATGGAAATTGGGACCACCATCTGTCTGTCTTTTGGCGGACAGGATCTAATGGCGGCAGGTGTCAGCGGACATGTCACACCCGCCACTCGATAGGGGACAATGCAGGGTCCAATCGGGTTCTGCCTGAAAAACTGACAGGTGGACTTGATTGGAAAGCCCGTGTGAAAGGGGCCTTACTCAGTTTTTCAGTGACAGTGGTTACCTGGACAAATAAAGTAAATCTCCCCAACAGTGACACAGTCATAAAAGCCTGACCGGGGTCTTCACGCAACTATTCTTATAAGAAAAAAAACCTTTTCTCAGAGATTGTTGGGTTATTGCTATTGTTTATGCCCTCCAGACTTCAGTTTAATGTGTTTTTATGTACGTAGGTGACTTGTTTCTACACTCTACAGTAACATGATTTCAGCCAAAACAAATGGGCACTGTCACTTGGTGATAGAGTGAGGGGAGTCTGTTTAATCAAGGCAAAAGCATTAAAGCGGAAATTTACCTAAAAGGGAAGTTGCGCTCTTTCTACTGCCATTATCGTAAACTTATTTTTATTTTTTATTTTATTTTTTTCGGGAGTGGGTGCTTGTTTCTTAATGGTACCTGCTCCCTACCTCTTGGGATAACTCGCACTTTGTTGGATTATTAAGAAAACGCAGCTTGTCTCTAGAGGTTGACCGATATGGGTTTTTCTCTGGCCGATGCCGATATTTAGACATTGGGGCGGCCGATGGCCGATATAGGATGCCGATTTTTAGGCCGATTTAAAAAAAAAAAAAAAAAACACGCCTCATTCTTTCCTGCTTACTCCTGTCACTCTAGCACACACTTGATGTCCTCCAGTACAGGTGGCACTGGTTTGGAACTGGCAGTTGGCACTGGTTTGGAACTGGCAGGTGGCACTATTGGCATTGGCGGGTGGCACTGGTTTGGAACTGACAGATGGCACCGATTGGCAGCAGGGGGCACTGGTTTGGAACTGACAGATGGCACTAGTTTGGGACAGATGGCACTGATTGGCAGTGGCAATTGGAACTGGTTGGCACCGATTGGCGGTGGCACTGGCTGGCACCGATTGGCGGTTGGCACTGGCTGGTGGCACCGATTGGCGGTGGCTCTCTCTCTCTCTCCCCTCTGTTACTTTCAGTTACACACACACAAACACAGCATGACGCTTGATGCTGCTGAGTGTGGAGAAGGGAGGAGGAAGGGCAGCCAGTGAAAAAATATTGGCCAGTTCTGATAATCTGCCGATTTATCAAAAATGCCCAAATATCGGCCGGCCGATATATCGGTCGACCTCTACGTTGTCCTCGTGCATGCACAGTGGGAAGCCCATTGCAAAACACCAGGAAGTCATTTGAAGACCAGTGAAGAACCGGCTTGGCTGATAGTGCTGGATTCCTCGGCTGGTAAGTCTGTATATTACAAGTCAGCAGCTACAGTATTTGTAGCTGCTGATTTAAACCTTTTTGAGTAATGTCCGGAGCTCCTTTTTTTTAAATTGTAATTAAAGGCTAAACATTTTTTTTTTTTTTTTGAGTTTTAGATTTAGAGTGGAGAGGGATTAGAACACTTGTCAGCTTTATTCTGATCTGTGCCTCCACTAGGTTAGATTCCCCCTTTCTCTTTGTCCTGTTTACCATTATTGAAAGTAAAAGAAAATCCTAAAATTTGGGTTGACATGAAAATGCTAATAGAGGGGAAATCTTTCAATGTGGACACTGGTTCTGGTGACATACCAGGATTCCCTCACTTAGGAGGACTTTCTTCTCAGTAACTGTTTTGGCTATGGGACAAGAACAAAAGGAAAATCTACCCAATGGGATGGCAAAAAAAATAAAATTACAGGGTTAGAACCCTCCCTTACGCTCACCGTATAGACAAATCATGGCAGCGGGGTGGCTCTCTCATTCTGGGATGATGTCATATGACGTTGTCCCACTCTCGCCGTGCCCGCGGTGATGGGACACAGTGCTTCCCCCAACTTGGTAAAGAGTCGATGAAGAGGCTCTTTACCCATGTGATCAGCTGTGCCCAATCACAGCTGATCACATGTAAACAAGGAAATGCTGGTTATCAGCTTTCCTCTCCGAACACTGACAGGAGCATTTCCTCACAGGGGAGACCTGCACAGATAATCAGTGCAGCCCCAACAGTGCCCAGCACTGATGCCAGTCAGTGCTTATCAGTGCTGCATATTAGTGATGTCTCATCAGTGCCCATCAATGCAGCCTTATCAGAGCACATCAATGAAGGAATAAATGTACTTATTTACAAAATGTTCTCACAAATTAAAAGAGCAGTAAAGGATTTTTTTTCCACAGTCAAGCTTGCCTAGGTGGATGCAGCATTGGTCCCCTGGTGCCTCTTGCACTGAGAACCGAGCGAACGAACCTTGCCGATCACTCGTTTTTCAGAGCCCCGTGAGCAGAGAGCTGTAGACTGTCAGTCGCAGCTCTCTGCTCTTCCCCCATCCTCGCTCACTGCAGCGAGCTGTGGAGGGGGTGGCGCGGCCGTCTCAGGCTCTCAGCGGCTCGCTGAGACTGGTGTCAGTTCAGGCACCTGGTGGATCAAGACTCTGTGGTGGGGATAACGCAGTGCCTGGACTAAAATCTGATGTCAGCAGAGAGTGGACTTCAGCCCGCTCTCTGCTGAAAATGTGTCACAGGAGTGCAAAACGAATTGCACTCCTCCTGTGATCCATATAAGTACAACCAAACAAGCTTTGGCTGGACTTCTCCTTTTTAAGAAAAACTTTTATAATATAATTTTTTTTTTAACATTTTCGGGGTTTTTTTATAGCAAAAAAAAATCTTTCCTGAATGATCAGTGCCCCTGGCAATACTGATCATTGTATTCTGAAGGCGGGGAAGATTCCACTCAAAGCCGTGTGCTCTGCTCTCCTTCGCATCACCCCCTCCAACTGTAGTGTCGTCTGCCCCCCAAAGCAGTGTCCTCTGATCCCCTCACCCCCAAAGCAGTTTCACATCACCCCCCCCCCCCATGGCAGTGTCCTGTGACCTCTGCCCGCTGAAAGCAGTGTCCTCTGTCCCCCTCACCCCCAAAGCAGTTTCCTATGTCCTCTTCACATCACCACTGCCCCCAAAACAGCGTGCTCTGTTCCCTTCACATCACACCCCAACCACCCCCAAAAGCAGTGTCCTCTGTTCCCTTCGCATTATCCAACACACACACACACACACACTCAGAGCTGTGTAGTTGTCACTCTCCTACCTGACACCGTGTGTACAGCAGTGCATGAGACAGTATGGCACAGAGGGCGGGAGCAGGAGCTGCCGAAGTTAACTGTTCTTACTAACAAGCTGATGATTGGTTGCTGAGGCAGCTCTTGCTTCCGCCCTTCATCCAGTACTGTGCTGCCTCTGGCTCCTTGCTCTGCTGTGAAGGTGAGAGGCTTAGGGCAAGCAGGGCCGTGTTCGCGATCTACCCATCGGCTGCCCGTGAACGATGGCTTGTCGACCCCAATGTAGAACTTCAACAGTTAGTGGTGTCAGCAGTGACTCTATTTATACTAAAAAGAGATATACTGATGAAAAAAGAGATAACATAGATTCTTCTTTCATTGTCAAGATCTAAAAATGCTACTTCAAGCGGAATTCCACTCAAAAGTGGAACTTCCGCTTGTCTGTCCCCCACCATCCGGTGCCACATTTGGCACCTTTCAGGGGGGAACAGGTACCTGTTTTTGACAGGTACCATTCCCCACTCCTGGGAGACAGGGCCACGGCCCAGTCTCTCGGAAGTTCGGCTCCTTCCTCCGCTGCTGGACCAATAAGAAAGCGCAGCGCGTTCCGCGCATGCGCAGTAGGGCTTCACTGCCAGGTTCCCTTACCAGGAATTGGCGGCGGCTGCACCCAACAGCCGATCCGAAGATCGGCTGGGGTACCGACATCGCAGGCTCCCTGGACAGGCAAGTGTCCATCTATTAAAAGTCAGCAACTACAATATTTGTAGCTGCTGACTTTACATTTTTTGTGGGGGAGCTGGACCTCCTCTTTAACTGCAGCAGTAGAAAATCAGGTTGTCTCCCCTACCAGAGATGACTGCCTGTGCTGGATCTGGGTAAATATCAAACTGGATACATAGAAATACAAATGCTTTGGTAAAAAACAAAACAAAAGTTCTTGCTCTTCCTCACACTATCCACAGAAAAAATAAGTTATGTCAGAAATTACTTTTTAAAGGTTTAATAGTTCAGGAGAAGTTGGTAATAAAGGGTTTTCTTCCATGGAAAAGAGTTTGACATAAATTCTTATGACTACCGGTGTTGAAACATACTATTGCCAAATACCTTTCTCCTATTGCCACAGAGAAACTATGTATAATAGTTGTTACCTATTTTTTTTTCTTTCAGTTCCTCAAAGTGCACTTGTCAAGAAATTATTCACAAATACTTGTAAAGTTACCAACATGTCACAGTATACAGCCGCAATATAATTTAAAAAGCAAGCACTTTTTTTTTTTTTTTTAAATATATTATTGGGGTGTTGTTGAGCTCCAGTCCAGGCAAATGACTGTGCCAAGGCTGTGAGTTGCAGTTTGAGAGAATGGTGTCCCCAATCAGGCAGAGTAAAGGGATTCCTTCCTTCAAGTGGAACTTTAGGCTCCAAAATAAAAAAGGGTGAACAGGTAGGGTTTTTATTGCAGAAGAGACATGCTTTGTCTCTTCTGCATTAAAGCTACTTACCTGCCTGTCCGCCCCTGTACAGTAAGCTGCGCAGCTCACTGCACAGTTTTCGTCAGTGCCGAATCGGACAGAACTCCCACACATGCTCAGGAGTGACATCATCTCGGCTTGACCAATGACAGACTTGGAAGCCAGCCACCCAAAAAATGACAGTGGTCAGTGGTGAGTTCCAGGACGGTGCAATCCCTGGATTCAAGGTGAGTATAGTTCCACTTTAAGGCTATTCATCTATGCGTTTTGCAGTGCATTTTAAGAAACACACCACAGTCCATTTCGCATTAGTTCCTTTGGGTCACACTCGCATCTATGCAGTTTCCGGGGTTTTTTTTGGAATGGTGCAGGTACTTTTTTTTACACGCAGCACGGGGTGCGTCTGTGGCTCCATAGACTTCAATGGAATCGCATACAAAAAAAATCAATGTACATATGTTTTTGGTGCATTTTTCTGCATGAGGACAGACACCTCCTAGCAACAGAACACATCCCAATAAAAACACATCAAAAACAAAACGTGCTGGAAAACAGGCCTTAAAACAAATCAACTGCACATTCATAGATGTGAACCTAGTGTAACGCCAAATAAAGTCTATCAGCTGTGTTGCATTGCACTAACATACAGGCAGGTCTGAAATATTAATGAGATGCCAGTGTGCCACAATGCAGCCAGAAATCAGACCTGCACTTTTTTTTTTATCGAAATGCAACAAACGGAACAAGTGAAAACATTTAACTATCCACCGACTCCTTGAATGTATCTTGTAGAAACAACAAGACACTTGTGGCCTTCACCTTTTAAATAAGGTTGGCCTCTTACCATATATGATCCCCACCACAGAGATCATCCAGTCATGCAATTAACAGACCTCCAGGCATTTATCCATGGCAATAGCAGGATGCCAACTTTCAGGTTCCAGTGGTTCCTAAGGATTGGTGCATAGAGTAAAATTGCCCAACAATTTATTTGAACAATAGACAGGTACTTAAAGAGGTAAAAGAAAATACAGCATGTACTGGTGCCTCACTGATAGCCACACGGTAAAAGCACTGATGTCACAAGTTAAGCCCTGTCTAACATGTTTCGTCATCACACAGCATCATCAGGGGAACAGGAGCAGGTTTCAATGGGCTTTTAGGCTAGATTCCTATCAATGCGCCTCTACAAGCTGCGTTTTGCACAGCAGACCATTCATTTGAATGAGCTGCCGTGCCTCCTGAAACGCAGGCAAAAGGTTCCTGCACCATTTCTTGAATCGCAGTCCGAACAAGTGCACTGTGGTTTTCAGTGCAGGAGCAATTTGCATTGTGTGCGACGTGCCATTAGGACCCATCCAGACATACTTTTGCGGACCTGCAGCCGGAACCACTTGCACAGAGGTAAACCTAGCCTTAAGCCTGGAACTAGTGGTGCAACGGATCGGTGGTGATCCGTGATCCGAACGGGTCACCCTGTTCGAATCAGATCACCACGCGATCCGCGGAGCGCTCCGGAGCCTCGGCCGTAGGAAAGGCCGCGGCTTCGGCCTAGCTCCGGAGCGGAGCCCATCTTGGTACACCCGGCGGCGGCCGCTGTAGTGACGTTTCGCCGCCATCTTACTCCACCCCACACTCCTGCACAGTAATGATAGAGAAGGGGCCAAGCGGACATCTTGTTACACCCAACGGAGTTTTAGATTTCAACACAAAATGGAGCTGATCAGCTTTAATACATTATTTGGAAATCCATCGGACTGTTTACATTTTAAATTTTAAAAGCAGCAGCAAACCTTACATGATTGCTAATGTGACCGAACACCTCTGATTTTCACATTTAAAGGGGTTGCTCCGCCGGAAAAAAAAAAATTAAAAGCCAGCAGCTACAGCAGCTGCTGGCTTTTAATATTTGGACACTTACCTGTCCTGGAGTCCAGCGACGTCCGCAGCAGAGGACGAGCGACCTCTCGTCGCTCTGCTGCTCCCTCCGCCATCCTCGCTGAGGGAACCAGGAAGTGAAGCCCTGCGGCTTCATGCCCGGTTCCCTACGGCGCATGCGCGAGTCGCGCTGCGCCGTTCTGATTGGTGCTCCTGTGTTCTGGGAGCCGAGTGTCTCCCAGAACACCAAGGGAAGTCTGCGGGAAGTGACGTAACTCCCGCAGATTCCCGGAGACAGGACTCCCGGATGTGGGTGAAAATACCTGTCTTAGACAGGTATCTTCACCCCCCTCCCCCCTGAAAGGTGTCAATTGTGACACCGGAGGGGGGGAGGGTTCCAAATAGCAAAAGTTGCTATTTAGGGTGGAGCTCCACTTTAACATTTAGTTAAATGTGAAAATCAGAGGTGTTCTGTCACATTAGCAACCATGTAAGGTCAGCAGGTTTGCTGCTGCTTTTAAAATTTAACATGTAAAGAGTCCGTTGGATTTACAAATACTGTATTTAAACTTATAAGCTCCGTTTTGTGTTGAAAATTCCGGTGGGTGTAACATTATTTTTTTGCCGATCCGAAAATGATCCGATCCGTGGCTCTGATCCGAGGATCGATCCGTGAGTTTTTTGATCCGTTGCACCCTACCTGGAGCATTTCGGCCCATGTGTACAGCAGCCTGTCCGGCTTCTGTCGAATGAGCATGCTGGAAAAACAGCTTCCGATCGGCATCCAATCAGCCAATGACTGTGAGTGCTGGCTGGTGTGTTCTGGCAGAAGGAGGGACATTTCCCCTCTCACAACACTATTAATCAGCGGGGAGATCGCTGTACTAACATTGCATAGTTAATACAGCAAGCTCCTCCCGAGCTCAGTGTGTACTCTGCATAAGGCCCCTTTCACACTTGTGCCACTTGTCCTGCGACTTGGGGCAGCAAAGTTACATGACAAGTCGTATCCCATGATTTGACAATTATTTACCACTTTGTGTTGGTCTGTCGCATAAAATCTAGAGGTCGACTGATATGGGTTTTTCTCTGGCCCATGCCGATATTTAGAAATTGGGGCGGCCGATATATGATGCCGATTTTTGTGGCCGATATTTTAGGCCGATTTAAAAAAAACAAAAAACCTCACCCACTCCATTCCTTCCTGCTTACTCCTGTCACTCTAGCACACACGTGATGTCCTCAGTACAGGGGGCACTGGTTTGGTATGGCACTGGCAGCTGGCACTGGTTGGCATTGGCAGATGGTACTGGTTTGGAACTGACAGATGGCACTATTGGCACTGGCAGGTGGCACTGGTTTGGAACTGACAGATGGCACTGGCTGGCATTGGCAGGTGGTACTGGTTTGGAACGGACAGATGGCACCGATTGACAGCAGGGGGCACTGGTTTGGAACTGACAGATGGCACAAGTTTGGGACAGGTGGCACTGATATGCAGTGGCACTTGCAATTGGAACTGGTTGGCAGTGGCGGGTGACACTGGCAGTGGCGGGTGACACTGGCACTGATTTGGGTGGCACTGGCTGGGGGCACTGACAGATGGCACTGGCTGGCATTGGCAGGTGGTACTGTTTTGGAACGGACAGATGGCACGAGTTTGGGACAGGTGGCACTGATATGCAGTGGCACTTGCAATTGGAACTGGTTGGCAGTGGCGGGTGGCAGTGGCGGTTGACACTGGCATTGGCGGTTGACACTGGCATTGGCGGTTGACACTGGCAGTGGCGGTTGACACTGGCAGTGGCGGTTGACACTGATTGGCACTGATGAAACCGATTGGCGGTGGCACTGATTTGGGTGGCACTGGCTGGTGGCACTGACAGATGGCACTGATTGGCACTGGCTGGGGGCACTGACAGATGGCACTGGCAGGTTTCACACTAAGCCGAGTGTAATGTGTGAAACTGACAGAGGAGAGAGAGAGCTGTTAGAATTGAGCTCGATGTGCTCGATGTGGGGGTGGGCGGGACCCACCCAGCAGCTAAATTTACACCAGCCAATGATTGGGCTGCTTTAGAAAGGGGGTGGGACCACATGCACATAGCGGCCCGCCCAGATACCATCCCATTGGCTGGTGTAATATATCTGCTGGGTCGCGCCCACCCCCGACATCAAGCTGACGGCTCCTCTCTCTCTCCTCTGTTACTTTTCAGTTTCACACACACACAGCACAGCGCTTGATGCTGCTGAGTGTGGAGAAGGGAGGAGGAAGGGCAGCCAGTGAAAAATATCGGCCCAGTTCTGATGATAATCGGCCGATGCCGATTTATCAAAAATACCCAAATATCGGCCGGCCGATATATCGGTCGACCTCTAATAAAATCCCAATAAATGTCTGAATTCCTTCTTTTTAAGCATGTTCGTAATTCAGAGATTAGTAAAGCCAAGGCATCTGCAGCATAACTAGGCAGCTATACATAATAGTTTTGTATTTGCATACCTGAGTTTGTGGTCTCATGTGATAGTCACACTAGTCTATCAAATGACTAAGCTAAACCTCTTATTGGGGTTACAGTGCCAGAGGCTCAAAGCAATAGTAAACCCTCAGTTTTTTTTTTTTTTTTTTTTTAAATTGTTTATTTATAGTTTTTCAAAGTATACAAAATAAGCCTGTAATCCAGACTCCAGCATACAGTCAGACATGGTAAACATAAAAAGGCATAAAAAACAATGCAACAAAGATCTTGGATATACAACTCCAGGTATAGGACAGGAAGTGGTACAATCAGAACATACTCCAAAGGCACAAGTAGCGAATCGGAGGTCTAATGTGACTAGTGAATCATAGGTATATTTGTTGAAAGTGAACAAACATGGGACGGGTCAGAGGGAAGGTATAAAACCTTCCCTGTCGTATAATCATAGGGAACCCAGGAATAATATCCTGGAATCAGCAAGGGTTTGGATCCGGATCAGCACTGTATGTCGAGGAGTCCCAGCTGTCCCAAATGCAGTCGAACTTGGGGAGGCTGTCAGCGACCACAGCGGTGAGGCGTTCCATCCTCCTAATGTCAGCCACAGCTACTAGAAAGTGTGCAAACGTGGGAGGGGCAGTATCTCGCCAACGTTGGGGGATAACTCGCTTGGCAGCTAACAAGAGAAAGGCCATCAACTTATGATGACATTTGGGCAATCTCGGCAGGGGAAGACCTAATAACATATGCAAGGGTTGGAAAGGGACAGAGACCCCAAGAACCTTTTCCAGACAAACATGGACTTGCGTCCAAAAGGGGATTAATATCGAACATTCCCAAAAAATGTGGATATGTGTGCCTGTTTCGGAACCACACCTCCAACACTGGCTGTGGGGGGTCAGCTTCCGGGCTGCAAGGAACTCTGGGGTCCTATACCAAAACATAAGTATCTTATAAGTGGTTTCTTTGTGGGCCACACATCTGGAGACCTCAGATGCCGCGACCCATATTTTCCCCCAATCTAATAGTGATATAGGCCTGGCCAAAACGTCGGACCATTTTTTCATATATGAATGTAGCTGTCCGGTGAGCGGGGGGGGGCTGAGTGTATGATTCGGTAAATAGTAGATATTTGATGTGGCTCATGCGGTCCCTGGGAACACAGCCTTTCAAATGCAGTGGGGGGTTCCAATGTCAGGTTGGGGGCCTTGGAAGCAAAAAAATGTCTGATTTGGAGAAATGAGAAAAAAAGGTATTTCGGGACTTGGTGTTTGGACTGTATATCAGAAAACGAGAGAAGCTTACGTGTTACCGGGTGTACAAGATGGCGGATTTGAAAAATACCCGCCTGGGTCCATGGCAGCATGGATTCATATGAGAGGCTATCAGGAATGTCTGGATTAAAAAGCACATTTGTAAGGGGGGGCATGGAGAAGACAGGGAATACCTACTGGAACACCTCTTCCAAATGGAGAGGGTAAAAAGCATAGGGTTCAAACATATTTTGCGCAGTTGAGGAGTATATTTATCAGAGGAAGGCCATAACATGGAGCATGGGTGAGCAGGGACAGTAATTCCCATCTCAATCTCCGACCACCTATTCAGAGCTTTTCTAGATGTCCATGAGGTTACAGCTCTCAGATGAGTGGCATAATAGTATTTTATGACCTCTGGAGCTCCCAGACCGCCACGAGAGCGTGGAGCCAAAAGGACTGTGCTAGCTATCCTGTGGGAGGCATCATTCCAAATAAAATTGAGAAAATACCTATGAATGGTTTTCAGCTGTGTCATCGGGATCGGGATGGGGAGAGTCTCAAAGAAATATAGCAATTTAGGGAGTATGGACATTTTGAGAACGTTTATCCTCCCAAGCAGAGACAGTGGTAGTTTTGTCCAGGACTTTAATAATCTATGTATTTCTGAGAACAATGAGGGGAAATTCACCTGGTATAAGGTAGAGTAGGAGGGAGATATGGGTATACCTAAGTATTTAAGGGATTGAGTGCACCAACGGTATCTAAAGGTGTTTTGTAGGTGAGTAAGTGTATCAGGTGGGATATTTATTGGCAAGGCTTCTGTTTTGGATGGATTCACTTTAAAACCCGAGAGGTTGCCAAATAGGTCAAGGAGTTTGTGGAGAGAGGGTAAAGATATGTGTAGGCGTGTGATGGTTAACAGAATATCATCTGCAAAGAGGGACAGCTTGTACTCCCTGTGTCTCAACGCCACCCCCCCTATATCGGGATGGAGTCTGATGGCAGTAGCTAAAGGTTCCAGGCTAAGGATAAACAATAAAGGGGATAAGGGGCAACCCTGTCTAGTCCCATTACTAAGGGGGAATGGCGAAGAGACAGAAGAAGACAGCTGGACCTGGGAAGTGGGGGTAGAGTATAATGCAGTAAGGGCTTGGATAAATGGACCCGAAAAACCATATGTTGACAGAGTAGCAAACATGAAGGACCAATTTAAACGATCAAATGCTTTTTGAGCATCTAAGCTCAATATCAGAGCTGGCTTACCAGTCTTGGTTAACAGGTCAATGAGATCTATAGTTCGTCTGGTATTATCCCCAGCATGTCTGGAAGGAAGAAATCCCACCTGATCCTTGTGTATTAAAGTAGGGAGGAGAAGGGATAACCTATTTGCCAATACCTTAGTGAATATTTTATAATCGGAATTTAAAAGGGCTATTGGGCGATAGTTATCTGGTAGAGAGGGGTCCTTACCCGGCTTCGGGATAACCGTAATGTAGGCATGAAGAAATTGGGGGTGGGGGACTGTTCCGGCCATCAGAGATTCAAAAAGGGTCAGCATATGGGGGAGTAAAATTGGGAGAAACTTCTTGTAGTAGGAGTAAGGGAGACCATCTGGGCCTGGGGCTTTGTGTGTTGGGAGGTGCTTAATTATCTGGGAGATCTCTTCAGCTGTGATAGGTGAATTAAGTCCTTCACGGTCTGCCTGGGATAATTTAGGTAAATTTAAAGTGGAGCTCCACCCTAAATAGCAACTTTTGCTATTTGGAACCCTCCCCCCCCTCCGGTGTCACAATTGACACCTTTCAGGGGGGAGGGGGGTGAAGATACCTGTCTAAGACAGGTATTTTCACCCACATCCGGGAGTCCTGTCTCCGGGAATCTGCGGGAGTTGCGTCACTTCCCGCAGACTTCCCTTGGTGTTCTGGGAGACACTCGGCTCCCAGAACACAGGAGCACCAATCAGAACGGCGCAGCGCGACTCGCGCATGCACCGTAGGGAACCGGGCATGAAGCCGCAGGGCTTCACTTCCTGGTTCCCTCAGCGAGGATGGCGGAGGGAGCAGCAGAGCGACGAGCGGTCGCTCGTCCTCTGCTGCGGACGTCGCTGGACTCCAGGACAGGTAAGTGTCCAAATATTAAAAGCCAGCAGCTGCTGTAGCTGTAGCTGCTGGCTTTTAATTTTTTTTTTCCGGTGGAGCAACCCCTTTAAGGATTCAACAAAGGAATCATATTTCTCATGGGCGAACTGGGATCTGGATTCTGAGGAGATACAATTATAAAGTTTCCTATAATATGACTCAAAGACCCTGGTCATGGTTCTAGGGCAGTAAGTAGGTTTCCCGTCTGGCTGAATTATAAAATCCGGTATGGAATTATTGGGACGAGGTTTTAGGCGATTGACCAGGATACTGTGGGGTTTATTAGCAAACTCATAATATTTTTGCTTTGACCAAAGCATTGATTTAGTGGTTGCACTCTTATCCAAAGATTTGATACGGTTTCTCAAAGATACCACTTTACGAAGGTTTCCCACTGTGGGATGTACAAGAAGGTCTTTTTCAGCCCTCACCAGGTCGGCTAAGAGGGTCGAGCGCTGTAGAGCACGATCCCTCTTAAGGCGGGATCCAGAGGCTATACATTCACCCCTGAAGACCGCCTTGTGAGCCTCCCAAAGGGTGGAGGTCTTTGAAACTGAACCAGCATTGATTTGGAAAAATTCGATCAGGCTGCGTTCCAGGTGTGAGTGGGCTTCGGGGATACTCAGGAGAGATTCGTTAAGACGCCAGTGGCAGGTCCTAGGTGTGGGTGTGGACAGTATGAGATTTAGGGTAATAGGTGCATGATCAGACCATGTGATCGGGTGAATATTAGAGTCTACCAGATGTGTCACCAACGGTGGTGAAATAAAGAAATGATCTAATCTCGTGTATAACCTGTGTGGAGGTGAGAAAAAAGTGAATTGCTTAGCTATCGGATGTTTCACTCTCCAAGAGTCTAGCAACTTGTGGGTTCTAAGTAATCTACGAAATGCCGTAGAGGATTTTTGTACCCGTGTCGAGGGTGGATGTTTAAGCAGGGAGAGCCTATCTTTGGTTGGGGACATACACAAATTAAAGTCTCCACCTATTATCATGAAGGGCTGGGAGAAAGTCTGGAGCTTCTCAAAAAAAACTTCAAGGAACCCAATCTGTTTTGAGTTGGGAGCATATATGTTTGCAAGTGTGAAGGATGTGTTCATGTGGTCACAGTCCAGGAGAATAAAACGACCATGTGGATCCAAAAATGAAGACTTAACCCGAATGGCCGAAGTCTTCCTAAACAAGATGGCCACCCCTGCTTTAACCCTCAGTTTTTTTTTTTTAAGCACTTTCAGCAGCTGATTGAATTGCTTTCTGAGTATACAGCTTCTTTATCTCTTAATCCTTGCCTAGGTTCCAGTTTAAGCTGGAGCCATGACTGCTCCCCATGTTTCCTTTTTCATGGTGGCTCCTTTCTCTTTCAGCATCCTATGGAGCCACCATCGTATGCAGGGACTAGAGCTGTGACCTCCTACACTGTGCACAGTGGCTATAGAAAAGAATCAACCCCCCCCCCTTTTTTTAAATCGCATTTTGTTGCTTTGCAGCCTGAAATGAAGACACACCAGTTTTTGTTTTATCCAGCTGTATTTGCTAGTGCAACTTATAACATCCAAGTGAAAGCTATAATGCCAACATGTCAGGGAAAAAAAATCAAAAAGAGAATCACTGCGTTGAAAAAACGATCACCTCCCCACCCTCGTCAGTATTTTGTTGAACCACTCCCTTCCCGCCTCTTTTTCCTGCCGTCCACCCCCTACTTGTCGGTGGATGATTCGGGTACATATGGTTGGTTAGCGGTAGGAATAGGCAGGGTATTGTATGTGGGGGAGAATGGGGCCACCTTGGAGGTTTGGGGTAGTGGTGTGATGGCGAGGCATTGAATGGCATGGTAGGGATGTAGGTAGTATGGGGGAGAATTGGGGATGTTTGGATTTAAAAAATAAATATATTATGGGGTGGCATATGGGAGGTGGTTTTGGCTCTGGTTTAGTCTGTCACCAGTAGATCTGAATCGGTGCCATTCTTTTCTTGAGATTTTTGATATTCCCTCCTTGGTTTAATAACCTTAGGAAACCTAAGTAGTTGGTTTTATTCTCCCCATTTATAGATTGGACCGTTGTCTACATGGCTTGGTTGTAGTTGAGTGCATATACTCCCCTTTCCTTCTGCCGCATATTGGCCCTTAAGTGGATTTTTCAGAAGATCAGTTTTACCTGTAGTTGTTCATGATATAAGTTTAAGTTGTACAAGGTAATACAGTATCTCACAAAAGTGAGTACACCCCTCACATTTTTGTAAATACTTTATTCCAACTTTTAAGGTTAGAATGTTTGCTACAATGTTAAGTATTGACCATTAATATCTAAAACGCCGGCAACAAAAGTGAAAATGTCCAAATTGGGCCCAATTAGCCCTTTTCCCTCCCCGGTGTCATGTGACTCATTGGTGTTACAAAGTCTCAGGTGTGAATGGGGAGCAGGTGTGTTTAAATTTTGGTTTTATTGTGCTCTCTCTCTCTTACTGGTCACTGGAAATTCAACATAGCACCTCATGGCAAAGAACTCTGAGGATCTGAAAAAAAGAATTGTTGCTTTACATAAAGATGTCCTAGGCTATGCGACGATTGCCATGACCCTGAAACTGAGCTGCAGCATTGTGGCCAAGACCATACAGCGGTTTAACAGGACAGGTTCCACTCAGAACAGGCCTCGCCATCGTTGACCAAAAGTTGAGTGCACGTGCTCCGCGTCATATCCAGAGGTTGTCTTTGGGAAATAGACGTATGAGTGCTGCCTGCATTGCTGCAGAGGTTGAAGTGGTGGGAGGTCAGCCGGTCAGTGCTCAGACCATACGTCGCACACTGCATCAAATTGGTCTGCATGGCTGTCGTCCCAGAAGAAAGCCTCTTCTAAAGATGATGCACAAGAAAGTCCGCAAACCGTTAGCTGAAGACAAGCAAACTAAGGACTTGGATTACTGGAACCATGTTCTGTGGTCTGATGAGACAAAGATACTTATTTGGTTCAGACGGTGTCAAGCGTGTGTTGGTGGCAACCAGGTGAGGAGTACAAAGACAAGTGTGTCTTGCCTACAGTCAAGCATGGTGGTGGAAGTGTCATGGTCTGCGGCTGTATGAGTGCTGCCAGCACTGTGGAGCTACCGTTCATTGAGGGGACCATGAATGTCAATATGTACTGTGACATACTGAAGCAAAGCATAATCCCCTCCCTTCTGAGACTGGGCCGCAGGGCAGTATTCCAACATAATGACAACCCCAAACACACCTCCAAGCTGACCACTGCCTTGCTAAAGAAGCTGAGGGTAACGGCGATGGACTGGCCAATCATGTCTCCAGACCTAAACCGTATTGAGCATCTTTGGAAGGTGGAGGAGCACAAGGTCTCTAATGGCTCTGTGATGTCGTCATGGAGGAGTGAAAGAGGACTCCGGTGGCAACCTGTGAAGCTCTGCTGAAATCCATGCCCAAGAAGGTTAAGGCAGTGCTGGAAAAAAATGGCGGCCACACACAATATTTACACTTTGGGCCCAATTTGGACATTTTGACTTGGGGGTGTACTCACTTTTTTGTTGCCAGCGGTTTAGACATTAATGGTTGTGTGTTATTTTGAGGGGACAGCAAATTTACACTGTTATACAAGCTGTACACTCACTACTTTACATTGTAGCAAAGTGTCATTTCTTGTCTGTCTTCTTTTTTTCGTCGCATAAAAAGATATAATAAAATCTTTACAAAAATGAGAGGGGGTGTACTCACTCTTGTGGGATACTGTACATGCAAAATGTTTTAGTGTGCGTACATTTTCTGACAATTATGTTATTTTTATAAAATGATACTTCCCTGATGAAGAAAAATTGTGTAATGAATGTTCGAAATGCATTGGACTTCTCCAGTTAAAGCAGGCTGTAGTGATGTCAACCCAGTCTGCAGAGTACAACTGGTTGTACCACTGTTTGCTTGTTTTCAAGTTTGATATTGTTGAGATCCTTGCGCTTTTTTTGAGAATGTGTATTGTAGCACTGTTTTAAGATGAAAGCATTGTTATTGGCCACTTTTATCTGATGGTATTAATAAAAAAATATTTTTACATAATTCTGTTTTGTCTATAAATTTGGTTGCTGATTTAAATCCCATAAGAGGTATAAAACAATTTTCGATTTTAACATATTGGGGATGGTGGCATTTGTCACCCACATCTGAGTAGCAAAAGATCTATTGTTGAACCACCTTTTGCTTTTAATTGCAGCCTTTAGTCGGTTAAGATATGTCTCTACTAACTTTGCACGTCTAGACTTTGCAATATTTGCCCATTCTTCTTTACAGAACAGCTCAAGTTGTAAAATTTGATGGTGACTGTTTATGGAATACAGTCTTTAAGTCATTCCACAGATTTTCAATGGGGAAAGGAGTTGTAAAGGCAGAAGGTTTTTTTATCTTAATGCGTTAAGATTAAAAAAAAAATGTGTAGCAGGCACCCAAGCACCCCCTAATTGCTTACCTGAGCCCCATTTCTCTCCAGCGATGTCCACAAATATCTAAGCCGTCTGGGACACTCTTCCTGATTGGCTGAGACACAGCAGCGGTGCCTGCCATTGGCTCCAGCGGCAGTCAGTCAGCCAATCAGGGCAGAAAGGGGGCGGGGCCAGTTCTGGACTCTGTGTCTGAATGGATACACAGAGCTCTGACTTGGCTCAGGTGCCCCCATAGAAAGCTGCTGGCTGAGAGGGCACTCAATAGGAGGGAGGGGCCAGGAGCAGCAAAGAGGGAACCGAAAAGAGGGGGATCAGGGCTGCTCTGTGCAAAAGCAACTGCACAGAGGAGGCAAGTATAACATGTTTGTAATTTTTTTTGTTTTGTAAAACGAGACTTTACAATCGCTTTAAATCTGGGCTCTGACTAAGCCGTGCCAAGGATATTTACCCTTTGCTCCTTCAACCATGTCCGGTTATTTTTGCCGTGTGCTTTGGGTCATTGTCATGTTGGAAGGTAAACCTTCTTCCCATTGACAACTTTCTGGCAGAGGGCAGCAGATTTTCCTTAAGAGTTAGGTATATTGTCCCATTCATTTTTCTTCTATCCTACGAGTGCCCCAGTCCCTGCTGCAGAGAAACACCCCCATAACAGGATATTGCCACCTCCCTGCTTTACTGCAGGAATGTTATTTGGATGGTGAGCTGTATTGCATTCCTGCCAGACATATCTTTGGTGTTAAGGCCAAATAATTAAATTTTAGTTTCATGTGACCAGAACACCTTTTTCCATGTGGCCTCAGAATCCTCAAGGTGCATTTAGGATGGTCAGACGTCTCGGCCACAGCACATAGCTGTGAGGAATCGGCACGAGTATGCCGTTCGTTCAGAGCGCATGGTTCGATGACTTCACCGGCTGTAGAGACTATGAATATCTCCTAAATGGTGCGCCTTTAGGCGATAATCCTTGCATCTAAAGGTAAGCTTTATTATAATCCATTGGGATCCAATCTAAATATGCCCAATGGGAGTTTACTACCGCTTTATAGTGGATCTCCAGGAATTTTTCTTCTTCTCTTTATTTTTTTATCTATTTTTTAGTATACAGGTCCTTCTCAAAAAATTAGCATATTGTGATAAAGTTCATTATTTTCTGTAATGTACTGATAAACATTAGACTTTCATATATTTTAGATTCATTACACACAACTGAAGTAGTTCAAGCCTTTTCTTGTTTTAATATTGATGATTTTGGCATACAGCTCATGACAACCCAAAATTCCTATCTCAAAAAATTAGCATATCATGAAAAGGTTCTCTAAACGAGCTATTAACCTAATCATCTGAATCAACTAATTAACTCTAAACACCTGCAAAAGATTCCTGAGGCTTTTAAAAACTCCCAGCCTGGTTCATTACTCAAAACCGCAATCATGGGTAAGACTGCCGACCTGACTGCTGTCCAGAAGGCCATCATTGACACCCTCAAGCAAGAGGGTAAGACACAGAAAGAAATTTCTGAACGAATAGGCTGTTCCCAGAGTTCTGTATCAAGGCACCTCAGTGGGAAGTCTGTGGGAAGGAAAAAGTGTGGCAGAAAACGCTGCACAACGAGAAGAGGTGACCGGACCCTGAAGAAGATTGTGGAGAAGGACCGATTCCAGACCTTGGAGGACCTGCGGAAGCAGTGGACTGAGTCTGGAGTAGAAACATCCAGAGCCACCGTGAACAGGCGTGTGCAGGAAATGGGCTACAGGTGCCGCATTCCCCAGGTCAAGCCACTTTTGAAGCAGAAACAGCGGCAGAAGCGCCTGACCTGGGCTACAGAGAAGCAGCACTGGACTGTTGCTCAGTGGTCCAAAGTACTTTTTTCGGGTGACAGCAAATTTTGCATGTCATTCGGAAATCAAGGTGCCAGAGTCTGGAGGAAGACTGGGGAGAGGGAAATGCCAAAATGCCTGAAGTCCAGTGTCAAGTACCCACAGTCAGTGATGGTCTGGGGTGCCATGTCAGCTGCTGGTGTTGGTCCACTGTGTTTTATCAAGGGCAGGGTCAATGCAGCTAGCTATCAGGAGATTTTGGAGCACTTCATGCTTCCATCTGCTGAAAAGCTTTATGGAGATGAAGATTTCACTGGTAAATGGTTTACTGACCATGGTATTACTGTGCTCAATTGGCCTGCCAACTCTCCTGACCTGAACCCCATAGAGAATCTGTGGGATATTGGGAAGAGAAAGTTGAGAGACGCAAGACCCAACACTCTGGATGAGCTTAAGGCCGCTATCGAAGCATCCTGGGCCTCCATAACACCTCAATAGTGCCACAGGCTGGTTGCCTCCATGCCACGCCGCATTGAAGCAGTCATTTCTGCAAAAGGATTCCCGACCAAGTATTGAGTGCATAACTGAACATAATTATTTGAAGGTTGACTTTTTTTGTATTAAAAACACTTTCTTTTATTGGTCGGATAAAATATGCTAATTTTTTGAGATGGGAATTTTGGGTTGTCATGAGCTGTATGCCAAAATCATCAATATTAAAACAAGAAAAGGCTTGAACTACTTCAGTTGTGTGCAATGAATCTAAAATATATGAAAGTCTAATGTTTATCAGTACATTACAGAAAATAATGAACTTTATCACAATATGCAAATTTTTTGAGAAGGACCTGTACAGCATATTATTTTTTGCTAATGAAGCCTTTTTGTTGGCTGAATGGCTGCTATTTACTGCGCAAATCCTAGTTGAATGCTACACGTATAGATCTTCCATCACTGCAGGCTCGAGAACTGCCTCAGTTGACAGCAAAGGATCCTGTTGTTCACCCTCTTTCCTGTCTGTTCGCAAAACACCTTGTTTTTCACAAGGGAGAAGGGGAAGAAACAGGATCTCCCCTTGTTTGTTAGCGATTAGTTATTTGTCTTGTGCATTATCCCCCCCCCCCCCCCCCAAAAAAAAAACATCCCTGGAGTTCAGCTTTAATGCAAAGATATTTTATTATACGTGTGTGTGTGTGTGTCTATGTGTCTATGTCTATATATGTCATACTTTGTTCACCTAAAGCTCAAGCAGTTGCTTTGTTTGAATAAACGAGTGTGCAATTCTTAAACCGTGTTCTGAGGCAATAAGAGGGGTCAGTTGGGTTGTGACAATTTTTTTTCCCCTAGCTTGGGCTCTTGGAGAAGTTTCCTTGCACTGGCACGTTGTGCATTCTTAACGTATCACTTTTTTTTCCTGGTGCTTTAGGAAACAGATGTTTACTCTGCAAAAGGCTTCAGAGTAATCCCAGCTGTGAATAAATGTCCCTGATGCAGCAGATTGCCATGTACTGCTTCGGTAAAAAAAAAAACCTTTATAGATTCTGAAATGGCCTTCTTGAGCTATGAGCACTTTGCAAATCATTGGCTGCTGGTAATGAGGGTTTAAAGTAGAAAATGAACAAAAGGATTATTTCACGGTTGTTATCTTTTCCATTTTAGGATTGCAATTTAAAGAGGTGTTTCAGCCTGGGGAAAAAAATAAGTCAGCAGCTACAAATACTGTAGCTGCTGACTCTTAATATATGAGCACTTACCTGTTCAGGGTGCCCGCAATGTCGGCACCCCAGCCGATTTTCGGATCGGCTGTTGGGTGCTGCTGCCGCCATCTCCACTATGGGGAAACTGGCAGTGAAGCCTTTCGGCTTCATTGCCGGCTCCCTGCTGTGCTTTCTAATTGCCTTGGTGGTGGAGGAAGGGGGAGGGGCAATGTCTGCTGGAAGTGGGGACAGGGACCTGTAAAAAAAAGTTACCTGTTCCCTCCCCCTTGTAAGGTGCCAAGTGTGGCACCGGAGGGGGGGGGGGGGGGTAAATAAGCAGAGGTTCCACTTTTGGGTAAATTACTAAAGGCTAAATTTACCTTTTAAGGAAAAAATTATAAATGCACATATTTTTGCAGATGAAAATGTTTATTATATTTTTTCTACAAAAGCCTAAAAAGCATTGCACCTGCGATCAGTGGATCATGGCTGCAATGCCAAGCTCCTGCAGATACTTCTTCCAACTCGCTCTTACCTCTGTAGGGGCTTTCAGTTACTGAGCTAGAGGAAGTGCCAATGGATTACAAGTGATCTGTTTACCGCACTCTGTCTGCCGCAGTAGAACACAAGACATGCAGCACAGTGGCTAAGTCTTTAGCACTTCCACCTAGCAGCACTGGGGTCGTCGGTTCAAATCCTAACCATGGTACTACCTGCTTGGAGTTTGCATGTCCTCCCTGTGCCTGCGTAGGTTTCATTCCACACTCCAAAGACCTGCTTTTGGGCTAATTGGCTCCTGTCTAAATTGGCCCTAGTATGTGTATGTACAGTATAAATTTGATTTGGGGACCTTAGATTGTAAGCTTCTTGAGGGCAGGGAGTGATGTGAATTTATATGTAAAGCGTTGCGTAAATTAATGGCGCTGTATAAGTACATGTAATAATAAATACATATAATTTATTCATCACCGATCTCTGTGAATAAATAATGTGGCTGCCTGGATGGAGCACCACACAGCTGTGCCAATTTTAAATATGACAGTGGCTGTGGGGAGAGGAAACCCCACCCACCCACACACACTTTCACAAGGAGAAGAGGGGGCTTACCCTGGGGGTAGGAAGCTGGTACTTGGGAATGTGATGGGTTCTAAATACAGTTCTAACATGTTCCTAAAGGTTTATAGGTACCAAAACCAGTTATTACATTATGCAAAAGCTTCATGGAGTAAATACATTTTCTCTTATCGTCCATGGACTGACACAGCTCTAATATTGTTTACGTGTGGTATATGTCCCTGCTCGCAGGAGAAGACCTAGGCAGAATGTTAGATGTTAGAAACATACATTCTAGAACAAAACCAGAGCTGAACAGCCCCGCCCAGGGGGCGGCCCCTCTGGGCACAACCCACCTACCTGCAACCAGCAGCCTCAGTTTTCTTCTGCCTAGCAGAAGGAGAAGACGTGACTTTCTCAGGAGCCAGTCTCCTGGAAGATTTTACTTTAAAATTTTATTCCTTTCGGAATTTTATTTTATTTTTGAGACCTTCAATCAACTGTCGGCTGGGCAACAGGTTGGGTACACTGGTATCCTCGCAGTCTTCCCTGTCCGACCATCGAGCGTGCTGATCCTCGCCTTGTGTGCTTGAGACTCAGTTCACGACATACCCCATGACTCCAGGGGTGGCCGGGTTGCTTTTATGCTCCCGCGGTCCTCTAAAGATTGAACAGTACCTGTCTGTATCCTTCACGTTTGACTGGGCCGACAGCTACTCAGTACTACTCTGTGATAGGTCTGTCTGAAACAAGCCAGTGGGTCTCTCTGGGACGGGTAAGTAGTCTCTCCTGCTGCAGGTGAGTACATGCTGGCTGTGTTTCTTTATATGTGGGGTTTCTCCCTGTCTCCCCCCTGTTATGCTGCTCTCTGCACCCTGTACTGGTGCTGTACTGTGTGGGGGTACTTGGGGGGGGGGGGGGGGGTCACTCTGGCCTGGCGGGGGGCGCTCATGTCTGTGTAGTTGACTCTGGGAAAGGAGCCGTGTTCTGGTGTCTGAGTGTGGGGACTTCATTGCGGGTAAGCCCGCCCAGACTGAAAAAAGTGCGACTGGGGGACATAAGCGTCCCTGGGTGCGTAAGCATACCAAGCAAGCTCCCAAGTCCACCACTGCATGAAGTCTTGCCCCTGCCCGACTCTGGGGTGGGGGGACGTCTTCACAGGTTCACGGTTCGGTGGACCTCCCGGATCTCTGACCGGTGGGTGTGCGAGGTGGGCATTCACACGGTGATTGCGACACTCCACCAAGGGGATTTTTTTGCGTCCTTGGATATTAAGGACGCTTACTTGCACGTTCCAATCTGCGCAAGTCACCAGAGGTTTCTGCGCTTTGCCATAGGCGAAGTCCACTATCAGTTCGTGGCTCTTCCATTCGGCCTAGCATCGCGGCACCACGGGTTTTCACCAAAGTGCTTGCCCCGGTTCTAGCTTTGCTGAGACAGCGAGGAATTGTTAATGTGGGGTATCTGGACGATCTCCTTCTAAGAGCAGAAAATGGCTCAGAATTGGAGGAAAATGTGACAATAGTCAGTCAGACCCTCCGGGACTTTGGGTGGCTTCTGAACATGCAGAAGTCGGTTCTAGTCCCGACTCAACGATTGGAGTATCTGGGTCTGATCCTGGACACTTCGGCAGCGAAGGTGTTGCTACCCTCAGAGAAGTTACTGACACTTCAGTCGGCAGTGCGGGTCCTGACGTCCCGAAAATGGTCGTCAATTCGTTTCTGCATGAGAGTCCTGGGACTAATGGTGGCCTCTTTCGAGGCGGTTCCGTATGCCCAATCACACACTCGGGCATTGCAGAAGGGAATTCTGTCTGTTTGGGACAAGTCATTGGATCTTCAGATCCAGGTGAGTCACTCTGTCAAGGCGTCCCTGACGTGGTGGCTGAGATCCCCGGCTCTTCGGGTCCGGAAAGTCGTTCCTCCCCATCCAGTGGACGGTGGTCATGACGGACGCCAGCCTGACGGGCTGGGGAGGAGTTTGGGGAGTCCTGTCAGCTCTGGACTCCGGACGAATCACGTCTACCAATCAACTTCCTGGAATTGCGTGCGATCAGACTGTGTCTCTCCGCGTGGTCGAAGAGGCTACAGGGCCGCTCGATCAGAATTCAGTCGGACAACGCCACGGCCGTGGCGTATGTCAACCATTAGGGGGGCACTCGGAGCTCGGCTGCGGCATCCGAGGTCGCCCTAAGGTGGGCGGAAAGAAGCGTGCCGGCGCTGTCGGCTGTCTACGTTCCGGGCGTAGAAAACTGGCAGGCGGACTATCTGAGTCGCCAGTCCCTGGACCAGGGGGAGTGGTCCTTGCATCCAGAGGTGTTTCAACTCCTTTGTCCGCCGTGGGGCACACTGGATGTGGACCTGATGGCATCTCGACTCAATCGCAAGGTGTCGAGGTTTGTGGCCAGGTCCAGGGACCCCTGGGCGGATGCCTCGGACGCGTTGGTGGCTCCGTGGGGTCAGTATCGCTTGATGTATGCTTACCCTCCACTGCAGTTGATTCCTCGTCTGCTGCGCAGGGTAGCGGCCGAGGGCATTCCGGTGATCCTCATTGCCCCGGATTGGCCTCGGCATCACTGGTACGCCGATCTGGTACGTCTCATCGCGGACGTCCCTTGGCGACTGCCCTTGAGGGAGGACCTTCTGTCTCAAGGTCCTATCTTTCATCCTGCTTTACAGTCTCTGGCTTTAACAGCATGGCTATTGAGAGCCAGGTACTGAAGGACCGAGGCCTGTCGAATTCGGTAATTTCAACCATGCTTGGGGCACAGAAGACTTCTTCTAGAAAGATCTATCACTGTACCTGGAGAGCTTACATCGCTATGTGCGAAGAGCTAGACTAGCGCCCACGGACATACTCTGTCCCCAGAATCCTGCGGTTCTTGCAGCGTGGTGTGGCCCAAAGGCTGGCTTTGAGCACAATTAAGGGTCAGATTTCGGCCTTGGCCGTTTTCTTTCAACGACCCCTAGCAGGTCATTCTTTAGTTAGCACTTTTGTGCAGGTGATTTTCGCCATGTGGTTCCCCCTGCCAAGCCCCCGCTCCCTCCTTGGGATCTGAACTTGGTTCTCTCTGTTCTTCAGGAACCTCCCTTTGAAAATATCAGAGGGATTCCTCTTTTAACTTTGTCTCAGAAGGTGGCTTTCTTAGTGGCCATCACTTCTGTTAGACGGGTGTCTGAGTTGGCGGCTCTGTCATGCAAGTCGCCTTACCTGGTCCTCCATAAGGATAAGGCGGTGTTGCGACGGCGACCGTCTTTCCTTCCAAAGGTGGTTTCGGCTTTTCACCTTTAATGAGGGCATTGTCCTTGTGCCCTCACCCATCGCATCCTAGAGAGTTTGCGCTTCACAATTTAGATGTGGTGCGAGCCTTACGGGTGTACCTGGCGGCTACTGCTTCTATTTGGAAGTCTGACTCACTGTTTGTGTCTGTCTCTGGTTCAAAACGGGGCCAAGCGGTGTCGTCTGCCACCATTTCTAGGTGGGTCAGACAGACTGTTATACAGGCCAATGCCATTAAGGGGCAGGCGCCTCCCTTTCTGGTTACGGCGAATTCCACCAGGGCAATTGGTGCTTCCTGGGCTTTCTGACATCAAGCGTCGGTTGAACAAGTGTGCAAGGCGGCGACCTAGTCGTCCGTTCACACCTTTTCAAAATTCTATAAGGTTGATGTGGCTGCATCTTCGGATGCTTCCTTCGGCCGCAAAGTGTTGCAGGCCGCTGCTTAATGTTGCAACTCCTCCGTTTGAGGAGCTCTGCTGGTTTGGAGTGAAGTTTTGGTTGTTCCTTTACTATTGCTCCCACCCTTTTCTGATACTGCTTTGGGACGTCCCACACGTAAACAGTATTAGAGCTGTGTCAGTCCATGGACGATAAGAGAAAATAGGATTTTTGTACTCACCGTAAAATCAGTTTCTCTGATGTCCATGGACTGACACAGCACCCACCCTTCTTTTAAGGTTTGTACTGCTTTGTTACGAACTGAGACTGCTGGCTGCAGGTAGGAGGGTTGTGTCCGGAGGGGCCGCCCCCCTGGGCGGGGCTGTTAAGCTCTGGTTTTGTTCTAGAATGTATGTTTCTAACATCTAACATTCTGCCTAGATCTCCTGCGGGCAGGGACATATACCACACCTAAACAGTATTAGGATTTTTGTACGGACACAGCTCTATTTTTTTATCTTAGTCCTCGTTCACAGCGATATGATTTGACAGTTCCCAATCGCATGACAAGGTGCACCCCATTGCTGTCAACAGTTCAAAGTACCGCCACTCATGTCGCAGCAAAAAAAGGTCCCTGCACTACTACTTTTTTTTTCAATTTAATTGCGAATTGCATAGACTTCTGTTAAAGTCGCAAGCCGCAATGATGATGGTGCAAATCGCACTGATCTACGTCTTTGAAACAGTGCTGAAGTAGCGAGATTTCAAAGCTGCACTAGTGTGAGCCAGGTCTTGCTTTTAATGACTGAGCCACATCCCCCATTTGTGTCCCAAATGATCCCTCTCACACATTGCAGCTCACAGTGGTAGGGTTTCAGCAACAGAGGCAGTGCTCTGAATGTTGAAAGCGGTAGGAGGGACTAGGTGTGGCCAGGTGCTTATTAACAAGCTTGTGAATTAGCAGTGACAGTGCTCATGTCAACAATCCCTGCAATTTTTTTTATATCACTTCCCTCTCATAGGATGTCATATGACATCCTGGACTTTCAGTGGTGATGCCGGGATGATGGCTGCAGCCATGGCCACCATTAGATCGTGGGGCCCCATACTGCCTGCTTGACTTTCCCCTTGGGTAGAGATGAGCCAATGGTTCGGTCCAAAATCAGGTTCAGTCTGAAGTTTGGCTGTTCAAGCCTTCAGACGGAAAACCTAACTATTGCTTGTTTGGCCCCTTGTTTTACAGGAGACAAACATCATCTATGGCAGGGCTCAAATCTTCAAGTCCTGAGCTACTAGCCAGGATGTAAGGGTTATTCAAAAAGAACAACTTGTTAACCGCACTCCAAATTGTCGAAGGAAAATATGGTTTATTCCAAGTAAAACATCAATTTAACAACGATGCAGACATATACCAGCAGAGATTTAGACCCCTTTCACACTACTGGGGTGGTGGGGGCGTTGGCAGAAAAGCACTGCTAGTTTTAGCAGCGCTTTACTGCTGTTATAGCGGGGTGCTTTTAAACCCCCGCTAGCGGCCTAAGAAAGGGTTAATAGCGCCCGTGTTACAGGCACTTCAGCAGTGCTGCTCACTCATTTCAATGGGCACTGCCCCATAGATGCTGCTTGCAGGAATTTTTTTCCCGTCCTGCAAGCGCACCGCCCCAGGCTTTCACACTGGGGTGGCTTGAGAGGCGCTATTTTTAGCGCTAAAACGCCTGTAAAGCGCCCCAGTGTGAAATGGGTCTCGATCTCTGACCAGCACCTTATCAGTAGAGGAGGGATTGCCATCACCTGGAGCGCCATTTCTTGCTTTTCTAACTTTAAGGTTACTCGCCCCGCCCCCAAACACACCCCCATAAATTATAAACACTTAAATGTTTTATGCAAATTTAAGTTACAAAAATAAATATTAACAACTTTACCAGTGCAGCGTGACCAGTGCAGAGGAAGAGAGGGCGGCCGGATCATCACAGAGTGGGAATGCCCGCTGTAAAAGTTTTCATATGAATTGTCCGATCGGTCACACACAGTCCTGCCTCCCTGTGACGGAACACGACCCGACATTGGACTGGCGTTCTATCATTGGCGCCCGGGTCAGGAGTCGGGACTGTGTGTGACCACGAGCGGACGGCAATTCAAATGAAAGCTGTTAGGCCCCTTTCACACTGGGGCGGGCAGGTGCGCTGGCGGTATAGCGGCACTTTTTTTTTATAGCGGGCTTTCACATTGAGAATGCTGGGGCAGGATTATTTCAGGCGTTATTTATGCTCTATTTTTAGCGCTAAAACGCCTGAAATACACCTCCGTGTGAAAGGGGCCTTATAGCGGGCAATCCCCGCTCTGTGATGATCCAGCCAGCTTGCCTCTAAATAGTCCCCTCGTTTCCAGCCTGTGTTGCTGAGCTGGCGGAGCCCAAGAAACTTATTTAATTGATGGCAGCCATGACCCCTGGGATTACTGTGCATGGCCAAAGATATTTAAAGGATCCCCTTTCTGCCCCTGGGCCCGATGGTGAACTGATGGTCCCAGTACATGAGGGCTGGCCCTACCTCCCTATCCACAGCCCTTCCAGCAGCTACATCTGGTATCTTGTTTTTTTTTCCTGCCGCCGATGCACATGTAAAAGCAATCCTAGCAGCTAAATAGCCTCTGGAGTGCTTTTACATGCGGCAGGAGATGTACCCCACATTTTTTTTTTTTTTTTTTTTAAAACAAGGCTATGACCTTGGTATGGCTACCCTTCTTTTTATAAATGGGCCACTTTGTCTATTTTTTAAAAGGTCTTCTATACCAAAATTAGTGGGGCTTCCATGCTTTAGGGTGCCAAAGGGACCAAAGTGGAGGGCACATTTTCAGGCACATTGATGGGCTTTATAAATGTGATGGTATATTTGATCTGGTATGGCCTTGCTACCGTCTACACATCTCTTTTATAAATGGGCCGCTTTGTTTATTTTAGAAGGTCTTGTGTACCAATGCACACTAATGCAAACACCACAGAATTGACAACATGTTACTGGTCCTTAGATGTGTGTCTGCATACATTTTTTTCATGTGCGTGTTTTTTTTTTTGTCTTTTTACCCTTGGTAATACAGGCTGTCCTAGGATGATGACATTTTCATCGCTGTCAAACTGATAATCTTGGTCACACATTTTAACCCAGGAGCTGAATTGATTCACTCTGGGGATTCTTCTCTTGCTCTTCATGATACTAAAAGTGGACTGTTGCTGCAGAGCTGGATCAGGTCTTCAGAAGAAAAAAAATTAATCCCAAGATCCCAACTAATAAGTTGGGTGTTGTAGATCAGTGGTTCTCAGCCTCAGTCCTCGAGTACCCCCAACAGGCCATGTTTGCAGGTTTTCCTTTATCTTGCACAGGTGCTTTAAATCTGAGTCAATGGCTTGGTATTTTGGACAGCCATTTTATCTAAGAGAAATTCCCAAAACATGGCTTGTTGGAGGTACTTGAGGAATGAGTTTGAGAACCAATGTTGTAGATGACATTTAGTTAACATTTTCTGCAGGTATTGCAAAATGGTAGTGCCACAATTGGTGCCACTGAGCTAGATTTTAAGGCTTTGTTGTACACTGCGTCTGGTAAACTGACGTTTAGGAACACTTGGACATTTTTTTTTCAGCTGCCCCTGAACTCTCCTCTGTTATTTTATCAGTACATGTACACAGAGTCCTTTTTATAGTCGTTTCTAGGCAGTTGAGTTTAGAAGAATTTTTTGGAAAGCAAAAAAATGCGTTCAGGATGGATGAGCAGAGGCATTTGAAATGCCAAACGCCTGTAACCGATTGTAAACGCGGTAACTCGCGTTTAGCCACATTTCATTTACAGGCATTTTTTCATTTTTTACTATTTGCCCAAAAATAAATTAAACCATTTTTCTCTTTCGTTCATGGACGGACACAGCCTTAATCTTGACAAAGTGGGTATTGGCCTTCATTCAAGAGTGACTAGGCAGAAACTTATAGAAAGTGTTAAACACATCACACACCATACAGTCCCGCCCAGGGGGCGGTCCTACTGGCTATATCTCCTCAGCCTGCACTCAGCAGATCAATTTTTTTCTGCCTAGCTAAGGAGAAGACATGGCTCCCTTCGGGCCCATAGGCCTGGAGGATTATTTCAGATTGAAATTTTATTTTATTTTTTCCTGTGATCTTCAATCAACTGCCGACTGGGTGACGGGCTGGATCCCAGATCCTTGTAGTCTCCCCAGTTTCTGCCATCGAGCGTGTGCTGACCGTAGCTATGCGCTGGGTCGTCCACGACATGCCCGCCGCTCTACAGGTGGCCGGTGAGCTATACGCTCCAGGGCATGCATAGGACTGGTCTATAGGGCCGAGTCGCAGCAGCCGGGCCGTCAGTCACCTCCGTCACAATGCGGAAGATGGTCTGTCTGGGATGCTTCTAGCAGAATCCATGCAGGAAGGGTAAGTAGTAATCCCCTGCTTCGGCAGGAGGACATAGCTGGACATTCCCTGGGAGGTCGAGTAGGGGGTTATACCCTTTGTTTCCTCCCTCCCTCCCTCCCTCCCTTCCCTCCTCCCTGGTCTCTGAGCTAGGCTGGGTGCTGGGGCTGTGGGTTCACCTGGGGGGGCTCCACCTGTGAGGAACTGCGCTGTACGTCCACTAAGCAAATGTTATAAGCTGCCATGAAAAGTTTGCTTACCTGTGTGTTCTACCTCCATGCTGTCGGCGGCCATTTTTCTTGTGATCCACGCTGTTGGCCTCTATCTGCGCTCGGCGGCCATGTTCTTGTGGCCCGCAGTGTTTTTTGGCCTCTATCTGCCGCACGGCGGCCATCTTCTCGCAGTCCACGCCGATCAACAGCATTTAAACAGCGCAAGCTTGCAGTCGCACGCTTCAGAGTGGTCAGACTGACATAGCTGACAAGGAAGCAGCTCAACTAGGACGCGGACGGCAGCCGTACGACTGTTAAAGGGTGGTGAGTCCTCTGGGGGGGAACCGCTCGTCTGTCGCAGCTAGGAGGGTGGGTTGTTGTACCTTGCCTTGGAGTCCCTGTGGGTGTCAGGCGCGTGGGTTAGCATGGCATCAGAAGCAAGCGCTTCTCCCCCTGATACACCTGAATTGGCATCTGGTGCTTCTACACCCGCTGTGTCAGTAGACGCTATGACGGCGTCCTGAAGGCTTTTTTTGCCAAGGTGGAAGCGGCCCGTTGGAAACACGGGGGGGGAGGGGTGAAAAGCACCCCCTCCCCCCGCCATCGTCTGGGGACAACTCTGATGCGGAGCCGGGCACAGCTACGTCTCATGGCCCTGGTTCTGACGTGTCAGAGGATGCGGACCGTGGCCGGTCGGACAGTGAGAATGACTCCGGGTCTGGGTCAGCACGCGATAAGGCTCTGGTAGGTGACCTTATCACCGCAGTACTCTAAAGATGGAGGAGCCTGCGGAAACGCCAGAGGCGTCGGTCCCTTTCAGGTTCTGTAAAGCAGACCCGCACTGCTAAGGTGTTTCCTTGTGCGTCTTATCTAGACAAGCTTTTATACAAGGAGTGGGACAAACCACAGAAGGTTTTTCGGTCCCTAAAATGTTTGAGGGTGCGTTTCCCTTTTGAGGAGAGTTTCCTGAAGAAATGGACCTCTCCTCCGATAGTGGACATTCCGGTGTCCAGATTAAACAAGGTAACCACAATTCCGGTGGAAGGGGCTCCTGCTTTCAAGGACCCTGCGAACAGGAAGGCTGAAGCGCTCACCCGCTACCTATACACAGTGGTGGGCTCGGCTGTGCGCCCAATGGTGGTTGGGGCCCCCGGTGTCTCAGACACTCACTGAATGGGCAAAGATGCTGCTCCATGGGTTTAAAGCACATGAGGCTCCCTTGGACGAGGTGGCTATGGCCGACCAGTTGATACAGGGCCTTTAAAATTGTCTGCGAATCAGCCTTGGACACTATTCCTCTGCTGTCCAGAGCCTCAAGCTATGCGGTAGTGTTACGCCGTCTGCTCTGGCTAAAGTGTTGGTCTGCGGACCAATCTTCCAAGAAGGCCCTGATGGATTGCCCTTTAAGAGCAACAGACTTTTTGAAGCATCCCTGGATGACATTATTAAAGATGCCACAGGAGGTAAGAGCACGCTCCTTCACTGCGCACAAGCGGTTGTTTCGTCTGCCTAGTGTGGCAAGTAAACGATCCCAGGCCGATAAAGCGCCTGCTGAGGGACAGAAGCGTCCCTGGTTTCGCAAGCCCAACAAGCCTGCGAACAAATCTACGTCGGTAAGAAGGTCTGCCCACCACCCATCTCTCTGGTGGGGGGACGTCTTTGCGACCCGGTGGACATCTCTGATCTCCGACCGGTGGGTTTGCGAAATAGTTTCCTCAGGGTACAAGGTAGAGTTTCTCTCTTGCCCGTCGAACAGATTTTTCTCCTCTAGCTTCAGCCGACTCGTCTGGAAGCCCTATATGGGGCGGTTCAAGACCTGCGGATATGTGGGGTGATCATTCCTGTCCCAGTACAGAAACGGTTTCAGGGGTTTTATTAAAATCTGTTCGTAGTACCAAAGAAGGAGGGCGTTCGTCCAATCCTGGATCTCGGGGCCCTCAATTGCTTTGTGAATGTACAAAGATTCCGGATGGAGTCGGTTCGCTCTGTTGTCGCTGCCCTCCATCCAGGGGATTTTCTGGCATCCTTGGACATCAAGGACGCATACTTGCATGTCCCCATATGCACCAGGCATCAGATGTCTACGCTTTATGGTCGGGGAAGACCACTACAAAGTTGTGGCTCTCCCCTTTGGCCTGGCAATTGGCACAGAGGGAGTTCACCTAGGTGCTCGCCCCAATTCTGGCCCTACTAGACAGCGTGGCTTCGCTATCGTGGGCTACTTGGACGATCTTCTTCTGAGGGCCACTTCAAGCTCAGGATCAGAGGTGAGCATGTCAGACCCTCCGAGACTTTGCTTAGGTGCTGAATACTCAGAAGTTAGTATTGGTGCCGACTCAACGCCTAGTATATCTGGGGTTGATTCTGGAATCCTCAGAGGCAAAAGTTTTTCTCCCTGATGGTCGTCACTCCGCTTTTGCATGCGAGTCTTGGGCCTCATGGTAGCGTTCTTCGAGGCGGTACCATATGCTCAATGCCACACAAGTGTTGCAGGCGGAAATTCTATCCAGATGGGACAAGTGCCCATTGTCCCTGGATTGTCAAATCCGGGTGAACCACCTAGTCGGGACCTCCCTAGTTTGGTGGCTGGCACTTCTGTCCGGGAAGTCGTTCCTTCCTTTTCACTGGATGGTGGTAACGACGGACGCCAGTCTTACCGGTTGGGGGGGGGGGGCGGGAGTCTGAGGGGCTCAGTCGACTCGGGGTCGCTGGACTCCGGAGGAATCCCACTTGCCGATCGATGTCCTGGAACTCCGGCGATCAGGCTGTGCCTCTCCACATGGTCTCAGAGGCTACAGGGGTGTCCAGTCAGGATCCAGTCGGAGAACGCCACGGCGGTGGCGTATGTCAACCATCAAGGAGGAACAAGAAGCTCAGCTGCAGCATCTGTGGTCGCTCACACCCTAAAGTGGGCAGAAAGGAGCTTACCGGCCCTGTCGGCCGTATACATTCCGGGCGTGGAGGACTGGTAGGCGGACTACCTGAGTCGCCAGATGCTGGACCAAGGAGAATGGTCTCTGCACCCGGATGTGTTTCAGCTCCTTTGCCAAAGATGGTGCACGCCAGACGTAGATCTCCTGGCTTCTCGACTCAATCGGAAGGTATTGAGGTTTGTGGCCAGGTCAAGAGACCCATGGGCAGACACGACAGATGCGTTGGTGGCACCGTGGAGTCAGTACCGGCTAATCTATGGCAAAAAGGAGATAATGCTGCGCTGAATAAAGGATGGGAAATAGGTCAAACTGTCTAAAGCGCACCTAATGGACTAAGGAGGTAGTGTTCGGTCAACAAAATAAACATCAAAGAGTGGTAAACACATACAGCATAAAAGAATAATACACTCGGAGGTGAATCATAATGCAAAGTGAATACATCCAAAGTGAAAATATAAAGTGCTGAGTGCAGCTGTGAACATGCACTAATAAAGTCCTCAAAATATTGCTGAAATTCCTTAAAACATCATTGCTTAAAATGAAAAAAATTCCAATGGTAAAAATATATGAGCAAAACGATGGTCAGTGTTCTTGTGCAAAAACAGTGACTGGTTTGAGCAATAAAGAAGTAAGTGAAGGTGCTGGTGCCAAATTTTCCAGCGTGAAGTGTCGCTGTTGAAGGGAGGGAAGAAAATTCCTGTTTCCTTTGTGAATTGATATGGTTGTCCCCTTACCTTACTGCTGTAAGGTAACAGCATATAGTAATCTTTGTGGGTGAATCCGGCGTATGCTCCGGTTGTTCCCCGGTATGGCATCTCCTAGTACTGTATGACGTATGTCTGCAACAGAGTTTCCCTCGGGAGCCCCGCTCCTGTTTCCTTCTTCTGCTCGCTGCTAAAAAGTAGTTTTTCATTAGGGAAGTTTCTCAGGGTCTTTTTGGTGGCCGTTACGTCAGACGGGTCTCTGAACTGGCAGCCTTGTCACGCAAGGCTCCCTATCTTATCTTCCACAAGGATAAGGTGGTACTGCGTCTGCAGCCTTCTTTTCTGCCTAAAGGTCGTTTCGGCCTTCCATCCCAATGAGGACATTGTACTTCCATCCTTGTGTCCTTGTCCGTCGCATCCTAAAGAGGCGGCGTGGCATTCCTTGGACGTTGTCCGAGCTCTGACAGTATACTTGTCTGTTGCTGCTCCGTTCCGGAGCTCAGACTCTCTGCTTGTTTCGGTGGCTGGCCCTAAGAAGGGCCTGGCGGTCTTGTCGGCCACCATCTCGAGGTGGATCCGACAGATAGTGATTCAGGCTTACGCCCTCAAAGGTCGGGCGCCCCCCTTTCCTGTCACGGCGCATTCGACCAGGGCAATAGGTGCCTCCTTTAGGCTTTCCGACATCAAGAGTCTATTTCCCAGATGTGTAAGGTGGCGACCTGGTCATCCGTTCACACTTTCACTAAATTCTACAGGGTTGATGTGAGTGCATCTTCGGATGCTTCTTTCGGCCGCAAAGTTTTGCAGGCGGCTGTTTAGAGTTGCAACTCCTCAGTTGAGGAGCTCTGTTTTGTTTTGGGGTGAAGTTTAATTTTATGCTGTTCCCACCCCTCGATTTTGACACTGCTTTGGGACGTCCCACTTTGTCAAGATTAAGTCTGTGTCTGTCCATGAACGAAAGAGAAAATAGGATTTTTGTATTCGCCGTAAAATCCTTTTCTCTGAGTTCATGGACGGACACAGCACCCACCCCTCCTTTTTAAGTTTGTACTGCTTTTTGACGAACTGATCTGCTGAGTGCAGGCTGAGGGGATATAGCCAGTAGGACCGCCCCCTGGGCGGGACTGTATGCTGTGTGATGTGTTTAACACTTTCTATAAGTTTTCTGCCTAGTCACTCCTGAATGAAGGCTAATACCCACTTTGTCAAGATTAAGGCTGTGTCCGTCCATGAACGAAAGAGAAAATGATTTTATGGTGAGTACAAAAATCCTATTTTTTTTTTATTATATTTTTTTTTTTAAACGCGGCAAAACAGAAGTTTTTTTCAATTTTGTTTACTGTCTGTCAAGTTAAATCCTTCAGGGCATGTTGTAAAACGTCCCGCGTACATTAAGACTTGCATGTAGTAAAGAACATGATTTTACGTCATAATTCCATTGGGTTTGGGTGAATAGTTTGACTGTAAGTGATGATTAGAGGAGGTTTAGTTTTCCATCTCAGCCAAAGTCGATTTACATGCTATGCCAACATTTCCGCATTGATGTGCAGAAAACACCCACTGCATTTGGGCATGGAATTGAACTAAATATTTAAATGTTGGAAACTTTTGGCCTATTCGTTTGTGTCATCTGTCATAGCTTTAAACTAACTATTGATGTGAGTCAGGTTTGTAAGGGGTTTTGGTAAACAGGAATGACGTATGTGTGGATACTGGCTGAATTAAAAGTCCTGTTCATAAAAGAACCCCTTAAAGTGATGCTAAACAATATACCACCTTCATTAAAAATAATCCATGCATATCCACTACTGTGGTATTTTAGAGTCAAATGTATGTTTATTTCAACAAAAGATAATAGCACAGCAAAATGTCAGACGTTCACAGCATAGAATAAGACATAATAAATCTATTGTGGTATTTTAAACCCAAAAGCAAACCTTTGTTTTGCAGCTTACCATATCTTGGGTGTGGTGACCATTCATTTTATTTTTTAGGCTTTTTCTTCTATTTTTACCTGGTGATCCAGCCAGTAAGTCTGTTTCTCAGAAGAAGCTCTCCAGAAGAATATAACAGTTTTAGAGATGAGAAAAACTATTGAACACAGACAGGGGTGCTTACAATGATCAGCTTTTACTTTGTGTAAAACCTTTTATCCCAAAAGAAGAATACCAGTTTGCTTGTAACTGCCTTATAAAGTGTTAGCTGGAGTTTGGCTTCAAATTGTGTAGTGTATTTAAATCTGCTAGTACATATAATTTTCCCCTCCTTCAGACTAACAGTCTGTGCTCATTTATCCAGAGTGGATGCACTCTAATACAGGAGGTGTGTTACTGGCCAGATCACCAGGTGAAAACAGATGGGAAATGGGGGGAAGAAAATTAGGTTGCTACCTACCTTGTCTAACGTTTAGTAAGCTACAATATATTACATTTTTAGTTTTGGATTGAATACAACTTTGACCCTGTAGTCTAGTTTTGCTGAAACTGTTTCTTTTGCATAGTTAGTGAGGTTGGATAATCACACAAATTCATCCAATTAAACCAATAGAAAAAATAAATTGAAAACCTCCATATATAGTCTTATACCCATATCCAGAGGAAGGAAATCCCTTGGAGCATGATCCAATTTACTCCAGTGGGGGAAAAAAAATTCCTTCCTTATCCCCCAGGAGGCAATCGGATATTCCCTGGATCACCATTCTCTGATATTACCTATAAATGTTTATATCCAGTTTTATGTTCTGCATTTTTATGGGGCCAGAATTATGTCTCTGGAGTCTATACAAAGAACTATTTTGCTAGCTTTACAAACTGCAGCTTGGCTTTGCTTGCTATTAATTGGTTGTTGGGGCACTTTCACACTGAGCAGCGCCGGGAGCTTTACCGTCGCTCTTGCGTCACTTTTCGGCCGCGGCACTTATAATCCCCGTTAACGGCCGAAAAAGGGTCAAAAGCTCCTGCTGCAGCGGCGCAGCCCTTTGGTTTCAATTGACAAAAGGTCGCTTTAGGTGCGGTGTATACACCGCTCCTACAGTGCCTCAAAAAATGCTGCTTGCAGGATTTTTTTGAGCATCTTGCCAGCACACCGCTCCAGTGTAAAAGCCCTCAGGCTTTCACATTGGAGTGAAAGGAGAGGCACTTTACAGGCGCTACAGCACTAAAAAATAGCACCTGCAAAGTGCCTCAGTGTGAAAGGGGTCTAAAGGTAAAAGGTTTTTACTTGTGTTTTTTTGTTTTTTTAATGCCTTATCTGCATTAAAGTGTTTGTTACTCCAACACTTCATATTCCTGCTATGGACCCCACTGTACAGTGCACTTGTATGAGAAAATATCCTGTTCTTTTTGTATTGCTGCTTTTATGTAAAATACCTGGTGTTACTGCAAGTCCCTCTGCTTTATTTCTTTATAAAAACTGAACACACTAGCTAGGAGAACACAGTAGTCAGTTCTCTGGCTATGCTGGGAACTCGGCCTGCTCTCCAATGATCAGATTTGTCCTGCTACGCCCCTCCCCGCTGCACAGCCATTCACTGGGGAGATCAGTGTGCTGCTGCTGCTTCTCCTCCCCCCAGCTCTTATGCAGCTGAGAACAGAGGGAATGTGATCATTTATAAAAAAAAAAAAAAAAAAAAAGGGGGGGGGAAATTATTCATAATATAGTTTTATATCTATACAAAAATATTTTGCCTTTCCTTTTCTTTTTTAAATTGACTTAGGTAGTCATTTACAGCAGGGCTTGACAAATTTGCTTGGAATCTAGGAGCCAGCTAAAAAAGTTAGGAGCCAGGAACACGCCCTGTCCCGCCGAGCTCGCGCGCAGAAGCGAACGCATACGTGAGTAGCGCCCGCATATGAAAGCGGTGTTCAAACCACACATGAGGTATCGCCGCGATCGGTAGAGCGAGAGCAATAATTCTAGCCCTAGACCTCCTCGGTAACTCAAAACATGCAACCTGTAGAATTTTTTAAACGTCGCCTATGGAGATTTTAAAGGGTAAAAGTTAGTCGCCATTCCACGAGCGGACACAATTTTGGAGCGTGACATGTTGGGTATCAATTTTCAATTTACTCAGCGTAACATTATCTTTCACGATATAAAAAAAAATTGGGCTAAGTTTACTGTTGTCTTATTTTTTTATTAAAAAAAGTGTATTTTTTCCCAAAAAAGTGCGCTTGTAAGACCGCTGCGCAAATACGGTGTGACAAAGTATTGCAACGACCGCCATTTTATTCTCTAGGGTGTTAGAATAAAAAATATATATAATGTTTGGGGGTTCTAATTAGAGGGAAGGAGATGGCAGGGAAAACAGACAGGGAAACTCCATTAGCATTGCTGGTTGTCATACCAACTGCCACCACAAGATGGCGCTAGTTCACAGAAGGAAGCATAGGCCTGCAGAAGGCCACAAAGCCGCGGCCTCAATTACCGGCCGGCGTGGCCCGATGCGATCCCGCGGGGGGGGCACGGAGACACAGGATACCCCAGCTGTGCTGCCCCAGGCGCCAGGTCGCTATTTCTAGTCGCAATGGCGACCTGGCGCCCGGGGTTTGTCGAGCCCTGATTTACAGTCACTTTAACCACTTAACGACCGCCCACTGTAAATATACGTCGGCAGAATGGCACCGACAGGCAGAATCACGTACATATACGTGATTGCCTTTGTATATTTGGGGGGTCCGATCGGACCCCCCTTCTTTACAGTGGGTGGTCGTTTTACCTTCGGGAGCGATCCGGCATGAGGGGACGGCCGTTCGATTCCGGCCCCCCCTCTCGATCGCTCCCGGCGAATGAAAGCTTCCCCTGCCTGTGTACTGTTTACACAGGCAGGAGGAAGTGATGTCATCTCTCCTGCGGCGCTCACATATACCGTGCGCCGTACAGGAGAAGATGCAGGTTAGTGCACACTACACTGACACCAGGACACATAGGTACATAAATCGCCCCCCCAGATCACCCCCCAGCCCCCAGTCACAGTGTCACTGATTGCAGTGACCATTTATTTAGTGATCACTGCAATCAGTGACATTTGTGACTGTAAAAGTGTCACTACATTTAGTTTTAGGTCCAGTGTAGCCCCCTAACCCCCCCCCCCTAATAAAGGTTTAACCCCCTGATCACCACCCAGATAACCCTTTCACCCCCTAGCAACGCCGTCGCTAAGCGATCATTTTTCTGATCGCTGTCTTAGCGTCGGTGATGCAGATTGGTAGCCAGTAATTTTTTTTAGGTTCGCCGCAGGTTTTTATAGCGTCAGGTACCCCAATATATTACCTAATAAAGGTTTAACCCCCTGATCGCCCCCCAGGTAACCCTTTCACCCCCTATCACCACTGTCGCTAAGTGATCGTTTTTATGATCGTTGTCTTAGTGTCGGTGATGCCGATAGGTAGCCAGTAATTTTTTTTTTAGGTTCGCCGTCAGGTTTTTATATAGCGTCAGGTACCCCCATATATTACCTAATAAAGGTTTTAACCCCCTAATTGCCCCTAGTTAACCCTTTCACCAGTGATCATCATATAAGTGTTACGGGTGACGCTGGCTAGTTAGCTTTTTATAGTGTCAGGGCACCCGCCGTATATATAACCCAATAAAGGTTTAACCCCCTGATCGCCCGGCGGGTGATATCAATTAGGTTTTAGCGTCAGAGAGGGTCTGCGTCACACCCCAGGCAGCGTCAGGATAGTGCCAGTAACGCTAACACCCACGCGTTAAGCATACACCCCCCTTAGTGGTATAGTATCTGAACAGTTCAATATCTGATCAGATCTATACTAGCGTCCCCAGCAGTTTAGGGTTCCCAAAAACGCAGTGTTAGCGGGATCAGCCCAGATACCTGCTAGCACCTGCGTTTTGCCCCTCCGTCCAGCCCAGGCCACCGAAGTGCAGTATCGATCGATCACTGTCACTTGCAAAACACAACACACATAACTGCAGCGTTCGCAGAGACAGGCCTGATCCCTGCGACTCCAGTGCTGTAGGAGGTGATTTCACCACCACAGTTAATAAAAAAAAAGCATATATGCCGAAGCATTGGGGCAGCAGGGGCGGAGGAGCGATTTTGCTCCTAATGCCGCGTACATACGGTCAAAATTCCGACGGAGGCTTGCCCGTGGAAAAGTCTGACCATGTGTACGCGGCATAACTTTTGCGGGAAGATGCCCCCATGCTTCGGCATATATAAATGGTGCATGTATGCCCATAATTAGAAGTGGGTGGATGAAGGGCGGTATTCTAATGGTGGGCATACCCACCGATCAATCTTTTTTTTTCGTTCAGCCAACAGGCTGCATGAAAAAAAAGATTACAATACATGTCCAACAAGGACCAGCAACGTACTGGTATGTTGCTGGACTTTGAATGTTTATACCAGAATGATGCCTGTGGGTTTAGGTATCATCTTGGTATCATTCTTTTCAGCCAGCGGCCTGCTTTCATGTAAAAGCAATCCTAGTGGCTAATTAGCCTCTGGACTGCTTTTACAAGCAGTGGGAGGGAATGTCCCCCCCCCCCCCCGGATATAAAAAGCGCCATTGGGAAAGCATTTTATCACACCGATCTTGGTGTGGTCAGATGCTTTGAGGGCAGAGGAAAGATCTAGGGTCCAATAGACCCCAGTTTTTTCAAAAAAGAGTACCTGTCATTACCTATAGCTATCATAGGGGATATTTACATTCCCTGAGATAACAATAAAAATGATAAAAAAAAAAAAAAAAAAATATGGAAGCAACAGTTTAAAAATAAAATAAAAAAGCAAAATTAATAATAATAAAAAAAAAAAAAAAGCACCCCTGTCCTGCCCTGCTCTTGCCCAATGGCGAATGCAAGCGTCGGTCTGGCGTCATATGTAAACAGCAATTGCACCATGCATGTGAGGTATCACCGCGAAGGTCAGATCGAGGGCAGTAATTTTAGCAGTAGACCTCCTCTGTAAATCTAACGGGGTAACCTGTAAAGGCTTTTAAAGGCTTTTAAAAATGTATGTAGTTTGTCGCCAATGCGCGTTTGTGCGAAATTTTAAAGGATGTCGTGTTTGGTATCTATGTACTCGGCCTAAGATCATCATTTTTATTTCATCAAACATTTGGGCAATATAGTGTGTTTTAGTGCATTAAAATTAAAGTGTATTTTTTCCCCAAAAAATGCGTTTGAAAAATCGCTGCGCAAATACTGTGTAGAAAAAATAAATAAATGCAAAACCCACCATTTTATTCTGTAGGGCCTTTGCTTTAAAAATATATATAATGTTTGGGGGTTCAACATAATTTTCTTGCAAAAAAAAAATATGTTTTCATGTAAACAAAAAGTGTCAAAAAGGGCTTTGTCTTCAAGTGGTTAGAAGAGTGGATGGTAAGCTTCCTAATGTTGTGTATAAAATTCCAGAACAGTTCAAAACCCCCCCAAATGACCCCATTTTGGAAAGTAGACACCCCAAGCTATATACTGAGAGGCATGTCGAGTCCATGGAATATTTTATATGTTGACACAAGTTGCGGAAAAAAGACAATTTTTTTTTAATTTTTTTTTTCACAAAGTTGTCACTAAATGATATATTGCTCAAACATGCCATGGGCATATGTGGAATTACACCCCAAAATACATTCTGTTGCTTCTCCTGAGTACGGGGATACCACATGTGTGAGACTTTTTGGGAGCCTAGCCGCGTACGGGACCCCAAAAACCAAGCACCGCCTTCAGGCTTTCTAAGGGTGTAAATTTTTGATTTCACTTCTCACTGCCTATCACAGTTTCGGAGGCCATGGAATGCCCAGATGGCACAAACCCCCCCAAATGACCCCATTTTGGAAAGTAGACACCCCAAGCTATTTGCTGAGAGGTATTGTGAGTATTTTGCAGATCTCGCTTTTTGTCACAAAGTTTTGAAAATTGAAAAAAAAAAAGAAAAAAAAAATGTTCTTTCTCTTGTCATCCATGGACTGACACAGCGTGTGTTATACACCTTTACACGTGGGTTATGTCCCTGCTTGCAGGAGAAGACCTAGGCAGAATGTGAGATGTTATACATACATTCTAAACAGCCAGAGCTGAACAGCCCCGCCCAGGGGGGCTGTCCCTCCGGCATAACCCTCCCACTGCAGCCAGCAGACCTCAGTTTTTTTCTGCCTAGCAGAAGGAGAAGACGTGGCTCTCTCAGGAGCCAGTCTCCTGACCTATTTTTATTCCTATTGGAATTTTTTCCTATTTTTTTTCTTTTTTTTTTTCTTTTGAGATCTATCAACTGTCGGCTGGGCAACAGGTTGGGTACAAGATATCCTCGTAGTCTTCCCTGTCCGACCATCGAGCGTGCTGATCCTCGCCTTGTGTGCGTGAGACTCAGTTCACGACATGCCCCACGACTCCAGGGGTGGCCGGTGGGCTTCCAGCTCCGCGGTCCTCTCAAGATAGAACAGTCCGGCTGTATCTTTCGCGGTGGACCGGGCCGACAGCTACTCAGTACCACACTGTGATAGTTCTGTCAGAAACACACCAGTGGGTCCCTCAGGGGACGGGTAAGTAGTCTCTCCTGGCTGCATGTGAGTACATGCTGTGTGTTTCTTGTGTGGGGGATTTCCTTGTCTCCCCCTGTGTTTTTTAATGTCACTCTCTGTTCACTAGTGCTGGCGCTGTACTGTGTGGGGTGCCTGGGGGCCATACTGTCCTGGGGGGGGGCTCATGCTGCTCTGCATTTCGCTGGGGCTGTTTATTTGAGAGTGAGGGGCCTGGGCGCCGTTCGGCGCCATGTTTGGTGACTGTGCTGTTTTTTACATTGGCGGCCATCTTGCCGTGGCCGCCAGAGCACATTGCGGCGGCCATTTTCTTGTAGCCACACCTTCTTCTAGCTCTAGTTTGGCCTCTAGCGCCGCTCAGGAATGGCGCAAATCTCCTCAGTCTCTCTCCTCTCAGCTCACTCACGCTGAGCAGCGCGGCGCGGAGAGACAGGGCAGCGGAACCGAGCGGTCCTGGTCAGGTTGGTGGGTCCCCTGGGCATTCCCCTACTTCAGTCAGCACAGCCTGTGGGTGGTCTCAGAGGGGGACATTATGGAGTCAGTCACCAGCTTCCCCTAACATGCCAGAGGCAGCAGCCAGTGCTCCAGCACCTGCGGTCCCTATGGACCAGTTGTCGGCAGTCCTGGAATCATTTCTGACCAGGATGGAAGCTGTGTGTGAGCACAAGGGAGCAAAAAAGCGCCCTCTCCCCACTTTATCTCCACAAGGGGAGTGCTCTGATTCAGATATGGGCCTAGCTATTGCTGCTCAGGACCCTAGCTCTGAATATTTGGATGGTTTTGAACAGGACATTCCTTGTGAGGAAGACTCCAGTTCTGAGTCAGTAAATGACAGGGCGCTTGTTAGTGAACTCATTGATGCTGTGAGGGACACTCTCAAGCTAAATGCTGCGACTGCAGAACCTCAGGCGGATACAGTCTCCTTTTAGTTCTTTTAAGACCAAGCCTTCTAAAAAGGTTTTTCCATATGTACCTTTCTTTGACCAGCTCATTGACCAGGTCTGGGAAAAGCCGCAGAAGACTTTCATGGTCCCGCGGCGTTTGTCTATTAGATACCCCTTTGAAGACGCCCTGCTTAAAAAGTGGGCTTCTCCCCCGGTGGTCGACCCTCCAGTCGCCCGTTTAAACAAGGCCACCACTCTCCCGATGGAGGGGACTCCTGCGTTTAAGGACCCCACTGACAGGAGGTCAGAAGTGGCGAGTAGAGCCATGTTCGCCTTGTTGGGATCCGCCCTACGGCCAGTAGTAGCGGCGACCCTTGTGTCTCAGACACTCACGGAATGGGCAAAAATTTTGCACCAAACTGTGCAGGAGTATAACCTTCCTCCAGACACTATTGCTCTGGCCCACCAGATGGTGCAGGGTCTGATATATGTGTGCGACGCCACGTTGGACGCGGCCCCTTTAATATCCAGGGCCTTTGTCTCGGCGGTGGTATTGCGTCGTCTCATCTGGTTGAAATGCTGGTCTGCTGACCTAGCCTCTAAGAAGCTCCTGACTGATCTACCTTTTAAGGGTGGTAGACTTTTTGGTGCTGCTCTGGATGACATCATCAAGGATGTCATGGGAGGTAAAAGCACTCTCCTTCCTCAAACTATCAAGGGTAAGGAGGCCCGACGTAAACCGGGTCCTTCCTTTCCAGCAAAAAAGTTTTTTTTTTCGTCCGTCAGAGTCCACGGGTAAGCCATCCCAGACTGACAACAGTGCGGCTGGCGGGCACAAGCGCCCCTGGGTGCGTAAGCCGAACAAGCCGGCTCCCAAGCCCGCCTCCGCGTGAAGTCTTGCCCCCGCCCGTCTCTGGGGTGGGCGGACGACTTTGCAGGTTCACGGATCGGTGGACCTCCCGGATCTCCGACCGGTGGGTGTGCGAGGTGGTCACCTCAGGATACAGAATAGAGTTCCGCTCATGGCCCCCAGACAGATTCTTTCCCTCAAATCTCCCTCTCCTTCCTGCCCGTCAGGCAGCCCTCTTGGGGGCTGTACAGGATTTGATCGGGTCCGGAGTAATTGTGCCGGTTCCGTCCCAGGAGAGGTTTCAGGGGTTCTACTCGAATCTGTTTGTTGTTCCAAAAAAGGACGGGGTTCGGCCAATCCTGGACCTCAAGGCCCTGAATGCCTTCGTGAAGGTGCAAAAATTCCGCATGGAATCCATTCGCACAGTGATCGCGACACTCCATCGGGATTTTCTGGCATCCTTGGACATCAAGGACGCCTACTTGCATGTTCCGATCTGCGCCAGCCACCAGAAGTTTCTGCGCTTTGCGGTCGGCGAAGTCCACTATCAATTTGTGGCTCTTCCAAGGTGCTTGCTCCAGTCCTAGCTTTGCTGAGACAGCGAGGCATTGCTATCGTGGGCTATCTGGACGATTTTCTTCTAAGAGCAGACAGTGGCTCAGAATTGGAAGAAAGTGCGACTATCGTCAGTCAGACCCTCAGGGAGTTTGGGTGGCTCCTGAACGTTCAGAAGTCGGTTCTAGTCCCGACTCAGCGTCTGGAGTATCTAGGTCTGATTCTGGACTCCTTGGAGGCAAGAGTCTTCCTACCTCCAGACAAACTACTGACACTTCAGTCTGCAGTACGGGTGCTGACGTCCCGAAAATGATCGTCAATCCGCTTTTGCATGAGAGTCCTGGGACTCATGGTGGCCTCCTTCGAGGCCGTTCCTTATGCCCAAGCGCACACCAGGGCTTTACAGAAAGATCTTGTCCTCTTGGGACAAATCCCCGTTGTCCTTGGATCTTCAGATCCAGGTGAGTCACCTGGTCAGGGCGTCCCTGACGTGGTGGTTGAGGTCCCCGGCTCTTCCGTCCGGGAAGTCGTTCCTCCCTATCCAATGGATGGTGATCACGACGGACGCCAGCTTGACGGGCTGGGGGGGAGTCTGGGGAGTCCTGTCGGCCCAAGGGCTTTGGACTCCGGACGTAGCCCTCTTACCGGTCAATGTGCTGGAGATACGGGCAATCAGACTGTGCCTCTCCTCATGGTCGGAGAAACTACAGGGTCACTCCATCAGGATCCAATCGGACAACGCCACAGCAGTGGCGTATGTCAACCATCAAGGGGGGACTCGGAGCTCAGCTGTGGCTTCCGAGGTCGCCCGCATCCTGAGGTGGGCCGAAAGAAGCGTGCCGGCTCTGTCGGCCGTCTACATTCCGGGCGTAGACAATTGGCAGGCGGACTATCTAAGTCGCCAGACGCTGGACCAGGGAGAGTGGTCCTTGCACCCGGAGGTCTTTCAACTCCTTTGCAGACGGTGGGGCACGCCGGATGTGGACCTGATGGCCTCTCGACTCAATCGCAAGGGGTCGAGGTTTGTGGCCAGATCCAGGGATCCCTGGGCGGATGCCTCGGATGCGTTGGTGGCCCCATGGGGTCAGTATCACCTGATATACGTTTATCCTCCGCTGCAGTTACTGCCTCACCTGCTCCACAGGGTAGCGACCGAGGGAATTCCGGTGATCCTCGTTGCTCCGGATTGGCCTCGGCGTCACTGGTACGCCGATCTGGTACGTCTCATCGCAGACGTTCCCTGGCGGTTACCAATACGGGGGGACCTTCTGTCTCAAGGTCCTATATTTCATCCTGCTTTAGTCTCTGGCTTTAACGGCATGGTTATTGAAAGCCAGGTGCTGAGAGACCGAGGTCTCTCGGATTCGGTCATTTCGACCATGTTAAGGGCACGGAAGTCTTCCTCCAGAAAGATCTATCACCGTACTTGGAGAGCTTACATCGCCATGTGCGAAGAGCTGGACTGGCGCCCACGAACGTATTCCGTTCCCAGAATCCTGCATTTTCTGCAGCGTGGCGTGACCCAAAAGCTCGCTTTGAGTACCATTAAGGGTCAGATTTCGGCCTTGGCCATCTTCTTTCAGCGACCGCTGGCGGGTCATCCCTTGGTTAGCACCTTTGTGCAGGGGGTTCGCCATGTGCTCCCCCCTGTCAAGCCTCCTCTCCCCCTGTGGGATCTGAATTTGGTGCTCTCGGTTCTCCAGGAACCTCCCTTTGAGAATATTAGAGATATTCCCCTCTTGACTTTGTCTCAGAAGGTGGCCTTCTTGGTGGCCATTACTTCCATTAGACGAGTGTCTGAATTGGCGGCCTTGTCCTGCAAGTCGCCCTTTTTGGTCATCCATAAGGATAAGGCGGTGTTACGTCCGCGACCTTCTTTTCTGCCAAAGGTGGTCTCGGCCTTCCACTTAAATGAGGACATTGTCCTCCTGTCCTTGTGTCCTCACCCATCGCATCCCAGAGAGTTTGCGCTTCACACTTTGGATGTGGTACGAGCCTTGCTAGTGTACCTGTCTGCTACTGCCTCTATTCGGAAGTCTGACTCACTATTTGTGGCTGTCTCTGGTCCAAAACAGGGCAAAGCGGTTTCGTCTGCCACCATTTCTAGGTGGATCAGACAAACCGTCATTCAAGCTTATGCTCTCAAGGGGCGGGCGCCTCCCTTTCCGGTTACGGCACATTCCACCAGGGCAATTGGTGCTTCCTGGGCTTTCCGACATCAAGCGTCGGTTGCACAAGTGTGCAAGGCGGCGACCTGGTCGTATGTTCATACCTTTTCTAAGTTTTATAAGGTTGATGTGGCTGCATCTTCGGATGCTTCCTTCGGCCGCAAGGTGTTGCAGGCCGCTGTTTGATGTTGCAACTCCTCCGTTGAGGAGCTCTGCCTTGTTTGGAGTGAAGTTTTTGGTTTTCCATTTATACTGCTCCCATCCCTCTTGACACTGCTTTGGGACATCCCACGTGTAAAGGTGTATAAGACACGCTGTGTCAGTCCATGGATGACAAGAGAAAATAGGATTTTTGTACTCAACGTAAAATCCGTTTCTCTGGCATCCATGGACTGACACAGCACCCACCCTTCTTTTCGAGTTTGTACTGCTTTGTTACGAACTGAGGTCTGCTGGCTGCAGTGGGAGGGTTATGCCGGAGGGACCGCCCCCCTGGGCGGGGCTGTTCAGCTCTGGCTGTTTAGAATGTATGTATAACATCTCACATTCTGCCTAGGTCTTCTCCTGCAAGCAGGGACATAACCCACGTGTAAAGGTGTATAAGACACGCTGTGTCAGTCCATGGATGCCAGAGAAACGGATTTTACGGTGAGTACAAAAATCCTATTTTCTTCATTTTCAAAAACAGAGCTGTAAAATACTCACCATGCCTCTCAGCAAACAGCTTGGGGTGTCTACTTTCCAAAATGGGGTCATTTGGGGGTGTTTTGTGCTATTTTGGCATTTTATGGCCTTCGAAACTGTAATAGGTAGTGAGGAGTCAAATCAAAAATTTGTGCCTAGAAATCCTGAAGGCGGTGATGGGTTTTCGGGGTCCCGTACGCGGCTAGGCTCCTAAAAAGTCCCACACATGTGGTATCCCCGTACTCAGGAGAAGCAGCAAAATTTATTTTGAGGTGCAATTCCACATATAACCATGGCATGTATGAGCAATATGTCATTTAGTGACAACTTTTTGTAATTTTTTTATTTTTTTTTGTCATTATTCAATCACTTGGGACAAAAAAAAAATATTCAATGGGCTCAACAGGCCTCTCAGCAATTTCCTTGGGGTGTCTACTTTCTAAAATGGGGTCATTTGGGGGGGTTTTGTGCTGCCCTGCCATTTTAGCACCTCAAGAAATGAGATAGGCAGTCATAAATTTAAAGCTGTGTAAATTCCAGAAAATGTACCCTAGTTTGTAAACGCTATAACTTTTGCGCAAACCAATAAATATACGCTTATTGACATTTTTTTTACTAAAGACATGTGGCTGAATACATTTTGGCCTAAATATATGACTAAAATTGAGTTTATTCGATTTTTCTTATAACAAAAAGTAGAAAATATCATTTTTCTTTCAAAATTTTCGGTCTTTTTCCGTTTATATCGCAAAAAATAAAAATCGCAGAGGCAATCAAATACCATTAAAAGAAAGCTCTATTTGTGGGAAGAAAAGGACGCAAATTTCGTTTGGGTACAACATTGCATGTCCGCACAATTTACAGTTAAAGCAGCGCAGTGCAAAATTCTGAATTCACCTCTGGTCCTTTAGCTACCAAATGGTCCGGGGCTTAAGTGGTTAAGGCAAAAAAAAAAAAAACGCCTCTCCATGTCAGCTCCCCCACCCCCCCCCCCCCTTAAATACTACCTGAGCCTAGGGGTGCACCGAATGGAAATTTTAGTGGCGAAAACGCAGGAAAACCGGAAATTAGTTTTTTTTTTTTTTTTTTTTTAAACTTTTTTTAGTATTCTATTCAACTTTTTAATATCATCATTTTAAATTAATATGAAATTGATGGCCATTATTGGCACCTTTAGTGCAAGAAAGGTCAACAAAAATGCAGTCTCTAACAATCTCTTGTTATCATGTCTGTAAACTTAAACACACTGCTAATAGTATTCGCAAAATTTCCATTTGTTGCACCTCTAGTAGACATGATACAGGAGATGGTCAAAGACTGCAGACATGATACTAGAGATCACTGCATCCTCACCAGGTTCCATCAGAGGCAACCTTGCCTGTGCCAGTCAGAGGTAGGGGTGCAACGGATCAAAAAACTCACGGATCGGATCGATCCTCGGATCAGGGGTCGGATCATTTTCGGATCGGCAAAAAAAATAAAAAAAAATAATGTTGCACCCACCGGAGTTTTCGATTTCACAGTTATTTTCAACACAAATCGGAGCTTATATGCTTGAATACAGTATTTTTAAATCCAACGGACTGTTTACATGTTAAATTTTAAAAGCAGCAGCAAACCTACTGACCTTACCTGGTTGCTAATGTGACAGAACACCTCTGATTTTCACATTTAACTAAATGTTAAATATGAAAATCAGAGGTGTTCCGTCACATTAGCAATCATGTAAGGTTTGCTGCTGCTTTTAAAATGTAAACAGTCCGATGGATTTCCAAATAATGTATTAAAGCATATAAGCTCCGTTTTGTGTTTAAATGAACTGAAATAGAAAACTCCGTTGGGTGTAACAAGATGTGCTCGCTTGCCTTCTTACTATCATTACTGTGCAGGAGTGTGGGGTGGAGCAAGATGGCGGCGATGAAACGTCACTTCCTGACGAGACAGCCGCCGCCGGGTGTACCAAGATGGCCGCCGAAGCCGCCGCCTTTTCTACGGCCGAGGCTCCGGAGCGCTCCGCGGATCGCGTGGTGATCCGATCCGAACAGGGTGACCCGTTCGGATTACCACCGATCCGTTGCACCACTAGTCAGAGGCAACCTTGCCTGTGCCAGTCAGAGGCAACCTTGCCTGTGCCAGTCAGAGGCAACCTTGCCTGTGCCAGTCAGAGGCAACCTTGCCTGTGCCAGTCAGAGGCAACCTTGCCTGTGCCAGTCAGAGGCAACCTTGCCTGTGCCAGTCAGAGGCAACCTTGCCTGTGCCAGTCAGAGGCAACCTTGCCTGTGCCAGTCAGAGGCAACCTTGCCTGTGCCAGTCAGAGGCAACCTTGCCTGTGCCAGTCAGAGGCGCGATCTTCGTGTGTCACAGAGCTGAATTTGAATTTCCCAGCTACAATGTCCCGCGGGGGCACAATTTATCTTCATGACACACAAAGATCACCACTCTGCGGGGGGAGAGAAGGAAGACGGGCACGCCAGGATGACACCCCCGCAATGGACTGCACCTGGGGCGAACCCCGCCCCCTTTTTCAGCCTATAATTTTGGGCGGCTGAAATTTCAATGCACCACTACTGATCTAAATCCAGTGCTGTGCACATCTGCAGCAGCAGTGCTCCTCTCTCCCCTTTCTGACGGGAGGCTCGGCAGCAGTAGGAATCATTGGCTCTTGCTGCTGTCGATCAATTTCTGAGAGCAAGGGATGGGGCCAAGCTGCACTGTGTATGGTAATAGACACACACATGGTGTGCCCACACGAGAGTCCCAGGCATGCTGGAGGACCGGCATCCGATCAAGTCCACTGGGGTTAACAAAAAAAGCTTCTCATTTTGTACCCTGCATAAGTGTGTGCTCTTCTAGAAAAACCCAGATCCCTCTCTTATTTGAGTGTCACTTTAAGCCCGTGTTTTTGGTTATGTGCCAATTGTATTGAATTGATTATTCCTTTTTTGTGTCTCGAGCTATAAAAATTCAACCTTAGTTTACTTGGCATGATATTGTCATTCTGTTTTATGATTACACCAAATATTTATCATGCTTTTTCTTGAAATGTGCAGTGGTTTACTTCAGTGCTAGCATCCTGGAAACCTCCAGATTGGTTGGAAATCAAGGCTGCTGCGTAGGAGTGATTTGGGTGGAAAGAGTTCACCTTCTTTTCTGTTTCTTTATACCAAGAGGCTGAAGACTGTGAGATAATGTGATACAAATTCATAAGCAGGTCTCTTGAACTGTTGAATTAACATGCACTACAACGCCATCTCTGACTCCGAATGTGGTAAATACAAAGGACTACCCCTTGGGGTTTCAGTTGCAGCATTCTGTCTAGGGAAACAACCTCTCTTTCGCTTCACTTGCCTTTTCTAGTTATTTGTCCTGGTAAAAGTAGCCTCAGGTTAGTAGTTTATGCATAACGTGATTCATGTTGGAAACTGTCCCAGTGTTCACTTTGTGCGCTGCATTCCCTCTGCATATAAAGCTGTCTTGTGTGGAGATTTAGGCCAAATGTTAAGATGCTTTTGTGGTAAAACACTGCAAAAGTGAATATACTCATCTGTGATGTCTGTGGCGAGGTAGCAAGTCATAGATAAGTATTCGCTTTCAGGTTAAGACAAAATGTTCTTTACTCTTTCGTCCATGGACCGACACAGCTTCTCTATTGACAAAGTGGGGTATTATCCGTTAATTAGGAGTGACTAGGCAGAAAAACTTGTAAAAAGTGTTGCATCACACCTTCTACAGTACCGCCCAGGGGGCGGACCCTCTGGGTATACCCTCTCAGTCTGCATCTTCGCAGATCAGTTTTTTTCTGTCTAGCAAGGAGTAGGACATGGCTCCCTTCGGGCCCATTGGTCCGGGGAAAAAAGATATATATATATATATATATATATATATATATATATATATATAATATATATATATATATTGTGAGGGGGTTAGCTCGGCAGCGGGTGTGTGTGACCCCCGGGATGGGCTCCCCACACAAAACAGGCCCAGCAAACGGAGGTTGTGGTTTATTTTCGATTTACAGTGACAAAACACAGCAAAGCCAAAAGAAACATAACCAAAATAAATCCTGGTCAAGTTGACCTCTGACTAAACATACAGGTTTCCTAACTAACAACTGGGATCAGCCTAGTGCTGTCCTAGTCCCTAAGTCCCTGGTTTAGTAAAAGTCCAAACAAATAGCCACACAGGCTTTGCCTCACCGCACAGGGGTTCACTCTCCCTAGACAGTCCACACAGGTCTGGTTCCAGGCATGAGCTAACATCTAATGAAGCTGGGAGTTCTTATAGAGGCCTAAATGAGCTGACAAGGTTCAGCTGGTCTCCTCATCTCTGTCTGCACGACGCCCCACACTCTCCCTAGAGGTATGAGTCATCCATGAGCCCACTAGCCTTAGCTGGGCTTATACAACTCTCCACCTAGTTGTATAAGTCAGCGTAAAGCCTGAATCTGGGCGAAATATATCTACCCCCCTGGATGCAACCAGGTGACTTTACCTTCCTGCTGTCACATACCCCCCCCTCTTGTTTTAACCTCGGGGTTGGAACACCAGCAATCAGGCATTCATGTACTCGAGACAAAGCATCCACATTCCCCATTTGAACGCCAGGGCGATGCTTTACTGTGAAGTTGAATTCCTGGAGGGCCAGGAACCACCTATTCACTCTTCTATTTGTTTCCTTGTTTTGAGCCATCCACTTTAACGGAGCGTGATCCGTAACCATGTCAAAGTGCCTACCTAGCAGGTAGTACCGAAGGGAATCTAGAGCCCACTTCACCGCTAAACACTCCTTTCTTTCTCGTACATCACGGGACACAGAGCGACATAGTCATTACTAATGGGTTATATAGTTACCGTCAGGTGCTGGCACTGGCAACTTCCAAAACCGGAAGTACCCTCCCCTATATAAGCCCCTCCCATCCGGGAGCACCTCAGTTTTTTGCCAGTGTCTAAGGTGTTGGCCAAGAAGAAACATGTGTTTTTCACTGAGCTTGCGTACAGGTTCTTTTGGGCCTCAGTAAGCTATTCCGGATCCGACCAAAAAAGCTTCATAGCTAAACGGTCGGTACCCGGGCCTTGCAAAGAGAAGAGCAAGGTTTTGCCTGTAATGCTTCTCTTAGGAGAGCTGGACCCTGGGATCCAGAGCTCTGGTCATACCCACGACCAAGATGTTTTCTGTGCAGGGTGCTATACAGGTCCAGGGGAGTGGAATCCTTGGGAACCCGGTCCCTGAAGGTTTGATTACAATGCCTGCCGTGATAGGTGAAGTTTGGGCTTTTGTGGACCAAACAAAGTCCTGCGGCGAGGAACAGGTAAGTGGGGGCCCCCAGGAACTTGGTTCTATTGGGGGACCCCCAAGCCTAATTTGTCTTTCTGTCTGTTACCTAATGGTATTCCCGCAAGATTCTGTGCATGCCTGTAACTACTAAAAAAAATGTAATAATTTTTAATGGTGGTCAAGAAAAAAAAAAAAAAAAATGTTTTTTTTATATATATTTAGTATATTAGACTGCGGTACCTGTGTTTGTCCACTAGAGGCCGCTGTGGAATGTTTTCTTGTCATGTGGACTAGTTTCTTCTCAGAGAGCAAAGTCCAGGCAGTTGGTGAGTTCTCCTATAGGAAACTGCTTCCTCTGCCATGTTGCAGTGCTCGTCCATCCCCCGGCCTGCGGCAAAGAGGGGCCCTGGCTCCTGTCCCTGGTTTCCATGTTTGAAATTAGCGCCGAGGGCGCACGTGGCCGCGCGCGTGCGCGTGCACGCGCCTCTATATATAGAGGTGAGCCGGAAAAGGGGGCGGAGCCTGGGGGATGACGCTCTGTGTGCGCCGCAGCGCTTCTGCGCATGTGCGGGCGTCCCAGCAGGTTTTAAAAAGCCACAATATTGTAGTAAGCTGGCTATGAAGTACAGAGACAGAGCTGGCAACATTTAAAGGCATACAGCAAGCGGTTGATACAGGCATCCCCTAGAAAGGCACATTAGTAGACACCAACTGTTTATTATAGCAGCATTTATGCTAGACTATTATCAGTAACTGGTGTATTTCGGCTGGAATACCTCAGCTTTGTGGCTTAGGAATATGCCGTCTAAAAACTCCGGGACTAGAAATTCCAGGAGGAATAGGGGGTCTCCATCGGGCTCTGAGGATCTTGGGCATGCTTTGGCTGCACCAGTCTCCCCTGAAGAATCAGAGGTTAGTGACCGTAGGGCACCCCCAGGAGTACCTGGTACTGTGGCTGTCCTCAGTTCACCTGCTCCTGTGTATGTAACAGAGGAGGTTTTTTCCTCAGCTCTGGGAGGACTGGAAGAGAGATTGTCAGCATTAATCGCTGCTTCCCTGTCACAGGAGAAAAGCGCTCGATCTCCGTCTCCTCCCTCAGAGTGCCTGTTAACAGAGCAACAGTCCCATACAGAGGTCGACCTACCTGAGGGGGATCAGGATGAGGTTGATTCGGTTGTAGAGGAATCAACAGTGGAAGAGCCGTTCTCAGCATCACATGCTGAGAGGTTATGGGTTCAGTCCCTGACTAATATGGTCCGATCAGCATTTAAAATGCCACTTGCGGAGCCATCCTCCACTTCTGTCTCCTCATTGGGGTCGCTAAAAGCTCCCCAGACTGTTTGTTCCTTTCCGATCCATCCTTTACTGGAGGGGCTCATTTACCAGGATTGGGAGCATCCTGACAAAATATTTACTCCCCCCAAGAGATTTCCGGTGGTCTATCCCATGGAGGATAGGTTCATCAGAAAATGGGAGGTCCCTACAGTGGACGCAGCCATCTCTTGTGTGAATAAATCACTGACATGTCCGGTGGAAAATGTCCAAATGTTCAAGGACCCAATAGATAAAAAATTGGAGTCATTATTGAAATCTGCTTTTTCTACAGCAGGATTGGTGACACAACCAGCAGTGGCAGCTATAGGGGTATGCCAAGCAGTGAAGGATCAGTTGAAACAGGTCTTAAGAGACTTGCCGGATCAGCAGGCTCTTGCCCTAGCTGATCTACCTAGAGCCTTATGCTTTGCGGTGGACGCTATAAAGGATTCAATCCATCAGGCCTCCCGCCTTACGCTGTCTGTAGTACATATGCGCAGGCTTCTATGGCTCAAAAACTGGTCTGCTGAAGCTCCCTGTAAAAAATTGCTGGTCAGCTTCCCATTTCATGGGGAGCGCTTATTCGGGGAAGACCTGGACAAGTATATCCAGAGAATTTCCAGCGGTAAAAGTACACTTTTGCCGGTTAAAAATAGAGTTAGAGGTCCCTCCTTTAAGAGGCCGGCTTCTCCAGTCCCTAGGACATCGGCTGTGAAACAGTTCCGACGGCCTCCCCGGTCAAATCCCGGAGGTAAAAATCAGGGACAGTTACAGGGTAACAAGAAGCCCTGGAGCAGGAGTGGTACAAAACCTCCCCCAAAGTCAAATGCATGAAGGGTTGCCCCCACCCAATCGGGTGGGGGGAAGACTTCAGTTGTTCACAGAAACCTGGCGGGACACGATCCGAGACAGATGGGTGCTCTCCGCAGTAAATCTGGGATACAAATTGGAGTTAAAAAACTCCCCTCCTTCCCGCTTTATAAGGTCAAACGTGCCAAGGGATCCCCAGAAGAGAGGATCCCTCCTGTTGGCACTGGAACAATTATTGCTTCAAGCAGTAATTATAGAGGTTCCCCTGGAAGAATGGGGGTTCGGGTTTTACTCAAACCTCTTTACAGTTCCGAAGCCAAACGGGGACGTGAGGCCCATATTAAATCTAAAAGGGCTAAACAAATTCCTACATATCAGGACTTTCCGGATGGAGTCGATCCGATCGGTAGCCACTGCCCTACAAGGGGAGGAATGGTTAGCCTCGATCGACATCAAAGATGCTTATTTGCACATCCCCATCTTTCCAGCCCACCAAAAATTTCGACGCTTTGCGGTAGAAGGGCGCCATTTTCAGTTCAGAGCCTTACCCTTCGGTCTGGCCACAGCACCAAGAGTGTTCACAAAAATTCTGGCCCCATTATTGGCCAATCTAAGAACACGAGGTGTAACGATAATGGCATATCTAGACGACTTGTTGCTGATAGACCACTCAGTGGAAAAACTAGAAGTGGTTGTTCACGAGACAATCAAGTATCTGGAATATCACGGTTGGATTATCAACCGAGACAAGTCAGCCCTAAAACCAGTCAAAAGTCTGGAATACTTGGGGCTAAGGCTGGATTCAGACCAGAAAAAGATTTTCTTGCCTCAAGAAAAGGGGTCGTCTTTGAGAGATTTGATCCACTTAGTGGGTTCAAAAAGACAGCCATCCATACGCCTGTGCATGAGGCTGCTGGGAAAAATGGTGTCATCATTCGAAGCAGTACCCTACGGTCAATTCCATTCAAGGAAGTTGCAAAGGGCCATACTGTCAGCCTGGAACAAAAAAGTTCAGGCTCTGGACTTACCAATGTCCTTGTCCCCTTCCGTTCGCAGGAGCCTCCGCTGGTGGTTGGTTCCCCAGAATCTGGAAAGAGGGAAATCCTTCAGTCCGATTTCCTGGAAGGTGGTCACTACAGATGCCAGCCTTATAGGCTGGGGAGCAGTACTGGAGCAATGGTCTCTCCAGGGCAGATGGTCGGATGCGGAAAAGGCCCTGCCCATCAATCTCTTAGAGATACGAGCAGCCCAGTATGCCCTAGTAGCATGGACATCCAAACTCCAAGGGTCCCCTGTCAGAGTTCAGTCAGACAATGCCACAGCAGTGGCATATATCAATCGTCAGGGGGGCACCAGGAGTCGTGCAGCCCAAAGGGAAGTAAATTACATCCTGAGATGGGCAGAAAGATATGTCCCAGCCATATCTGCGGTATTCATTCCAGGGGTGGAGAATTGGAAGGCGGACTTTCTAAGTCGCCAACAATTATGCCCAGGGGAATGGTCCCTTCATCCCGAGGTTTTCCGGACAATATGTCAGCGGTGGGGAACACCGGATGTAGATCTGCTAGCATCCAGATTCAACACAAAAGTGGACAGGTTTGTCTCTTGGGCAAGGGATCCCCTAGCGTGCGGCTCGGATGCCCTAGTGTTCCCTTGGGATCAGTTCAAGCTGATATATGCATTCCCACCGCCACAATTGTTACCTCGATTACTCCGCAGAATCGGGGTAGAAAAGAAACCAGTGATTCTGGTGGCTCCAGCGTGGCCCCGAAGAGCATGGTACGCGGAGATTGTAAAAATGTCTGTGGGGAGTCCTTGGACCCTCCCACATCGTCCGGACCTGCTTTCGCAGGGACCGATATACCACCCTTCCTTACCAGCCCTAGGTTTGACGGCCTGGCTATTGAAGCCCACATTCTAAAAAAGAGAGGGCTCTCTAATGCTGTGGTATCTACCATGATCAATGCCAGGAAGCCGGTATCCAGGCAGATCTACTATAGAATCTGGAAGGCGTACATCGCCTGGTGTGAGGCCAAGAAATGGCATCCACGTAAATACGTAATAGGTAGGATTCTGGACTTCCTACAATGGGCTGTAGATAGGAAGCTTGCCTTGAGTACTATCAAAGGTCAGATTTCGGCCTTGTCAATATTTTTTCAAAGGCCCTTGGCTTCGCATTCACTAGTCAAAGCCTTTATACAAGGAGTGATGCGTATTAGTCCTCCGGTTAATATTCCCATATGTCCATGGGATCTAAACTTGGTTCTGTCGGTTCTACAGAAACAACCATTTGAACCATTACAGCATATTTCCTTGGTGCTTCTCACCAGGAAATTGATTTTTCTAGTAGCCATTTGTTCGGCTAAAAGAGTATCGGAATTAGCAGCTATGTCCTGTAAGGAGCCATATCTGGTTATCCATAAGGACAGAGTAGTGTTACGTCCTCATCCAGCCTTTCTTCCTAAGGTGGTATTGAGTTTTCATTTGAACCAAGATGTGGTTCTTCCTTCTTTTTTCCCCAAGCCTACTTCGGTAGAGGAAAAGTTATTGCATTCTTTGGATGAAGTAAGAGCAGTTAAAGCTTATCTAAAAGCCACTGCTCAGATTCGCAAAACGGATACTTTGTTTATTCTGCCGGAAGGCCCCAGAAAGGGTCAGGCAGCGTCAAAATCTACTTTAGCCAAGTGGATTCGACAGGTCATAATACAAGCCTATAGCTTGAGAAGTAGACCGCCTCCGTTCAAAGTTAGGGCGCACTCCACGAGAGCAGTTGGAACTTCATGGGCAGTGCATCACCAGGCCTCCCTGGCTCAAATCTGTAAGGCCGCAACATGGTCTTCGGTACACATGTTTACTAGGTTCTACCAGGTGGACGTTAGAAGTCAGGAGGATGTCGCCTTTGGGCGCAGTGTGTTGCAGGCCGCAAAAGATCCTCATGTCTGATAGCGCTCAGCTTATATATGGTGTATCCCCCCCCTCATTTGGCATTGCTTTAGGACATCCCATTAGTAATGACTATGTCGCTCTGTGTCCCGTGATGTACGAGAAAGAAAATAGGATTTTTATAACAGCTTACCTGTAAAATCCTTTTCTTGGAGTACATCACGGGACACAGAGCTCCCGCCCCTCTTTGGGGACACTTATTGCTTTGCTACAAAACTGAGGTGCTCCCGGATGGGAGGGGCTTATATAGGGGAGGGTACTTCCGGTTTTAGAAGTTGCCAGTGCCAGCACCTGACGGTAACTATATAACCCATTAGTAATGACTATGTCGCTCTGTGTCCCGTGATGTACTCCAAGAAAAGGATTTTACAGGTAAGCTGTTATAAAAATCCTATTTTTCAACGGTGGCGTAATTTACCTCATGGGACTTCAATTTCCTGCTGAGGTAAATGACTGGGTGCTCTTCCCCGTTCCAGACCTGGGACAATACTGCTCCTAACCCCACATCTGACGCATCACTTTGTACGACAAAGTCTTTAGAGAAGTCGGGTGAGTACAACACTGGCTGGCTACATAAGGCTTGTTTCAAGAATTGGAATGCTGCCTCAGCCTCGGGGGTCCATTTAATCATGACCGACCCTTTCCCCTTCGTCAGGTTGGTTAGGGGCACAGCCTTAGAAGCAAAGTGGGGAATGGATCGCCGATAATACCCAGCGATTCCCAGAAAGGCTCGTACCTGCTTCTTGCTGTTGGGACGTGGCCAACTCTGGATGGCCTCGACTTTGTTGAGTTGGGGTTTTATTACTCCCCTCCCAATGGTGTACCCAAGATTTTTGGCCTCCTCCTGCCCAATGGTACACTTCTTGGGGTTAGCCGTAAACCCCGCTTCCCGAACAGAGTCCAGGACTGCTTGCACTTTTGGCAGATGTGAGGCCCAATCTGTGCTATGGACAATTACGTCATCCAGGTAAGCCGCAGCATACTTCCGATGGGGCCTCAGCATCTGGTCCATTTTCCGCTGGAATGTGGCCGGCGCATTCTGTAACCCGAACGGCATTCTTTTATATTGGAACGCCCCGTCTGGGGTTACAAATGCGGTTTTCTCTTTGGCCGACTTGGCCAGGGGGATTTGCCAATACCCTTTTGTGAGGTCAAGAGTCGTCATGTATCGGGCTGTTCCCAGCCGGTCGATCAACTCATCTATACGTGGCATGGGGTAGGTGTCAAATTTTGTAACTTTGTTCAACTGACGAAAATCGTTACAAAATCGCCAGCTCCCATCCGGTTTAGGCACCAACACGATGGGACTAGACCAATCACTTTGGGACTCCTCTATCACCCCTAAGTTCAGCATTTTCTGTACTTCCTCCCGTATTGCCTCCCGTCGAGCCTCTGGGATCCGATAGGGTTTTAACTTCACCCTTTCACCGGGCGGGGTAATGATGTCATGCTCTACCCCAGATGTTTGTCCCGGCAGCTCAGAGAATACCTCCTTGTTGCGAAGCACAAACTCCTTAACCTCCTGTTGTTGGGGTTGTGACAAGGTGGCTGCTATTCCAACCTCAGGAATCACGCAACCAGTTTGAGCTGGTGACCAAGTGTCTGCGACTAGGGACTCTCTATCCCTCCAGGCTTTCAACAGATTAACGTGATAGATCTGTTCGGGCTTTCGCCTTCCTGGTTGTCTGACCTTGTAATTCACTTCGCTCACTTTTTCCATTATCTCGTAGGGGCCTTGCCATTTGGCAAGGAATTTACTTTCAACCGTAGGGACAAGTACCAATATCCTATCCCCCGGGGAAAAGGTACGGGTCTTGGCTCCACGGTTGTACACTCTCTGCTGTGCCAACTGCGCTTGGGCCAAATGTTCCTTCACGATGGGCATTACCTGTGCAATTCGATCTTGCATCAGGGCGACATGCTCAATCACACTCCTGTGGGGAGAACTCTCACTTTCCCAAGTTTCCTTGGCAATATCCAACAGCCCTCTTGGGTGTCTCCCATACAGTAACTCAAAGGGGGAGAATCCCGTAGAGGATTGGGGCACCTCCCTAATAGCAAACATCAAATAAGGAAGTAAACAGTCCCAATCCTTTCCATCTCTATCCACCACTTTCTTCAACATTTGTTTTAGGGTTTTGTTGAATCTTTCAACCAGCCCATCGGTTTGGGGGTGATACACAGACGTACGCAATTGCGTCACTTTGAACAATTTACACAGCTCTTTCATAACCCGGGACATAAAGGGTGTACCTTGGTCCGTAAGCAGTTCTTTACAAATACCCACCCGGCTAAAAACAAGAGATAGCTCTTTGGCTATGGTTTTGGCCGAGGTATTTCGGAGAGGGATCGCTTCTGGATAACGGGTGGCATAGTCCATTATAACTAATATGTACTGGTGCCCCCTAGCGGACTTGATTATAGGACCTACCAAATCCATGGCGATCCTCTCAAACGGGACCTCAATGATGGGTAGAGGGACCAGCGGGCTACGGAAATGTGGCATCGGGGCCAACCTCTGACACACAGGGCAGGAGGAACAATAATTTTCTACGTCCTTCATCACCCCCGGCCAATAGAATCTCTGTAATACCCTCTCTCGGGTTTTCTCTGTCCCCAGATGACCTCCAAGAATGTGCCCATGGGCCAACTCCAACACCAACTTCCTGTAAGGTTTGGGCACCACCAGCTGCTCAACGGTTTCTTCTGCCCTTTTTGCCACCCGATACAGTAGGTCCTTCTCTACGCTGAAGTATGGGTAAGTGCAGGTATTATCTGGGTTCACTAACTCGCCATCTATTTTCACTACGTTTTCCCGTGCCTTTATTAGGGCGGGGTCTTTCAACTGTTCTGTGGCAAAGTTTTCCCTGTGAACCTCAAGATCAGAAAACTCCACAGACGGTAGGTTTTCGTCTGAGGAGGTGGGCTCCTCTCCAGTTTCTTGAGTCTCCCCTGCCAATACTGATAAGGGAAATTCCGGAGAGTCCTCACCACTCTCAGGGGAGTTCTGGCTATCACATTCCTGGTACATAGGGGCACCAGTGAGGGGCTCAGGATCATCCCACAGTTCCCAGAACTTCGGAAAATCCCTTCCCACAATGGCGTCATGCGGTAACTGAGATACTAAGCCCACTGGATGAGAGAGGGTACCTTTGGGGGTCTCGAAACACACTGTAGTCACTGGATACTCTCGGGTGTCCCCATGCACACAAATAACAGCTACCTTGCTATTCCCAGAGACCTCTGTTTTAACTAACTCAGCCTTTATCAGGGTCACAAGGCTACCTGAATCCAGCAATACCACAACATTTCTACCATTAACACACATTTTGCATAAATGTTTCTCAGTTCCTCGAATGGCAGTGCATGCGACTGTCGCACACAGCGACTGACGTCTGCCCGTCAGAAAGTCACACTGCATGGGTTCCTCCACAACCGGGCAATTGGCTGCAATATGTCCCGCTTGCCGGCAGCGGTAGCAAACGATCCTTCTTGCCGCCTCTTGAGCCGCTGATTTCCCAGGCTGTTCTCGCCAAACTTGGGGTAGAGCTCCCACCCTCTCACTCTCTCCACCCTCACCCCTTGGAATCCTCTTATCCGCCCCTGGGGATGGTCTGGTCTTAGGGTGGAAAGTCCGAGTGTCTCTGGAAGAGGCCGTCAGGTTCTCTGTAGCCAAGTATTTCTCCACACGATCCACAAGACAATCGGCCGTCTCTGGGTCTCCATGGCTTACCCACTTTTGGATGGCAGTAGGAAGAGCTCTCAAAAACCGATCCATTACAACACGTTCCACAATCTTTGGTGCGGACAAAGTCTCTGGCTGTAGCCACTTTCTGCTCAGGTGAATGAGATCATACATTTGAGACCTGGGGGGTTTTCCAAGCTGGAAAGTCCAGTTATGCACACGCTGAGCCCGGACAGCCTGGGTGACACCCAGCCTTGCCAATATTTCAGCTTTTAGCATCACATAGTCTTTTGCTTGGTTAGGCTCTAGGTCATAGTAAGCTTTCTGCGATTCACCAGTTAACAGAGGAGCCACCAGTCCAGCCCACTGCTCCTCAGGCCACTTTTCTCTTTCAGCGGTCCTTTCAAATGTGGTCAAAAATACCTCTGGATCATCCTCTCCAGTCATTTTTGTCAATAAACGACTCACCCCAAAGGACGCGGTATTAGTGGGACGGCTTTCCTCACTGGTCTGCGGACGTTGCTGCATTACTGCTTCCATCTGTTGTTGTAGTCTCTGCTCTTGCTTCTGCAACAGGTCTATGAAGCGGGCCTCAGATTGCTGCTGGGCTCGTTGCTGAGCCTCCAGACTCTGTTGCAAAGTTGCGTTTGTCTGCTGCTGGGCTGCAAGGCTCTGTTGTTGAGCTGCAAGGCTCTTTTGCAAACCTGCATTTGTCTGCTGTTGATTGGCATTTGCTAGAGCCAGCTGCTTCAGTATCTCCTCCATGCTGGCTTAAAAAAAAACTGCCTGCATTCTCCACCAACTGTGAGGGGGTTAGCTCGGCAGCGGGTGTGTGTGACCCCCGGGATGGGCTCCCCACACAAAACAGGCCCAGCAAACGGAGGTTGTGGTTTATTTTCTATTTACAGTGACAAAACACAGCAAAGCCAAAAGAAACATAACCAAAATAAATCCTGGTCAAGTTGACCTCTGACTAAACATACAGGTTTCCTAACTAACAACTGGGATCAGCCTAGTGCTGTCCTAGTCCCTAAGCCCCTGGTTTAGTAAAAGTCCAAACAAATAGCCACACAGGCTTTGCCTCACCGCACAGGGGTTCACTCTCCCTAGACAGTCCACACAGGTCTGGTTCCAGGCATGAGCTAACATCTAATGAAGCTGGGAGTTCTTATAGAGGCCTAAATGAGCTGACAAGGTTCAGCTGGTCTCCTCATCTCTGTCTGCACGACGCCCCACACTCTCCCTAGAGGTATGAGTCATCCATGAGCCCACTAGCCTTAGCTGGGCTTATACAACTCTCCACCTAGTTGTATAAGTCAGCGTAAAGCCTGAATCTGGGCGAAATATATCTACCCCCCTGGATGCAACCAGGTGACTTTACCTTCCTGCTGTCACTATATATATATATATATATATATATATATATATATATATATATATATATAATTTTTTTTTTTTCTTTTTTTTGCTACATTTGTTGTTTCCTGCGATCTTCGATCAACTGCCGACTGGGTGACAGGCTGGATCCTCGATCCTTGTAGTCTCCCCAGTTTCGGCCATCGAGCGTGTGCCGACCCTAGCTACGCGCTGGGTTTTCCACGACATGCCCGTCGCTCCACGGGTGGCCGGTGAGCTTACGCTCCAGGGCCTGCATCGGACCGCTCAGCTTCGGCTGACCTTACGGCCTAGTCGCAGCAGCCTGGCCGGTGAGCTTACGCTCCAAGGCTTGCATCGGACCGCTCAGCTTCGGCTGACCTTACGGCCGAGTCGCAGCAGCCTGTCCGGTGAGCGTCATGCTCCAGGGCATACATATGATCGTCCCTTCTGGGTCCAATCACAGCATGCCTGGCCAACAGTCACCTTTCGTGCGCGGACGATGATCTGTTTGGAATGTCTTCCAGCAGAATACATGCAGGATAGGTAAGTAAAACTCCCCTGCCTCGGCTGGGTGATTTAGCTGGACATTCCTGGAGAGATCAAGTAAGTGGTTGTGGCCCCTTTCTTCCCTCTCTCCCTGCCTTTCCCTCCTCCCTGGGCTTCTAGCTAAAGGTTGCTGGGTGCTGGGGGTCACCTAGGGGGTCCCACTGGAGCGGGGCTGGCTGTAACTAACATTTAAAAGAAATGTCATTTTTTCTTACCTGTGTTTGTGTCCTTCCTCCTCCATGCTGTCGGCGGCCATTTTGAGGTGGTCCATGCCAAGTTTGGCCTCTTGTGACTGCCCGGCGGCCATCTTCCTGTGGTTCGGCCACACCCACTGGCCCCTATCAGCTGATCGGCGGCCATGTTTGTCCACCCTGTATGCAGATATTGCCGTTCGGCGGCCATCTTTTTGTGGGCTATGGCTGCTTTACCTCCTATCTTCTGTCGGCGGTCATTTTCTTAGAGCCCACATTATCTTCCATACAGACGTTTTTGGCAACCGTTTTTCGAGAGCCTCCGGCCTCTAGGGTGCATTACACTGGCGCGAAAATTCACACAGGAAGTGCTGATAAAAGAAGCCGACTGACACAGCAGCAGGGGGCTGCCAAACGTATGGCCTAAATTTAGATATTGGTTTCCTTACCCATTATACTAAGGTTTTATGACCCCCTCTGTGACTAGCATCTCCCCCCTCAAGTCTATAGCTCTCCCTCTGTCTTATCTCACTAACTCTGTCTTATCTCACTAACTCTGCTGCTATCTTTATTACCATTGATTTGTATGTGGTTTTTTTCCTTTCCCTCTGAGATTTTTTTTTTTTTTTTCTTGTTTTGTTTCAACATTATGCTAAAAAAATTGTGAATCAGTACTGCTTGGACCTTGAAGAAGGGGACATACCCCGAAAGCTTGTCCTGAAAAATTCTATGTTAGTGCAAATAAAAAAAGTATCACGGACAGTACTTAATTTTCTCTGTCACAATTGCACTAATACGGCTACAATTACGTCATCTCAATGAAGACATTGTACTTCCATCCTTGTGTCCTCAGCCGTCGAATCCTAAGGAGTCGGCGTTGCATTCCTTGGACGTTGTCCAAGCTTTGAGAGTATACCTATCTGCTACTTCCCTGTTCCGGAAGTCAGACTCACTGTTTGTTTCGGTGGCTGGTCCCAAGAAGGGCCAAGCAGCCTCATCGGCCACCATCTCTAGGTGGATCCGACAGATAGTAATCCAGGCTTACGCCTTAAAGGGTCAGGCGCCCCTCTTTCCTGTCACGGCGCATTCAACCAGGGCAATAGGTGCCTCTTGGGCTTTCCGACATCAAGCGTCTGTTTCCCAATTATGTAAAGCGGCGACTTGGTCGTCCGCTCACACTTTCACAAAATTCTACAAAGTTGATGTAGGTGCATCTTCGGATGCCTCTTTCGGCCGCAAGGTTTTGCAAGCGGCTGTTTAGAGTTGCAACTCCTCCGTTGGAGGAGTGCTGTTTTGTGTTTGGGGTGAAGTTTATTTTTATGCTGTTACCACCCCTCGTTTTTTCTCTGACACTGCTTTGGGACGTCCCACTTTGTCAATAGAGAAGCTGTGTCGGTCCATGGACGAAAGAGTAAATAGGATTTTTTACTCACCGTAAAATCCTTTTCTCTGAGTCCATGGACCGACACAGCACCCACCCCTCCTTTTAAGTTTGTACTGCTTTTTGACGAACTGATCTGCGAAGATGCAGACTGAGAGGGTATACCCAGAGGGTCCGCCCCCTGAGCGGTACTGTAGAAGGTGTGATGCAACACTTTTTACAAGTTTTTCTGCCTAGTCACTCCTAATTAACGGATAATACCCCACTTTGTCAATAGAGAAGCTGTGTCGGTCCATGGACTCAGAGAAAAGGATTTTACGGTGAGTAAAAAATCCTATTTTTACATTTACAGGCTGGGAAACTGTGCTTTGACTTTAGCAATGATGAGTAAGTATAGCCCAGCTTAAAAATTCCATCTACAGCTAAGCTTGAATTTTCTGTTGGATTAAGGTTTGTAGCGTCATTCAGGATTCTATTGCTGCATATGTCCCCTTTCTTGAAGTTTTTACCTTACCGGTAGTTCTTTTTCGCCCTGTCACTGGGGACAGTAGGAAATCTCTGACATGACCACCAATAAACATTACGAGAAAAGACAAAGTGGGTAGAGAGGCCTCCACATTGCCATATTTGTATTGCTCCATGTGTCTGTTGGGTTGATGCATTTTTATATCCTATCCAAGTGATAGTCTGTGTATGATCAGAATAGGAAGTGAGGACATTTTCCCGTGAGGACACAGCAGATGATAATCCTTCTGTAAAAAAAAAATTCTGAAGTTGGGCTATAAGGCAATTTGCGTGCTTGTTTAAAACAAAAGGATAAAAAGTTTGCTATTGGGTTGGTCATACCTGTGTCAGGCCATCATCTAATGTTTTTATGGTTGTCTTTGGTGTACAGTACTGCCATTTTTCATGTCAACATGCAAAGCTTATTATATTTTTCTGCTTTTATTACAGCTCCAGAATCTGGGAATCAATCCAGCCAACATTGGCTTTAGCACTCTAACTATGGAATCTGATAAGTTTATCTGTATCCGTGAGAAGGTCGGGGAGCAAGCCCAAGTGGTTATCATTGATCTGGCAGACCCCAACACCCCACTAAGACGTCCAATCTCTGCTGAAAGTGCCATTATGAATCCTGCTTCTAAAGTCATAGCTCTAAAAGGTGAGATTTCTATCTGTTATGTAAAATAGGAAGATTACATGGATAGTAAGGTAAATTACAGTACTTGATAATTCTTTGAACATATCCTCTTTTGCTAACCGAAAGCTACAGTCCTAAAAAAAGGTCATCTTGATGAATATGTAGTTCTTTGTCCCAGCGCAGTTTCCTAGCAGGGTCTGGTCTCCATAGCAGAAGCCGGTACCTGCAGGGATTTATGCTAGCACCACATGCTTAAAGTGGAAGAGCCATTGTATCATTTTGCTTTTCACCTGTGTGTGCTAGCGGCCGAATAGCGCCGCGAGATTGACGGTAAAGCGCCGCTAAAAATAGCGGCGCTTTACCGCTGATCCCGCCCCAGTGTGAAAGGGGCTTTGCCAACATGGCAGGCAAAATTTTGGTTGAGAACGAATAAGGGAGGCATTTGCACGTTTATTAAATTGGGCTGGCATGTTTTGTCCTCTTCTGTGTTTAGTTGCGTATAATAGAATGAGGAAAAACCTTCAGTATGGTGATCACTATGAAAAGTTGACAACCTGAGCACATGTTAAAATGTGTTTGGAGTTACTGTGGGGGGGAAGTGGAGTGGCAGAGTTACAGTAAGTGATGTATAGTTCTAGAAGGTTGTGACGGAATGTAGTGTTTTCTAATGATGTCATATGGCAATGCTATTGAATGGTGTGGTTTCCTGCTTAAGCACCCGAGGTCTTGCAGTGTTTCGTATGAGTGGACCCATATTAGGGTAGCAGTGGCGGAATTTTCAGGGTCGCAGCAGTCGCAGTTGCGACTGGGCCCTGTAATTCCGCCAGGTCCGGGGGGCCCGCAGCCCGTCCGTGTACTCCGCCGCGCCGCCAGGGGCGGGGCAACGGGTCAATTGCCCCCCGAGAAAATCGTGAGCAGGCTATACTGACGCCGACCTCATCAGCCGTTGCTGACAGGCTCTGTGAAGGGACACACATGCAGAGCCGCAGCTGCTGAGGATTCTACCCCTCCTTCTTGAGCCAAGCAGCTGGCAATGCCTGCTCCTATTGGCTACATTCAGGGCCAATGGCTAGGAAACTAAGAAGAGAGGCTCATGGGAAATGTAGTTCAGGATACCAGCAGGCCTGGGACGATTCCCTGAGAGAGAGTGCATTGCAGCCCCCAACATGCCGAGCGGGGGGAGGAGGGGGAAGAGGGGATTGAGGACTTTAAAAGAAGAGGGACCATGAGCCTGTCAAGTGGAGGAAGCCAGTGATTCTACTATATATCCCCCAAGGTAAGAACTTACTTCCAGATGGGGGGGGCAGGGATGCAGGCTTCCATAGAGGTACAGCCGTACAGGACCTTATCACTGGCTGCTCCTACCATCCTCTCCACCACCTGTGCCTCTTACTGATCCCATTCCCCCACCACTGATCTCATCCCTATCCCCCCCCCCATTACTTCTACAACAGAGGTGATGGGGGGGGGGTGGATAGGGATGAGATCAGTGGTGGGGGGATGGGATCAGTAAGAGGCACAGGTGGTGGTGGAAAATTTAAAAAAATATGTGGTGTTGGGGTGTGTGGCGCTGCCTCCCACCTGAATGGTGGTGTGGGTAGAGAAATTCTTAAGTGCTAATTAAGTGAGATCCACCTCCACAAGGGTGGTTGTATCCAAATTGATAGTGAACCTTTCAAAGTGATAATGGCATCTTCAATTGTTGTGTCAAGTGAAACCCGTTGCTACATGCCACCTATGAAGAGCGAATCAATGATCGAGTCGCTCTTCCTGGGGGCAAGTCAACAAGGGATGTGTAGTAAAACTTGGTTGCTAAGAGTTTAGGAATTAACCTGAAAAGTGATCCAAACTCGTGTCACCCTTCAACGGGTGGTATTAACCCTTACTGGTTAAATTAGAAACACTCAAGTGCACTAAATGCTAAATCAGGTGTTCAAACAACATATTCTAAACTTCACAGCAATAAGCATCAGGATAAAAAAAACATAGTATAGTTGCCCTATATTCAAACACCTGTGGGCAGTGCTTTGTGAAGAAAAATAAATAAATAATAATACTAATTTATTTTATTTCACAAAGTACTGCCCACAGGTGTTGGGCACTTGAGTGTTTCTAATTTAACAAGTACCACTGCTGCCACCCCCCCCCCCCCCAAGTTGAAATTTAGAAAAAAAAATACTTTGTCGTACAGTGTAAAAAAAATTAAGTATCAAAATCAGGCTTTTTGGGGTGGGGGGGGAGCCCTTCATGATTTCTTGCACCGGGGCCCTGAAGTCTCTAGTTACGCCACTGTAGGGTAGTGTTATTGCCAGCCAGCAAAAGTCTGCAAATCATGCTCAACAGAAAGATAAATAGAAGTAGAAAATACATTTCCTGCAGAAAATGCGTGGGAATGCTGAATAGCTGAATTGCTAAAGCGAACTGGATGAATAGCTTAAATCCGTAAGAAAAAGTTGAAGTGAGAATAGTTGGAAAAGTAGGAATGGATTTAAAATAAACATGAATTTCATTAAAGTTTAACACCACTACTAATGTATGAAAGATGTGGAATATTTAAAGGTTTTTTGATGATTAATCCCCACACCTAATGAGTGAGACAGTGTGAGAGAACCCTTCAAACAAGCCTTAATAAATCCACAACAGTACATGCTATCGAAACAGTGACTTCCCTGTTAGAGACGCACGGCATTTGTGAACGTATCGGTATAAAATTTTATGTTGTTAAACTTAAAAATGTGGGCATGTCAGCGATTTAAAAAAGAAGTTCGCTGTGCGTTTCGCTGGGAAATGTGAAGAATTTTATACAGGACCGTCAATGGAAGAAAGTGTAGTACTCTTGTCATTTGGAAGCTCAACCGGCCAAAAGTAAAAGGTGTATCACAAAACTGAGCACATACTAGACAAAAATACATACGTTTTGATGTATATATTGTGTATGACAAGTAGATCTTGTGGGTGTGAGAGCAATTTATAGAGAAGGAACTAAGATTTTTTTTTTAAGGCTCGGTGCTCTAGCTATGACATCATCCACTCTAAGCAGCCCAATAGACACTGTTTAATCGCTAAAATTTCCTGAAATGATCACTGAACTTAAACGGCTTTTTCACAAAAACTGTAAAAGATTTAGCCGGATAGCTGAATATTTTGTGAACATTTTATAGTTTGACGTCTGTAGGTGAAAGTATGAAGGAGCTGAAACTTTTGGCAGCGGAAGAAGATTTTAAGGATTTGAAGCATGCTCTCATTCACTTCAATGTTAAAAAAAAGTGTTAAAAAGCTTAATATTTTAAGAAGTATAAATAGTAGAAAAAAAAGTTTGAAGTCCCATCATTAGCTGAAAGAGCTGAACCTTTTAAAAGTTGAATGGTTTTAATAGCTGAAAGTATGCAGAAGTTACGCAGAGCCAAAAAACGTACGGAATAAGAATAAATAAAAAAACGAATAACAATAGTGGGAATGCTGCAGAACATTCCCACTAATAAAAAAAAAACATACGGAATAAAATTAAGAATAATCAGAATAAATAAAAAAAACGAATAACAATACTAATGACAAATTTAGGGAGTAGGTATGAACCTTTGAAAGCCTGCTTCTTAAAATATTTACTCATAAGTACTATGCTTGCATCCTTTAGGCCACTTTCACACAGGGCAAATCCACTTAGGGGAGTCCGCCAGCTCAGCGGGAGATCGCTCCGTTGATCTTTGCTGAGCCGGCGGATGACAGGTCCGTTTCTGCTCACTGAGCGGGGAGGTACCTGTCAGAGCCCGCTGATCCCTATGGGGAGATCGAACGAAAATGGACAGACGGGTGTCAGTGGACACTTCTCCGCTGACCTCCGTCTGCCCATAGGAGTCAATGGATGGCCCGCTTAGATCTGCCTGAAAAACGGACAAATGGATCTGAGCAAGCTTATCGTGTGAAAAGTGCCTAAAGAGGACCTTCAGTCATTTTTTTTTTCCAACTTTCCATCTATTAAATCTTCTGCCCTTGTTTTAATTTTGGACAGTAAAACATTTTTTTTTCTACCAGTAAATACCTTATACAGCCCACTTCCTGTTTCTTGTCTGGTCATTAGCCTAGGCTTATGACATCATGCACAGCTCTCGCTCTCACTCTCATGAGAGTTTGCCAGGAAGGGAGGGATAAGTCAAAAGAAGGCCAATGAGAGCTACAGAGCTGGAGGTGTGTGTCTGTGTAAATCCAGGAAGTGAACAGGCAACAGCTTCAGCTGTCCACAGTTAAAATGGTTGAGGCCAGACTCGGTGGAGGGAGATTTCTGCAGCATATTTGGCAAGTACAGAATCACAGTATATATAAAATAATATGCAATGTGGTTGGAGGGAAGCTTCAGAGTGGCAAAGATGTTTTCATTACAAATAATTAGAGCAGACTGCAGTTCCTCTTTATTTATCTTGTAGAAAATGTAGTGATAATTTTACATCTTACATCATTTGAGACTTATGTTATTTATCAAAATATTTGTAATTCTGCTCAGCCATTTTTGTGATCTAGGCATTTTTGCCACACAGCCAGGTCAGTGACCCCATTTTATGTAAGCTGTGCAGCTTGGTTACCAGCATGCCCCCCAAACCACTTAATTGGATTTCGTCGTCCCTCTTTTTCTGATGGGCTGGAACTCCAGGCTATGGTTAAGGAAGTTAAAGTAAAGTATATTTCTCTTTCGTTCATGGACGGACACAGCCTTAATCTTGACAAGTGGGTATTGGCCTTCATTCAGGAGTGACTAGGCAGAAAACTTGTAGAAAGTGTTAAACACATCACACCTTATACAGTACCGCCCAGGGGGTGGACCCTCTGGGTATAACCCCTCTTGCTGCATCTCGTAGATCATTTTATTTTTTGCCTAGCATAGGAGGAGGACATGGCTCCCTTCAGGCCCAATGGTCTGGGTTTTTTTTTTCTACGTTTCTTTTTGTTCCTGCAATCCGATTAACTGCCGACTGATTGACAGGCTGCATCCCAGATCCTTGTAGTCTCCCCAGTTTTCAGCCATCGAGCGTGTGCCGACCCTAGCTACGTGCTGGGTTTTCCACGACATGCCCGTCACTCCACGGGTGGCTGGTGAGCTTTGCACTCCAGGGCATGCATATGACCGGTCTTTATGGCTGAATCACAGCATGCCGGGCCGACAGTCACCTCCGTAACTGCGCGGAAGATGGTCTGTCCGGAATGGGAGCAGACGTCCGCAGTAACAGTGACCGTGCTAAGGGTGGTGAGTCCTCTGGGAGACCCTGCATCTCTGTAGCAGCTGGGAGGGTGGGCTGTTAATACCTTGCCTGGAGTCCCTGTGGGTGTCAGGCGCATGGGTCAGCATGACGTCAGAAGCAGATGTTTTTTCCCCTGAAACACCTGAGTTGGCAACTGGTGCCCCTGCTATATCAGTGGACGCGATCCTGGAGGCTTTTGTTGCCAAGGTGGAAGGGCCCCCTTCCCCCGCCATCTTCTGGGGCTAATTCTGATGCAAAGCCAGGCCCAGATGTGGCTCATGGCCCTGATTCTGATGCATCAGAGACCGCGGACCGTGATAGGTCGGACAGTGAGAATGACTCCAGGTCCGGGTCAGCACGCGAAAAGGCTTTGGTATCTGACCTTTATCACTGCAGTGCGGGATACGCTGAAGTTGGAGAATTCTGCAGAAGCAGCAGAGACGACAGCGGTTCCCTTTTGGGTTCCGTAAGCTGGCCCGTTGTCAGGACCTGGGCTTAAACCTGGGACCTCATCTGTGTCTGGCATTGACTCTTCCCACTGAGTTATCTGGAATGCTGGACAGCTCCCTGCCTGATCTGCTGGACAAACCTGATCCAATGGACAACCCTGCCTTGAGTCTTGATTACTGTTGAACCTTGAACTCCTTGCTCCTCCCATGAACTTCCTATAAAAGCCTTGTCTCAGCACTTCCTCTTTGACAGGTTATTGTGCCTTCCCTGCCAGTGCCTTGCTGCTGTCTTTCCTGCTGCCATCTGTACCTACAACCACTCGTGTTTGACCCTCGGCCTGTTCTTCTTTGTTGATCCCAACCTGCAGCCACTCGTGATTGATTCCTTGGCTTGTTTTCTGACCACGCTGCTGTTTCATCCTTGTCTGTTTATCCGCTATTGGACCCCGGCTTGCTCACACCCTGGTGGGGCAAACTTGAGGACCGCGACCTGGTTACTAGCTTGCAGCTAAATCCATCTCCACCATCAGGAGCTCTGGGGAAAACCAGCTAGAACTTAGACTCCGCACCTCAGATGAGCCTGTGTCATCTGCCTGAAGTGACTGCCTGTATGCCTGTCCTGCCACTGCTATTGCAATTGGTCTTCAAGCCCGACGCCTGATCGTGACACCCGCACTGCCAAGGTGTTTCCATGTGTGTCTTATCTTGATAAACTTTTTTATACAAGGAGTGGGAAAAACCACTGAAGGTTTTTTCGGCCCCAAAAGTTTGGCGGTCTGGTCCCCCTTTTGGGGAGAGTTTCCTGAAAAAATGGAGCTCTCCCCCCCGATAGTGGACCCACCTGTGTCCAGACTTAACAAAGTAACCACGATTCCAGTTGAAGGGGCTCCTGTCTTCAGGGACCTGGTGGACAAGAAGGCTGAGGCAATCGCTCGCTACCTATACACAGTAGTGGGCTCAGCTGTGCGTCCAGCATTGGCTAAAGCTTTGGTGTCTCAGACACTGAGTGGGCAAAAAGGCTACTCCCCAGGGGTTAAAGGCACGGGAGGCTCCCCTGGACGAGGTAGCTTTGGCTGACCAGTTGGTACAGGGCCTTAAGTTTATCTGCGAGTCAGACATGGATACTATCCCTTTGCTGTCCAGAGCGCTGCCTGATCTGGCTAAAGTGCTGGTCTTCGGACCATTCTTCCAAGAAGGCCCAGTTGGATCTGCCCTTTAAGGGCGACAGACTTTTTGGAGCCTCTCTGGATGACATCATTAAGGATGCCACAGGAGGTAAGAGCATGTTGCTCCCGCAATCCAAAAAGGGTAAGGAGCCACGCCATAGGCAAGGGCCCTCCTTCACTACACACAAGTGTTTTTTTTGTCCGCCCAGTGCTGCAGGTAAAAGATCCCAGGCCGATAAAGCACCTACTCGGACAAAAGCGTCCTTGATTTCGCAAGCCCAACAAGCCTACGGACAAACCTACAGCTGCATGAAGGTCTGCCCCCGCCCATATCTCGGGTGGGAGGACGAATTTGCGACTCGTGAACATCTATGATCTCCGACTGGTGGGTTTGCAAAGTAATTTCCTCAGGCTACAAGATAGTTTCTCTCTTGCCCGCCGAACAGGTTTTTTCCCTCCAACTTCAGCTGACCCGTCGGGAGGCCCTGTATGGGGCGGTCCAGGATCTGCTGGTACACGGGGTGATCATTCCTGTCCCAGTACAGGAACGTTTTCATGTTTTTTACATGAATCTGTTCGTAGTGCCAAAGAAGGATGGGGTTCGTCCAATCCTGGATCTCAAGGCCCTCAATTGCTTTGTGAAAGTACAAAAATTCCAGATGGAGTCGGTTCGCTCTGTAGTCGCTGCTCTCCATCCAGGGGACTTCCTGGCGTCCTTGGACATCAAGGACGCATACCTGCATGTTCCCATATGCTCCAGGTATCAGATTTCTGCGCTTCGCAGTCTGGGAGGACCACTATCAATTTGTGGCCCTCCCGTTTGGCCTGACATAGGCACCCAGGGTGTTCACCAAGGTGCTCGCCCTGATTCTGGCCCTGCTAAAGCAGGGGGGCATTGCTATCGTGGGCTACTTGGACGATCCTGTTCTGAGGGCCACTTCAAGCTTCGAATTAGAGGTAAGCGTGTCTATAACCTGTCAGACCCTCAGACTGTGGTTGGGTGCTAAACCCGCAAAAGTCAGTGTTGGTGCCGACTCAACGCCTAGTGTATCTATCTAGGGTTGATTCTGGATTCCTCAGAGGCGAAGGTTTTTCTCCCTGTGGAAAAATTGCAGACCTTTCGGGCTGCGGTGCAGCAGTTGGCATCCAAAAGATGGTCGTCACTCCGCTTTTGCATGCGAGTCCTGGGCTTCATGGTAGCCTCCTTTTGAGGCGGTTTCGTATGCTTTAATATCACACGAGTATTGCAGAAGGAAATTCTGTCCAGATGGGACAAATGCCCGTCGTCCCTGGATTGTGAAATCCGGGTGAGCCACCTAGTCAGGACCTCTCTCTAGTTCGGTGGCTGACATCACTGGCACTTCTGTCCGGGAAGTCGTTCCTTCCTTTTCACTGGATGGTGATCACGACGGACACCAGCATTACCGGTTGGGGGGGGGGAGTCTGGGGTGTTCAGTCGAGGCAAGGTCGCTGGACTCCGGAGGAATCCCACCTGCCGATCAATGTCCTGGAACTCCGGGCGATCAGGCTGTGCCTCTCCACGTGGTCTCGGAGGCTGCTAGGGCGTCCAGTCAGGATCCAGTCAGACAACGCCACGGCGGTGGCATATGTCAATCAAGGAGGAACAAGAAGCTCGGCTGTAGCATCGGAGGTCGCTTGCATCCTAAAGGTGGGCAGAAAGGAGCGCACCGGCCCTGTCGGCCATATACATTCCGGGTGTGGAGAACTGGCAGGTGGACTACCTGAGTCCGCCTGCCAGTTCAGCTCCTCTGCCAAAGATGGGGCACGCCAGACGTAGATCTCCTGGCGTCCTGACTCAATCGGAAGGTATTGAGGTTTGTGGCCCAGTCAAGAGACCCATGGGCAGACGCGATGGACGCGTTAGTTGCATCTGTTGGGTCAGTATCGGCTAATCTTCCTTCCCTCCCCTGAAGCTCCTCCCTCATCTGCTTCACAGAGTGGAGGCAGAGGGGATTCCAATTATCCTGATCGCTCCAGATTGACCTCGGCATCCTTGGTACGCCGATCTAGTACGTCTGGTATCAGACGTTCCTTGGGGTCTACCACTACGGAAGGACCTGCTGTCGCAAGGTCCCATACTTCATCCTGCTTTACAGTCGCTGGCTTTAACGGCATGGCTATTGAGAACCAGGTACTGAGAGACCGGGGCCTGTCAGATTCGGTGATCTCTACCATGAGAAGTGCTCGAAAGTCGTCCTCTAGGAAGGTTTACCATCGCACTTGGAGGGCCTACATATCCGTGTGTGAGGAAATGAGGTGGCATCCGCGTACTTATTTGGTTTCCAGAGTCCTGCTGTTCTTACAGCGTGGGGTGGACCAAAGGCTCGCCTTAAGTACGATTTAAGGGGCAGATATCTGCCTAGGCTGTCTTTTTTTTTTTTCAGCGACCCCTGGCGGCTCACTCTCTTGTGAGTACGTTTTGTGCAGGGGATTCGACATGTGGCCCCTCCAGTCCGTCCTCCACTACCTCCGTGGGACTTGAATCTGGTCCTCTAGGTGCTTCAAAAGTCACCGTTTGAGAATATTAGGGAAATTCCCTTGACACTTTCTCAGAAAGTGTTGTATTTTTTGGTGGCTGTTACGTCAGACGGGTTTCTGAGCTGGCAGCCTTGTAATGTAAGGCTCCCTATCTGGTCTTCCACAAGGATAAGGTGGTGCTGCGTCCTAAGGTCGTTGAGGCTTTTCATCTCAATGAGGACATTGTACTTCCATCCTTGTGTCCTCATCCTAAGTAGTCGACGTTGCATTCCTTGGACGTTGTCCGAGCTCTGAGAGTATACTTATCTGCTACTGCTCAGTTCCGGAGGGCAGACTCACTGTTTGTTTCGGTGGCTGGTCCCAAGAAGGACATATCGGTCTCGTCGGCCACCATCTCGAGGTGAATCCGACAGATAGTGATTCAGGCTTGCGCCTTAAAGGGTCGGGCGCCCCCCTTTCCTGTCACGGCACATTCGTCCAGGGCAATAGGTGCCTCTTGGGCTTTCCGACATCAAGCGTCTGTTTCCCAGGTGTGTAAGGCGGCAACCTGGTCGTCCGTTCACACTTTCACTAAATTCTTCAAGGTTAATGTGAGTGCATCTTCGGATGCTTCTTTCGGCCGCAAAGTTTTGCAGGCGGCTATTTAGAGTTGCAACTCCTCAGTTGAGGAGCTCTGTTTTTGTTTTGGGGTGAAGTTTGTTTTTTATGCTGTTCCCACCTCTCGTTTTTTGACACTGCTTTGGGACGTCCCACTTGTCAAGATTTAAGGCTGTGTCCGTCCATGAACGAAAGAGAAAATAGGATTTTTGTACTCACCGTAAAATCCCTTTCTCTGAGTTCATGGATGGACACAGCACCCACCCCTCCTTTTTAAGTTTGTACTGCTTTTTGACGAACTGATCTGCGAGATGCAGAGTGAGGGGTTATACCCAGAGGGTCCGCCCCCTGGGCGGTACTGTATAAGGTGTGATGTGTTTAACACTTTCTACAAGTTTTCTGCCTAGTCACTCCTGAATGAAGGCTAATACCCACTTGTCAAGATTAAGGCTGTGTTCGTCCATGAACTCAGAGAAAAGGATTTTACGGTGAGTACAAAAATCCTATTTTTTACACTGAGTTTTTTTTTACAGCTGTTATTTGTAAACTTGTGATTTGTAACAGAGCTGTGACATGAGAATTTTTTTTAAAGAATAAAGATCCCACAACGGTCTCTATTAGAGCACAGATAATGTTAAATTGGATAGCAAGAAGAATGGCATGGTTTTTATATAAAGTACAACTATATCCAAAAAATAAAAAAAAGAAGGTTTTGGATTGAGTAGGGGATGCCAACTGTGTCCCTTTGGGGAAGGGTTCCCTGCACTTTCTGTCCCATAGCTAAAATGGGCAGTGAGAGGATAGCCCTCCAAAGGGTCACCAGAACTTGTGTCCCCATTGTCAAATTTCCCCCTCTATTCCCGTTCTGACAACAGCCCATGTTTGGGATTTCTTTTCACCTTCCAGGACAAAAAGGTTGGTGAATCTCCCTAATGAGTGAACAGATTCTTATCCCCCTCCACTCTGAAGGGCCGATAGCGGTGCGCTTTTGCCCCCGCTAGCGACCGAGAAAGGGTTAAAACCACCGCAAAGCGCCTCTGTAGAGGCGCTTTGCCGGCGGTATAGTCGTGCCCCATTGATTTCAATGGGCAGGAGCGGTATACACACCACACTTGTGCACTTGTTTGGCCTCTATCGCTGCTGGTAATGGCGCAAATGTCCTCACACTCTCCTCACACACACCGCTCCTTCGCTCCAAAGATGCTGCTAGCAGGACTTTTTTTACCGTCCTGCTAGCGCACCGCTCCAGTGTGAAAGCCCTCGGGGCTTTCACAGTGGAGACACGGCAGCGGCTGTTTCAGGTTGGTTTGCAGGCGCAAAACGACCCAGTGTGAAAGGGGTCTCTGTTGTACTTTAAATATTTCTACTTCATTGTATGATGGAAACATGTTGGTGACTAGGAATTGTCACTTTTCCCAGTATCTGCAAACGGGGCTACTGACACTCTCTTCCACCACACTGTCTGAGCCCTTGCTAGTAGTGATGAGCTCAAGCGTGTTTGGGTTGAACCAGCCAGGAAGCCATCACTGCACACCACCAATCATAGGCAGTGAGACATTTCCCAACCGGCAGCTGCACATACACAAGCTGTCTGTGATTTGCGGTGTACAGTGCCGGCTTTCTGGCGGGTTCGATCCTGCTTGCTAACAGAGCAGAATTTCTAGGCATGAGGAAGCATGTGACCGTGCTCATGCCTAAGAGAGGAAGTGTCACTTGGTACTTATAAAACCATTTGGTGTGGGCTGCCTGCAGGCATTTTTAACTTTGCCCTGTTTTGGCAGAGTGACCTGGGGGTTGATTTTACTAAAATTGAAGAATGCAAAAAAAAAAAAAAATGGAACTTGCGCTTTAAGTACTTGTGACCCGCTGATATTGCCACATTTGGCATGTCATTTTTTTGGGAGTGGAGCGGTTACCTAGTTTTCACAGGTACCCAGCTCCCACTTGCTCTCTTGGCACTGTGGTGCCGAGCGGAAGTTCACCTCACCCCCCCTCCCTCCTTGCAATCTTCTGGGACACATCACAGGTCACAGAAGATTGCCCGGCTATTCATAACGCGCAGCGCGGCTCGCTTCCGGTTGTGAAGCCACAGCTGAGCGCCCACACTTGAAATGCCGGTGCCTCAGAAAGGAGGGGGAGAGCAGCAAGGCTTTGGGCGGCCACATCGCTGGACCGTGGGACAGGCGAGTTTCTGTTTATTGAAAGTCAGCCGCTACACTTTTTGTAGCTGCTGACTTTTGAATGGGTGGAATTACGCGTTAACTGAACAAGCTGAAGTTAGAAGCTGATTGGCTACCATGAACAGCTGCACTAGATATGTCACTCCAGTTTTAGTAAATCAACCCCAGTATCTCGTAATGGCTAACTCTGGGCATTTGTTGATATCTTGAGTTTGTATTAAAATGTTGGTGCCTGGAGGTGCCCACACATGGGACCTACCACTAAAATGGTAAGTGATCTGGCGAGTTAGTCTCGTCTGCCCCCTCCTGAGTCACCTGCTTTGTTATTGGTAAGGAGGGCTGTCCTTCATGGCAGTGGTCTAGTAGTGAGCTAGAAGAGGTTGACCATTTACACAGAACTTTACATACTGTACATTCACATCAGTCCTTGAGGAGCTTGTGCCGAATTTCAGGGACCACCACTAGTGCAGTGAGAGCCGTGCCGATTATCGGTGCCCATCAGTGCGGTGACAGCAGTGCCAATCATTGCAGAGTGGGGATTGTTACAAATCATCGTGATGACAGAGCGCATCTCGGGCTGACAGGTCTTTATGTGAGAACACCGCTCGTGGTACAACTCCGCCTCCCTGCACCAGAATTCTGATAGACACTGTTCCAATGAACAGGGAGGTGGGGCTGTACGACGAGTGGTGTTCTCACATACAGACCTGTTAGCCCGAGATGCGCTCTGTCATCCCGATGATCTGTAACTCTCCCCGCACTGGAGACAGATGGTGGGATAGCGGGCAGGCGGGGAGGATAGTGGTAGTGCTGTCAGGGAGGTAGACACAACCTCTATGGGCAGCACAGACAAGGGGCTGTGAGATCCCCCTCCGCCCACTAGGGCGAGCCAGGCGGAAATAAATCTCCCTGCTAGCTTTTAAAGGACTACAAGGGGGCGTGTCAGACCGCTGGCTGAGGTTACTGGAAGGATAGTAGCCAGCGGTCTTGCAAACAGGAAATCACCAGGCAATAACGGTTTTTCAGCATCAGCAGGCTATTGCAGAGGAACTACAGGGCTCAGAAGAACATGGCTGACATAGCTGGTAAAGGTAGGAGATCAGCAACGAGAACATGGAAAAAGTATTTCTCTCATCGTCCATGGACTGACACCGCCTCTTTAATACTTTACCCGTGGGTTATGTCCCTGCTTGCAGAAGAAGACCTAGGCAGAATGTGAAATGTTATACATACATTCTAAAAAACCAGAGCTGAACAGCCCCGTCCAGGGGGGCGATTCCTCCGGACATAGCCCTCCCACTGCAGTCAGCAGACCTCAGTTTTTTTCTGCCTAGCAGAAGAAGACGTGGCTCTCTCAGGAGCCTGTCTCCTGACCTATTTTTTATTCCTTTTGGAATTTTTCTTGTTTTATTTTTGAGACCTTCTATCAACTGTCGGCTGGGCAATAGGTTGGGTACAAGATATCCTCGTAGTCTTCCCTGTCCGACCATCGAGCGTGCTGTTCCTCGCCTTGTGTGCGTGAGACTCTGTTCACGACATGCCCCATGACTCCAGGGGTGGCTGGTGGACTTTTATGCTTCGCGGTCCTCTCAAGATTGAACAGTCCTGCTGTATCTTTTGCGGTGGACCGGACCGACAGCTACTCAGTACCGCACTGTGATAGTCCTGTCAGAAACACACCAGTGGGTCCCTCAGGGGATGGGTAAGTAGTCTTTCCTGCCTGCAGGTGAGTACATGCTGTGTTTCTCTGTGTGGGGGATTTTCCCTGTCTCCCCCTGCCTTTTTAGTGTCACTCTCTGTCACCATTGCTGGCGCTGTACTGTGTGGGGTGCCTGGGGGGTCATACTGTCCTGGGGGGTGCTCATGGCTGTCTGCATATCGCTGGGGCTGTTTTCTGAGTGTTCTGAGGCCTGGGCGCAGTTCGGCGCCATGTTTGTGTATGCTTTTTTACTTTACATCAGCGGCCATCTTGCCGTGGATCGCCTGCGCACATTGCGGCGGCCATTTTCTTGAAGCCGCACACGTTTTTATGCATTTGTTTGGCCTCTATCGCTGCTGGGAATGGCGCGAATCTCCTCACACTCTCCTCTCAGCTCACTCACGCTGATACAGCGCGACGCAAGCAGCGGAACCGAGCGGTCCTGGTCCGGGTTGGTGAGTCCCCTGGGCATACCCCTCCCCTGTCAGCACAGCTTGTGGGTGGACTTTTTTTCTGAGTAGTCTCAGAGAGGGGCAATAATGGAGTCTGTGTCACCAGCTTCCCCATGCATGTCAGAGGCAACAGGCAGTGCTCCAGCACCTGCGGTCCCTATGGACCAGTTGTCAGCAGTCCTGGAAACATTTCTTACCAGGATGGAAGCGGTGTGCGAGCGCAAGGGAGCAAAAAGCGCCCTCTCCCCACATTATCTCCAATAGGGGAGTGCTCTGTTTCAGATATGGGCCTAGCTGCTGCTGCTCAGGACCCTAGCTCTGAATATTTTGATGGTTTTGAACAGGACATTCCTTGTGAGGAAGACTCCAGTTCTGAGTCAGTAAATGACAGGGCGCTTGTTAGTGAACTCATTGATGCTGTGAGGGACACTCTCGCTGGATGCTGCGGCTGCGGAACCTCAGGCGGAGGCAGTCTCCTTTTTGCTTCTTTTAAGGCCAAGCCTTCTAAAAAGGTTTTTCCATATGCACCTTTCTTTGACCGGTTCATTGACCAGGTTTGGGAAAATCCGTAGAAGACTTTTATGGTCCTGCAGCGTTTGTCTATCCGATACCCTTTTTGAAGAAGCCCTGCTTAACAAGTGGGCTTCTCCCCCAGTTGTCGACCCTCCGGTCGCCCGTTTGAACAAGGCCACCACTCTCCCGATGGAGGGGACTCCTGCATTTTAAGGACCCCACTGACAGGAGGTCAGAAGTGGTGAGCAGAGCCATGTTTGCCTTGTTGGGATCCGCCTTACGGCCTGTTGTAGCGGCGACTCTTGTGTCTCAGACACTCACGGAATGGGCAAAAATTTGGCGCCAGACTGTGCAGGAGCATAATTTTCCTCTCAGACACTATTGCTCTGGCCCACCAAATGGTGCAGGGCCTGATATATGTGTGCGACGCCACTTTGGACGCGGCCCCTTTTATATCCAGGGCCTCGGTTTCCGCGGTGGTACTGCGTCGTCTTATCTGGTTGAAATGCTGGTCTGCTGACCTAGCCTCTAAGAAGCTCCTGACGGTATCTACCCTTTAAGGGTGGTAGACTTTTCGGTGCTTCTCTGGATGACATCAAGGATGTTATGGGAGGTAAAAGCCCTCTTCTTCCTCAAACTATCAAGGGTAAGGAGGCCCGCCGTAAACCGGGTCCTTCCTTTCCAGCAAAAAAGTTTTTTTATTTTCGTCAGTCAGTGTCTACGGGTAAGCCCTCCCAGACTGACAACAGTGCGGCTGGTGGACACAAGCGCCCTTGGGTGCTTAGGCTGAACAAAGCGGCTCCCAAGCCTGCCTCCGGGTGAAGTCTTGCCCCCGCCTGTCGCTGGGGTGGGGGGCTGACTTTGCAGGTTCACGGATCAGTGGACCTCCCGAAACTCCGACCGGTGGGTGTGCGAGGTGGTCACCTCAGGATACAGGATAGAGTTCCATTCCTGACCCCCAGATTCTTTCCCTCAAATCTCCCTCTCCATCCTGCCCGTCGGGCGGCCCTCTTAGGGGCCGTACAGGATTTGATCAGGTCCAGAGTGGTTGTGCCGGTACCGTCACAGGAGAGGTTTCAGGGGTTCTACTCGAGTCTGTTGTCCCGAAAAAGGACGGGGTTCGGCCAATCCTGGACCTCAAGGCCCTGAATGCCTTTGTGAAGGTGCAAAAATTCTGCATGGAATCCATTCGCACGGTGATCACTACACTCCATCAAGGGGATTTTCTGGCGTCCTTGGACATCAAGGACACCTACTTGCATGTTCCGATCTGCGCACGTCACCAAAAGTTTCTGTGCTTTGCAATCAGCGAATTCCACTATCAATTTGTGGCTCTTCCCTTCGGCCTAGCCTCGGCACCAAGGGTGCGAGGCATTGCTATCGTGGGCTATCTGGACGATCTTCTAAGAGCAGACAATGGCTCAGAATTAGAAGAAAGTGTGACTATCGTCAGTCAGACCCTCAGGGACTTCGAGTGGCTCCTGAACATTCAGAAGTCGGTGCTGGTCCCAACTCAGCGTTTGGAGTATCTAGGTCTTGACATCCCGAAAATGGTCGTCAATCCGTTTTTGCATGAGAGTCCTGGGACTCATGAGCCTCATGGTGGCCTCCTTCGAGGCCATTCCGTATGCCCAATCACTCACCCAGGCATTACAGAAAGAGATCCTGTTCAATCCCCGTTGTCCTTTGGATCTTCAGATCTAGGTGAGTCACCCGGTCAGGGTGTCCCTGGCGTGGTGGTTGAGGTCCCCGGCTCTTCGGTCCGAGAAGTGGTTCCTCCCCATCCAGTGGACGGTGATCACAATGGACGCCAGCCTGACGGGCTGGGGTGGAGTTTGGGGAGTCCTGTCAGCCCAAGGGCTTTGGACTCCGGACGAAGCCCGTCTACCAATCAATGTCCTGGAAATACGGGCAATCATACTGTGCCTCTCCTCGTGGTTGGAGACTACAGGGTCGCTCCCTCAGGATCCAGTCAGACAACGCACGGCGGTGGCGTATGTCAACCATCAAGGGGGAACTCTGAGCTCAGCTGCGGCTTCCGAGGTCGCTCGCATCCTAAGGTGGGCCGAAAGAAGCGTGCCGGCTCTGTCGGCTGTCTACATTTCGGGCGTAGACAACTGGCAGGCGGACTATCTGAGTTGACAAACGCTGGACCAGGGAGAGTGGTCCTTGCACCCAGAGGTTTTTCAACTTCTTTGCCGGCGGTGGGGCACGCCGGATGTGGACCTGATGGCCTCTCGACTCAATCGCAAGGTGTCAAGGTTTGTGGCCAGGTCCAGGGACCCTTGGGCGGATGCCTTGGTTGCCCCATGGGGTCATTATCACCTGATCTATTGAAAATAATACCTGTCACCTGTATCTCATAGGCACCTGTCACCTGTATCTCATTTTTAAAAATATTCTGTTTTGTAATTTTGAGTTTGAAATTTGAGTACCGTATATACTCGAGTATAAGCCGAGTTTTTAAGCACAATTTTTTGTGCTGAAAATGCCCCCCTCGGCTTATACTCGAGTCACCTTTTTGTGCCTGATCTCCCGGACTTTGGGGAGCCGGTACCGGCTGGCCATAGGTTCCCTGGACCCCAAACTTGGCACACATATAGCTCCACTCTTCCTCTACAAGTGTGCAAAGTTTCTTGTCCGGGGGACCTACGGCCGGGGAGCACCGATTTTTTAAAACCGGGCACCCCTTCTATAGACTCCCATGTTAAACGTCAGTCTAGTCATGGACACAGTGAGGCATGGACAAAGTGAGGCACACCCTAGGCTTATACTCGAGTCAATACGTTTTCTCAGTTTTTGTGGTAAAATTAGGTGCCTCGGCTTATATTCGAGTCGGCTTATACTCGAGTATATACGGTAAATATTATTATGTATTTATTTTCCTTTCTTTTCCAGTATTTGCATGACAAACTCCTGAGGAAGCCTACAAAATGGCGAAACATGTAGAGAATTTTGTCTGTATGCACTTTGGAAACTCTGTTTATTTTGATGGTTCATGTATATTTGTACATATGATTTTTCATATTTTTTGTAATAAAATTTTATTTTTTATATTGAATATTGTGTAGTTGTTGCACCTTAAAAGTCCCAATACCTTCATATTTCTATATATCACCTGATCTATGTTTATCCTCCGCTGCAGCTGCTCCCTCGCCTGCTGCTCAGGGTGGCGACCAAGGGGATTCCGGTGATCCTCATTGCTCCGGATTGGCCTCGGCGTCATTGGTACGCCGATCTGGTACGTCTCGTCATGGACGTTCCTTGGCGATTGCCAATAAGGGAGGACCTTCTGTCTCAAGGTCCTATATTTCATCCTGTTTTACAGTCTCTGGCTTTAATGGCATGGCTATTGAAAGCCAGGTGCTGAGGGACAGAGGTCTCTCGGATTCGGTCATTTCGACCATGTTAAGGGCACGGAAGTCTTCCTCCAGAAAGATCTATCACTGTACCTGGAAAGCTTACATCGCCATGTGCGAAGAGCTGGATTGGCATCCAAGGACGTATTCCGTCTCCAGAATCCTGCGGTTCTTGCAATGTGGTGTGACCCAAAAGCTTGCTTTGAGTACCATTAAGGGTCAGATTTCGGCCTTGACCGTCTTCTTTCAGCGACCGCTAGCAGGTCATTCCTTGGTTGGCACCTTTTGTGTAGGGGGTTCTCCATGTGCTCCCTCCTGTCAAGCCTCCTCTCCCTCGTTGGGATTTGAATTTGGTGCCCTCAGTTCTCCAGGAACCTCCCTTTGAAAATATCAGAGATATTCCCCTCTTGACCTTGTCTCAGAAGGTAGCCTTTTTAGTGGCCATTATTTCTGTTAGACGGTGTTTGAGTTGGCGGGGTTGTCCTGCAAGTCGCCCTATTTAGTGATCCATGAGGATAAGGCGGTGTTGCGTCCGCGACCCTCCTTTTTTTGCCAAAGGTGGTCTCGGCCTTTCACCTAAATGAGGACATTGTCCTCCCGTCCTTGTGTCCTCACCCATCTCATCCCAGAGAGTTTGCGCTTCACACATTGGATGTGGTACGTGCCTTTCGGGTGTACCTGTCTGCTACTGCTTCTACTCGGAAGTCTGACTCACTGTTTGTGTCTGTCTCTGGTCCAAAACAGGGCCAAGTGGTTTCGTCTGCCACCATCTCTAGATGGATCAGGCATACCGTCATACAGGCCTATGCCCTCAAGGGGCGGGCGCCTCCCTTTCTGGTTACGGTGCATTCCACTAGGGCATTTGGTGCTTCCTGGGCTTTCCGACATCAAGCGTCGGTTGCACAAGTGTG